>CM060957.1:84723672-85336172 GCA_030765055.1 Mantis religiosa
CTCTCTCACTCTCTCTCTCTCTCTCTTCTCTCTCTCTCCCTCTCTCTCTTTCTCTCTCTCTCTCTCTCATTTAACAAACCATTGGCTTGTTCAAAGTAGTTCTTTAGCACATCTTGTCAATATTTATTTCTGTTCTAAATAATTACAAGTATATGTACATGCATAAATAGTAACCAATAATTATGGCTATTACAGTGCTATAAGACTGAGTTAGAAACATTTCTTCTGCCTTCCTCGTGGATAAGTTGGTTGCAAAAATTGAACGTTTTTCTTAGCGAAAATTATATTCACCTGGTGCTTAGATGGATTCACTTGGCGCTCGTCGCACTCTATTTAAGGGGAATGTATATGTGACAACAGTGCAGGACCCTGATTGGTCGCTGGCCTAGTTTGTCCAAGAACAAAAATCATCCTGTTTGAAACTCACGGTAAATGCAAAAGATGCAGTGTATACGATCTCAAAGATTAACATCATAGTAAAATGAACTTCAGTGCTGATGAGCAATTGTTCCGACAGCAAAGCCGCTGATTTGATCTTGATTGTTTAAATGCGGCATATAAATGAAACAGATAATTTAAAAGAAAGCTGTAAGTCAAAAGGCTCCATCACAAAAAATAACTTTATAGCAAATGCAGACGTTGAACATGTCTAGCAAGTAGTCAAAGTGCATTTTCTATTGTATCAGCGTTGTTCATGGCCACGGTATCTCCAGCGACGAAGCAGGCCCGGGGTTATTCCCATAGGATTTTCCCCTGATAGGGTGACGGGTGAAGAGACGAAATGAGACAGCAAAGTGCTCCTCCTCAGGTTGGAACGGCCCTTTTACAACGCTGATGCTATATGTTTCATAAAGTTTATTTGTTAGTTGTGGTTTTTATTTAACTCGGATGTCCAAGCACCATGAAGATTGTACAGATGCTCAGCTGATGTAGTGGCTCCTGTATTACCACTCGTATCCCTACTATCTGCCCACCACAAGAAGACAAGGCAGAGGAATGTATAACTTAATCACTTTTGCTGTGTTTATGCTCGCCTTCCGGACATGATAAGGATGTTAAAATAAACAGTGTTGTCACTAATTCACCCCCAAACAATACCTACCATTATAGTTACTGAAACGAGCATTAGATATGGCAGCATGGGTGACTCATATGCACTGTCGTACACTCATTTTATAGTAAACATATCCACTACCAGAGCAGTTAAACAGTTCAAATCCCTCTCCCTCTTCAGGCCCCGCTTGCCTTCTTGTAGTGGATGCATCAGTGGGCTGTCTGAGTTTTGTAATATTCAAGATCCAACACTGGCGCTTCTCTAGAATCACAGGTCGTCCTAGATCGTTGCGACCCAGCACCTATTGTCACCCTCTGCATGTGAATACGAGGAAGCTTCATGAAGTAAACAAACGACTAAGAAAATGCATGTACAATAAATGGCTTTGGGTTCTTATTTACAATTTTAATAGCGTTTAACGCTCGTTACTACATTCAATACGTAGACGGCGTCCACTGATGATATACTAAATTAAATTATATTTGTAAAAGGAGTTTCGAGAAGGAAACATTCCGAGTCTAAGTTTAAGTTACATCAAAGTAAATTCATAAAAACCAAAAATTAATTATTAACTCAATTAATTACTAAACTTATTAAACTCTATAGAGTCTTCTCGTCCCTTAATAACATTTAAGTCTTTTTACTGAAATTCTAAATTCAATTTCAATTAACATAAAACAGTCTATTTAGAGGAATCTGTTATGTAATCGATAGTCCACGTTGAACCTTACTTAAGTATGTGACTAAGGAATGTCTGAAGAAATGTAAATCTCAGTCAGGAAGATAATCCTAACAGGTTTTGAAACGTGATCTCTTGACTTAATCAACATCCTTTGCAGGCACAGAAGACTTATGAAGTCTCCCTTATTTTTATTACACTTTGTCATTTGATATCTTGCGAAATAAAAAAAGTCCAAGAAGAAATTTAAAGCTAATTTCCCGTTGCATAAGCAGCTTCCGAATTCTCCTTTCTTTATATTTAAGGTATTCTTGTTGATCTTTGATGCAGTATCTATGAAGCATCCTTAAAAATATACAATTCTATTTTTTCTCTATAACACGTAAGTAGATAAATACGGAGGTATTGTATGCTATTCAAAAATTCCATACTTACATTTCACATGAATACATATTTTGAAACTTCTTGAATCCAAAGAAGCATTTTAGAAAGGGCTGTGTGTATGTGAAACTCAGAAACGAAAAATGTTTTAACACTAAATTTAAATTCAGCTCTTCAGTGGATACGACACTAACATCTTCATAAATATAACATTTTTCAAAATTTTCAATTTTCTCAAAAATGTCTAAATGAATTTAAACCAAATACAATATAAAAGGGTAGAGCCAGACTGAAAAATCCAATGTCATAGCCGGGATTTGAACCATGGATCTGCTGGTCTCACGGAACCGTGGCTCAAATCCCGGCTATGACATTGAATTTTCCAGTCTAGCTCTGCACTTTCATAGTGCGTCCTACACACGGCTAGTGTGAAAGAAAAATTAATTTCATTAATTGTACCTAATAGTGGTTAACTATAAAGCCCGGGCCTTAAAGTACTTACAGCATAGTAAGTCGTCATTAAGGTAGTTGTCTCATGTGTTTATGAGAACTCCTAAGTGGTTTACCGGAAAAAGCACGAGTCAGTTGGAGAATTTAATGCCATTTCGGCACGTTGGCCATAGTAGCTCAATGGTTTAGAGTGGCTGGGCGGAAACTAGAAGATCCGTGGTTCAAATCCCGGCTATGGCATTGAATTTTTCAGTCTGGCTCTACCCTTTCATAGTGCGTCCTACACACATCTAGTGTGAAAGAATAATTAATTTCCATTAATTGTACCTAATAGTGGTTAACTATAAAGCCCGGGCCTTAAAGTATTTACAGCGTAGTAAGTCGCCATTAAGGTAGTTGTCTTGTGTGTTTATGAGAACTCCTAATTGGTTTACCGGGAAAAGCACGAGTCAGTTGGAGAATTTAGTGTCATGTTAGCATGTTGGTCATAGCTCAATGGTTAGAGCAGCTGGACGGAGACCAGAAGATACGTGGTTCAAATCCCGGCTATGGCATTGAATTTTCCAGTCTGGCTCTACCCTTTCATAGTGCGTCCTACACACGGCTAGTATGAAAGAACAATTAATTTCCAAAATACAATATGTTTGCGATATGTTCATGACATAAAATGTTATATCTCGAATTTTTAGAACATTTTCTCAGAAGTCCTCTTCCTTCTGTGTGACTTTTGCATGACTGGTAAACGGTAAGAAATAGACAAATCCTTGCTCAGCAATGTAAATCTGACTAAAATATACAATTTAAATAAAATACTTTTTGTGGGGTAAACCGTTTCCAAGACATTCCTTGTTATGTGTTTGATTTTTCCAATACTGCTATGTTTCTTAAATGAGAAGTTATATGATTTTTATCTCCAGATGCGCAAAAAGAATGGAATGCTATATGGCGACCAGAGTTTAAAATACTTGATCATCGGTTGGGCTTATTGTATTTACTATTCTCATTTTACTTATAAGGAAAACGTGTAATAAGATCATTTTATAAAGCTTATAACTGAATTGACATTAAGAAGATAGAAGAATTTTAAAAATAGTACGAGAGTGTTTGAGAAAGGCATGTGATTTTTCCGCGTGGAGTCATTAACATCAAAAATTGAGCTTTGATATACATGTTCCTATCTTAACCAAATGACACTGCATACATGACTAGTGTTAAGTGGATATGAGAATCATTTAATTTCAACCGGATAACGCCTTGGGAGTGTACTACATCAGCTCATGTGTACTGTGAAGTTGGATAAGGCAACTAATTAATTCAAATTTGTGTTCCTATTCATAAAATTGTAGTAGTATTTGAACATCCAGTGTTTTAAATTGTGTTATATACAGTTTGTATGGTTTGAAATTAGGAACATGTAAGGAGTAAGGTTGGATGTACTGATTAAAATAAACCATAAGCATTTGATTAATTATTTATATAGCCAAACTTATACACATAGATAACATAAGGGAGAACTATAATACAAATGGGTGTGTGGATTACACGACAACGCTTAAAAACGTAACAACAAGTAACAGACCTAAATTAAGTATAAAAAACTCAAACATCGCGCTGATGAATAGCAACGGAAGCAACTAATGTGGATGATACAACAACATGATGATTAATCGTCGCAGGTCTTGACAAGAGGGTGAAGTGAGACACTGGCACCCATACAGCCAACTGTGTTCTGGATGTAGTCGTGGAAGTTGGACTCCAGCACCCACATGAGCCTCTTGTAGCCTGGCACGACCTGCGTGGCCAAGCGACATTCGTTACCTCGCTGAACCAGAAGGAAGTTCTCGGGCTTGAAGGTAGTCTCAGTATTCCACATGTAGATGTCGCTCTCTCCCTTCTGCCTGAAGAAAATGGCGGCGCCGTTGTCAGTTCCCAGGATCACAAGTTTGCCATTCTTAGGTCCAACGTCGACGACGGTACCGCGAGCGTTTCCACGTCGGAGATGGGCGGTCTTGATGGAGAAGAGACGTCCGCTGGAGAGGTAGGTGAAGTACAGCACAGACGTTCCACAGGACTTTCGGACCAGAGCCAGGTAGAGGACGTCTCTGCGGGTACAGCCGTGTGTGACGGCCTTGGGCAGCACGACACGGTATCCTCTGCCAAGGGTGATATCGTACACTAGTATAGCCCTTGTTGCTGCGTCGCTAACATAGACAAAGCAGCGTCCATCCTGAGCATAGTCGACAACCAAGTATTGCAGTCTGCTGGCCGAGCATACCAGACCAGACAAGTCGATGACCTTAAGTACCTTTCCAGTCTTCACACTCATGGCCACTATCTTGGGTGGACAACGTCTGATAGGTTGTTCCAGAGTGTTGACGATACCCACATCCAAAACCCAGAGAATATCCTGGGGATCGAGGAAGAGGTCGACGGCGGACTGCAGCGCCTGACAGTTACCTTCCTCCTGAAGGCTCCAGCAGGGGAAGGGGGAGATTATAGGATGGCAATGCTTGCTCTTGAGGGATAGTTTGCCCAGCGTGAAGGGAACACCGGTTTTATAACGTGGGGTCAGTACTATGGCTTCATCCTTGTAGATCTGCATTCTTGTTGCGATCACATGTTTGGATATGTACCGACCAGAGGAGGCGAAGATACTCTTGGTGGACTGGCAAGGCCATGCCAGATTAGCACCATTCAGTGTGAAGGTCAGTTCGGGTAGCAGTTGCTTGTCGCAGGAACCTCGTACTGATGCCACAACCGCCACCAGCACGCCCAGTCCTATACATGTCTTCATCCTAAGGACCAAAACATAACTCCTTAATAACAAAATAAACATTTGTGAGTAGCAACATTTAATCCAGTTTTGGAAATCAATCATTTGCGATAATCATACAGAAATATTATCGAATTAGAAGTACAGCTAGGTCAAACTGGCCGGCAAAACATCTATAACTTTTCTAAATATTTTTACACCTGAAAATCACTTGTGCAGTAAATACCTTCTTGTCATCATTTCTCTTCGCTCAGCTACCCCATAAACTCCAAAATATTATTGATAGAAGGTCTAAACTATAGATAAAATGCAACTGTTTACTTCTTCAAATAACAGGTTTGTACAACCAATATATTTCTTGTTACCTGAAAATGTTAGGAATTCTGTTTGAAGGTGGAGAGTCTGTGATAGTGTCAATTAATTATAATTCTTAAAGTTGGAAACTAACATTAAGTTTACGAAATAGTATAATACCTTAGATTAAAATTTAGTATGCATGTCTGACTAATATGCTGCATTATAGAAAACTGTACCTTCTTTAAACTTTTTTGTTCTTTCAATTTACATCCTCTAACGTTGTCAAATTGGACGATGAATGAAATGGGTGAAATTATGCTCCAGTGAGCCCAGCGTACATAGAGCTTAGTTACCCTACATTCAACATTCAGAATAAGGAAAATTCCTGGAGAGAAACTTATCCAGATAACTCACCCTGACCGAGATTCGAACTCGGGACCCCTTGAACATGAGGCAGATACTCTACCATCCACGATATCGAAGCTGGCTCTTCAGACTGACGGCCAAAACTGATGTAGATTTTACAAAATTGGTAACTTAAAACCCACAAGCGCATTCTAAAATCTTTTGTTTATATCTGTATATGTTTTCTTCTTCCTTTTTTAAAGAAATGGTTCAGAAAAGTGTGAGGAAAAGAGTGGTTTCAAATCTAATTTTGGGAACTGAGAGAAAAGTGGGGAGAGAGCCCCAATTAAGGGAAGATGATCCTGAGGGTTTTCTATATCTGTATCTCTATATCTTAAAGCTCTATCGCATATTTACCTATATGTTTGACAATAATTGAAACAATTATTGTAAGAATATAATACACGAAATCAGACATAATGATACCTTACCAAAAAGAGGAAAATCGTCGGATCGAATATCTCTTTTAAACTGAAGAATGTTACGAAATAATGGAATGACCGTCTACAAACACATAATTTTTAATGTTTACCTTAGGAAGTTATACAATAGTTCCCCTACTAGTGTTTCCCTACTATGCCCAGCTACATAAATATTTGACACGTTCAATTCTGGATGTTTATTGTACTTTTGTGCTTAACGAACAATATATTTTGAATGTATTACAAGCACAAGGGACAGCATAGACTATATTTATTACTCCTGTTTTAAGTTTCATTAAAACTCTAGGGAAAGTTGCTTTATTATTTATGTGACCGATAGGGTTAACCAAGGTATGAAAATATGTGTTCGTGAATGGGATCGGTTCAAATGCCAACAGCACCGTACTTCCCGGGACTGAATTAGGTTACTTAAACTGTTAATTTTGTGTGCTTCGGGGTCAGAGTAGATAGTATAAAGGCTGAGGTTTCTGTTGCCTTGGAGACAATAAACGATCCCATCTCACCTAATAACTACGTGACATATAATTTATTTCATAATACTTCTTTGGACAAAAGCTTTGCACACCATGACTTAAAAAAGAAATATAATGTGTAATTTTACAGGAATTTTTCTAAAAACCCTTCTACGCCATCTCTTACATAATCTTCGGAATAAGCGTTTAATCACATATTTCATTACAGTACACGCTGAATGGAGGACACTAAATGACAGATTATTTTTTAATAGGTAAATCGCATATTATGACTTTGAAATGTCTAAGCAACTCCCATTTTAAAGAACAGCTATAACCTAATCAACTATACATCTGACATAAACTGCGAGTTTACTAGTTCTGGCTATAAACGGAGCAATAAAAGTAATAGAATTATACAAAAGTCATTCATAAGGAAGAGTATTTCAAACGCTTCAGCCAGAAAGTGCAATGCAACCTTTAGTTTATCCAACAACTATATTAAAAATGGTATTCCAATAAAAAATACTTAGTCATTTTTATAAAATAAAAGGTAATGAAACGTTCTCACTTAAAGAGTAAATTGGACACGGAGGACATTCTGAAATTTTTCTATATCCTTGAAAGACACTGATATTAATTATCAAGTTTATTGTATAACTCAGCTTTCTTCTTGGGTTATACTGTTCTTATAGAGAAAGAGAGTGGCTTTTCTAAAAAAAAAAAAAAAAAAAAAAAAAAAAAAAAAAAAAAAAAAAAAAAAAAAATTCAGGGAATTATTCGATCTGTAATATCATGCTTCTCTGGCTATGTTCATATAATTGTGCACCCCAAAGAGTCCTTACATATGAATATGCTTTATATAGTAGAAAGTTAAACTTTAAATCCTATTTTATATAAATTTATAAAGAAAATTGCAATGATGAAACAGATGAAGACAAATATGTGTCTTGAAGCACCGCGCTTTTCTTTAATTGAATAAACTTTGTTCAAAATAATACCAAAATAACATACGTTTATCCAAATAAAATGGGCCAGGGAGAACACGGATTAAAACACATATACCGCCCAACCTGACGAATTTATTTTGTGGTGTTAACGAAAGACTGAACTGCGTGTTTTAATACATTGGGCCAAGTTTAACATTGTAAGAAATTAAATTAGAATTGAAGAAGGACAAAGATAATTTTTCAATACAATTAAGATTAATTTATCCATAATTACAAGTACTGCAACAACACAATTTGCAGTTTCATTATTACAGAAGTCTTTACTCGCAATAGATCACTAGCAACGGCACTGATACACCTCAGAAGTCATTATGAAAGTGGTGCCATCTTTGAGCATGTTATTCAACCAGATTTCTAGGAACGTTTCTCAGCAACTCACACATCAGATGGCTTATATATAACTCCAACCTCATCTTCTGCCGTATATTATACTTCCTTACAAAACACTACACTACGAGTAGAGAGCCTAGTCCTGATCTGGTTTGAGACCGAAGATCTGACATACAGATCCTCAATGTCCAGTCGCGATGGTCTCTCTTCTGAGCAACTAAGACTTATCAGGCGTTATCAAAGAAATCGTGCATAACAACCAGGACTAAATGAACTCGGGATTAAGCAGACCGCTTTGTGAATTTTCCAAAACCTATGGTACTAGACAGAACTTTTAAACATTTATCACATGATAAGGGTCTATAAAGAAATGCTTACATGTTATTGATTTAAGAGTTTTAAATATAAATATGTTATTTCTTAAAACAGTGCTCAGCAAAATACATAATTGTTGAATGAAATAAAGATGAATATTCTTTGTTTAGTTAGAAAATGGGTTTATTGAGGCGTTAAACCTCTTACAATTAATCAATTCTTTAAAAAATAGTTAGGTTCAGCTATCAGGTTCACTTTTTACAAAACAAGATATGCTAATAAACCATAAGTGAGCCTTGTGATGTACATTTTCCTTACATTAATTTCTCTAGAAAGCTTAAATTAACATGTATTGAGAAAACTACAAGTAAACTTCAAACCGCTGAGGCGGGGATCAATCCCTACCCTCCGTAGAGTGGGAAAACATGAGTGAGGAAACGAATTGAGTGGGATTAATAGCGAAAAGTATTAAAATCGAATATTAAGTACACTACAGATTAAGAATAACAATAGCATTAGTTGTTTTATCAGATCAGCGCCTCCGTGGCTATGGAAATGAAATTAAGACAAAACAAACGCTAGTAAACCTAACAGCGACAAACAAACAAAACCGTTGATGGGCTGGCCCCGTAGCCCAGTCGGTAGCACACCTGACTGTTGTGCAAGGGCTCCACGGTTCGATTCGCAGTTGCGGGTGGGGATTTATGTTCAACCAAGATGATTCCCCAGATTCCCCATATTCCCCACAGTCTGGAAGTATGAATGAGAGTGTGAATGTGTTCGTAATCTAGTAATTTAAAAAAAATCCAAAGCACCAGCATAACACCTGGTATGTTCCAAAAGAGAACGGTCGCCAATATAACCACTACAGTTAAATGCACAGAAAAAATTAAATGGAACAGAAAAAGACGTATATCCAGTCTTGTAATATCTAAGTTATCAGACTTGTAGTGCTTGCTTGAGTTTGTTGGAAAAAAAAAAAACTTAACTTTTACTAATGTTTAGGGGACAGGTTACAATTAAGAAAAATTTAATGACAGGATGCAAATCAAGTTGTTACGAACATTGTACGTTTCTTGGTGTCACTTCAAAAGAGTCAAAGCTTTGGTGACTGGAACATTTCTAAATAATAGAGTTATCAATTAAAGTTGTCGCTGTTAGAAAATGTTTATGAAGCTGTTATATTTAAAATAAAATAAATTAAATTAAACTAAGCATTATTTATGCAGTGCTATGGCTCCCATTCTAAATTGGTTATGAAATACCCATTAACTTTGTTTCCATGCCCCTTTATCAGGCTTGAAGTACATTTTCGTGTCGTAAATCTACGATACGAGACCACCGGCTTTACTTCCCTTTCGAAGGAATCCATGCTAAGGATTTTATGCTCAAAAAATTAATTACCTTTGGCTGGGTTTTGACCTCGAGAACCATTGTTATTCCTAGACCACAGAGGATGACTTAATGTAAGATTATTTGATATTAACAAAGTTGCAAACTTCAAAATGAAATAAATCACAACTTAAGGACATAAAAGTGATAACACAAACTGTAGTGAGTGAAAAAAATGAAAAATGCATATAAGACCTTAAATGCCAGTAACATTTAATTTTACATAGTGATATACTTCAGAAATATTTATTCCCATTTTCATTATTAGCGATTCAACTGTTTTCGCTCAAAGGACTTGAAGGTGATCTGATGTTCTATTTTTAATAGCTTATAAATGTGTTCCTTCATGTATTACTCTCATATTTGTAAGGTTTGCAGCACGAGGATTTATAAAAGTTTTACTAAGCACTTAATATTTAAAATCTTGATAAATATGCCTTCCAACCGAAAAGTGTAAAATTTTAATTAACTTATAATTTATCAGTAAGTGACGCCTGAAGAAAGCAAAGTCTTAAAATAGAAGTAGTTTTTCAGGAGTGAAGTTACTTCGAGTTATATAGATCAGTTGTACCCGCATAATTGCAGAATTAAGACCTAAATACAAGTCCAAGAGAACAGTGAGGTTGAATTAGTTTCGACAGAAGTTATTTTAGATAAATCTTTAAGATGATAACAGTTAATCTCACCTGATATAATTGTGTTGCAATGCTTCGTTGTCAGGGCAGAAGACAACGGTCAAGTGTGATGGTTAGGGTGGAACCCTCTGGATTTATACTAGACATTAATTGTTTGTTATGGTGATGTAAGGTTACCCAAGTCCTTGAATCCAAAATGTTACCGCTTTCCTCAGCACTTCCTATAACCAGTTACGTCATACACAACATTGTGCGTAAACATGCATTCCTTCCGTGCATTTGCAACATCTCCACGAGGAAATAGATTCGTTCACTGAAAGTGCAACAAACGTTTCCGGGATCACTTTAAATAAACAATGGTTTTGTTTGCATTGGACTCGATTGTCTGATACTTGAAAATTAAAAGAGTTTGCCCAGAATACCATGAGGCTGCAAAAGATGAACTGTTATTTTTGATTTTGTTAATTTTGTTTATCTATAGTAATACAAGAGCACCAGGTTTTTTACCCAACTGTGAAAAACATAAAATCTATAATTTCGCCTGGATTGACTTGAAATTTTAACACAATTATTGTAATATCACACACCAATTTTCAGACCTTTGTGCAAAATAGTTCTTGTGATATTAGTATATATATACTAATAAATACTAAATTATATATAGTGCTTTATTGCCATTTAATTAAACTGTTCCACACGATGCAATTTTAGTTTGAGGAAACTAATTCTTTGCAGTTATACTCATAAATACATATTAGTAAATTTATGAGATGAAATTTTAATCTGACCCTTGGTTTAGGATAAAAAATTATTCAATCCTCATTTTATTAATTTTTAATATTTGCTGTGAAATATGTGCTTTGTTATCTAATTGGACAAACACTGGTGACACTATAAAAAATCATCTCATTAATTTCCTTTGATACTGTTTCATACAAGCACAAAAAATGTCAAGCTTCTAATTTGAAACCTGCATCGTGTGGAGCAATTTATATTCTAAAAGGCACTGAAAATTAAAAACAGGAGAAAATGACCAAAATAATTGATATAAAGCACTGCGCCCCCTTACAGCGAACCACTTAGTCATGTGCCACAGTTTTTAAAGGGTTGCATAGCATTAAAAATAATAGGAAATTGAAGTACAAGGATTACTCTATTTAATTAGGCAAAAAATGGTTTTGTCAATTTTTGCACTTTTGATAAATTTCCGCAGATGATTATCCTTAAGAACTGTTATTCTTTATTCTGTTAATTTCGTTTATCTATAATAATACAGCAATAGCACCAGTTTTAACCTTAATATTAAGAGCAATGTGTAACGAATACATTTATGCTGAGAAAATGTATGCATTTTTAAACCTTTACGAAAAAAATATGAAATAGTTTGGGTACTATGAACTGTGAACGGCTGGACGGAGACCAGAAGATCCGTGCTTCAAATCCCGGCTATGGCATTGAATTTTCAATCTTACTATATCTTTCGATGCGGTTTTGTTTTCATTTTCGTTTACACACAGCTGAAAAAATGACGGACGAACCAAATTAGAAGAGAAGCCGTGAGATAAATTTCTCGTCAATCGAGAAAGAACTGTTTGTTGAATAGTAACTAAATATAAGGATATTGTGGAACATAAGAAAACGGATGCGGTAAATGTGAAAGAGAAAGATGTAATGTGGGAAAACAATGTAAATGAGTTTAATTCGAACTTAAATATCACAACCAGAAGTACGAAGCAACTTCGTTAATGTTACATAAATTTAAAACGAGGTGCGAAGGACAGAAGTGAAGAGAGACTTGAACGTTTCAAGATGGGAGGGGGACAGTGTATTATCCACAGAATTTAGTGAATTATAAAATAGAAAATTTATTAATACTTGAAGCAAAGGCGAGGTCGGCATTTTCCTATCCGATACATTGTCTAACCTCACTTGTTTTTACTCAGTAACCTTCATAACTTGTTTCCACAGTCTACACCTCTGTAGAAAATCTTCTTCTGATATCTCCTCAAAATCATTTCTCCTCTTAGGCCGTTCTCTATTACAAATTCCATTTAGACGGTCTAAATATAGCAAATCGACATGGAAAGCTGCGAATACGCCCACCATCTAATTGCCATCAATATCTGTTTGCAATTTAACGAGTACTAAAACCGCTTTGAATTTGGAACTAATGAAAAAGCTGTTTCTCCGACTAATGTTAGCTTAACCTGTTAAAATGTATCAACAAGTACTTACGGCAGTCATAACGGATCACCGCATTTTTATTTTCTAAACGGTAATGAATTATAAAGACATTGAGGACAAAAATATGTTGTAGAGGGATAAGCTTCAAATGCGAGTGTATAGAGGAAACATCATTTTTCGAAACGGATTAAGAATCCTCCTCGATTATAGGTAGGTAGGTACACTAAAAGTAACACAAGAAGAGTAAATAGTATATTGTATGTACAATCACTATAACTGTTTTAGTTCTGTGAAGTAGTGTATAGTGAAAAGAAGCTAGCCGTAAAATTTCACGCTGGTAAATACATAGCAATTCCAATTTTTTCATAAAACCAGATGAAGAAACATTGTGTAATTTCCATCAATGGTATGAACTCTCTTGGCTACTGGATACAATAAGTTTTAGGTTTACTATTTGAGAATAAACCTTAGATTTTTCTTTACAGGAGTGAAAATCGGGACTTAAACCTTCAAACCTACATTTAGAGTCATGTTAAAGTCGATGTTTTAGTAATATCGTATGTTTCTTGTGAGCTGAAACCATTGTATTTCTTAGCATAGTTTTCCTTCGGAACAACGACATTACTGTCGGCAAAGTACTCAGATAATTCATGTTATACTGTATTAAGTTACCAGACCTCCAAAACAACCCAGAATGCGCTACATTTTTACGACGGGAGTGTCGTAAAATTTTAATCATTACGTGGTAGTTTTTATGCTACAGTGATGAAAATTGTTCAGTGTAATCCTTGATCCCTCGGGACATAATTTTGGTAGTTTCAGTGATTTTAGTCCTTTTGTTCTTTTACAGTGAGTGCCAGAAGTGACTTAGGTGTAAGATGGAGAAAATTTAGGCTCGTAGTGTATTAAGTTCCTGCATTTGAAGAGCAAAACTGCCCGGGAAATCCATGAACAGATACGGCTGTTTATGGAAATGATAGCTCATCATATGACACTATTGTGAGGTGGAAAAGGGAATTTCAAACTGGTCACATGTCCCTGACAGATCAGCCAACAGCTGGTAGACCGTCAATGAAGACGATGCTGTAACAGTGAAGAAAGTGGAGTGTTTAATATTGGAAGACAGACGAGCAACTATCCAAATGATCATGAATGAGACATTTTAGTTATGGTAGTGTGTGGAACATTATTCATGACGAACTCCAATGTCTAAGGTGTCTGGACGGTGGGTTCCACGTTTGCCAACCCCTTTCCAAAAGCAAACACGGCGTGACCTTTCAAGACAGAAGTTGATGCTCTTGGAACAGGATGAACATGATTTTTTTATCGTCTTGTAACCATGAATGAATCCTGGATCCATCAGCATGATTCAGAGACAAAAGCCATTATCAGGGAATGGAAACATGCCGATTTCGACCCCTCTCCCAAAAAAGCAAAGGTGCAAAAGTCAGCTGGGAAGGTCATGCTTTCAGTTTTCTGGGACAGTCAGGGAGTTATCTTTACATTATCTTGCCAAAGGTCAAACCATCACTGGCAGATACTACTGCAATCTTCTGGACAAGTTACGAGCAGCTCTTATTAAGAAACGACGTGGTATGTTCTCCAAAGGTGTTGGTCTCCTGGCTGACAATGCACCAGCTCATTCATCTCAAGTTGTAGTTGACAAAACAAGGGAATGTGGCTTTGAGACTTAACAGCATCCGCCTTATTCGCCCGATCTCGCACCAAGTGTCTTTCTTGTTCCCAGAAAAGAAGAACCCGTTGCGTGGTCACCGATTTGATAACACAAATGACGTCATTAATGAAGTGTAAGAGTGATTTAAAGCGAATTCTGCAGAGTTGTACAATCAAGGTATTCGGAAGGTCAAGAAACGCTGGGAAAAATGTGTAAACCTGGATGATGACTACGTAGAGAAGAACTAAGAAGCACATATCAACAGAAACTCTCTATCACATTTTTAGAGGGTGACAATTAAAACTTTATGACACCCCCTCGTATCTTCTGTCCAGCGAACCGGGAATACCTAATCTACATTTAGAGTTATGTAAGTATTATTTGGTTTCGTTTATTAGCAGCTCGTGACAGATTATAAAATCATTTGTTAAAAATGGCATTGAAATTTGCTTCGCAGTTCTACATATAACACTACATTTTAACGATCTACAAATATCCACAGTAGACACAAAAGAAGGAAGCTATTAACTCGGTGACTTCGGTGAGCTTTTATTCTCCGTTGTTTAAGTTTGATATAAGACGACGAACGCCCCTACGAATCTTGGAGAAACTACTTTCTAACATAAACTGTATTCGTTAGTTATTTTGTTGCAATAAATTGTTTCTGACCAAATTTTACAGAAGTGTTCCGAAACTCAATAACGAAGATATACCTATGTGCAGAGTGGTGCTCAGAGTACGTACACGAAAATTACAGAAACAGAAAACCTTCTACATATTTACATAGGTGCATTACTTTTATAACCCAAAATCTTTGTTTCCAGCGTATTAAAAATCGACGAGATAAACAAGGAATTTTGTTTCATCCCGCTTTCAGGTGCTTAAATGAATGTTTTGTACAAAATAATTGAGGATAGATTCTCAGAGCTGTTTAAAAATACCCGTTCATTTACTCAAATGTACATTAGTCAAAAATAAATTAGTATTTAGGGGCGGATTTTGGTTGTTGGACGCTAAGGGCAACTTGGATAGGAATCTGTATAACTCAAAACGAAAATTCCAAATGAAAGTCAATGTTACCTCAGTCAGACCGTTATATGCATAACAATTCAGCGCCTATTATTTAATTTCTCAAAAAAGTTAATTCTTCATTAAAACATAATTCGACTGTTGGTATGACGAATACAATGTATAGAACTGAATATTTTATGTGCGAACTGTTTTCATTCATGTATGAAAACTGCAATATTTATTCCAAAACACAACTTGTATCACATAACTTTTTTCCCAGTATTAGCGGTTTCCAAAATATTCATTGCTTTATGTTTTCCATTCTCAACCACGGGCAAGTGTAAATAAAACAAGATACAATCTAACCAGATCTAAGCTTGCTCTGGATAAAATTCAGGAAATGTCAAACTACCCTTTCTGCACATAAAGTAAGCAATAAAGTGAAGGTGTTACCGGAATAGAAAGTAAATGGCGAAACGCAACGACAAAACCACTGAGAGCAACTTGCATATTCTATACACCTTTCTCTTGGCGAGAAACCTTTATTTAATCAGAAATCGTACCCTCGATTGCATGGAGAAGTGCTGATATATTATAGAAACCGTGGTTTATGCTAGCCAACATGTTAAAATGTCTGTAGTCCCGTCTTATCTTAATCCACATATTTCCATCAATTTACCTGAATAACATAGTGGTTTAACTATGAAACCTGGGACTTGCAGAATAGTAAGTCGCCACAGAAGGTGCATGTCTCAGCATATGGAAACCCCTAGTGGTCTACCGGGAAACATACGAGTCAGTTGGAGAATTTAATGTCATGTCGGCATGTTGGCCATAGTAGCTCAGTTGGTTAGAGCATCCGCACGGAGAACGGTAGATCCCTTGTTCAAATCCCGGCTATGACATTGAATTTTTCAGTCTGGCTGTATTCATTCAAACCTTAGTCTACACACGGCTAGTGTGGAAGAAATGATTATTTCCGTCAATGTTATTATTTTGTTTTTATTGTGTTTTGGGTTTGTTATTTTTTAAAATTTACGTCCTCTTACGTTAAGCCATATCGAATGATGAATGAAACGACTGAAATAATGCTCAAATGAGCCCAGAGTCCATAGACATTCATCCATCAGGATAAGGACAACCCCAGGGAAAAAAAATCTTATCCAGATAAATCACCCTGACCAAATTATTTATGTTTTAACACGAATAATTTAAATTACTTTAGAAACAAATGAAAATAAAATAACTATACAGAAATAATATATAACGTCCTTGAAATAAAAAATGTTATTACTATTATTAACTTTAATAATTAATTATAATTATATTATTATTCATTTAATTGTATTGCTACCTGAGCAGAGAGTTTAACGCAACACCATTAGTATTTAATTCAAGTTATTTAACCGATTAGGTAACATCGGAGGATGAATGAAATGGGTCAAATGATGCTCAAATGAGCCCAGGTTCCATAGAGCTTAGAGTTATCAGACATTTTACACAATAAGGCAAAATCCTAGGAAAACCCCTATCCAGACAACTCTCCCTGGTCGAGATTAGAACTCCGAAACTTCTGAACGTGAGACAGACAAGCTACCACCTGCGTTATAAAGGCGGACTGTCATGCAATTATGACCACAATGCACACTGTTGTACAACAATTTGTGTTCATATAATGTTAATTATTTCAAATATTACTTTTAATTCTTACTTACCTCTAAGCCGATATAACTTCTGTCGGTCTTTAGTGCTATATTTAATGCTAAAATAATAATTGTTTGATGTCTATCGCTTCCATGTTTCTCAAAATAATTAATTTTATCTGGCTTATTTCGAATTTTACTCAAAGTATGAACAAAGTTGACAGACTTCGAACTTTAAAATAGGTAGTTAAGGTAACTTTCGGTCACAGTTTAAATGCTTTGAAATTTTGCTTACTAGAATAAATAATTTAATGGAGTAGAAACCTTCAGAAGGAAATTATCTGATTTTCATTATTTAATTTCTATTACCATCACAAATGAAATGTAACAATAATTTAATCAAAATAAATCTTTATTAATGTGAATATAGACTATTAGATGCAATTATTTTATGGTGTTATTGTCTTTTGTCAGTGAGAGGCTAGGTTTACTTCCTCAGCAGATATTAACAATTTAACCGACCTTATTAAACCTTAAATATAAAAACCGGGATTTAATTACCTATTATTGCGCTGAAGTATATAGCTACTTAAATATATTGTCATAAGATGATAATTCCTCAAGCATACATTTTTTATTATATGGAATATTAAAAATGAATATAGAAATTTACTGTCAGCTGTTCAAAAGCAGTATCAATGTCAACCGCGCTAGCCTCTACAAACTGATATATCTAGTAATTACCAAACTAGCCAGCAACTGAAGGTGTGCTCGCCTCGGTAGTGTAAATGGTAGAGTGTCTGCCTCACGTTCAAGAGGTCCCAAGTTCGAATCTTGGTCAAGTTGACTTACCAGGATAACGTTTACTCCGGGGTTTTTCCCTTATCCTGAAAACGAATGTCTGGTAAATCTAAGCTCTAAGGGCCCTGGACTCATTTGAGCGTCATTTTACTCATTTCATTCATCTTCTGATATGATGTAAATTAAAGAAGGACGTAAGTTAAAAAAAAACTGAAGGTGACATAGTTACCTAGTCGAAAGAGTTATGCTTACTTAAATACTCCATGAAATAGCATATAAAGGAAGTGTTGTAAAAATTAGGAATTAAATGGCTAAAAATAAACATAATTATTTTATTTACCATCTGTGATAAATATCCAAAACGTATCGAAAGCACAAATTTAAACAATGGTCAAGTACCAATTAGCAATCAGGATGCCATATTTTATTTTTCTTGGATTTTTATAATTAAGTATCGTTCTTTAACAAAAAAAAAGTAATAAAATACAGTGATAAATGCACTACGACTTAAGGTACATTTTATTCAAACATAGGTAATAAATAATCTGTACAATTATGGGAATATATATATATATATATATATATATATATATATATATATATATATATATATATATTGTGGTTGTTCTATTGTTTCCATCAAATAAATTTGGGTCTTATTTTTGCTTTGTATTGTTTATTTCAACAGTATTAATCATCTAGGACGTTGGATGAACAAAAAGCTTGAAATTATGCTCATATGAGGCTGAGGTCCTTAGAACTTCTCTAAATAAGGAAAAAATCCTAATAAAACCTAATCTAGCTAACTGATACTACCAGATATTTGCATTGAATGTTAGGGAGATACGCTAATTCTACACCACAGAGGTGGATTAATATCAACTTCGTCTAAAAGTAATGTTATAAAAAACCAGTAGACTGCCTCTGTGGTGCGTTAGTTAGCAGGCTAACTTCCTTATTCAGGTTCCTGGTTCGTTCACAGCTGCAGAATGGGTCTCTTTCTTTCGACAGTATACTCTCCCTAGAGTGTGGAAGTCCTGTGAGTGTCTAAATGTGTGTAAATTTAAATCTTATGATCAAACCCCAACGTGAACAAACTCGAAAATGCACATATGAGAACACGTCATTGCCTGCGAGCAATAAAATCGTTACGGAGGTCAAACCAATGACCATAGATGTTGATGGTGGCGTATAATTAGAACAAGAAAAGGAATAAATATATTGAAATCGACAGAGATTTAAAAGTAGTTTATATCCGTGAAACTATAACTGCGAGTTTTAGGATTGTTTCCTAATAGTATGCAAAATACCAGAGTACAAGGCACAAAATGCTGCGAATGCAACTGAAATACAAAACTACGAACGAGTATGTAACATTTATAAGCTTTGTAACTGATCATATCACCTTTATCTTCATTAATATGTAAAACCATCGATGAAGACTAATTTACCACTTGCATGAATTCTAAACACCTAGATGCAGAACTGATTCACCATATATATATGTATACATATACTTCAATATAAGCTTTATAAAGTTTATTTATTTTATTTATTAATGTATTGATTACTATGGCTGAAATTGTATTTTCACAGCATAATTTCTGCTCTTAGGTTCCCGAGGTCAGGGTTCAAATTCGACGGAGGGGAATGAAATCTTACTTTCGTAACTTCCTTCCAAAGGAAAGTAAACCCACGGCCCCGTATCGTAGATTTTCGGCACATAAAAGAATCTAAAATGGCTTCGGAGTAAAATTAAGCAATATTTCACGCTCAGTGTAGAAGAGAATCACGGGAGTTAAATAGCCTATAGTTTATTTTTGCTACTACGATCCAAGTCTGTGTTTCAATTTTTATATTTTTGTCTGTCTTTTTATATTGCATTCCACCCAAAAATATTAATACCAAGATTTCCTCGAAAATACAAATTTTAAAATCCCTTGAATAAAAATCATGTAGATAAAATTTGTAACTGTATGGCATAACATGAAAGAAAATTCACATCAAACTTAGTGATTAGATATAAAAGGATACAAACATCTGTACCAAAAAATCCCAACTTTAATTATCCTTTACGTAGATCGTGTTCTTTACTTTTGATTTTATTAAAAGTGGCTCAAAAGAATTGGATTATTATACTGTTAAAAAGACCCAAAACTCAACTTAAAACAGTTTTATTTGTCACTAAATCGTTAGTCGAATGCTAACGTGCAATTACACTCTCTTATACACCAATTCAGCACTTCAACACTTCTCTTTAATGTTTCTCTTTAGCACGCACCCTTTGTGCTGCTAGTAATCACAGTGACGTACGTAGAGGTTCAAGTCTTACACGGAGCTGCACTTATCGACTCAACTCGAAACTTGAAACATGTACAAACTAAGCACCAAACAACAGTGCTTGCAACGGCCTTTATTACCCTGTCCTTCTGGAACTGGAAGCCTCTCGAATTACACTTCCTAAAGGTCTTATGTGACTCGCCTAGTGGATGACCTTGAACGCGTGTTAATTTCTCACAGCAGTTAGCTTCCACCTCAGTGACGTCAGCCACTGGCAGTACTTGAAATCGTGTCCATTTCTCGCTGCAGACTTGTGCGAATGCCGTAATAATATCATAATTTTAACAATGTTTAACGCACATTCTTACTGCATACGGTACTACAGATGTATGGACTGAAATAATAGATGAGAATGCAAATTTGGGAAGGAAACGTTTCAGGGCTGTTAAGAGGACTGGGGAAAACGTAGAAAAAGTATCAGTCAGAGGACGGTCCTTAAAGGATTTGAATTCGTTCATGTCACTATATCAACTAATCGTGCCCTTATGGGTTTAAGATTGTTGTATTATTAATAAAAGGTACGAGGCGTGTCCGTAAAATAAGGTATCCAATTTTATTTAATATAGAAAACCTGTTTATTGTCAACGAATGTTACACTGATGGAAGGGAGAACCTACAGATACTTTTAAACGTAATAACTATTACGATCGATGCACTTTTGCATGCGATGTGGCAGTTTTTGTATATCCTTGTCATAGCACTCTCCCACCAAGTTGCGCAGGTGGCGCTCAACCTCGTTTTTCAAATCATCGTCGGTCTGGAAATGTGTTCCACCCAGGTGTGACTTCAACTCAGGAAACAGATGATAATCACTAGATGCTAATTCTAGACTATAGGGGGGATGGGTAAGGATGTCCCTTTCGAACTGGGTCAGGAGAACTTCGGTGAGCATTTTGGGGACCCATCTCGCACATACCCTGCCATAATGCAAATTTTCGGTCAAAATCTTGTCAATCGTAGTCTTACTGACTTCAGGGATAGTTTCGCACAGCTCGCGAAGTGTCACACGCCATCATTAAGCATTTCTTGCTCCACTTTTGCAATTGTTTCGGCTGAAACCGAAGGCAGGCCAGAACGCTGTTCGTCTTTGAACTCTCTGACCCACTTTCGCATGTTTTTGACGTCCATACACTGTGGCCCATAGACTTTGCATAACTGACGATGAATTTCAGTGGAGGTGGTGCCCTTGGCACTCAGAAAAAAAACGGATCACTGCACGCAACTCGCACTTGGTGGCGGAGGTGATAGGAAGCTCCTTCGCAAACGGCTGCCCAGTCAAGACTTATGGTTGCAACGGCTTCGTTGTGGTGGGGATTTGAAGGGGTGAAACCAAGCTACACGCCAGTGTTGCCGGATCTCGCGTAATAGCGTTCCTCACGGCTCCAGCGCCTTGGAAACCATATTTTACGTATACGCCTCGTATATCTGTGAATATCCTATGAAGGTCTCATTTTACCTTGATACGTATTACTGATAAAAGAACCATAACAGATAGATGAAACCTTACCACACAGTATATTATGTACCTTGCAGCCTGCATACATTTATTTGACTATGAGGAAGTTAAGCTTTCTGCCGCAAAGAAATACGTTTGTTTGCAAGAAGACCATCGCATAAGCATCAGTGATTGACTCCTTCTGACCGAATTCGTCATTTATCCAGCAAGAGAATGCTGATACCTTACATTCACATGAATTCTTTACATTCATCAACAAACTATTCTTTACAGAAGGTTATTGTCATACATAGAGAAAGTAAAAATGACATAATTCATATAGGATAGAGATGCAGGTAAACAAAATAAGTGACCAAGAACAAGTAACATATGGCTAGAACAAACTAAATTAGATATTTGAATGATTTTCCCAGTAAAGCTGCATTTACTGATTTAAAAAGGTAACATATAGCTAACACAAAATTTTAGCACAGTAATTGCAAACACTTTATATTTTCTTTAGTATCTGCTTATAGTAAGGAATTCATCATAAATACATTGTTTGTGGTCTCTGCCAGGGAAAAAACGTTTTTAAAAGAAGGTGTAAGTACCTAAGTGTTAATGCATTTCGTATATGTATATGAACAGCGTTCACTCAGAAAATAAATAAATACTTTTGTATAAAGCATGATAACATTGGTAGTTTAATTAAATTAAGTGCCTTCTAAAGATGAAAAACCAAATTCCTTATGAAAATCCTCCAATCACAAATTTCCTTTGCACAAAAAAATGTTTCGATATCATTTACTTTCTTAAAACGAAATAAAAATGTCTCAAATAATTTTGACCGTAATATCATATGGGTGTTTAATAATAGATAATCCCCAGGGTGTCTTTCCTCTGAAAAGGATACCGGATACCCACTAAAATATTATTATATACAAATTAAGCTTTCTGGGAGTTCCTGTCAAGTCTTATTAGGATAGAAAGAAATAATTCCGGGGTAACTGAAACACTTCTTTCGGGGGGGGGGGGGGGGGTCAGCTTTTTTTACTTCTCGTGGATCCCCACTGATTTCACTAATCAGTAGGGAAATGGTATGGTGATAATTTATCTATCATGATTTTCTTGGCTTTACTTCTCTTCCTTTTCACCTTTAAGATGTGCTTCAAAGATTTGTGGCATATAGTGATGTCGGTTGCAAGTGAAAAGAGTTCTCTTTGAATGTCCAGGAGAGAGGGAGAGAGTGAGGGGGGGGGAGGAATTGGATAAGACTTTCTTTGAGAAGAACACAAGTATTTTAAATTAAAGTCAATAACGAGTTAATTCAAAATGTATAAACCTAGAAGAAAAATAGTGTATGCTTTAGTAAAATTTTGCTCCCTCTTTTATGCACAAATCCTTCGGAATATAGACGACTCTAGAAAATTTCAATATATGCGTTAGTCATGAAAATATCTTATAAATATACTATTTAAATCAAAATAATTAGAGTAATATTCAGGAAAAAAAACTTTAGAAAAATAATTTTTCACTTAAAGGATAATTTAGGGTGTAGATTTTTCTTGAAAGTCTATATGTACCAATCATGGAACATCCTAAACTTAGATACAAATGTTGATAATTTACCTATAGATTTTGTTTTTCTTTTTAAATTGAGCTGGTCGCCCACAAACCTTTCTCTGTTGTCTTTCTTCAGGTAACTTTAAAAGGTGTATTTCTTTTTGGTATATAACTTTTGGGTGGAATGCAATAATTTATCTACCGACTTTGTACGTCGTGGAGAAAGTAAAAATGAAAAGCCAATACATACCAAACCTGGTGCATGAGATCAGTATCTTAAGATCTGCATCCAAATCCCCACATCCCGAGTAACTCTTCACATGGAAACAGTTTTTTATTTATATTTGTCTTAAATTGTACCTGTGGCACTTTTTATTCAAATACAACAAATATGTTTCGGAAATTAGCACATTTTAAAGTCATCTTACAACAACCACAGTGTTTTCATTACCATTCATGGCAACTGAGTAGAGAAATACCAACAATTTATACAGAAAAAGTGCAAAACTCATTAAAATACTTGTTTTTTTTATTTATGTCCTCGACATTAAGTCATATCGGACGATGAATGAAATGATACTAAATGAGCCTAGGGTCCATAGAACTAAGAGTTACCCGACATTCATCTTTCAGAATAAGGAAAAACACAGAGGGGAAAAAACCTTATGCATATAACTTATCCTGATCGAGATCTGAACTTGGGACCCGGTGGCGAGATGTGACTTCCCAAGCGAGGGAAGCTCCAAGTAATGATTTTCATTAAAATAAGAGAGAATACTGAATTTTATATATGCACAGCCAACTAAAATAGCAAGCATAACCAACAAAACAATTTTCGTAATCTATGACACCCACATAACCATGTAAGTGTATCGTACATATGTTCATTTATGTGGCGCATAAATGTTTTAACACCTTTGCTTTGCATGCGATATTATTAAGAACATTTTTGTCTTATCACTTTTAATTATATGCAGTTCTTCCTATAACTCAAATAACTAAAGCTACTCTTCAGGACTCTTTCAACTGTACAGTCACATGTAGGCCCTTTTTGCATTGTAAGACTGGTCACACTACAAGCAGATATATTCCTGCTTCCCCTCTCCACTCATATGTTTCAATTTTTCCAAGAGCTGGCACACACCACGTGAATTGTTAATCTAACTTGGAGAACGTATGCAATTTGTACTCTTTTCTAAGAACTTCACAAGAACTTCCTATTTGTTACCAGTAAATACTTTAAAACAGTAAAATACTATTCATAATAATATTGAAATATACTTGGAGTTGTATTTAAAAACGCCACATAAAGCAAAAAAAAAAAAAGTTTCCTTCACACGTCACAGACCTCACGTGACAAAATATCAGTACTTCCTATCGAAGAGTTGTTGTTGCTTCCTGAAGCGTACGAAGTATGGTATTCAAAGTTACGAATGCGAGAATACAGAAATATTCAGTACTGAATGAACTCACGGAACTGGTAACTGAAGCATTAAGCAGCAGCTGACCAATTGTTCGCACCACCGAGGATGTGTTTCGAATAAATTTTCAAAATGTATCCAGATAAAATATTTTTAGCATACATTTTGGTTTATTCTTCTTTTTCTTCTTGAAATTCTTGGGGAAGCACCGCTTCCAGCGCTTCATTGCCCGCTTCGCCACTGTTGCGACCACTTGACCCTTAGGCAGACACGCTACCACCTACGACAGGCTTGAAACACCTTTGTATTTATGTCAAACTGGTTTTATATAATTTGTTTGGACATAATTTTTGTTGTATCTGACAGATTTTTAATGTTTTAAGCAATGCGTTGTTTAATGTAAGCTCGTCCAGTCACAGGGCTCTCTTATACAACTTGCCTTTAATACTATAGGATATCCACCGAGAGAGAAAACTCGCACTGCGACCTATGAGCGATTATTGCAACTAATACTTCCAAGACCCATTCCACTATTGACTGGCTAGAGAGGACAACGAACGATCCGCCAACCAAGCAGCCACCTCTCCTTTGAGCAAGCACCAAAGCCATCTTCCCAGCACTGACATATCCACAAGTAGCCAAATGGAAGGAAACGGGAATAATTGATAGAAAAGGCGTGGTAAATGCAAAACCAACTAATAATTTCCTTACCGAAGAGGAAAACTGCGAAAAACCTAAGGAGTGGGTGGCTCACGGAATCAAAACAGGGACCTCCCTAGTGTGAGCTTCTCACGCTACTGCAAAACCATTTATCCGGTTCATTTCCCGTTAACTTTAACCCCAAATAGAAACTCCTAGAAAGGTTGACTGAGACCTGGTTTAGAGGATTTTCAACATTATATAACGAAAGTAATAATATAAAAATCGGATATGTAATAATCCCACGGTTTCCTCTACTCACTATTGTTTACTTTAATAGCTATTGCACAAATTATTCATACAAAATGTTTTTCTTCTATCTACATAATGTTAAGCGTAACAAATGCTTGAGTAACTGATTTCAATAAACATCCTATTTTCTTATATATAAGAACATTGACGAAGTTTAAAAATCAGGTCATTCATGATTACCAAGACTAGGAATTCTTAAGCAGTTGGCTTGACTCAAACTGTTATGTCAATACAAGGTATATGAACAACAGCATCCATGATTCACTAACATGTGAATACCCTTGTACTCTACGTGGCTGTATACCCATGCCAATATCTGTTCGAGGGGAAGAAAGGGGTGTAATCTATGACGTCATTCTACTATTTGTTGAACTTCATTTCCTCTCGTCCTCGCTTTAGTGCCTATAAATTTCTAAGGTTGATGTTGAATCCGCTTTCCAAGGTCTCAAGACGCAAAATAATGTAATTAGAAGCTGTTGATTAAAATAATTGCAAATTCAAACAAATAAATAGGAAGATATATACAAACATAATAATTTGTAACATAAAGACTTCACTTATAAGAAATTATGAAAGTGTTCTTATAAATTGCCTTAGGCCTTCAGGCTCTGGCTGAGGATGTGAACAGAATTTTCACGAAATCAGGATCTTAATTAATTTATAAGAAAACTTTGATCATTTCTTATAAGATAAGTGAAGTTTTTATGTTACAAATTATTATATTTGTATATATTTGTTTGCTTCACTGTTATAAGTTTCATATTTTACGTACTTGAACAGGAAGATATTTAGAAAGTAGCTGATTCCACGGAAATAATTAATTATCTTTACATTTAAACGCTACTGTAACTTTTCTTATGTAGTTAGCAGATCCTAAGTTATATATAAAGAACTTCTCAGAGGCTAAAGACACAAATCTCCAGGTTTGCATTTCATATTCATGGTGGTATATCACATATATGGTATTTTCAGCCAAATCGTGAATCCTTTTTTAGAAAGTAAATATAATGTTTTATGTAAAATATTTATTGGGATAACTAATAATCCTAGAAATCTTACGAATACACGAACAATACCGTTTCAGAAGTTTGGTATACACACTTTTCTGTTTTATTCGTTTTAAAATGCAAATTTAAGCCATTTTGTTAAAAACTATTGCTTACGATGCAATGTGCTTTTAAATTAATTACAAAATTTCCGAAGTTTCAGTTTAGTGACTTAAAATATACATCACAGGGGCCTTCCAAGTAGAGAAAACTACATAAAACCTAAGGTATCGAGCAGGATAGCACAGGCGGCCATTCGGGAGGTCCGGTTTCGATTTCCGTAAACGACCTACCGGACCAATGGGTATTTTCGGGGTATTCCCGGATCGCCAGACGAATGCTGCCAAATTTTCTGTTCCTCCATTATCATCTCCATTTCATTTCACATCTCCTCTCATCTGCTGGTCTCTTTTAGGCTGGAAGTGTCGGCGGGAATTTCGGCACTGCATAGCAGGATGATATGCTCCTGGTAAACGCTTCCCCCTTCAGTAGGACGATTTCCGGTCTCCAGGTCGACCTGGTGGGCCGTTTTAGGACCACGGCGTGTGGAATGCCGGTTATGCTAGCCTGCCGGGGGGTTTCCAACTATTAAACTGTCGTTACTCCTTGGGACGGCTGTCTCCTCTCGCCTCATCTTTCTTCCCGGGTATGCCACACTTGGGGCTTAGGTACAATAAACCACAGGCTTCGGTGCCGGATCCCCTCCGTAGTAAACCTAATCCTAATTATAAGGTCAGATGGGTGACCTCCCAAATACGACCATGACGTGCTACCACGCCATATTCTCGTTTTTGTACTTTAATAATAATAATAATAATAATAATAATGATGATGATAATAATAATAATAATTAATAAATTGTTCTTTCACACTAGCCGTGTGTAGGACGCACTATGAAAGTGTAGAGCCAGAATGAAAAATTCAATGCTATAGCCGGGATTTGAACCACGGATCTTCTAATGTTTAGCTATAAATTATTTCAAACAATTTCCTCTATAGTTATGTGCAGGGTATGAAAATCAGAATTATTTCTTTATACTACAGCTCCTTTTTATCATGACCTCATATGAAATAAAAAGAGGTTCGCTCATTATACTGTGACTTTGTGGGTTCGTGAAATTAAAAGTCCAATTGCACAAACTCAAAATGTTCTTTATTTCCACCGAATTACAGTTGGAACACTTGCCGATTACATAGAATTACGTAGCGCACACAATTACAATCCACCAGTTCGTCTGTCACAGGTCCACTCCACACTCACATTTACGTACAACTCCTCGCTAGCACTGCACTCTTCACGGCTGCTCGCCAAGAACTGAACTGACTCGTCTACCGCAGCCCTTATATAGGAAGATCGCTGTTTCTGGAAGCTTCGCGACCTGAAAAATCATCCCGAATGTTCCAGACGACAGGGGGAGGGGAAAGAGACTGTACAGGGCCTAGTGACACTTTCCTAAACATCCCCTACGTTAGCGCTACCAGATAAATGGGTGGGCGTGGCCTCAATGCCTCCTGTCCCCTACCCAGCTCCAGTTGGTCGTGCCTTCTGATAACTGGGTGACAATACGTGAAGCTCTAAAGCTCTACTCCCCTACATCTACTTTCATAATTATTTTACTTATCACTGACACAAAATCTTGCTTTTCTGTGTCACAATGTAAGCTTAGTAAATACTTGAAGAAATGGTACATATCTTTTGAATAACAGCAACATTAACTGCGGTGAGATGTTCAAAAACTGGCTGTTCATGATGACCTTGACATTGAATTCACTTCACATTACCTCAAGAGAAGCAAAATAATAATGTTTCAAAACTATTTCTTAAAATACATAAAGATTCAAGAAAACAACGGAACGATGTCAGAGAGAACGCAATTATACAAAGTTTAACATTGTATTGTTTAATAGCCTCTACCTTTCTTGGTTTCAGCCTAAAAATACCTAATGCATACATACATTAGATTTAGCTAATGATATGAAAAATGATGTTATTAAAGTATGTGTCGTGTGATATCAAATTATCCTTCGAACCCACCTAGTCTGTTTACTTTTACTTCAGAGAAAATTTAAAAAAAGATTATTATTTTGTTGATATATCAAATCATTAAAGCCGCCCACCTTGGTAGCGTGCTCGTAGCGTGTCTGCCTCACGTTCAAAAGCTCCCGAGTTCGAATCTCTGTCAGGGTGAGTTACCTGGATAAGGTTTTCTCGGTGTTTTCCCTTATCGTAAAAGACGAATGTCGGGTAACTCTAAGCTCTATGGACTCTGGGCTCATTTGAGCATCGTTTCATCCATTCCAATCATCGTCCGATACGACTTAACGTTGGAGGCCGTAAATTACAAAAAGAATGCTTAAAGCCACGTTTGAGAAAAAATAACGAAAACTTTCTTAACGACCTCCAACGTTAATAAATATCGGACAATAAATGCAATGGATAAATGTAGCTCAAATGAGCCCAGGTTCCACATGACTTACAGTTACCTGACACCCACCTTTTGAGATAAAGGAAAAACCTGGAAAAAATACTTATCCAAATAACTTAACCTGGCCCACAAGAGGCCGAAAACATCTTGGTTTAATAGGTTGTTTAGCTTAGATGAATTTTCTTTAAAATCCTGAGGCAGAGGAATGAAATATGACGTATACATACTAAATTCTTATATAATATGCATTTTTACCTCAAAACAACTATTAGCTATAAAATTTGGGCGTTAAAATTTTAGTAGGATGTGATATTTCCTCTGCCTATCAACGGTAAGTGATAGGAAAATTAAAAGCACTCGTGAAATTAAAAATGTTTAAAGAATATGAGTAAATAAACTGCAAAATTTGTGCTTAGATATGCTCATGTGCAATATGGCGTAATTTTCTTTGAGGTAAAACCAGTTTTGAAAATTATTTTTCTAGTGATACTATATTGATTCTATTTGTTTTATGTTTTTTAAAATTTAAAATAAGTTGTTTTTAATTATAGATTTAGAGTATCACTTATCCTTTTTGTGGGCAGGACCGATAGGGAATAGATGCTAAAATTATTACCACTCCCTAATTTTAAACAGGTCAAAGAGATCGAAATGTGTATCTGGGGGGAACAGGATGACAGAGAAGGATTTGCGAAAGCAGCAGGAAAAACCGGGGGAGTCAGCTTTGTTTGTATCAACAATCAACACATCGAAGCATATAAAAGTGCATGGATCCTCCTCCTGAGCCACACTCCACTAGCGTTCAACACCAGGAGACAACCAACAATTCAGGTGAGTTTCCTGTTTCGATGTTTCTTCCTTGTTTACAGCGAATGACTTATGAAATCTCTTGCTTAATTTTACGAAACTTCTGCTCTACATTTTTCACTAGCTATGCAAAACATACCTCATTTACAAACTGTTCATTGAAATTCTACTAGATAAAAGTCATATTTTTATATTTTAGTAACATATACTGATAATTCTTACTAATAACATTTTCAAAAATTATTTATCGTATTCCAAATAAAGAGACCATTCTACTGAGTGTTTTTAACTTTTTGCCATAAGTTATATTTGTATAAAGAGTGTGGTTACATATTTATCCATCAATATCTCGGAAATGCTTAACTGCTCAAAAATATTTTCTACACAAATCAAGTGTTTTGATTAAATATTCATTTTGAGGTGTAAAATTTTGTCAATAACTTCTGCTTTATCAGTGATGCAAAAGGCATTAGAATGAAGACATTCAGAGGCTATTTCCAGGAAATTCAAAATATGTACTTCACTTATCACAACAATTCCTTAAACATGTTGTAACTTAATCAAAATCATTGCAGTTATTTATAAAAAGAAACTAAATTTGGCAAAACTTTTTCATGTAAAGGGTAGTTTATGCAGGGAATATATCTTAAAAATCTTTGTCACACTTAATTAAAGACACTCAGTTTTGATATTTAAATCATGCTATTCACGAACATAAATGAAACTTTATTTATTCAGGCTTCTCAAAATGAATATTTCCAGTGAAACCTCGATATTGAATTTCAGGATAAACCTGAGTTAGAGAAAATATAAAAGCTTCTTACACCGTAATTTTTTTTATAATTTTAAGCCTCATTTCAGATTAATATTCTATCTTAGGTTATAAAATATGTTTGATAATAAATCATTGGCTAGTTTTACATTAATTTATATTAAATTTTTATTTTATACAGTTCATGGTCATAAATTTTGCGTAAAATAAACATATCTCAAATTTAGAAAAGCTAGCTATATTGTATTTACCCTCCCCAGCCTGAAATTGAACCAGTTATTTCAGTTATTTGAAAGGCCATTTAATATATTGTTCAATAAATAATAAAACTTTAGTTAAATAAAATGGCATTCTTCATCTTATTATATTTGCCTTAAATTACTGAAATAATTTAAAATATCAAAAGGCATGCTTAAAGTAACTCTTAGTTACAGTTTGTAAGATTTATAATTCTTTCTCAGTAATCTTTAAATATTTATGTAGATACTTAGCATTTTATATGTAGCAACATACACATTGTTTGGTCAAAAATTTCTTCCATTCATTCCAAACAAAATAATTCTCAGGTTTCATTGTTTCACGTACAGAAAACTTCTGAATTTCGACTCATTCATTTATGAAAACAATTTTATCTATTAAACTCAAAAAGGAACTGAAATTGAATATAAATCGCAAAAATTGCTTGTATCAAAAACATAAATATCCTACTTTTAAAATAAATAACCTTTACAGTTCCTAAAAGTCACTACAATCATACGAAAAACGTTTTATATACCAGAAAGTCCTGTTTAAATACACTTATTTTAAAATAAATAGTATTTACAGTTCCTAAAGGTCACTACAATAATGAGAAAATAGTTTATATACCAGATAATCCTGAAAATAATGCAAATTGTTTAAATACTTTGTTTAAAATGTCTTTCTTACAATTATTTTTAAATCTCACAATAACAGCATCTAAGGAAGTCAATTTCCACATTTAAATTATGCTCTGAAAACTAAGTATTCTAGGAGCAAATCTGTATTAAAATAAGTGTATTTATTTTATTAATATCTATATTAATATATTCCTTAGGGTTGAGTTGGATAGAGAAATTGCAATCTTATAATATGTCTTCCAACATATCAGTCATGTGCCATACCATGTAGTCATATCGGACGATGATTGAAATGGGTTAAATAGTGCTCAAATGAGCCCAGGGTTGAGAGAGTTTACAGTTGTCCAATATTAATCTCTTAGGATAAGAGAAACCCCTGGAAAATCGTTATCCAGATAACACCCTGACCAAGATTTGAACTCGGGAGCTATTGAATGTGAGATAGACATATAACAAGGAATTGTATTAGACAACGGTAATAATTTTAGGCATCTATAAATAATGAAAAGGCAATCAAATGGAAATTAGGTGATTGGTCAAACATACTGCAAGTTAAAAAGCAATAGTCAATCATTTGAAGTCTATCCACGATATGACTTCAAAATATTACGTTGTGTTTTTGTACAGTTACATTCTTGATCACCTTTTGTGGCCTTGAGTTGCACTGTTACTTTTATCACATAATTCTTTTCTTCATAGAATGTGCCACTCCTTTATAACCTTTCCCTCATTAACCCTGTTTTGTTGATTCTTCAAAATATCACGCAAGAACTTAAATTGTCATAAAGAATTACCGTTCTAGTCAATAGAAAGATAAGCTTGTTGCAAAATTAATTGGCTTTTGATTTTTACTTTTATTGTAACATTTAAAATATAATTCATTTGGAAATATAACATTAATTTTTGAGGTGCAGACTATGATTATCCCACAACATTTTAGAGGGATATTTCTGAGCCAGTGTTATTCTAAAGCAAAATGAGTCTTTCTCAGAGTTTGAAAAAATGTTGAGTATTTTATTAGTAATTACTAGCCTTTTATCAATCATATTTCATAATAATAAGGCAAGCTTGAAGTCTCTTTATATCCATATAATATGTATCAATGTTGCTGAAAGTCGAATTGAATTATGCGTTTTTATGTCTCATTATTAAGAATTATGACAATCCTCCTACAAAAAATTAGCATGCAAAGTTGTCTGTTATTCTGCGTGATGTAAATAATTTAATCTAGATACTCTACTAATGAAAAAATAAACTTGAATTATCGCTGCAGTAGATCGAAGGAAAATGATTTTTATAATAAACACGTCAAAAATGATACCACAGCATAAGACCAATAAACCTTGATATAAGTACTACAATCCTTAACTCCTCTGTGGTTATTAAGCTCCTCTCTTTCTTCGAGAGAGAAGAGAGAGAGAGAGAGAGAGAGAGAGAGAGAGAGAGAGAGAGAGAGAGAGAGAGAGTAAGACGTTGTAACTCGTCTTGCATTTCGTTCTTTCTTTTTCAGTATAGTACAGTAGAGTATATGGAAACACTCTGATACGACTGGTTTATTGTATTTTTTTCTTAATTAAATATTGAAGCTTATCAATTATGTGTGGCACCATCCCTGGGTGAGCCATTATCTCATTGCTTTGAATTCCAATCCAACATTTCCACATTAACCTGTGAACAAAGTTCAGGCGGTGAAATAGAGAAATAAATAAACGCTTCGCTTGAGTGGTTGAAAGGCATGTTCTGCAATGACAATTCACACCGGACTCGGAAAGTTCATCGCATATGAGCTTGATATCAAAATTCTTGTACTCAAACGTTAACTTTTGAACACAGTTCAGGTTCAAACTCAGAAAACGAAGAAAAAGGGTGGACTAAGACAATCATTAGTAGATATGGGGGCGGAGGGACTGAACGGGGTAGAGGTAGTATGGTATTTCTTTCCTTACCAACATAAACCTCTGCCCATTATATCTCCTGATTCCATGCACTTGACTCTACATGCTGAATATTCAGATGATGTAGGGGTAGCGTGTCTGTCTCACATTCAAAAGGTGCCGGGTGCGACTCTCGATCAGTTTGAGTTATCTGGATATGATGCTTTCTGGGATTTTCCAAAAGATGAATGTTGTACAATTCTAAGCACTATTGATCCTGGGCTCATTCAAGCATCATTTCACCCATTTTCCATCATCGTCCGATATGACTCGCGTTAGAGGACGTTAAATAAAAGGGGTGAAAAAGTACAATAAGCACATGCAGATATTAAATTAGCATACATTTCAAAATTTTGCTACAAATAAGTTGTTAATTCTCATTCTCGAAGTAACAGATTTCTCTCAAATTTACACATTGCATTATTTCCCTTAATTCAGAATTTTTAAAGTAAATAGTCTGTTTTCATCTGATTTCATTGTTTTAAGTTATGCTACCAGAGTAATAGAGAACTAATTATTTATATATTTTGTAACAGTGTGCAATGACGGCGAGGATGATGTCTCGAGGAGGAGGCGCGCTGGTCACCCTGGTAGTAGCTCTGGTGATGGCAACCCCTACCTCTAGTTCAGACTGCACGAAGGAGATAAGATCCCTCACCTGGACAGGAGGTTCCTTTGAATGGCCCTGCCCGTCCACCAAGAGCATCTTCAAGAGTTCAGGACGATACGTCTCCAAGAATGTGATCGCTACACGAGCACAGATCTACAAGGACGAAGCGATCGTAGTGTTACCCCGTTATAGGGCAGGAGTTCCCGTAACGCTGGCCAAGACATCCCTCAAGACCAAGGGCTGTCAGTCAACATTCACGCCATTCCCTTGCTGGAGCCTTCAGGAGGAAGGTAACTGTCAGGCGCTGCAGTCCGCCGTTGACCTCTTCCTAGATCCCCAGGATATCCTCTGGGTACTGGACGTGGGTATCGTGAACACACTTGAGCAGCCTGTCAAGCGCTGTCCACCCAAGGTCGTGGCCATGAGCGTGAAGACCGGCAAGGTGCTCAAGGTCGTCGATTTATCTGGCCTCGTCTGCTCGGCTAGTCGACTACAGTACGTAGTTGTGGATTATGCACAGGATGGACGCTGCTTTATCTACGTGAGTGACGCAGCAACTCGTGCCATCTTGGTATACGATGTTACCCGTGGCCGAGGATACCGCGTCGTGTTGCCCAAGGCAGTCACACTTGGATGTGCCCGAAGAGATGTCCTCTACCTTGCACTTGTACGCAAGTCCTGCGGAACATCTGTCCTCTACTTCACTTATCTCTCCAGTAAGAGATTGTTCTCCATCAAGACCGAATACCTCCGAATGGGTTCTGCCTCAGGTCGCGTTCACGATGTTGGACCTAAGCCCGAGAAGATGGTGTTCCTTGGTACCGACAACGGAGCCGCCATGTTCTTCCGCTACGAGGGAGAAGGAGAGATCTACCGCTGGGACACACACACCGTCTTCAAGCAGGAGAGCTTCTTGCCCGTATATCGTGCTCCTACATGTGCACTGCCCACTCATGTCCTGGCTGACTACAAGCGCGGTCGCATGCGTGTCCTGGAGTCCAACTTCCCCGATTATATCCAGGGTACTGTGGGATGTGGTGTCGTGCACACTCTTGCTGTACTCCAAGGTTGCAATTAAACCGGACTAAGACCCACCCCAAGGGCAGCAGACTCTGGCAGACCTGCACGGTGACAGCTTCGCCTGATTCTTCTGCATCCAACTGTTGCTAATCCGTTGCCTGTGTTGTTATCTCTCTCTTATTTTATTCTTCGTGTTATTTGTTATTACTTTTGTACGCATTTCTTACAAATACAGCATAAATATTTATATTTGTGAGATTCTTTTCTTACATCAGTTTAGTTTTTGCCAAAAAACAAAAAATATTTAAATAATGTCATTTTTAGCAAAATATACACTGCGTAAAAATGACACATACTTAATGTCTATATTTAAAGAAGGCAAGCAAAAGTCTTCTCTATGCCAGAAGTATTTGAAGAACTTGTTTTATTTTTATTTACAACAAAAGGGCTTGACCAGTATCCCCAATACGTTTTATGAACGCCTGAATAAACCTTGCAGTTATTTCCCATAGTGTAGGATTACATAAAACTCACTTTAGAATATTTCAGTCCCTATGCAGAATTATTGACCAGTCCTTTCTTCAGAATCAAACCCATTTACACAACTCATGCAATGGACACAGCTTCCCCCAGGACTGCTCTTCCTGAGCATTTTCCTCCTAGATATTCCTCAGTTATTACCGACAAATCCCTGGAGGCACCCTAAACTTGGACCTGAATCTTTCCTTCCAAAAATTCCTTTCCAAGTTATTTTCCTTCATTAATATCCACCGACTATGGTGTATATATGCATTAACAATTGGGTCAGTCACTAAAACAGTCACACGAATAACCTAATTCTCCATCCTTACTAATTTATTAGTGTCATCCCCCTCAATCTGAGACCAATACAAACTACAAACTACAAATTTGAGCTGGATCAAAAGGCATCAACTTAAGTTGCATGTGTTTCTTTTTTTTTTTTTTTTAACTTATGACTAGATTACATACTTTAATATACTTAAGATTACTCACTCACTGAAATTTGATATTTATAGTAAAGATACATATGTGGATAAACTATATTAAAGCCAATAATTATAATCCACGCTCACATCATTTGCTGACTTCGAATATAATATAGAATACCAACACATTTTGCTTGTTGCTGAAATCAAAGGTTTCAATAAGTCGACAATACTTAAAATTATTAAAAAGCATATATACTAAATACGTATAAAATCAATTAGTTCTTTAAAACAATCAGAAGAAAAAACGATATATAAGAAGTTCACCTACCATCCATGGGCGTTTAAATAATTTAAAAGAATCTTCCAAAAATATAATATAAAACTAGCTCCAAAAAGCAACTTCAAAAATCTGAGTGAGTAATCTTAAGTATATGGAAATTAATTGTTCTTTCACACTGGCCGTGTGTAGGCTGAAGTATGGAAGGATAGTCAGTTGGAGAATTTAATGTCATATCGGCACGTTGGCCATAGCAGCTCAATGGTTAGAACGGCTGGACGGCAACCAGAAGATCCGCGGTTCAAATCCAAACTATGCATTGTATTTTTCAGTCTGACTCTATCCTTCCATACTTCAGCCTACACACGGCCAGTGTGAAAGAACAAGAACAATTAATTTTCATTAATTGACCTAATAGTGGTTAACTATAAAGCCCGGGCCTTAAAGTACTTAAATGTAGTAAGTCGCCATTAAGGTAGTTGTTTCGTGTGTTTATGAGAACTCCTAAGTGGTTTACCGGGAGAAACACGAGTCAGTTGGAGAATTTAATGTTATATCGGCACGTTGGCCATAGTAGCTCATTGGTTAGAGCGGCTGGACAGCAACCAGAAGATCCGGTTTTCAATTCCCGGCTATGGCATTGAATTTTTCAGTCTGACTCTATCCAATCTTAAGTATATTAAAGTATGTCATCTACTCATAAGTAACCAAAAATTGATGTCTCACTTTAAACACTTTGGCGATATTAAAAAAAAAAACAGCTTAAGTTGTACATATATTAGTATGGATTAGTAATATACAATGAGCAGTTATATTACAGAAGACTTTTTGAAAATTATAATTATCTCTGGTATAATTACACAAAGTACTTCTATTGTTTAGTTGCCAAAAGTTAGCTTGAGCACGTGACATTGCCCTGCTTCTCAGAACCTTAAACTGAAACAAAGAAAATATTAAGTTCGCATCGGATTGTATGCTAAAATCTTTTCCTATTGCTTGATATTGCTGTCTATCGCAAGTCTTTAACTCTTATTAATTATTATTAATTCCTTGGAATATATACTTAGTTTTTCCTACCTGGAGAAGGACAAAAGGTCCTGTCTAGGGAACCAGTTCTTGAGCTTCCAATATGAATCTACCTTCGGAGAAACTCTCAGATGAATCCATAGTATTGAACGCACTGTTTTATAGTTGATTACCGAGAATGTACTTCGTAGTGGGAATGCAGTTTTGTAAGTCTGTTCCCGAAAGAAGGTTTCCAGAGCGTTCCGAAGCGTTCAACAAAGTTATGAAACCTTGGATTTTCTTTTATTCTACAAAATTCTAGAAGTCATGTATTATCAAATTTGTTGCATATTCCTTAAAACATAGAAGATTCATAAATAATATAAACAGCGCTATTTATTTTGGCTTCTATTTTTCATCTGAAGCTATCACTCGTCACGCTTTTTTTAAATTGCTTCTTCCAATGTTAAGTCATATCGGACGATGGATGATATGTGTGAAATGATGCTCAAATGTGCCCAGGGTCTATAGAACTTAGAGTTAACTGACATTCGTCTTTCGGATAAGGGAAACCCCCGGAAAAACCTTATCTAGGTAACTCACCCTGACCGAGATTCGAACTCCGGACCTCTTGAACGTGCGACAGACACACTACCGAGGCGGGCGTCACAATTTAGCCCCAGTATTATGACACATGGAAAGTTCAATCAAAATTCTTCAAAGTATAAAATTGTGCATAACAAATAAATTACGCATCCATTACTTAAGGTAAGTCTGATCAGTTAAATTCACATAGATTTCCCTATCCATTATTCTACAGTCCATTGTTTCAAACTCTTATTCTTCCATCTACTTTATGTTAATTGACATAAACATCTGCAGAAATGCTTTCATTAAATATTTCCTTTTAGGTGCAATAGAAATAGGGGGATACAGTATGCTTAAGCATTATATAAAGATTTTAAGAGCTAATCGCTATGTGATGGCTTTGGCATTACATTCTCTTAGAGAATGGCGAGAGAAACAAAATACGAATAACGAGCTCCCATTTTAGAACAGTTTGAGCAGTGGAACATTCAAGTCAATTACACAGGAATACCTCAGAAACGGTTACTTCCACAAAACAGTTATTTGGCATAAATTGTGTGGTTTAACTAGAGCTATCTACCATTTCTGTGTAGTATGGTTTTGTCTATCTCTTAGATTTATTACCAGTTATGCAAAAGTCATTCAGAATGAAGAGAACTTCAAAGGTTATTACCATAAAGATCAGGATGTGCATTCCATTTGCCATAAAAATACCTTAAATATATTAATTTTTATCAAAATGTTGGAGCCATTTTTTTTTCAAAACAAAATTTAAAAAAAAGAACGTTCGAAATAAAGAGTATTTTGGCGTTTAGGAGATTTTCCTAAGAATATTTTGAACTTAAATTCCAATAATTCAATCCTAGAACGTGTCCCCTTTTCACCGGCAGCTGCTAAGGCCACGGAGAAGTTTAGGATAGGGTTAACAGAGGTCAGCACGTCGACTCTCCCGACCGTAAGGGGACGAAGGATAAGGTATTTCTATCGTCCCTAACATTGCACTAAAATCAAATAAAGTTACTCAAAAATAACTGAAAGTAAATAAAATGACATTTATAGTTCGCATCGCGTTTACAAGAGGAATATCAGGCAAATTTTGCTTTTCAGTTTAATGCTGCACCTTATGAAGGAGCAAAAAGCGTTCGTAATTATTTAAAAGGTACATTTAACAACAAGTGATGCTTTGAGGTAAGATAATTATGAGTTTTAAACTCTCAATATCTCATATAACTCGAAATATTTTAACTTTGTGGGTTCGTAGAATTAAAAGTCCAGTTTGCTGAAATTCTAAATGTTCTTTATTTCCGTAGCAATACACTGTTCAGTTCTCACGTAACAACATTACATCATATATACCACACAATCTACCAAGGTCTATGACCACACAAACAGTGTTCTGATTACACTTGTTTACATCAGCTCTCGTTACAACACTTCACAGCTGTTTACTACATCTTGTTGAGTCGTCGCTCCTTAAATACCTCACTGATAATTTCTAGACTATTCTAAAATAAACCAGAACCCGAATAATCTCTATCAGTCAAGAAGTCACCAGAAATTTCCATTTATCTCGGTTTGTTTGTTTCGACAGATCTTTATCTGCGTGCTATCTTTATCTGCCGGCTCTTTGTTTTCACATTGCCCGCCTATCAGTTCCTTTGTGTAAACAAGCCGTGCTATCGTAGATAACGGGTTCGCGACAATATTATTTTGGAATTTATAGGTAAATATGTATGCACTTCGATCCAAGAATATTTGATATCTTAGAGAAAATATTTTAAGAATAAGAACACAAGAGAGCGTGTTGATATTAAAACCATTATACAGAAATGACTTTATAAATGTCTGCTACATACCAATATTTATGGAGAATCTGGTGCTCAAAGGAGAAAAGTAATGTTTAACTCAGTTCATTATGTTGAATCATTACTGAAATTTGCCGTGGCTGAGTGGTTAGTCCGTTTAACTCTCACCAAGGCGTCCTGGGTTAGATCCCAGGGGACTGCAAAGTGAGATTTGTGGTGGACAACATGGCATTGGGGCGGGTTTTCTCCAGGATTTACGGTATCCCCCACCATCTCATTCCACCGGTGCTGCATCTTCATCTCATCTATCATCAGTGTCACCGCCTGCGGTACCATATGTAGTTAAACACTACACATTTTTCATTCTACACTCTCCCATGGCAAAACGGCCCTTTCCAAGCGCAGGCATACCGTCCTTTGCGCACCATAGCCGTCGAGGTGTAGTATTGGGACATAGTCTTCGTCCCAATCCCTCAGCGGTCTTTATATGCGGCTTTCATAACCAGGAGAAGCTATCAATCAATTTGGCCTCTCAGACATCTAAGCAGGTCTCCTACTTGGTAAGCAGCAACGCTTATATGTATAAACGTATTCCATTAAAAGATGCTTATTTTTAGATTGCTCCGCGGTAACGCGTACGGCTCCGTTTGGGACGTCCCTGTTCCACACTGGTCTATCGCTCACTTGTTTTTTTTTTTCTCATCATTTTCCCTTGTCATCTACCACAGTTCATTTTCTATTATTCCCCTTCCATCCCCTTTATTTTCCATTCTTCAGATGTGTTTCTACGTTTCCTAGTGTACGGCAGTGCTGGCCAGATGGCCTGGATGCTTGCTGCAAACAATAGAACACTATTTGGGCGACGGGTGTCTGTTCTATAGGCAGCTCCAGTAGTGGTACGAGACTTCGATCCGAGAACTCTTACAGACTTCCGCGCGTCACTATACTCTGTCTACACGCGGCCTGTACCCTCCTGCGAAGGGTGGTAGCCGTAACAGATCTCCTGCAGGTCAAAGTATTTCCTTCGATGCATAACGTATAAACATATCATTAAAAGCCTTTACGTTTTGTTCTCAAAATAGCTTTGAACGCTTAAGAGCCGTAAAATGAAGAAAGGGATTTAAAAGCCTCTAATCATCCGGTATAGGTGATCATTAATTTCAACCGCATTCGCATCTAGCGGCGACTGAACTTTCGCAGCTGATTGCGGGTGTAAATGGTTGGATATTAACACAGAACACGCTATAATCACTACAAATTACACCTCTATTAACCTCTCGGAGTGCGGAAAAACAACCGTAATCAGCGGAAGCGGAACACCCTCTACATCAATGTATTATAACTGTCTATGATCATGCAAGTCCAATGTATGGACTTAGACATTGTTTCCGTAAAAAGGGGGGGGGGAAGGAAAGTAAGTTTTGAGAGAAACCTAAGGAAAACTTCTATCAAAAAGACAATTGTTACTTACTCAAATCGCTAATTAGAAAAAAAGAAAGTGTGCACTTTGTACTCGTCCTTGTTTAAACTTAGTCCTTTAATGGATGGTGTTGCCATATGGTGACATTAGCTTAAAAATGCTTTAGTGCTGTTATTTTGTTATTATAATTTTGTACTGGCCTTTGGCGGTTATACACATAAAATTTTGAGTCTTTTGAATTGTAAATATTATTGTGTATTTACAATTATATTGCAGTGTCACTTTAGTACAAAGAGGCAAAATCCAAGCAACTGCAGTCAAATGATACCCCGCCAACATCCAAGCGTGCCATCACACCGTTTATTTTTCTTGGGTCTTCCCTGTCCTTTACCACAGGCACATTTGACTGCAGTTGCCGGGATTCGAACTCACGACGTTTGGCTTTGAATGGATAGCCAGTCCCATACCTGCCGCTTTGACGACCAAGATAAATATTTGAAGAAATAGCTGAATTAGTGCATACTTCCTTATAGGTAGTTTTTGGGTAGACTTGTGCGACAGTCAAATGTTTTAGAGCTGGTCGCTGTCATATCTTCGAGATTTAATTCTCTCTCCAAAGTTACAAGAAAAAATGTATAACTTCCTTTCTGAGAAAAGTATAAGTTTGAAAATTAAAAACTAATAGCAATAAGTTCTTGAAAATGCTTATCTCTACAAGCTAGTTATTTATGGACTTTCATTAGCGAGTGAAAAAAATCAAAGGCCTGAGGCATTAGCGCGGATCATGATAAACCTCAAATCTCGCTAGTCTAATACGTAGTGTTAGCCTTTACCTAAGAAAAAATTGACTTGAATTATAAAAATTATAAAAATATTAAAGCTTGTTTTACAAAATATTCAGAGTCAATGTGTTTATTAGGTAAAAGATGATACTGGAGGCTTTGAATATGATGAATCGTAACTATGGTGATGCAAAAATCACAATTGGTAAACTCTATATCAAAATGAGTGATTCAGGTGACGGAAGTTTTATATATGAAGAAATTCGAGAAGAAGCTCGAATTGCTAATCTTATTTTGCTGCCACATAGGTAATCTTCAATTTATTACAAAGAATATTTATGTTTTAGAAAATAGTGCAGCTCAAAAAGTGTTACAAATATTTACGAGGTAGTCATTTTAGCATATTTTTCAGAGAAATTACAAATAAAGAAAAATTGAACATCGGACTAAGCTATCTACGAGGTATTCGATAGTCAAAGAACTAATAATTGTATGTCTTTGACATTGTATTAGATTAGGTGTTCCTAAACAATAATGTGCTCTTTTTTCGCAAATTTAAACTTTATTCTTTTACTTCACCTGCTACATTAATTCTGGTAGAGATATTTGACTCTGCAGAGATTATTCATTGCTTAATGGTGTTTTTTCATGGTGACAGATAAAAATATTTATAGAGATCTACATTTTTAAAACACGCGATTTATGTTACGGCAAGTTTCCAGGTGGGGATTGGAGTAAAGTATTTCCGAGATAGATATCTCATGTTATTTTTTTGAACTTTCCAATATTTAGTTTTCTCAAATTATTCGAATTTTTATTTTTTGTCTATTCAATCAGAAAGAAATTTCAAGGTACGACATGGCAATCGGCAACTTGAAATATTGGCCTTCCGTTTAGAGCTTCGGTATTTCTTATTCCTGTGACATCAACAAGAAAATTAGCAAAATTAGCAAATAATCTCGATTAACATGAAGTAGATAGAGGAATAAGTATTTCTAAGAATAGTTTAAGGAAGAATAGAGGATTTTTGTTTTTGAATTTACGTCCTCCAACGTTAAGTCATATCGGATGATGAATGGAATGTGTGAAATGATGCTCAAATGAGTCCAGGTTCCATGGAGCTTAGAGTTACCCGACTATCGTCTTTCAGGATAGGGAAAACCCCGGGAAAAAACCTTATCCAGGAAACTCGCCCTGACCGAATTCGAACTTGGGATCTCATGAACGTGAGCAGACATGCTACCATCTGCGGAACCGAGGCGGGCTGAGTAGAGATTTTTTTTTTTTTTTTTTTTTTTTTTGTAATTTACGTCCTCTAACGTTATGTCATATCATACGGTGAATGAAATGGGTGAAATGGTGCTCAAATGAGTGGAGGGTCCATGGAACTAACAGTTACCTGACATTCGTCTTGAAGGATAAGGGAAACCCCTGGAAAAAACCTTATCCAGGTAACTCACCCTGACCGAGATTCGAACTCGGGACCTCTTGAACGTGAGGCAGACACGCTACCATGTATGCTACCGAGGCGGGCTGAGTAGAGATTGCCATGTCAATACAATACATTGGTATTGTACAGATTTTTTTTTTTTTTTTTTTTTTTTTTTTTTTTGTTCAGATTTTTTCTCCTTTTTTTTTCCTTCAAGAAGAAAAACAGTTACGTACGACATTGATATTTTATTTGTCTACTCCAATTTCTGAGTCAAGTGAGTGTTAATTTAAACAAACTTTTGCAGTAATAGTTTCATTGTAATAAATACAGGATACAGAAAGGTGATGGAATAGTTCAATTCTTTAAAATTTCATGCAATTTCCATGCGTAGAGGGAAACAATGGAATTGCAACCACTTAAAAAGTGACAAAATATTTAACAATTGAAACCCTTTATAACATATCGAAAATGGCTGATATCACATCAGAGAATTATTTGGAATAAATGTTGTGTTTTATTGATGTCAACATTTTTCTTTTGTCTCTGTCACACTATTATATACAGTTAATTCTAAATAAAGAGCATCTAACAGAATATTTACCGTAATTTAAGATATACATTTTGTTAATAATTTAAATATATTAGATATTCGTTTCTTAAATCAAAATCGAAAGGACTATAACTCTATAATTCAGGAAACAAAATAAGAGAGATATTTTTATGTACAAGATAGTTTTGAACTGTGGGACTAGCTTGAAAACGTTTTTAGCTATGCTATTAACACCACTTTCTTTTCCTTTACATGGTTCCTTTGGATTCTGATTCTTCAAAATATGTATTTCCGGTGAATTTTTTAAACATATTTCAGTTGAACGTGATGCTACATCCACTTATGATTCGTAAACACAGATCTAGAGAGAGTAAACACATAAAACAACCTGTTGAAATAATTCAGGAATGTTTAGCCTAAAGGCTATAATGCAATATACGTATTCTATTAACTATTATACTGTTAACTCAGATTTATTGATTTATTTTATTTACTAGCTTATGAGATCTTAACTTTAAGAAAGCGACTTCACGCTAACTTTTCCTCTTTCCGTAGCATGATCCACTTGTCTGTGTAAACAATTTAGTCCTGAGTTGCAGCAAAGAAGAAAAAAGTTAGAAACAATTGAAAGGATTAGGATTAGAATTTCATTACGGAGGGGATTCGGTACGTAGGCCACCATGCTGGGCCCATTGCTCCTATGCCTCCAAGTGGGGCACCCCCGAAAGAAAGGATGAGGCGCAGGAGACAGAGGGCGGCCAACCCAAGGAGCCACGACAGTACAGAGGGCAGAGTCCCTACAGTTTGCTTGAATAGAGACTTCTCCCAACAGGCCAGAACAAAGGTTCTACACCTTTAAATATCAAGCTGTTGTTATCATCAGTGAAGCACCAGGAAATTTTCTGAACATTTCTCGGTAAGACTCTTTTTACACAAAAATATTTATGTTCTTTATTTATTTTAAAGATATCACTGGAACTATTTGACTTACATCGTATTTAATGATTACATCAAATTTTTCAAACATCCTTAAGGTACACAGGGGAAAATTTAACGACATACTTCATAAATCCTTTTTTAAAATTATAGGTCTATTACTAATAATAAATCATTCAGTTTCATAATATGTATTTAGAATGTATTACTGATGATTATAAAAGATGTGCATGTGAATGTAGCACTCTCTAGCATTAAATAATTATTCATATTATACACTAAATGAGATAAACACTTTATTTTCCACAAGGTACAAAACTGGAAACGAAGAATTTATACAGATGGCTACAAATGTATTGAGAAGAAAATCTGTTTCCATTACTTCCCAGTTTTCGTCTAAATTTCACATACTGAATTTGCTAAATTTTGTTAGAGCTATTTCATTAAGTTATTTGGAATTATGACAAAGCATAAGGGGGCTTTGGAGTGTTTTAAGTTACATATAGCAACGCTATTGTTGTTAATGTTCATTCCAGTATTTACATTTTGAATTTAAATGCAAAATCGGTAAATTTAAATGAAACTAAAGGTTTTATGGTTCTGCTAATAAAGCAGTTAGTGGTTTGTTACATAAAAATGTATAAAATTATACAAAGGAACATAAACTTATTTTAAAAATGGTATTAAATGAATGGGCACAATACTCGTATCCCATGTTAAGATCTCTTGTTAAATTATAAACAATAATATTGTTATTATTACTTCAAAAAGTTGGTAAATATAACTAATAACCTCATTTTATCCAGTAACGAAATTCCCTAGCTTAATTGCCATAATTTTATGTATTTTTCCTTCACAGTTAATGTTAACTGAGAAAAGTCATATGTGTCATCAGTTAAAATGTCATGCAATGATAATCGTATGCTTCATTGTTTTCATTGTCATTTAAAATTTCTCACCAGATTTTTGGTAACCTAAAAACCAACATAGTACTGTGGTCATGGCAAAGTTATTTTCTTCGCGTTGTTTTTCCACCTACATTTTATACGTTTAAAATGCTTCAAACTAAGGAATTTTTGTTGAAATTTCTTTAAAGATAAGTGAATCTTTTGTTACAAAAATTATATTTGTGTAGTAATATTTGTCCAATTTTTTTTAATTTTGTAGAGAGACATTAAAAACCTGAAATATAAAAATATTGAAGATGATTTTTCTTTATTAGCGAAGCATATTGTTTCCCATAAGTTTATAAGTTTGTTCAAGAAAACTAAAGCATTGCCAACAACCCTATTTCGAACAGTTTTCTTAAATAATTGTTAGAGTCAAAGTTTATAAGTGTCTCGTACGTAAAATTTTAATTTTTTCATGCAACAAACAATTTTTGTTTATCATTAAAGGTATTAATCAAAGAATTAATAACTTGAGAGCAACTGGACATATTGCAATGAAAATATGTAAATGCTAATTGTGTATTAATTTGTGTATAAGTTAAAAAGAAACATATTTTAATTAGTACAGAGTTTAGAAACTTCATCGACGTGTACGGTTAACGTTGAAGTGATGTGACGGTCACATGTTAGTCGCAAAACCTACGATCGACCACGAAAGGAAAACCCAGCACACATAAAAAATCGATTTTTATGGATTTAATTTTATCCGTATATTTTGCAGTCAAGTTGATATTTTACAAGAGTTGCTTTGCTTGCTTTAACTAAGGGACACAATTGCATTTGCTAAAATGGTTAGTCTTTATCTGAAAATTTTGACAGGGTGTTCAGTGATATTTGCTGAGAGCTTTGATACAAGATATTGTCACAGATTGCATTGTTTCGTTAGAGCTGCGACAAGCCAGTGTCGGTCACGCGTGGGCAGGAAAGAAAGAGACAGATAGTGGTGCGTGCGCTGGACGCTTGCCGAGGGAGAGAAAGAAACAGGGGGAGAAAGAAAATGAGAGGTGTGTGGATAGTTTCGTCTTTTTCTTGCCACCGTGAAAGACCTTGAAACGTCGGTGGCTTTCTAGAAACAATGAATGGCGGTATAAAAATCCCGCAGGTGTTAGATCGGCTAGTCTGTTGCTAGTGAATTGTTAGTTGTGTGTGCAGCTGTGCAGTAATTAGGAGTGTGTGGCAGTGATTTCTTTCGTTTGTTTACGTGCGGCTGAGCACGAGACGACCATGAAGATTGTCGTTGTGTGTGTCGCATAGTTTTACTGCTGCAAGGGGTGTACAAAGTTCCTGTTTACTGCAATAAAGAGCATTTTAAATTTCTGAAAACAAGACTTAATTCTAAGAACCCACAAAGGCACAATTTACATGTAGGTGACTCATTGAGAGTAATTTTATTTTTCTATATCAGACTGTGAAATTATTGGTCATATAAATCATATTTATTTCAAAATCGCCATTTGAACCTATTCTATACAATAAACTTTCAGACGTTCTATTGAGTTTGGTATTCTTCAGTGTTCTTGTTTAAAATGTCTGGAAGAACTCAAAGCTAGTTATACCAATTTGTGGTGCTCGAACACGCTCAATCTTTGAGGGAAACTCACAAATAATGACATAAAAGGACTTTCATGAGTGCTGAGGCTTTCACGGCCGGCGTCATCAGCTACATTATATACTGTACTTGTTGCACTGAGATCAAAGTCTTTGGACTTAGGAGCTCACAAGCTTTCGTAACACTGAAGATGCCGGACGCAGTTTTCGACGAAACGTCGGAAGTTAAACTAACTGGACCACGGCCTACAAGCCCGGAAGATGTATATAATTTAGTTGATAAAGGTACTCGGTTACTAATAGTGTGCAAGTTTAACTCATTTGTTTCTCCACAGCCTAAAACGTACTGCGAGCTTACCTTAATGTCTTAGATCAAAGACCTCTAATTAAAACTGAAACATTAGGCATAAATCGCCAAGAAAGAAATTTATCCATTTTATACCTTCAAAAGTATAACTATAGTAAAACGCTGCGCAAGTTTTTGATTGATCCAAAATTTTCTTTTGTTGTAGAAGACAATCGGCATTTTGCAAGACTGCGATCTTCAATGAATTTCAATGCCAAGTTATCAGTGTTAGGAAAAAGACAAAAATATGGTTTGAAAGAGACACTCTCCTCAGAAACAAATTATCTATTTGTTGCATTTAACACAGTATATTTAAAACAGAAATGCTGCTGCTCGATTTTTTTACTGTTCTACCTTGTATAAAAGTCTATTTCTTTTCCCACACAACAGCCATAATCGAAGAGATGTGATGTTATCTCTGAAATAGTTCATTACTTTTATGTTTCAATCTTAATTTAATTATTCTACGTCAATAAATAATAACGCATGACTTATTTAGAACAATACTAACACTAAATATCAGTTCTCTCTATTCTCAAATGCAATTGTTTCAATTGTTTGGAAATATTCAACAGTGGACTGGTGAAGCACAGTCCAGAAAATCAGTTCGGAATAAATCTTCAAACATGAACTAACTCATAACTTGAATAAGATCAGTCTAGAAAGTCAGTTCACAAAAAAATCTTCAAGTGCAAACTGATAAGTTAAGCATACCAGTTTGAAAACTCAGTTCAGAATAAATCTTCAACTGCGAACTTGTAACTTGAAGCAGATCAGTCTAGAGAACCAGTCTTCAGCAATGTACACTAATAATGCAAATAGCAATCTAGAATGTTAGTTTCACCCTTTAGATCAGGGAAAACTTGTGTACTCTTGCACAGTGCTGATGTACGACAGCCCAGAGCGCTGAGCCGGGATACCGATCCAGAAGCAAGTGCGACACCATGGGGAGGGTTGCAGCTGATTGGTGTAACACTGTATGGTGTTCGGCAATCAGGGGCCTCCTAGTATCCCACCGTACAACAGCGTGGTCCCTGGGAAGAAAGTAGGATAGGCCTCCTCTCCAGTCCGCCACAAGTCCCCTAGACTCACCGAGTTTGGAGCCAAGACACTTCGCCTCCACCGAGTCCTGGAAATAAGTTCAAAACCGATTAGTCTCATTGGACATTTATTGAAAAAGTAAAATACATTCTACTGAAAACTGGAAATATAGGCAAATCTTAAAGAATCAAGAAAAAAATCTTAAATATAGCTTTTTTTACATACACGAATTCAAATGCTCAATGATTTGTATTTACGTATTTAATCAAAGTATGTATAATTTACAGCTATTACCTCTGCAACTACAATATTAAAAAGATAATTCAGTGTAGCGTTGCAGTTATAGCTGTGATTGGTAGATCTGTAAGTCCACAAACAAAGTTCCGAAAGGCTTGTTGAATTTGGAACTTCTGTGACTATACAGGAGCCGTCCTAAATTTATATGGCAATGTAAATAGAAGCATGTGTACGTGTGCGACATCACTGTCTGTTTAGCCTTGTAACTCTCTGCGGATAAAAAATATAGTTCGCATATCAATTTTAAGGACTTTAATGCAAAATATATAAACAACATCACATTATTACAAATACAACAGTCAAACAGTAATTAATTGGTATTTTATTTGGGTAATGTAAGTGCGATTTGTATATATCAATCAGAGTGCACGCTGCGCTTGCGCAGTTTAAAAGGTAGTGGAAAGGTAGTATCAGTTTAAACAGGGCAGCTTCCGTACAATATGTAAAACATCACAAAGGGAAATCTTCAAAAAGTGGAGAAAAGCAAATTATATTGAACGTGTTTTGCAAATTGTGGGTAGAATACCCGACCATTCGAAATGAGAACCTTGTTAATTTGTCAGCAGAGTTATCCGGTATTTCGGAGCCAAGTATCAGTGACGCTCGAAGTGAGGTTATGAAAACGGGTGGGCTTTCCATTCCAGGAAAACGCCAAAATAGAGTGAAACCAGTTGTGGAAAGTGAATGTGATGAATTTGTTAAAATTGTTATTCGTCGCAAGGTTCATAGCTTCTTTGAAAGAAACGAGCCGCCGTAATTACAAGAGTGCTTCAAACAGTAACAATGATTCCATTTAGCCAAGCTTTGAAAAACGAGCTTTTACACCATTCTTCGCGACATGGGTTTTGAATTTGTGAACATAAAGAGAAAATATATAATTGTTGAGCATGAAGATAATACGATTGTTGTGACGAAGGAATTATCAAAGAAAACTTCGGAAGTGGAAATCATTAAAGGGATTCGTCGAATGTCAGATTTCAATTTGGTACGCAATCTTTTTTTTCAGTTGCATGCCAGTAAAACTTTCAAGTTATGGCCAAAGTGGCTACACGCAGTTATTTAGCACTGTTACTCCGCAGAAAGACCCGTGCCTTCATTTTGAATTTATAAATGAGGTGAGGTTATGTGATGAAATCAAATATTTGTGTAATTGTTGTAAGTATTCAGTCACATTTTAGCGCACAAAAGGAAAAATATATTACACAGTAGACTCACCTTTGCATTTATTCTTAACGTAAAAGTGCTAGCATATATCGAAAGCGGCAAAGCAAAACCTTTCAAGCTCGTTGACAGCGCATACATGCTCGACACGTGGTTGAAAAAATGGAGCAACTATTCTCTCCAATCACACTCGCCGGCGGAGCCAGCTTTGTTTATGTCATCATATAAACTAAGGACGGCTCCGGCATATAATGCTAACAGACTGGAGGAGCTCTTGTTTCGGTGAAGAGATATTTGTTTTTATTAATCATCATCACCTATCATCATCATCATCATCATCATCATCATCATTTCATTTTTATTATTATTATTATTATTATTATTATTATTATTATTATTATTATTATTATTATTATTATTATTATTATTATTATTATTATTATTATTATTATTATTATTATTATTATTATTATTATTATTATTATTATTATTATTATTATTATTATTATTATTATTATTATTATTATTATTATTATTATTATTATTATTATTATTATTATTATTATTATTATTATTATTATTATTATTATTATTATTATTATTATTATTATTATTATTATTATTATTATTATTATTATTATTATTATTATTATTATTATTATTATTATTATTATTATTATTATTATTATTATTATTATTATTATTATTATTATTATTATTATTATTATTATTATTATTATTATTATTATTATTATTATTATTATTATTATTACGTACTATTATTAGTGTGAATATACTGCAGAAAAAGTGGAAACATGTATATCATAAGTCTTCCAGGAATGTTAAACTTCATAACACGTGGGCTCACACATATCTACACATTTTAAATTTAAATATGGTGATTTCGTCCAGTTTTTTTAAAACTATCACTTAATAAACTAGTTCAATTGTCCCCGAGACTCCACTGTGTTCACTTCACTAATGTTAAATATTTTCAGTATTCACTATCACATTGTTTTCACTTTCACTTTCTTCCACGAGTAGTGGCATTACGAAATATGCCTCACTTGGCCTCTTTTTCCAGATGGTTCACTCGCTAGGGAGTCAACACAAGACGTCCCTAATACTAGCAGTACTCATTGCGCCTCAGTACTGTCGTCACAAACTCGCTCGAGAACAACTCTTTTCCTCCCACCAGAAACGACTGGCTAGCTCGCTAAATAAATTATCTCACTTCAGACTTAGCGAGATTGAGCTTCCGAGAACGACTAGCTATATAACTGTTAGAAGTTTCCCGAACATTCGAGATGATGAAGCGTCCATAAAGCTCTAGTTATCTGGTAATGATGCTTAAAACTGAGCGAGCGAGTGGCTTATCTGTTTGCATATTCCACTGCCCAGAGTCGATCAACTTTGCCTTTAGCACTTCGTCACAGTATTTTTGTAAAAAGATCATGGTGGATAATAACTTTTACTGTGAACAAGTCCTCTCATCGCGATGAATGACATTCACAGCAAGAAGAGGAACACTTTGCCGGTAAAGCGAAGTGCCAGGCTGTTTTCTAAAACATTTTAGACGGTTTAATCCCTAAAACATGCACAGACTTGACTGGAATACGGAAGACGATCAGAGATTGAAACAGCGTCGAGGAAATCGATCAACCAAAAATGAATAACATTTTGTTTACTTTCTCACCCAAAACTTTGATGTCGAAATTTCACTCTAAGCACTAAAAAAAAAAAAAAAAAAAAAATAATTTTGAAAAAGATCTGTATGTGTATACCAGTCTCTGAAAAATGCAAAATCATTTAAAAATCAAACTTTATGTTTACGTTCAGTGACTTTCAACCTATTTATGTGACGGAAAAATTAAAAATGCTGTAACAGTTGTTTTGAATTCAGGCTTGTGAGATAAAATCAATATTGTTTGTTTTACGATATTATTTAAAATTTAAAACTATGTTAAAGAATCTTTGAAGTATTATAATGTTTAAATTAAGTTTAAAAAGTGAAATTATAAAAAATTAATAAGATATTTGTATAGATTGCTACCAATGACATAGTCATAAAGAAATGTGTGGTTGCTATGGGGAAGAAAACTAATAATATTTCTCGAAAGAGGGACGCGTCAGAGTCAGTTTGATCGTCGAATAGAACGGTTACATATGTGTTAACAAAAGGAATTTAAGAAAACCATTGTGTTAGGAATATGTGGACTTTAAGTTTGACCTTCGTAGAGGATGGACGTAAAAGTTTTAGCTTGGTCATTGCAGTAAAGAGACGCTTAGAAAATGAATACATTGGAAAAATTATAACGTCATTTGTGTTATAACGTTTTATGTCAATTTAATCAAGAATTAAAATCAATATATTTAAAAAGAAATCCAGTAATTTATTTCGTATTGTATATCATTTCTTGAGGAGGAGAAAAATGTTTGTCCGAGACGACGCCTTGGGATAAGAATTGTCATGTTACGGCTGGGAATTCATATTTTAAATTAACTTCAAATTTTACGAACAGAGTTAAAAGTTCTTAAAACTTCTTGAAATATCGTCACACTTGGCAATACATAAAACACCACATAAGAAGTCGTTTTAAAATGTCGCTGCAACGTGGTGCAAAATCATACATTTGAAATGTCATTTTCAATGTTGAAAAAGTGTGAAAAGGACTGTTTTCCATACCGATTGTAAAACTCAGGAAAACTAGTCTTATAAACAAAAATCACGATACCATTACTTACAATTTGCGCGGCCATACGAAGTGCTAGAGGATCCACAACATGAAGATAATGTGAGTTAGGGCTAGTAAGATACAGGGCTTGTCGTGTCATGGCAAGTGTGGCTGTACTGGCCATTTCCTGTGACGTTGACATCAGGTCCAGACGCTTCCAGTCGCGGGGTCCTACGACCAATAAGAAGCTGCCCTTTCCTCCCACATAGCACGTTCCCAACATCGGATCAGCTACAATAGAACTAAGTAGTGTCGGTTCTATTCCTTCCATTTGCACTTTCAGTACCTGAAAACAAACATCCGATGTCAACACTGATACATGAAGCATTTAAGGGTAAATTAAAAAATGTATGAAGAAACTAGTTGCATATGATTTATCCCTACAAAAGGAAGCAATAATTAGAAAAATTTGTCATAAAAGAGAGTCATTAGCGATGCATTTTTCATATTTTGAAGTAAAATACCACTATACCGGCGCATTCGTTAGTTTATACGGCAAGTAAACAAAGCGGGAAAATGTATTACTCCGCCGGCGACTTTGATTGGAGGGAATTTTATTCCCACGTGGCAAACATGTGCGCTGTCAACGAACTTCTATAAAAAGTATTGCTTTGCCGATTTTTATGTCTGGGTAGCTTATACGATAGTACTTTTACATTAACATTAAATTCAAAGGTATGTGTACTGTATATTTTTTTTTCTTTTGTACCTTAAAAAGTGACAATGCTTACAACAATTATTAAGTATTTGATTTCTTCATATATCCCCATCTTTTTATAAATGTAAAGTTCAGGCACGGGTCTTTTTGCAGAATAACAGAGCTAAATAACTGCGTGTAGCCAATTTGGCAATTATTTGAAAGTTCTACTGGCATGCAAATGAAAAAAAAAGTACGTAATTGGAATCTGACAACGGACCAATTCCTTAACTTAAATGACTTCCACTACCGAATTTTCTTCAATCATTCCTGCGCCATAACAATATATTTTCATACTCAACAATTATACTTCTTCAGTTTCTTGAAAAAATTCAGCTTGAAACACTTTTGTAATTGTTTGTGGCTCGTTTCTTTCAAAAAAGCTGTTCATCTTGCACAAACAGTACTTTTAACAAATTCATCACATTTACCTTCCACAACTGACTTCTTTTTCGACGTTTTCCTGGGGTAGAAAGCTGGCTCGTTCTCACAACTCCGCTTCGGGCGGCTTTAATACTACTTGGTGCTAGAACTCGATGTATTATGCTGACAAATTGAGTCCTCCACTGCTAAATTCAGACATTTTTCACACAACTGGCAAAACACATTCAAATAATGTGTTTTTCATCACTTTTAACGAATGTTTACATATTGAAAAGAGCAACCACTTTGTATAACAGATCTCCAACCTCCTTCTCTTTTAAACTGCGCAAGCGCAGCGTGCACTTTGATAAATACAGTACGATCCATATAAACCTGAACCATTTCAATAGGTCATAACTTTTGAACCAATAAATAGGATACACGTGCAACTTTGGGAGAATATAATACACAGCTGGGAGATTACATTACACTATTTACATCTCAGAGAAAACGTTGGAAGTGTCCTCCACCAGCATCTATACACGTTTGCACTCGTCTCGCCATATTCTCTGAAGTTTTACGCAGAGTATCCTCGCCAATGTTACTTATATAGGTTCGAATGGATTCCTTGAGAACATCAATTGTGCCCTCCTCGGTAGCGTGGTGGTAGCATGTCTGCCTCACGTTCAAGAGCTCCCGAGTTCGAATCTCGGCCAGGGTGAGTTACCTGGATAAAGTTTTTTGCGGGATTTTCCCTTTTCCTGAAAGACGAATGTCGGATAACTCTAAGCTCTATGTACCCTGGGCCCATTTGAGCATAATTTCACCCATTCCATTCGTCGTCCGATATGACTTTAAAAAGTTAAAGGACGTAAATTACAGCAACAGAAAACATCAATTGTCCGTTGCCTATTCCTGTACACTGAATTTTTAGATACCCCCACAAGAAAAAATCCGGTGAGATTAGTTCAGGGGATCTGGGGGCCACAGACCTTTTGAGATAATTCGATTATCAAAGAAACTGGTTACAAGTTCCATGGTGTCATTAGATGTATGGCACGTTGCTCCATCTTGCCGGAAATGAACTTCTCTCAATTCGTTATCATCTCCGTAAAACTTCAGAGAATATGGTGAGACGAGTGCAAACATGTATACATGCTGGTGGAGGACACTTCCAACATTTTCTCCGAGATTTAAATAGTGTAATGTAATCTCCCAATTGTGTATTATATTCTCCCAGAGTTGCACGTGTGTACTATTATTAATTCAAAAGTTATCGCCTATTGAAGTGGTTCAGGTTTATATGGATAACACTATACATACAAATTACACTTACATAAACCAAAAAACTAATTAATTACTCCATTAGAATGTATTTCCTGGGCATGTGTGCCGTGGTCCAGAAGATGAAAATGCTCCTGACGTTTCGCTCATATCTCCGACGGGCATCTTCAGAAGATTCTAGCTGGAATGTCGTTCGGCACGAGGCCTCGTCAAATATAGCCTGGTCTGTCTCCACGCCTACTTGCCTGCCATTGGTTCTTGATCAGAGTGTGTGCTGCTATTGGTCCGGTTTGTTCTCTATGTCTTTACTTTTGTGTCTTGTAATACCGGTATCCACACTTTGTGAAGACGTGATATTTCTTCCTTTCTGTGGAAATTGTTTTTATGTTTTTGAATTTCGATAGCTTCTCGATAGAGCCTGGCATGATAGTGGGCAGTGCTGTTTAAAATTGTGGTTTCTTCAAAATTGCTGTTTGACATTTTACATTTGTAATAATGTAAAGCTGTTTATACATTTTGCATTAGATGCAAAGTCTTTTAAAATGATGGTCTAACTAAATTTTTCATCTGCAGAAAGGTAAAAGGCTGAATAGCCAATGATGTCGCACATGTACACGTGCTTTTGTTTACATCGTCATATAAACTAAGGAGGCCCCGGTACAGCTATGATAGTGTAGCTAGGTAAGTAGGCTTCAGGTTTAACTCAGTCTCTAAGAATAGCATTAGCTAAAGGACAGATTCTCAGAATTGAGTTTCGCTCAGTTATGCTAGGAATGTAAAGGAAGCTCTGAAAATTAGAATGGAATATAGTTTTTAGGACTTTGCAAGTTGGAGTAAACCTTTTTTTCAGAAACGAATTAGCAGTTGTAAGATATGACTATATTATGTAGGATCTTGGTGAGGAGCAAAGGCAGATGGAATTTGTATTAATAAAGAAGAATGTCTATCTAAAACTCACGTCCTTCTGTTTGTGTTTTTAGTATTAGAGGAGTGCTTTCTGCATCGACCGCGTTCAGGACACCACCAACGAAGTCGGTTAAATAACAAACTTGGTATTTAAATTAAAAAGCATCAAATGATGAAATATGAAATTAAACAAATATAAAAGATGATTATCCTTTGAATAGAAATTTAAAATGTTGATTTCCTCAAAACTACTTTTAAATATGTTTGAAATATCATAACTTTAAGACATTTTTGTGAATAATGAAATGAATATCTTTAGTTTTCTATACATAGTCTCTTAAATCTTCTTCATCCAGAATTACTTTTGTATAACTGGTAAAAATCAAGAGACAGAAAAAAATCTATTGCACAAAAGGTATAGATTTTGTTAAAGCACTTAATTACCTCCAAGTCTAAAACAACTTTTAACTATATGAATAAATTAAACAAGGCAATTATATTCTAAAATTCAAAATGTGCCTTACTAGCAATAGCAAGTCAGTATTCAGGTACAACAAATCAAATGCCCCATCCGTTAAAGGTGCTACAAAATTTAGGTAAAAATTAGTCCTACATTGGATCCCAGCACATAAGGCATTAGCTGGGAATGATCTTTTGTTTAATTTATCTCCTTCAGCATTAAGTCATTTCGGAGGATGAATGCAGTGGGTCAAATGATGCTCAAATGAGCCCAGTGCATATAGAGCTTAAACTTATCTCTGCATTCATCTTTCACAATAAGGGAAATTTTCAGATAACTCACACTGACCGAGATACTAACTCGGGACCTCTAACGTGAGGCAGACACTCTACACTACAGAGGAGGTTTGGAAATGAACAGGCCGATCATGTTGGCAAAAATGGGCACTCTGCCAAATTACAAATTAACTATAAAATAACTTCAATAAGAACATTTTAAAACTGCAACTACCCCATAAAAATGGACTATCATCTTAGAAGACCAGAAATATATTCCCAATTACCCACGAAGGAAACCAGTAGCAACCAGTAGTTTAACTACCAATCATGACTACTTAGTTGCACGCCTTCATAGAATAAATATATACACATTACCACAGTACACGCTTTACAAGCAACCAGACACTATTATGGACAAGGAACATTTACTAATGTATCTAGCAATTACAAAAAGACAAGGAGATACTCAAACTAACATCTTATTATTAGGAGATATGAGATCCAAAGCATTAGAAAACAACAAAAATGTATGTTTGTTATTGGTTTGAATTTTCATGCTTCTCATTTCTAGAAATGTCCATCTCGATTAATATAAGTTTATAGAAAAATGAGCACTCGTACGAACATTTGTACTAGAGAAAGCCATGTGAGGGGAACAGTTTTTCAAAACATCACTCCAGAGATGTAGAAGGGTGGTTGCACCCTGACTAGCAACCTTCGAGGCGCAATTTTGTTACCTCCCTTTCCCTCCACCCCTCCAACTCTATCTCGCCACGCAACTTCATCCCATCTACGTCGCGAGTGGGTACCCTAACACCCATTTAGGTTGCCCGCCTCTGTAGTGCAGATAGTAGCCTCATGTTCAAGAGGTACCGAGTTCGTATGTCGGTCACATGAGTTATCTGTATAGGTTCTTTCTGGAATTTTCCCCTATCCTGATATATTTTTTAATTTATGTTCTCCAACTTAAAATCATATCGGAGGGTGAATGAAATTATGCTCTAATGAACCCAGGGTTCATAAAGCTTAGTTACCTGAATTCATCTTTCAGGATAAGGGAAAAACCTGGAAAAAACTTGTCCAGATAACTCACCCTGAGATTCGAACTTGGGACATCTTGAGACGCAGGCAGACACGCTACCATCTAAGCTATTGAAGTGGGCAATCCTGTAATTTTATAATGAGAATGTCTGTTAACTCTTAAGTTCTATGGACCCTGGGCTTATTTGAGCACTATTTCACCCATTTCATTAGTCGTTCCATAAGACTTGACGTTGGAGAATGTTGAAAAAATGACTGGACTGTACATTATTCTTCAAATAAAAAGCTACACAAACCATACGTTCGTGAAAACATATCAGAAAAACCCAACTGCTTGTAGTGTTATTTGCTGTGTTATTTTTTGTATCTACTTTTAATTGGCCACAATCGCACACTAAAGACAATACACGTGACTTGTGCAAGTATAACGCTCTATTTTTCTTGGTGCTTATGCACTTGTTACATAATAAAGGTAAGATATTAAGAACGTGGTCACCGCATGTCAGAAGTAGCACGTATTACGCAAGGCAGTTTAATGTCAAGCTTGCACATTCTAGGTGCTACACCAAACAAGAAGTGCAATGGGCGTTGTTACTAAGTGGTACCAACGTGTATGTAAATATAAGCTGCTGACAACCGGATGTACTGCGGACCTCCCTCCGGTGATTTTGGCAGCTTTCACATTAGTCATCAACAAAAAATACGTCCAGTGTGTTAAGCACTTTAAATTCTCTAAGTTTCTGGATTATACTTGAACTTTTATGTACTTATAATAAGCAGAAAAATTATCGTATTCCATCCCAAGAAATTTGACACCTGATTCGAAATTTACCAGAAATAAAATTGAATTAAAATGTGTGTATTTGTGTGTGTTTGTGTCTAATGCTCAGAATTTGATAATAAAATCATTCTTCTTCTTCTTCTTCTTCTTCTTCTTCTTCTTCTTCTTCTTCTTCTTCTTCTTCTTCTTCTTCTTCTTCTTCTTCTTCTTCTTCTTCTTGCCTCTCAGTGTTTAGAGACTAGATCTTAATTTTTTTAGAATTTCACGTACAGTTAGCTGATCAATGTTCATTAAGTAATATTTACTACATAAAAAGCACTGTAGGGAAGTCGTTAATCCAATCTGAACAAATGTCCACTCAGACATTCAGAGCCTGCAATTAATCTGAATATAGCAACAGATGATTTTCTAAGTAAATCTGCAGTTCTTTCTAGGTTTATTCTGAAAATCCTTCGAAGTTTTTCAGAGAAAATAAGATATTTGTCATAATTTGTTGTAAAATGTTTTAATAAATCTTTTAACTGTTTCACGGGAGATATTCTGTTTGGTTTTTTGAGCAATTTTGGAATCCTTCTTGGCCAATTATCCACAGCAATTCCAATAAATTCCACAGTGCACTGGAATACATTGGAAAACTACACGTTTATTTAAATTTTGAAGATCTTTAATCATATTATGAAGTTCATTTATCTTTTTTTATCATTTTAGGGCAGTCAGTTAAAAAATATCATGAATAGCTGCTTTGGAATCTGATAAGGAAACTATGTTGGAAAGCTTATTTGTCCAGGGAACAAATTTTGTAAGGAAATATAAATTGCATCAATTACTATATCAATGCTTGTGAAGTCATTTCCAACATGTATATTGAAAGAAAAGATTTCACAAGTAGCTCCTGCTCCATATTTAGGTTGTAAAGAAAGCCATCTATATGTCAGTCCATTCATCATCTGCCCACCTCGGGAGCATAGGTGATAGCCTGTCCACCTCACGTAAAAGAGCTCCCGAGTTCCAATCTCCGTCAGGGTCAGTTACCTGACTAAGGATTTTCCGGGATTTTACCTTATTCTGTAAGATGAATGATGGGTAGCTCTAAGCTCTATGGATCCTAGGCTCATTTGAGCATCATTTCACCCATTTCGTTATCGTTTGATATGACAACGTTGGAGGACGTAAATTAGAAAGAAAGAACATTCATTATTCGGATTATTTTCTTTCTTTATTTTTTTTATTCTTTTAATTATTTATTTATTTTTTTATTTATTTATTTATTTTTTTGTAATTTACGTCCTCGAACGTCAAGGCATATGGGACGATGAATGAAATGGGTGAAATGATGCTCAAATGAGCCTGGGGTCCATAGAGCTTAGAGTTATCCGACAGTCGTCTTTAAGGATAAGGGAAAACCCCGGAAAAACCTTATCCAGGTAACTCACCCTGAACGAGATTCGAACTCGGGACCTCTTGAACGTGAGGCAGACATGCTACCATCTACGCTACCGAGGCGGGCATTATCTGGATCTCATACATTTATGGCTTCAATAATAAATGCTTTAGCATCTATAAATGAATTTTTTAATCAGCAGTTAGATCAATGTTGTATTCTAGTTCGGTGTTATTCAGTGGATTGTCAAGAGGCACGAGAGCTTCTATTTCGCATGGGTAATATAGTTTAAAAGTGTTGAAAACGGCATTTCAGAAAGAGGTCTTGAACATGTGGCGCGTCCGTGTCTGTGTCTCTGTAAACAGCATCATTAAAACATGAATTTATTAAGTTTTCCAACCTCCATGATGCAACACAAAGATTTTCAACATAAAAAGTGAACACATTAGCCTTTATATAAGGCATTTTAAGGTTTGATTTTTCTTATCATTTTGGTTCAAATAGCATATGTATAGGTCGTTTGATAAGTATGGTAAATTTCTATGAAGGGATGGAAATTTTTGTTGCAACTTTGTGGGTGGTAAGCTTATTCAAAAGATTGTACAGAAAATGTGCTACAATATAAAATTCATTGTTGACAGCCATCTGAACTGGTTATTGTTATAGCTGCGATTGAAAATGGAAAAAGCAGAGTTTCGTGCTGTTATTAAACATTTTAATTTGAAGCTCTGGGCTGCCGCACAAATTATAACTGGATTGGATGAAGTTCACGCGGACTCTGCACCAATATTAAAGACCATTTAATTTAGTTCAATGAATTTAAACGTGGTCGTAGAAGCACCGAAGATGAATAACGCTCAGGTGGTCCAACTGAGGTCACCACACAGGACAACAATGAAAAAACTCACGATCTGTTTATGTAAGACCGCCAAATAAACATTCATGAGTTTTCTGAGGCTGTAGGCATCTCAACAAAGCGAGTGCATGATATCCTACATGAAAAATTGGCAACGAAAAGGCTGTGTGCAAAATGGGTGCCGCGATTGCTCACAGTCGATCAAAAGCGCATCCGGAAGAACCTTCTACTGAGTGTCTGTCGATGTTTAATCGCAATCTGCAAGACATTTTTGTGCCGATTTGTGACCGTGGATGAAACTTGGATCCATCGTTACACACTAGAGACAAAACAACAGTCAAAACAATGAACAAAGACTGGTGAAAGTGCACCAAAGAAGGCAAAGATAATTTTGTCAGTTGGTAAGGTGATGGCCACATAGACTACTTGAAAAAAGGCAGAACCATAACTGGAGCCCATTAAGCAACATGGATGCATGGATCGTTTGCAACATGAGTTGACCGAAAAGAGGCCGAGATTGAAAGGCAAAAAGGTGCCCTCTCACCAGGATAATGCCCCATCACACATATCAGCAATCGCAATGGCGAAAGTGCATGAGTTGGGTTTTTAATTGGTTCTTCATCCACCTTATTCACCAAACTTAGCCCCAAGTGACTTCTTATTGTTCCCAAACTTGATAATTTGGCTTGATTGAATGTTCATCAAATGAAGAAGTGATAATCACCTTCAACCAGTATTTTGCAGACCTTGACAGAATATATTTTTCCGACGGAATGAAAAAGCTGAAACATCGTTGCACCAAGTGTTTAGCCATCAACGGAGACTATGTCGAGAAATAAGGTGGAATGTTCACAAAAAAAAAAAAAAATTATTATTGGTTCTTTACCAGACGTATCAGACGACCCTCGTATATGTATGTGTTCCGAAATAAGAATTGTCTTTTCCCAAAGAGATACTGCCATTTAGACAAAGCATAAATAACAATTAGTTTAAAGTACAAGTTTAACACTGAAGTTAACGAATAAATTACAGTTAAGCATTTAAAAACAATGTTCATATTATGTAATCCAAAGGAAAACTGAGATGACTTCTTATTTTAAGTATAAATAGTTTTGATTAAACTATTTTTTAAAAACGTATTACACCAAAAATGTACATCTGTTTAAAAGAGTATATTTCAAATAACTGTTTCATTGCATTAGCTATATCACGTTATTAGTGGTTTTAGTTTGATTGTACCTTATATATAACACATACAATTTTAAAATATTTTATTATTTCTCAGCTGTAATGTCGTATTTTACAGTGTCATATTCATCAATTGTTTTTATATTCCTTTATCGGTAAAATAAAAAATCTTATAGTTCTAAATCAACTGGAAAGCTAGTAAGTAAACAAATAAATATATTTCTTCTATCCTCAGTTTACTCAATTCCTTCTATCCTCAATTTACACCTTCCAATGTTGTCTTATCGAATGATGAATGAATTGGATAAAATGATGCTCCAATGAGTCTTGGGTACTAGAGCTTTGAGTTACTTTCAGGATAAGGGAAACCCCGGAAGAAACCTTATCTAGATAACCCACCGTGCCAGAGATTCGAACTCGTGACCTCTTGAACATGAGGCTACCATCTATGCTACAGAGGCGGGCATCTACCCTCTATGCTATACCGAAACGATCGCTAATGTAAATTACCTCTTGATTCCTGCGAAGGTCAAAGGTCACAACCTTGGGCCCACAGAATTGTGTCCCAGTATCCAATACCCATAGTCGTGCCCGAGCGGGGTCTATATCAAGAGCCGTAACATTCTGCAGCGCTGAACAGTGACCCTCCTCATGAGCTGCAGGACCACTGTTAGGATAGGCCCTTGGCTGTAGTAGCATCTGTTGAAAGAAAAACATGCAATTTCAGATTAGCGTCAAACTGAAAGTTGTCTGCAGAGCTTCCGTCTGGACTCACGTCAAGCCTAAATGGGATGTACTTGGCACCAGGAAACATGCTGTTTGCCGGCGGAGTTGGACATTTATGGACCCTTAAATCCAAGTGCATATATTTCTTATTCTATTTATAACTACAATAACTGCAGATATTTGTCATAATACATTTAGGAAATGTCACACAATTTTCATAGCCTTTTAATAACATTTGCATTAATTCTCATTAATTCTCCTCCTGAAACTGTAGAATTTCTCTCTTATACCTTTGCGGTTCAACCAACGTGTGTGGGTTATTCCAATACACTTTATTTCTTAAGATCACCAATAAGTATAAATCACATAAGGACAAGAAATCTGTGCACTGAATTTAAGGGGATAGAAATCTCTGACTTCGTTGGCAAACAGCGTGCTTTCTGGTGCTAAGAAAATTATCTCTAGACTGACCGCATGTCCAAATGAAGACTGTACCATAAACGTATGCTTCATCCTGAGTGTAGAAAAAATGTTTATGTAACACTAAGGAAACTATTTGCAAACATTTTCCAACAATATAACAAACAACATAAATTTATGTTCCATGCGATGAACTTTCTTTTTAAATTTCCATCTGCGCGTAACACAAAACTCATTTTTAAAACCATTTTAGTTCTGGAGAAAAATATTTATTCTTTACAATAATCATTCCAAATTTTATTTTAAAAGCATTTTTTCATGTTTTAATAATCCGTAATTTCAGAAGGGTTGGATAAAAACACCACTCTGAGCAGAAGTGCAGAAGAAAAAGCATTCACGTAAACAAAATTTCTTTCAAATTTATTTAAAGTTGTATATAAGAAAGTCAGCTTTAGTATTAAAAATTTTAATGAATTTTTAAACAAGATATGTAATGAAACGTTTATTTTCACCAAATTTCAATGACGTATTCCCTTTAATAAAAAAGTAAAACAAATTAAGAAGTGGAGAAATGGAATCATTGGTGCAAATTAATTGTTTTAAAAACAAGCAACTTCATTCATTAACTTACATGTATTTTCAATTGTGCTGATATTTTGTAACATATAAATAAAAATTGTAACAGATATGTTTAATATTATCTCGCTGGACATCGTATATCACTCACGCAGATTGGCCGATCTCCACATTCTTATGTTTCCCGCAGACAGGAAAGTAAGGAGGGCTGCCAGATCATAAAGGGGTAAAATTTCCTATCTTAGACAGCACTCTAAAATTAGATTGTTCAGTAGTTTTACATAATGGAACTGGCTTAAAGAGTGTATATCCTAAATGAGTTTAAATGCCCTTCCTTTGTACAAAAGCTCTCCCTCCGGTGTAATTGTCAGCGCACTGGTTCTTAAATCGAGCCGAATGACTCAACCGGTATGTTTGGGACTCGTATTCGGAGGGTCCTGTGTTTGTTTCCGATTAAATCGGCCATATTTAAACTTTTTTTTTCCTTTTAGGGTAGGTATTCTCAGAAATTACCTCTTATCTCATTTCCCTTTCTTCATGTTTTGAGGTTGTGTGGTGCATTGTAGCGTGTGGTAGAACTGCTTATTTTCTGTTATGGAAGCTTCTTCCAAAATAGTCTGTGAGGTTAGGATAAAGAGGAGGCAGCGGCCAAGAATGTTCAATTGGCTCTGGAAACTTTAGGGTATCTGCTGCGTAGTGCCTACCTGTAATAAATATGACCCTTTTTACTTTCTTGCTCAATTTGTTCCTCTTGAAGGTTTAGTAGGACCAATTAGGCCTAGCTTGGCCGCTGCTTATATCCTCATTCGCCTCTATTCCTGGTTTCTAAACCTAGAGACTCCAGTTTCTCTTGTTTAGCACAGCGACAAAAATGAGGGAGTGACATAAGGAAATCCTGCAGATTTCCTACGTTTACTTTGATAAATCTTCCTAACGTTGCAATAAATCTCAACTATAGCTACTATATGATACGAAATGCAGCAACACACAAGGTATAAGATTATTATGAAATTTATAAATGGCAATAGCTGATTTGAATATTATTTTGGAACAGAATGCCGGGTAACACATGGTACAATAGCTATGACTCACAAAGATGTTTTTCTTACGACTCCTCCCTGCTATGGACAGGGGTCGAAAAGACAAATTACCGGTCTGTCTTTGAAGGCTAACGCCGCTATTAGGGGAAATTTGTTTTGCTCCTAAAGCAACGGTAGCTAGGGGAGTCATGTCGACAGTGGCAGAGCACGATACAAAATGCAGTAGTCGTTTCAGGCAAGAAAAAACTCGTGAAAGCTGTTTTACAAATAGGTGAAATAGTAATGGCTCGTGAATTATAAATTCATTAAGGCTGGCGCCGTAGCTTGGTCGGTAGAGCACCTGCCTGCCACGTTAGGGTTCGATTACCGGCGGTGGAGGTGGGGATTTTTCTCCGACCAAGATAATTCCTCATCTTCCCCAGAGTCTGGAAGTATGAATGAGAGTACGAATATGTGCGTTATCTAATGATTAAAACCCAACGAATATGAGTTAACACCTTCGATATGTTCCAAAGCAGAATGGCGCCGATATGACCATTGGGGTTAAAGGCGGAACAACAAAAATTAATTAAATGTAGGGATTTTCTCCCAATGCATAATTTGTATAAGGTAGAACAGAAGTAAATTCAGTACAGGAGATATAAAAGGCAGATTGATACACTAAATGTAAATATTGCTTGCACAAAGTCCAGAAGAGACTTTCCAATGTTTTTGATCTCGTTTTGAATTTAACATACCTGAACAGGCAAGCACAAAGGAAGGGAACCACCAAGGCCGACAGGATAACGAACCAAAGACCGGCGAAATCTCTTCAGCCCTCTGCCTTTCACTCTCAAGTTGCTCTATATGATAAGAGTAAGTAAACAGACAACTAAAATTAATTTCAGAAACACTAGCTTCTCTTCAAAATGCAAATTGACTCCTAGTTGTAACTTCTAGTTGTAAATTCTTTCATTTTTTAATTTTATTAATATTTATTTTTGTGTGTAAAATTATATAACGATAAAAAATATATATATTTACTATTTAAAATATTTAAATCATTTTATTCAGAAGATATCAAAACCAGTATTTTCACTGAAGTTTCGGTATCCAATTTGTGGGTGGAATGCAAGACCTTCTGTATCTACTATGCACGTGCAAGAGAAAGTAAAAAATAAATTTATTCCGGAATAAATGTTTCTGAGAGTTATAAAAGTCCTGTATTAAATAATATACACATTGATATCCATGTTTAACTTTTATAAAATAAATATTAATTATATTTTCTAAGCGTTCCACTTTGCAATGATTTCTGGTATAACAAGCCAGCAGTTTTATGAAGTGTCAGAATATTTAATTTGTCATTTATCATTCGGTAATACAGTCTTTTAAAACAAATTACAATTCGAGTGCCATGCGGTACGGTCTAGTTGTTGCAAACCACGGTTTAAGTAAGTCGTCTACTTTCAACTATTTTGCTGAAGCCTTGATTGTGGGTACGCCGTGCTCTGTAGACAGCAAGCCGAACTCTTATGCAACGAGAGTAATAGACCTCACAGGCTGAGAGAAATATTCTGTAGAACGTACATTCTACATAAAATAGAAGGGATGAGAGATCTCTCGTATGAAATGTACTGTTGCATTCATACGTCTTTCTTTAACCATTCTTTAATTAATTATTCTTATGTTAATAACTAGAAGAAATCGGCCTAATGTATGTTTCCTTGTAGGTACAAGGGCTTTGGGGTAATACAGTAGGCTTAAAGTTATAGTCAAATATTTTAAGAAGGCCTTGGCGCGGCGAAGAGAAAAATTGTTAAATATATGAAAATTCAAACCAATAGCAAAGGATAGCTGAGAAATCATTAATTGCATTAAGTTGAAGAATAACATTCATTTGTAAAGAAAACAAGTAAAACATTTGGAAGTTTAATAAAACCATTAATATTACCTTTTTAAAAAATATAAATATTCTAAAAACGGTCCAAGTGCGGGTACTTTGAGTTGGGTGATTTCCTTGAAAGTCTTCGTGTTGCATTTTTTAAAAATAATGAATTTAGAAATAAGTTTGGCATTCAATTGACTTGAGCTTTTTTTGTTTTTTGTTTTTTTTTTTTTCCACTGACAGACCTTTATCTAATAATACCTTTTATTTAGTGGCTTTTAAAATGTTGATATCGAATTTTGGGGTGGTATATACTAGCAAATGGTAGAGAAAGTAAAAAAAGTGTATAGAGTGGTCCAATTTAGATGTCAGAAAAGTAAAACGTTATATTTATGAAGTTAATGTACACATCTCAGATATTTTTCTGTAATTTAAGTGGAATGGTTGGGAGTTAACAAATGAGTGATGTTTCCACTGGAATGACAACGCTATCGTTCAAAACTATCGTCGTAACGCCACAACACTTTGCTAAGTGTGTCGTATGAGGTCAATACAACTATCGGTATGACCCATCACATTGAGGCATTATTAAACTATATTTATTCTCGGAAAATAGTCTTAAAATGCCATCAACCCATCCCATGGCCAGCTATTAGCCCAGACTGAAAGCCTTCAGATTTTTTGGTGGGGCTACATCAAGTCTGTGGTGTATGCACAAAGACCAAAGAATCTAGCTGATCTGCTGAGGGAGATTAGAGCAGCCTTTCAGAAAATAACACCAGAAATACTACAACCACGTGGTGTAACATGGATATGTGGTATGAACTGTGCCGCATTCGTGATGGCGGACATGTTGAATGCTAACATGCTGTAAAAAATTCCTGACTTTCCTGTACAAATGTATACCATTACCAAACAATAACGTTGAATATTTTCCCTTATATACGGTCTCACTTTTCTGACATCTAAAACGGATCACCTTGTAGAAGTTAGATGTACTGAAAAATTTTCATCGTGAACTCTTAAATACCTACTTGTGAATTCTGCGGCCAAGGGGCTTCCAATAACGTATACGGCACTGTGTTTTCCTGCATCCTGGGTACAGAAAGGTAAGCTCTGTTCCTCCACAGCACCACCTGACCCAAGGCAACTTCATGAGGCACAAGTCCCGTCAAGTTCCACCCCATCACAGACGGGAGTAATAGCACCAACCAGCACAGCATGTTCACTGTTGTGAGCAGGCAATTCTGCATTACCAAAGCTAAACCTGAAAACAACTAGAAAAAATGTATGCCTTAAAACCAAATGACTTATTCATTTATTTTACTTCTATAGCTATTCTGAAAGACATCCTGACATTTATTAATCTTGATAAATTAGTCAAATTTGTAAGTTTATTCTTAAATCCATCCTTTAACACAGTTAACCTTTATTAGTCTCTCAGCCTATTTTAGCATTAGTCATTTTATTGTAATAAGCAATTAAATGCTCGTATATTTCACCGTTTTCTGGAAGAAACTATTTTCTTCTGTTGCTTAAAAGTTTTTATATGAAATGAAAGGTCTTTCTGCTTCACACAAAGTCACAGGACAGAAGGTTTTGTCACTTAAAGAATAAACATTAAGTTCTTTTTTAGATTCTTCTAGAGCATCTTATTCACTTCCCGAAGAAACATTAAAATTGGATTCCTTGATTAAATTTTCTCCATTTTGTTACTAAGACACTTTTCTATTCCCCACCTCTATAACGCGGTGCTAGCGTATCTGCCTCACGCTCAATAAGTCCCTAGTTCAAATCTGAGTCTGGGTGAGTTATATGGATAAGGTTTTTTGGGGATTTTCTTTATGCTGGAAGATAAATGATGGGTATCTCTAAGCTTTATGTACTCTGGACTCATTTGAGCATCATTTCACCCATTACATTCATCGTCCGACATTACTTAACAATTGTAAACTTAAAAAACAAAACACTGTTATGTCTCGGACGACAGCTGTTTCTTTATCTGCAGGGCAAAAGATAAAGGCATTCATTTTTCTTCCAAACAGGTAACTGCAGCTGGAATTTTACTAAAGTAGGTCTTAATAAACACTAGTTTAGTCTGGAAACTATTATCGTTGCAAGCACTTACTGCAGCAGGGATAATTGCTACTTCATTTTTGTCCATCACAACGAGCAGCTTCTTCATTATAATGTACAACTGCCTCAATCCTTGTTCCTCATCTCGTCAGGATTGGCTCTAGAGACAGACGAGTATCTTGCAACATTAGTAAATAATTCCATTCTTGATGCGCCCTCATGAACACTTACTTCTGAAAAATTCGTTTGCATTTCCTCCGTCAACCTATATAGAACATGCGCCAAAGAAATCATATGAACTGCATTGCAATAAAATACATGCATTATCAGGCTTAAGCATTTATGCTGATGAACTGATAACATCACCAACAGCTTTTCCTCATTTTCTTTAGCAGGTCACAAAACATGTACATAAATCCATCACGAACAACCCTGGGAATCACCGAATGGCGACTGTTATTTCCAATAGGTATCCTAAAGACAATGAGATGGTGCCCTGGAACAGGTTCAGTAATTTTTCCCAGGATGACGTAGGTAATAAATCTCCCACACGAGTCGGTTGTTTCATCTACAGCCAACCATAACTTTGAGTCGCTGATATCGCCTCTTATTTCTTATATTATCAGAACAGGATTATTTTATTGAAAATTAGTAAGATCAGGGATGTAATTTGACGTCTTATTTTTATGAGGAAAAAGTGTAAAAGCAGTTTATCATAAGCTAAATAAATGAAACTTTTTAATATACTTCCATTTGAAAATATTTTTATAATACATTTAAAAGTTTTAAATAACTATAGAGCTCAAAATATCGAAGAGGGGGTTAGGGTATTGATAAACAAACTAATTTCATTAAATTACCTCTTCATAAATTTTGTCAAGGCAGTTTTTCCTTATTGTTGATTCATGACGAGCTTTTCGTCCTGAATATTTTTCCAGAAAATTTCGAAAGCTTATTCAACTGAATACTGGCCGAAACTAATGGCAGATATCTTTAAAAAATGTCCATTGCCATTATTTCTACTTCTATTTGCACTAAATGTTGTTGGTAAGGTTGTTTGTTTCTTGGAAACTAGCATTTCTATGAGCAGGTGTTTGTAGATTTTGCATAATCTATATTTTTGTTGCAGGACACCTATAACAATGGTATAAAATAATAACAATTTGTTTTAGTTAAATAAAACTGACAATCACTAATTCAAAGTCCTATTGATCTTTAAAATATTCTGACAATACAAAAATAAAACTTAATATTAACACATTCAGGGCAGTAGGATATTTCCATCTGTTAAGAGTACGATTTCCATCAATCCACTGTCGAAGCAAATAAGCGTTATAGATCTTCTCCATCGGCATTTAATATTTCCCTTCCTACTGCTATTACTTCAGAATTGACAATTAGCAGCACATTAGTACAAGTTTAAAACTTGAGGGAAAACGAAACTTTATATTTCTTGGAGATGTTATCGTTGCGGCAGGAGGCTTCGTTTGTAATATTAATTCAAACCATATCAAGTTTTATGATGTAGCGCCCGCACCAAACTAAATATCCACCACATGATTGTTGAACGCTACTTAGTTGAAGTTGTTGAGCGGCATATTTTATTATCAGGAAGGGCTCATTGTTGATAGCTACGTTCTCATTTTTCGGCGACCTTCTATGGATTTAGAAACATGATACCTAAATCCTACACAAACAGAGCAGTAAAGCAGAAATGTACGAATCATTGCTGGAAAACTAAAATACATGATAAATGATACAGAATAACACAGCTGATAAATGTAACCTTGAAAGGACCATTCACCTCTAATATGCAGCAGAAAAATACTGAGCTATTTCAGTGAAAGCGAACTGTGCATACGAGGGTCATTTGATATTCTGGTAAAAAGCAAGATTTTTTTCGTGAACACCTCAGCTTATTTCTCGACATAGTTTCCATTGATGACTATGCACTTGGTCCAGCAGTGTTCCAGCTTTTTCATCCTGTCGAAAAACTAGGTTCCGTAAAGATCTGAAATATAATCGTTGGCGGTGACTATCGCTTCCTCATTTAATGAAAATGTCTTACCACCAAGTCAAATTTTTAAGTTTAGGAACAGGAAGAAGTCACTTGGGGCTAAGTCTGGTGAATAAGATGGATGAGGAACCAATTCAAAGTCCAACTCGTGCACTTTCGCCATTGCGATTGCTGTTATGTGTGTTGTTGCATTTTTTTAATTTATTTATTCTTTTTTTTTTTTGTTTTACGTCCGCCCCAACGTTAAATTATATCGGACGGTGAATTATCCTTGTGAAAGAGCACTTTTTGTTTTTCAATCTCGGTCTCTTTTCGGTCAACTCATGTTGCAAACGATCCAACAATTGAAGCATAATAGGCTCCAGTTCTGGTTCTGACTTTTTCCAAGTAGTCTATGAGGATTATTCCTTGAGAATCCCCCCCCCCCGCAAAAACAGTGGCCATCAGCTTACTAGCTGACAAAACGGTCCTTAATTATTTAGTGCACTTTCACAAGTCTTTCTCCATTCTTTTGACTGTTATGTTGACTCGTGTGTAATGATGGATCCAAGTTTCATCCAAGATCACCAATGGGCGTAAAAAATTTTGCGATTGCGATAAAACATCGTCAAACACTCGGTAGAAGTGTACTTCCGGATGCGCTTTTGGTGGATTCTGAGCAATCGCGGCACCCATGTTGCACAAAGCTTTTTCATTGCCAATTTTTCATGCAGGATATCATACACTCACTCATTTGAGATGCCTACAGCCTCAACAATCTCGCAAATTTTGATTTGGCGGTCTTGCATAACCAGCTCGTGAATTTTTTCTATAGTGTCCTGTGTGGTGACCTCAATTGGGCGACCAGAGCGCGATTCACCTTCGGTGCTCCTACGACCATGTTTAAATTGATTGATCCAGAAGTAAATGGTCTTCAATGTTTGTGCAGAATCCGCGTAAACTTCATCCAATATAATTTTGACTTGTACGGAAGTCCAGTCCTTCAAACGAAAGTGTTGTAAATCAGTCCCCCCCCCCTTTCAGTAGCAGCTATCACACTAGCCAGTTCTGATGGCTGTCAACAATAAACTGTATATTGTAACACATTCGCATTTTTTGTAAACTCTTTCGAATAATCGAGCTTACCACCCACGCCCACATGGTAACATTTCTGCCTCATGTTCAAGAGGTCCCGAATTCGAATCTCGGTCAGGGTGAATTACCTGAATAAGGTTTTTTCCGGGGTTTTCCCTCATCCTGAAATACGAATGTCGGGTAACTCTAAGATCCATGAACCCCGGGCTCATTTGAGCATCATTTCACCCATGGCATTCAACTTAACGTTGGAGGACGTAAATTTCCAGAAATAAAGAAAAAGAAAAAAATACCACCCACTAAGTTGCAACAAAAAATTTCCCTCGCTTCATGGAAATTTACCAGACTTATCAAACGAACGTCGTATATGTAATCTATGACCTGGTTAGAAATATAACACTTCGTTATAATATGTTTAAGATATTCTCATAACGATTAAAATGTATATCTTAAAAGTTTCTGTGAATTACTTGAGTAGGAATCATCTTCATTTGTATCTACATTTTTTATAAACGAAAAACCGCAAGGAAATGCCAAAAACTTATTCCAAGGTATAATCGCTTTAAAAACTACAGCAACCATAATTTCTTCCATTCTTCCAGATGGTCACGGGTTAGCTAATGCTGCCAAGAAATTGAAAAGTTTAGGGCCTAGAAGCCTGTTTACATGTTCTTAACATTTTAATCAGTTACGTCCCATATGGATATCAGAAGTTATTTTGGCATATTATTACAAATTACAGAATTTTAATGATAAATGGATAAATGAGCAAACTTGAATTTGTTTTAAACTTAGGCCTTTTACTAGGCCTTATAGTGTTTGCATTATTTATATCTCATTTTCTTCATATTTCACTGGTTTTATTAAGTAGCGTTTTGGTTATTAAGTAAAGTTTTGGTCTCGTTTGTTTAAAACATGTACATATAAATCATATATATCCTACCTCTGCCATACAGGCGTACAACTGCAGATGTACAAATCTACATTGTTAAAAAGTACGTCAAAATATTGTACAATTATATAATAAGAGCTGTAAAAAATCATAGGTTATGTTACTTCTAAAATGCAATACTGGTTAACCTGACTAACCTTTGGCAAATGCAGAGTCATTGATGTGAGCAATTTTGAAAATGTTACGTAAGCAAAAGCGCAGAATCCCAAGTGTATCCATTAGAGGGAAGGTAGATAAATAGTTTTAAAAAATCTAAAACAATTCTACATTCAATGTACTGGTTAATAAAATTTTCTGAAGTTGCAATACAACGCTTAAAATCATTCATTGAAGACAGACGATATTTGAATGTTCCTTTCTTCCCCCTTCCTCTAACCCTTATACACTTTCGTGTTTATCTCTTCGTGTGCAATAAACTCTTTGGTGAAACATTAAAGCTTTAACAATATTTGTTAAACACATTTAGATTTTCACCAAATAGAATAGGTTGTTTGAATTCCATTCATTAGATATTATTTGAGTTAAATCTTTATTACACACAAAAATTAATAAAAACTAAAATCTATGACTTTTTTAAGTGCTGTAAAACCAAAGTTTAATGTTTTTACTTACATTGAAATACATTTTTGTATTTTAGTTCAAAGTATCATATTACGGTATTTAAACACTTAGACACCAACATCAGACACAGAATTTAACATTAAAATATGAAAAAAAAAAACAAGCATAATATTTTTAAAATATTTTGCAAATGATTAATTATGCTTTTATTAGGGTTAAATGTTTCGTATTAATCGTTTTTATAAATGTCTGAGTATTTCAGTATCTTCTCTGTATTAGATTATGGTCAGAGAAACATAAAGGAAAATAAAATCATCTAAACTCCTCTCTGAATAGTTAAGCACACAATTTGTAAAAATAAAATCGTTTCCTACATTAAAGCTCTATGTTTCAGCTATGCAGTAAATTGGGTATCAGATAACAACAGCCAGTTATTCAGAAATTTACAAAACAGAAAAATAGAATATATTTAGAAGGTAAAATCAGGTAACACATGTGATATATTTTCTTACCTTTTAAATCCGTCAGAACTTCTTTGTGCCTACTGTCAAGACATACAATAACTACAATTTGCGACATTCGTTTTGGCAGCTTCGCACCAAACAATGCTTTTCTTTACATCAGCAGTTTTAATTTTCCCCCGCTTACTGTTACTGTGTTACAATTACGTTGGTTGGATTGCGTAAAGTCCAGGGAGTCTCTGCTGCTGGTAGTTATATCCTTCTCCAACAGATGGCAGCAGGCTTCTATGAGTCCAATTTGCCCACCAATGCAGTAACCATACATCTCACCAGTATTTAGAATATTATAGTGTTTATAATTTGTAAGTTTATCCCTCCGTTATAAAATATGGACAATCTGCAAACACTGTTTATTATATTGAGTCTTTAATACAAATGTAACCTTTTCAAATATACGAACAGCTTCCCATTTACTAATTATTGTAAGCATTCTTTTCTGTTCTGTCCTAAGTTTTCTGAAATTTAATGTAAGTTGATTAACTTATTTTAAAAAATTCGTCACAAAGCAGGGTAAATATTTTTTTGCGTCGAGAAATTTTGCCACCTACGGAGTAAGAGTGGCAAAAATGGCTCACTGCCTTCCAGATGTGGATTAAACTTCACGCCACGTAGACGGGCAGACAACAAACGTAGCCTTGTCGAGGGCGTAATATTTCTTTTCCCACAATGCCTTGCAGTTATGGCATAGCTACCGGAGTAGATAGGTGATGTGAACGTGAAATTATTGACGAGGTTAAAGTTGAGTAACGTGCTTTAAATGTGTGTTCAGTTTCTAAGTGCCCATTATGTCCGAAAGGAACTCTAGAATCATGAAATCATCTTCAGAAGGTGAGATTCTCGAGAGAGAAGAGACTCAATTGATAAGTGAATCCACGGAATATGGTAACCGTTATTCGGAGTCAAAGTTGAAACGCACTTTCACACTACCTCGAAACCCTTTTATGTCAACGAGAATGAGCAAAAGGAAGGCAAAACACAAAGAAAATAAAGATGGCAAAAGCCATACTATACAGACTATTTCAGAAGTTCATAATCTCGACTCTCAGAAGTCAAACAAGAAAGTGTTCAGAAGACCATCATGGAAAAAGTTTTTCAGCAAAGTTGTTCAGCATATGTCAACGGTGGGAGTGCCTAATAACAAAAGTATGTGTGTTAACTACGATTATAACAGAAGAAGAACAGAAACAATGTCTCTGTCATCCTCTGACATTCGTGTGCCCCCAATGCGCCCCGCCCACCTAGTTAACTTAACCAACAGTGATAAAGTCCCAGGGGTAATAGGACTCCGAAATCACGGGAACACATGTTTCATTAATGCTGTGTTACAGTGCCTAAGTCACACGGATATCCTGGCAGAATATTTTGTGTTGGACCAGTATAAAGTGGATCTTTCTCGTAGAAATAAATTAAATTCAAAAAAGTATGGCACGAAGGGTGAAGTTACTGAACAGCTAGCTCTTCTCTTAAAGTCGATCTGGTCGTGTCAGTATGATCCGGAGATCTCGAACCAATTTAAACTCGTGGTGGACAAGTATGGAAGTCAGTATCGTGGCAACAATCAGCATGATGCCCAGGAATTTCTTGTATGGTTGCTGGATAAAGTGCATGAAGACCTTAATACAGCTACCAAGAAAAAATACAAGATAATTAAGGTGAGAATATATGGTTTAATAACATGGCATGCAACATAATGTTATGTAGCCTAATCATTGGAAATAAATGCCCAACGTTTTACTCCATAAATAAGTGACTCAGTTTTTCAAAGTGTAGACTGGACAAAAACAGGTCTGTGATCTATGAGCAGAGGTTAAGTGAGACCACATGGCCCTCTGATTTTTCTATTTGCTAATTTAAGCTTAGATTACAGTGTATATGAAATATTTCAGTTACCACCATACAAGTCTGGTGATCTTCATCTTGCATGCAGTTACAGAGAATTTATCGTGTACTTATTTAGGTAACAGCTTCATCCCATTTCTTCCTAGTCTATATACATGGTACTGTCCAAAAGTTCGGTTTTGGAAATTAAAATAGTAGCTCTTATATTTATTACATTCCCTTAAAACTATTTGTGAATGATATAAGCAACTAAGTAAATAATTATTGGGTGTGGCAAGAAAGCCTTATTAGCTGACTAAGGAATATTTAGCACATGTAAAATAAAAATGTCAATCCTGAGAAGTGAAAGAGCAGAGTAAATCTTATAAAAGCTGCAAAGCATATTTTTGAAAGGCTAGGTCTAAAAAGTCCCCTTAGTTTTCACAATTTAAGGTCAAATTAATATATTACGCTTGCAGACAATAAGGGACACATTACTTTGCAAGATATTTTGTTAGATTAGGAAGTTGTAATAACAGTAAAGTATCAAACAAATAGAAATCATTTTTTACAAGCCTTTTTTTCACAGTTGCAAATGAACTGGAGCATTACCACTCTACATAACCTATATTATCCCAGTGGTGATAGGATTCACTTGATCCTCCAACATTTCATTTTAAGGTTTGCCTGATATATTACAGACTTAAACTAATTCTCTTTTATCACAAATCATGAGTAATTTAAAATTTTAAGTTTGAAAAAGATATAAACTTTGGAAATGATATTTTAAACCTTACTACCTTTGTGATTCTAACCAGTTAACTGCCTTTCAAATCTCATTCAAGCATTTCTTTTACATAGTTAAATTAACCTAACCTCACTTTATCCTCAGATAAGATATAACTTGCTGAACCACTAAAGTAATATTTTAAACTAGCCATTTAAGGTCATCTTAAAGTATAATCCTTTGGTTAGCTTTCCTTTGCAAGTTGGTTATATGTAACAATTTTTTTTTTTTTTTATGGGATTGAGAATCCTTACACAAATAAAAAAATTTGTTACTAAGGCTTCACTTAAATTAAGAAATTGGTGTTAATACTTCTATCTAGTGGAGATCTATTTCACAAACGATCTCCACTAGAAAGAAGTATTAAGATAGGTGAAGCCTTAGTAACAAATTTTTAGATTTTTGTCATATTTATTGCTTCACTGTAGCTAGCTTCATTTTCTACGTAATCAGTTGAGAATCCTTATTTATGAGTGTAAGGGGTCATTGATGTCTTTATTCAAATAAATATCAACAAGCTTCTGTATCTCATGCCAAAACACAACAGTAATCACATTTAAAAGTGGTGATTATATTAATTTTTTTTAACTGTTGAATTTGTTTTTCAAACTGTCATTCATTACTTTGTCGGAGTGGCAGTCGCTGTTTGGAAAAGCCAAAAATCTTCTTTCGGAATAAATGGAGTATATTTTGTAGGACATGTTAGCACTTCCGAAGGCAGTAACATACCCACATTCGCTATTTAATGACTGTTTTCTTTCATATGGAAATCTTATTACAATGTTAACAAATCACACCATTTTCTTGTCGCAGTACATGCATTTATTTGACTGTCAACCCAAGTGCAGGCATTGAAATATACTAAAACACAGTGTTATCGTTTTGAGGCCCTATGCCACAAGGCCATGATTTGTGATTACAAACCGTAAGTTTCAAAACGTAGCCAAAGGATGTTTTTCATAAAGAGTGAAGCAGTGCTGCTTGCAAAACTGGTAGTGTCGTTTTGTTATAAGTTCTGTGAAGCTGAACCCCAAATATGGCACCTTTTTGCACGCACATGTAGGTAACATCATCACTGACTGCTATTAAGTGCCACCTGAAGTGATTATGTAAAACTAATCACAGCCATGACGTCTGAAGGATTTGTGAATAAAATAAAAAGATTAAAGAACCTAGGCAGGTATTTACAGATTTAGATATGTTATTACAATGTATGCATTAAATACGTGTGATAAATCACAGAATACAGTTGTAATGACATTTAAAGCAATCTCAATTTGCAGTGAATATCATGAAGTTTAATGCCTCTGTAAATATTAAATTTATTTGTAAGTTTCATGTGGCTGAAGCCACAAATTGTGTACTTTGTATTTTGAGCATTATAACTACAGAACGGTAGACAGTTTGACCTGGATTTTGTGCTATGCACATATTTTAAGCTTATGACTTTTTTTTATTTGTCCTCCATTAAGTCATATTGGATGATGAATGAAATAGGTGAAATGATTTTCAAATGAGCCCAGGGTCAGAGAGCAACCTAGATAACTCATTGTGACCAAGATTTGAACTTGAGACCTTTTGAACATGAGGCAGACAGGCTACCTACCACCTACACCACCAAGGTGGGCAATATTTTATGTTAGTCATTTTTGCAAAAGAGCAAAATAATAAAAATTATACCATATAAGCAGTAACACGGTATAAGGGAATTTTTTTTTATTAAATCCTCATACTGTAACATTGGAAGATGCTGGCTAAATAACAAGTTGTATTTAACTGATTTCAAATTATGTTTTTCATTAACACACATGGGAGGATTATATATACACCTGCATTTTATAAAAAAAAATTATGTATTTTTATTTAGAGTTCTTCAAAACACACATTTCTGGGGACATCTCAAAATTTTGTATGGGAATAGAGTATTTCCACAACTTATTGGTAAGCAATACAGATAGTAATAATTGAAAGAACAGCTTTTCCCATATATCCTAGTTTTTTTCTGTTAGTCACATGAACATCATTTGAATGTAAAACTCATTTGCAGTAAATCAGTATGTACTTCAGCCGGCTGAAGATGTGTATAAGTTTACATGAAAGTACTGTTAAGATTTAAAATGATAAATATGGAGTCCATGGAGTAAATAATTTATGCATATCATTCGGTTCATTAACAATTTTATTGCAATACCAATTATATGAATGTTGTGTGACTTTTCGCAGCATTTGCTCCCTAGATTCTTTACTGTTATCTGTCGCATGTGTTCCATATTATTTTCTGTTAGATCTTACATGTATTTTCACGGCTATTAAAAATTCTCAATTACAAATTTTCAGAACAATCTATATGGGGTTATAAATTTGCCTGAGGCTATGTACAAAATTAATTTATGCTTTTTACCCCATTTTTAAAATGTGTTAATTTTGTTAAATTTAATAACGGTTATTTTCTTGGAAGTTAATACTGCACTATCATCCAGTTCCGCTATTTAAAGTTTCTAGTGGCTAGCTCATTGGAAAATTAGTTTACAATTTTTTCCATGTTTAGTATAGTTTGGGTAAAGGAATTTTTGTGAAGTGAATGTCATCCAGTTTTGAATCATATTAAAGTTTCAAGTAAGGCTAGCTCATCTGAGAGTTAATTTAATTAAAATTGAAGTTTTCCATGTAAAGGGTAGTTTGGGATAGAGGGAATTTTTTATAAGTGAGTTAATGTTCTGTAGTCATAAGTTCTAGTCTATGTTTAAAGTTTCAAGTCTGTAACACATCGGAAAGTTAGTTTAAAATTGGGTACAAATTTGCGCCAAACGTCATTTAATAAAAATTTTTAGAAGGGAGGGTTTTAAGGTGCAAGTATTTGTGTGCATGCTGCTGTATTACTGAAAGATACTCCAGAGCAGATCTTGACAGAAAAGTCAATCCTTTCAGATATATTTTTAAGTTTGCAGAATTTTCAGTTTAAGGAAATGGCTTTCTAAATATGTACATGCAGAAAACTGAAGTAAGTCTTACCGTTATAAGAATGTAAATTACAAAATATTGGACCTGAACTTTAAAAGTTACTTGCAAAACAACAAGTTTTTGCTGCTGTAAAATGAACCTTATTTCAGTAAATTATTTCTTTACAGTAATACATACTGCAATACAGTAATGTATAGCAAAAGTTAAAGGATGTAAATTACAAAATATTTTAAGTCATATCGAACGATGAATGGAATGGGTGAAATGATGCTCAAATGGGCCCAGGGTCCATGGAGCTTAGTTACCCGACATTCATCTTTTATGATAAGGGAAAACCCCGGAAAAACCTTATCCAGGTTACTCACCCTGACCGAGATCTGAACTTGGGACCTCTTGAATGTGAGTTAGACATGTTACCACCTACGCTACCAAGGCAAGCTTATAAAAATTATCCATAGATATTCTGAAACATCTTGTATAAATTTTAACAAAAGGCCAACGAAAAATTACTTTGTAAATATGCTTACTATTGCTAGATAAAAATGAAACTTTGAGGTCTTAAAGAAGGTACAGGGAAGTGCCCAATATGCAGTAAAGTATATATTGATGTTCACTATTTTATTGTACTGTAATCAAACAAAGCTATGGAAGGTAAATGTGGCAAGAGAAGGAAAAACTGGGATTCTGACTGTTAAGGGGAGAAAAATATAAAATCTTGTGGAAACTATTTTGGCAGGATGAAGGAGAAATGATTAGGAATGACAAAGTGGAAAACTAAAGACAGACTAAAAGAACTTCGAATTGCCAAATGAAATATAGATAGAATAATAAGCAGGCAATACAAATGGTGAAGAGCACATTTAAAAATAAAAAAAAAATAAAATAAAATAAAAACTGTAGTTGAATATACTGGGACCATAAATTTATGTAAGAAAGCAACCAAGCAAATAAGCAACTCAGCTTGTTATTTTAAACTTTATTGTAGGAAAACTCAAAATGTTTAAAATATAATTGAGAGGTGAGAAATATATATCCACTCATTCATGTCTTTTCTTATGTTAGGCAAAAAATGAAACCTCCCAGTTATAGCGAGATAACAAAACCCTTAAAAATCTAACAATAATTATAGCCTAAAAATCACAGACCCAATGAATATTTACTTACATTATTGATTTTTAAAATCTTAAAGAGTTAAGTTGGAGAGTGGCCATAAAGTGTTTCAAATTGCTGATATAAGAATTAAATGCTGTTTGGAATTTTTATTTGCATGTGTACATTACGTGTATCAATGTCGAACGCTTTGAACTTAACAATGAAACTATTCTTCATGCCGAAGCAAATTGGCTATTGGAACATATTTTGTCATTACTGAAGAAAGCTATGCATTTGCACAAAATTGTTGTACTAATATAAATTACTAGTCTTGCAAACAGTAAAACACAAACCTGTTCTAAGATCTAAACTCGTAACTTTATTATGCATGTTTGGAGGAATTTATTAACAGTGATGTCCAGATTAATTGAAAAATCGACTACAAATAGTTTTTTCATAACTTAATGTAGCATTTGTCTTGTAATCTGAAGTTTAAAAAACTGAGTATAGGACATTTCTGTAGACCAGTACCAATGCACTAAGATATTTGCTCAGTAATGTGATACATTACTTTGTCATTCACAGCATTCATTAGTGTTTAGCTGCTAAATGATTTGTTACGTAACATTATTAGTCCATATTTACTGATGGTATTTACATTATTTGCTCTTCAACTTTGAAGTTAGACATACAAAGGAAAACCAAAGGCTATTTATGTAATCGTCCATTCATTTGCTACCATCCGTATTTGACATAATCATCAGTTAATGGAAACAATTCTCTTTCCGTTGTCCTCTCTTTAAAAGCAATTTGTTAAATGGTCATACTAAGGGACTGAAAGATCAATTTGAACACACCTACATCTAGTTCAAGCAGAGGTCATTGACCCAAAGCGAAGAATTATACAAGTCATGCATATAACATTTTGACAACTCCTGTTGACATTCAGTACCATCTGTTGTTTTATTCTCCATTTTCAATATCCTTGCTGATGTTCTGTAAGCTTCAGTGTTGCTTTACTCCATTAGTTTGGAAAAAATAAATGGGAAGCTTTTATATATGTTTAAAATATATAGCTAGTGTTTATTTAATCCAATGCAAAATTAGTTAGCAACACCAGAAATATTTTCTAGGGTCAGAGACCAATAATTCAGAGTATGAATGTTATTACAAAATATGTAATTTAGGGATATGAAAGCAGGCTCTCTATAGTAGTTTAATACTTTTGTAACTCTTATATTTGTTTTGAAAGAAAGGTACGTAGCAGAATCTTATGTACTGCACTTGTGACTTACTCTATTCTTATATAAATTATTCTTGCAAACACTTATTCCTGTTTCTACTTAATGTTAATTGGGAGAAATATTTGCTAATTTTATTTATCTTATTATTGCTAATGTTTATATAAGTGCATGGGAATACGATAGGCTTTAGGTGATAGTCATATTTCTTAAGAGCTGACCATTATGTGATGGTTTAGAAATTCAATTCTCTTTGTATGGTTAAGAGATAAAAATAGACAAGACTTTCCTATTTTAAAAAATTGTAAGTATTTGAAAATTTAAATGAGTAACAAGGGATATCTGAAATTAACTTTCCAAAAAATTAATTTGGAGTAAATTGTATGCTTTAATGAAATGAATGTTTTTTATGAAGTAAGATTTTGTCTCTCTTATAGTGAACCAAGTATACTAGTCTCCTAGAATGAAGAGGACTTAGGTGGATATTCCAGGAAAATTCAGGATAATAAATTTCTCATAAAAGTATCTTGAACCTATTATATAGTCCAAATTGTTAAAGCCATTTTGGAGAAAATCAATTTTTTTTAGAAATGTTAATGGTAATTTTGGATGGATGAATTTTGTTGAATACCTTGTGGATGCATCCTCTAATTACAAGTTCGGTTTTTTTTTACCAACGGTGGATTACACTGTTCACAGACCAATACCAACACACACATATAAACTTTTTTATTTTAATGTTTTGTTGAATTATTTACTTTTTTAAGATTTGCAGTCTCAAACCTATTTTTTGCAAAATTGGACATTAAATTTTTGGGTGGAATATAATGCTTTACTCTTTATGCATAAATTAAAAATGTGGCTTTGAGATATCAATTGAATTTAAGCAAAAGAAGTATGGTGCCCTTTGATGAATTCTTTAAAAAAAATCATTAGCTCTGCTGCCTCATGGTTGCCTGGTCCTCAATTTAGGGTGTCCAGAAAACATAATTTGTCTCCTGCTCTTTACATATTTAGTGCCTAAGCATTTTAGTAAATGGTACATGAGACACCAACCATTAAAAAACTAACATTTAATGGTTTTAAGAAAAATTAAATGCTTTAACCTCCCACTTAAACATATTTATTATTAATAAAGTAAGTTTGCAGGTTTTGTATAATGTAATTTAATAAAGTGTGTATGTAAAAAAAAAAAAAATAATAAGAAATCTGATGTGAGACATTCTCCATACTTTTTCTACCATATATCTATTTTGACAGTTATTATGCACATTGCTGGTACAAAAGCATGTTTCTGTATATTGTTTATTAATCGTAATAAATATCAGCAGAGGTGATAGTCTACATAAAATGTAATTATTTGTCACAAACTTCACTAACCTTTAAAAAAAATTGATGAAATTTCTGCAGAATCTGTCATTTATCAATTTAATTGTTTAAATTGCGATCAGGTTTACATTGAAAGGACCAAACATAATTTAGAAACCAGAATGAAAGAACATTTAGGAATATTAGGAATAAATATACTGATAAATTTGCAGTAGCAGATCATTTTTGGTCATTTAACCATGAAATAAATTCAGAATTAAATTATAAAAGCAATTTTTATTTAAAAAAATAGAAACCGCGCAATGAATTTTAAAATACCGCCAATCGATTTTGTCTTTAAGTTTGTTTCATTTTCAGAGTTTGGTAAGAAATACAAAAATAATACTACACCTTGCGGTAGCAATGGTGACGACGGAAATGTGACTCAAATGCGAATGATCGATTTGCGAAACTAGTCTCTTGAATTTTGAGGAAGTTCCATCAATTTTCTTAAAAAGATAAGTGAAGTTTGTGACAAATAATTATATTTTATGTACTATTTATTGCTTCACTAGTGTCAGCTTCTGTATTTACGTATTAAGAGGTGATAATGGTCTCATGTTAAAAAGGAAGCCAAATATGTTAACATTGAAATTGCTTGTTTTTCTTTTTTCCTATTTTTAATTATTTTTTTAATCACTTGATTAGATGAAACAGACGTATCGTTTCAAAATGTATTACTTAAAATACTGGGAAAAATCAAGTGATATAACACTGCGATAAAAATTTTTGACAAAGTATGTATTTTAATGATTTGCTATTTTTTCCCCCTATAGCAGGTGCACGCATCTCAATTCATGTAATCAAAATTGTTTTCGTCGTTTTTTCAATGGGAAGAATGTATATTACTCTATGCAAATTATAGGTATTTTGGAACGAGAGAGTAATTTCTTGAAAATCTGGCCTTGCTCCTTTTAAATATGCAATTGCTTAATCGGTAGTGCATTCGGCCGGGCTGATTAGGCCCTGGTAGTCTGTTGGCATTTTGATGTCCAGACGTTTCGACCACGTCTGCGATGAACATCATCAGTAGCGTGGTCTGAATCTTCCGACTCCGGCCTTGAAAGCTTCTATTACTCATACAATTGCTCATTTCATCGACTTCTCGTTGTAGATAGGCAGTTAACATGCATATGAGAACGTCAACGTCCTCACTATCAAAGAAGACCGTATGTGAAATGGACTAAGAAGATCTCGGCATCGATTAGGGCCGAAGTCTAGGGATATCTGAAACTCGAGGTCGCGGAATAAAATTCGGCAGAGGGTTTGCATTTGTTCGGGCTTAAAATCCTTAGCATGGCTGCTTTCGGAAAGAAAGTAAAGCCTGTGCTCCCATTTGGTTCATTACAGCACGCAAAAGTACCTCAAGCCTGATAATGGAGCCTTTCAGCAAAATTAAGCAGTGTTTCAATTCCAGTAAATAGCATGGAATTCAGAACCACAACAATTAAAGAGCATACATAAATTAAATGAATAAAACCAAAATAAAGGCCATCATGAGCCATGATTACCCACCCACACGTGTAGCTGCAGTGACGAAAATCAACTAAATGTGGTTAGATTTTCTGCCACGTTCACTTTATTCCCGTGACATAGCTCTTGTCAGATGTCCACCTATTTCCTGAACCGAAAGATTCCTTTGGTTGAAAGAAACATTCGTCTGGTGACGGTATCCACATTTGTGGGTATTTTGCTGCATGGAATTGGCATCAGTGACTGGATAAAAGACATTTATTGAACTAAGTGTACTGATATTAGAAAAATCGTATTGAATAAAATATTTTTTGGAAATTAGTGGCATGTTTTTTTTTTTTTTTTTTTTTTTTGTATGGGTTCCAAGATTTTCGAATGACCTTGATATCAAACAGTGTCACTCGTTTCCGTGTCATGAAGTAATATGGAATGAGTGTTAAACATATTAAAATGTTTATTTTCAGCGGCGATGCCTTTTCAACTTTATGCGAAAGAAGGGCGAGTGGATTTGCCTCCACCTACTGTTCGCCGATTTGGGAGTCTAATACATGTTTACTTGTATGATTTATGGGAAAATGCGTCATCCTCAAAATGGAGATGGAGTAAATCTCATTGGTTGGTAAAAGAAGACATTCAGAACCACTGATATTCAGCATCAATTAGTGTGTATATTCAAAACAAGCTGAAACTCGATTTTGTACAATTTAGTGAAACAGTTCGAGTCTGATTTAGAATAGTACGAATAGATCACATGTACTGTAATGGTTTCCATGTATTTTTATCCGTATTTGATCTACAATTTCGTCATAAATATTCTTAAACCCTGAGAATGGTAATGAGCAGTTTAAACATCGTGACAAATGGTTTTGGAGGCATTCTATATGACTGTGTGACTTCATGCTGGTTTAAACGAGTTCATACCTGCAAAAGGAGAAGACAATAACACCTGTTATACACTGCTTTTAAATTAATGGTAAACATTTTCATGCTAGGTAGAATGTTAATGGATTGAAATTATTCTTTTGGGTTACGTTCACACAATAGTTTCATAAAATATCTCAGTTATCAGGAAACTTGATGAATAGAGCTTTGCTATATTTGGATCACGGCACTGCGTATACCGGTTGAGTAAAAATTATGGAACAATTTCTGTAACCCCTGTGTTGCAACTTTATTAAGTGTGTGTGTGTGTGTGTGTTTTTCCCCTCCCAAAAGCTGTAAAATATCAACATGCCCTCACATTACTATGATTAGAAATAAAGGGTGAGTTTTTTAATGGCAATATTTGTTTTTTTTCTGCAGTCCTCAGGTCTCAGAACATACAAATACCCTTTCAAACAGCAATTGAAATTATCACTTTACTGCATATGTACTGAGCTAAGGAAAAAGCATAATTAATCCAATTGAATATTTTAATTAATGCAATACAGTAGGCTGCTTCAATATGTGAAAGTGTTAAAAAATAAGGCAAAGTTTGGAAGGCCAAAACGAGTTACAGATGGTGATAAGATCTTCATGTTTTATCAGTGGAAGAAAACCCACATTTATCTACTCGCCAGTACATTATGGAAGGCAGGTGGTGAATTACCTAAATCATGAATTTCCAGGAAGATGGATTGGCAGAAGAGGAAGTATTGAATGGCCGCCAAGATCTCCAGACCTAAACCCCTTAGACATTTTCTTGTGGAGGATTTACGAGGACCGACCAAGATATCTTGAAATGTTAAAGCGAAGAATTGGGCAAGAAATGCAGCTGATCAGGTGCACAGTGCTGCTGGAAACACTAATTTCAAAGACGATTTTGACATTGTTTGGCAGTAAATGGAGGCCCTTTTTAGCACCTTTTGAAGTGAATTCATCATATGTTGCAACACAGCACCACTGATTTTGTTATGAACGTGTTTTCTTTGTTTAAATTTCATGTGAAGTAATACATCCTAATAACTTTAAGTAGCAGTTCAAAAAATCATCCACTTGTACCTTCCGAGACTTGGGGACCAAAAAAGTGAAAGAAAAAAATGTTGTCATTAAAATAGTTCACGCCCTACTCATAATCATAGTAAAATCAAAATAGTTTATATCTTACAGCTTTTCTAAAAAAAAATCATTTAGATTGACATCGCACCTGTTCACAGCAGTAAAGTGAAACCAGCTTCTATTACTTGATTTGCTCCACATGAAAGTTAAAATAAATCGAATCATTGTATTCTAAATTCCAAAGCATTGCAAAATGATTACGAATTGCTGGTCAAGGGAAAGGTTTACGGATTTCAATTTCAGAAAGTTGGCAAGTATGTAGATGTGTAGGTGATGGGATTTCTTTTAATGAAAGTTGGAGTTTAAAAGTTTTGTAACATATTATCATGTCATTCGTTATGCAACGATATTCACACACGACTTATGCAGGTTGTTTATCAGCAGAAAAACGTATTGTTTTGAAATGCTTATTGAAATAATCGGCGGTTCTGAGAAAGTTTGATCAGGGATTAATTTTATGGAAGAATTGAATAATGAATTATCATGCTTCTCATGATGTCAAAGAAATGAAAACCCGCCTCTGTAGCGTAGTGGTATATAGTGTCTGCTTCACATTCAAGAGGACCCGATTTCTAATCTCAGTCAGGGTGAGATATATGGATAAGTTTTTCCTCTGTTCTTTCCCTTACTATAAATGATGAATATCGGTAACTAAGCTCTATGAACCCTGGTCTCACATGAGCATCATTTCACCAATTTCATTCATCGTCTGATATATCTTAACGTTTGGAGGACGTAATATTATAACAATAAAAGAAAGCTGGAGGACGTAGATTAAAAAGATAAAATTCCAAATGAATATTAAGGACTTTTTCTTCTATGTGGATGTAGCTTCACAGAAACTGCAGTTTGAGGTCAGTGAACGGATACACGCCGTTGTGTTGACTCTGCAATTTATTTGTGGAATGAATAAAGTAATAACACACTCGGAAGCACCATCCATATAGTTATTTTAGTACTGCTCATTCTGTTACAGTCTACAGCATTTAAACAATATTTTTGTCGGTACGTAGCTTTTCCTGTATTTAAAACAGAGTTCCCCAATAAGTAAACTCTTTTGATTTACGTTTTTCTTAACATCTGGACCGCTGGACACATTGCACCACTTTCCTTTAAATTGTTGGGCTTAAGCCCTCTTTACCCTCTGAATACTCGAAACATATACACAAACGATCATCTCACCTCAGCGAAAACATGAACATTTAACTTGTATTAGCCTACTTTATGAACACAACTAAGTTGTTCTCAGTGCGCATTCACTGCGTCTTCGCAGACGCTAGTACTCGTATTTTAGCAACTCTGTCAATTGAGATGATCATATCAGGCCATGGATGTGCCGCAATTTTGACCTGCAGGACTTCGGGGTCCATGTCTTCCTGATAATCTCCATTTTTTTTTTTTATCTAAAGGGCAGGAGGACGTCATCAACAAAACCGTGCGTCGTACCGGCATGACCAGTAATAAAGCGGCCAATTTTTTCTAGTTTTCCCAATGTGTCTAATCCTTGTTTCACGTAAGCTTGCCCAGTATCTCTTACCGGTCACGTCACCTAATCACCTCTCATTGGCTGCTGTTGTGGTAAAGACTGTCGTGCGGTAAAAATTAGTTCGTTATTTAACATGGTGATATATCTGTATATAACTATATGTGTTGGAAGAGAATTGTCAAATTCATATTTTCGTAACTGTTTTAATTAATGCACGTTAATTCTTAAACGAAGTAAACAGGAGGTTCCTCTGCTCTCAAGCACATGACACGATAGCACGTGCTTCAGCGGTACATATTTGTTTATATGACTTATCACTGACCTTGTTTTGAAATGGATTAGACATATATCGCTATTCGAAGGTGGTTGTGCCTAGTGCGAAAGCTAAATTATTTTATTGATCGTTTATTGCGCGTGTACTTATATGAATGATGGCAGAGTCTACCGCCAGTTTTTCGCTGAAGTATCGCAAGGGTAAATCTTTACAAAAGACAGATGCGATATTGCTGTTTGGCGAAGACGTTATTTAAGGACAGTTAGACTGTACCGAGATACAAGTCGCAAAATATACTACCTTGACGAGACTTGGGAGAATGAAGAATACAGGAAAAGTAAGGTATGAAAGACTGAAAGACAAGCATTTTTGAAAGGTATGTGTGCTAGTTTAAAAACTCCCAGTGGAAAAAGCCGAAAACCTTTCATTATAAACTTGTTTCAGTTACATTGCTCAGTCATTGTTTCAACTTGCTCATTTCATTATAAACTTGTATTTTTGCATGCCTTCATATTCTTATTTGTATGATTTTATCTATCTTCCCGGCAATTATTATGACGTTTACTACAGGTTTAAATGTGACGGGAAGGCACCGCCTATGGCCTATGGCGCGAAAGCATTAGCCAATTAGGACGAGGGGGAAGGTAGTTGAACGCGGAGTGATACACGTCAGCGGGGCAAGGTTATATGAAACAGTTATAGTGTGCCACCAGTCCAGCCCTTTGATACAATAAGGCCGACGTTTATCTAGCTTTCATCCAACCATGTTATTTCATGAAAGTTCTTATTCAGCATTTCCCTTAAAATCAAATCCCATAGTGCTAGAATACCTGATCTTTCGAGTAACAGTTCTCTCTCTCTCTCTCTCTCTCTCTCTCTCTCTCTCTCTCTCTCTCTCTCTCTCTCTCTCTCTGTCTTTTTCTTTTCCTAATTCAAATCCCAGACCATGGAAGACTTTGTCCAAAGAGCCATGGCTTCCTTCAAATAAAAGAAAGAAACTTACGTATGGTAGGATGCTCCTTTCGGGTGTAATAGTCACAGATGTGCCTTGTGCCATATAATTGAAAACTGCCCGCCTCGGTAGCGTAGATGGTATTGTGTCTGCCTCACGTTCAAGAGGTACCGAGTTCGAATCTCGGTCAGGGTGAGTTACCTGGATAATGTTTTTCCGGGTTTTTTTCCTTATCCTTCAAGACGAATGTCAGGTAACTCTAAGCTCCATGGACCCTGAACTCATTCGAGGATAATTTCACCCAATTCATTCACCGTCCGATATGAATTAACGTTGGAGGACGTAAATTACAAACAAAACAAACAAAAAAGTAATTGAAAACTACACGGTCTCGGTTTCCCAGGAGTTACAAATCGTGTAGCTGTAGCTGCTGAAGCTGCTTCTCTTTAGAAATTCTAGTGAGTCCCCTCACTTCTTTTAAAGGACACATGCAGTCCTTTTTCTGACTTGTTTGGAAGGAATAAGCGGTGCGTTGTGAAAGAGCAAATGCTCTTCTTGCTGTTCAAAAAATTCTCTAAGAGAACAGACACATTCTCTAGCTTGGCTGTGCAATGTAACACCACTACTGTAAACTGATCTTGTCTTGGACCATGAATCCTTAGCCTGCCTCTCATCCTAGAGTTACTAAGTCCATAAGGACGTATTTTAGTCGTGTTTTAATTAAGTAGGCAGCACAAGGCAACTGGATGCTCAAGTAAACTCTTTTTCGCACACAACTGCGATAACTGACCTGAGAAATAGGTGATGAATGTGGCAACCTTTGTATACATTTCCATAACAACGATCTTTCCCACTTACCCTCCACGTCCCTTGCTTGACAGCTGACATATATCTTCTTGTAAAAATCAGACTGTGCAGATGTGTCTCTGACTTGCATCTTGAACGACCTTCTTTCGTTCGTAGTTGAAGAGCGCACTTTGTCAAAATTCTTAGATTCTCCTTTTAAAAATAAGCGTAGTTCTAATGTATGTCATTAGATACCGTTTTAGTGGGGATTGTTCAAAATCATTTTGATTTTTAATTTTTTCCAGCTTTTTTACTATTATTATTTTTGTAATTTACGTCCTCCAACGTCAAGCCATATCGGACGGTGAATGAATTGGCTGAAATGATGCTCAAATGAGTCCGGGGTCAATGGAGCTTAGAGTTACCCGACATTCGTCTATCAGGATAAGGAAAACCCCGGAAAAACCTTATCCAGGTAACTCACCCTGACCGAGGTTCGAACTCGGGACCTCTTGAACGTGAGGCAGACACGCTACCATCTACGCTATCGAGGCGGGCTTTCCAGCTTTGTTTGAACCTTTTTGGTGTCTGTATATGGAAGAATATGAAGAAGCATGCCATCTGTATGTTCTTCCTTTGAAGAAAGATATCTTGGGGTTTTAAACTCTCCAAAATCTCTCGATATGGAGTCGCCGTTTCATCAGCCCTCAAGAGCACAACCACACATAAACATGTAATAAAGGCATATACGTAGATTTTAAAATATCTTGGAATGAAACTAGTCATTGTTGATTGCTTCTTTAATTGAAAGCCGTATTCAGCCAATATTAAAACTTCTAAATTCAGTGTTCATTATTTCATTTTGTAAATTGTAGGTGCATGCATTCTAAGTTTGCCGATCTACTTTTAGCCAATGGTTTTATTTATCAAAGAATATAGGATTATTTTCGTATGCATACCATATTTATATGATAGCAATGCATCGCGACGTAAGCACTGTAATGAACCTCATTATTAGTTGGCATGTCTGCGTGTACCTGTTATTTGTTATTACACAAAACTGAAATGTAAACGTTTGACATGACGTGATAAAAGAATTACTTTGAATAAGCCAAGTTGTTTGCTAAATTCGAAAGAGAGCAAACACACTTCCTGCTGGCTTGTACGATGATACATCGGCAGAATGTGTGTCCACACATTATATGCTTGTTTGTGAATGGTTCATAATCTCTATTTACTCTTGAGAGTTGAAAACAGTATTAATTCAGTTGTTCTTCCGTTTTAAAAACCAGGGAAAACTGTTTCGGCTAGATCAACTTGCAATTGAGATACGAGCTAATCGGCGCTAATGACCCAGTAGTTGAGCGTCCCTAAACATCATCATCATCATCATCATTACGAGGTAATCCGCCATCCGCCTTACCACTGTCAATACAATCCAATTGAGTTAATATAGGTTCAAATTATGTTGCAAACAGAAATAATACTTTTAAACTGACTGACGTTGAACGACTTATTCAAGAAGAAATTGACAAGGTAACCAAGACTGGGAAAACTGATTGGGGCATGCAGATAAACTACAAGACGATGGATTTCGGAAAGAAATAACACGGCGAGATTTTGGAGTCTATCATCATAAATTTGCAGACAGTGACAATGACGAATTGTCTCTTGACATATATGACTTTCACAGCTATATGGATGCGCCACTTTCAAATCCGTTGGATTAGAAAAATAGGAATTCATGAACTATAATTACAATTATAGCATATAAAACATATGCATAACACGCGAATATCATGGTACAATTATTTCAACAACTGCATTATAAAAGTGTGGAAAACTCATTTTGGATTACCTTACGTTTAGTGCCAAGGAGATTTACATGTGTGCGAGAGAGAGAGGGAATTATGAAAAGAATGGATAACGGAGTGGCAACGCTGAGAGCGCTAACGCATCTGATTCGTAGGGGTCCAGAAGTCTTCCCATTTGAAACACAGAATAGATGTTTTTATCATCCTAAAACTTAGAGTTCTTCAGTTGTTTGAGTAAAAGTACACAGCAGTAATAATGGTACCAACCCGTAGTCCAAAATTTCTCCTAAAAGACATGCTAAATTTTATTATTATACTCCAAAATATGTAGGCGTTATAATTTCATGCGCATGGAGTGTCCATTCACAATACAAAAGATCAGATGACTATCATTTTTGCAGATATATTTAATAAATATCAAAGAATAAAAAAATGAATAAATGTTTTAGGTTTTAGCAATTTTCATCAGTGAGCCTGTTAAATTAATCTAAGTTTGGCATATTGACCAAAAGACGTGCATGAAGGACCATTTCCTATCAGAACCGACAGTGGCAATCCTGTAGTTCGCCATGACGTCGATATCAGAACAGCCCTCAGCTAAAAACTGTCATTAAAGCAACTATTCATTTCCTTCTTTCATTCGTTGCACATTTTCTACCCTAGAGGTAGAGTTTCGTTCGACCTAAAAATTGGATATCGGGATATCACAGCCACCGAGATCCCTTATCTAAAAGAGAAAGGTGAACGAGGCAGGTCTCAGAACTAAGAAGTTTATCTGGAACATTTTAAGGATTCAGGATGATGGTTATTTTCAAGAAATTCTTTACCTCAAAAAGCGCTTAAGTGCAAAACTTTTCGTTAATTTTGTTTTCCAAAATCGCTTTAATGTTTTGTATTAAAACATGCTTGAAATATAGACATAACAAGCTAAGTGTATTATATAAATTTTCGGTAAATATCCTTTCCAATTTATCGTTGAGAAATAAAAATAATGACCAAGTCCTTAAAATGTAACAGTTATAATTTGTGTGGCATTAACCATTTCGGAAATATTCGCTGGCTTTCGTGCTGTAAGTTTTAGTAGTATGCTTTGTAATGTTAAGTTTCGTTCTTTTGTTTCTCAAGAGCTCAAGCAGTTGACTGTCGTATCAGCCTCCTGGCTCCTGTGTACTGAAACCATTTCTGGTGAATACTTTTCGTAGTTAATAGCAAGTAGATAAAAAATAAGCTGTCATAAGAGTAATTTAATAATTCAGTTGATTCATTTGAAAACCATCGCGGAATATTATGTTCCATTTGCCACAGGTCACACACAGGTGGCTGTTGCGTGTGCAGTTTTATGCATTGTTTAACCTTAACCTTTATGCAGTCATTAGACATTCCAAAAAGAGCAAATAGGAAAGAGATTTATGTGACAGAAATCCATTGTCAACATCCCAGTCGCAAAGATAGAGCAGACGTGTTTGAGAAGGTCGTGCAATGTCACTGACGCCTCTTCAAGGTCTTCCATATGCTGGTGAAATCATCCGTGATTTATGCAATGAATTACCTATGTTGATCATTTCACTGTGATGTTTGTGAAAACTTCTTCAGTAAGATATCAGTAATTCGGAAGACTTGCTAAACCAGTACCGGACAATTTCAAAGATAAAATACGCAGTGGAGACCAGTGTTACGAGGTCCAACTTGTTCAACCGGTACAATTTGAAAGGAATGTGCGCAAAGTATCACCGACAAAGTATTCGCTGTCTGCAGTATCATATTTTGTTTTAATCCCATGTTACATTCTCACAAATTGATTAAATTGCTTGAAGGCATAAAAAGTGCTCAGAATCCTTTTTCAACTATTACGTTGTAGACACATAACAGTTAAAGTGTGTAGAACATTATTAAGATTACGTCAACCAATTTTGTCATTTAGGACGATGAATGAAATGTTTGAAATGATACTCAAATGAACCCAGGATCCGTAGAGCTTAGAGGTACTGAAGTTCATCTTTCAGGATAAGGGGAAACCTCGGAAAAAATCTTATCCAGATAACTCACCCTGACCGAGATTCGAACTCAGGACCTCATGACGTGATCCACCACCTACGCTAGAGGCGAGCTGTATAGGTTTAGAGATAGGTGAATTAATAACATTAAGGTTTTTTTTTTACTTCTGTTTTATAATTGCTCATGGTTTATTATTTTGGGAATAGTTATGTAAGCACTAAACAATTCCAATTAGACACGCTCTCCCAAGAAGGCATTATTTATTTTTAACTGAATAGTTAACGTCCTGCAAGATAATGCCCATATCAGTAATGTAAAGCTGTGGACATGCATTGTCATCTGAGTAAATGAGTGTCACCAAACGTAACCAAGTAATAATTGGGTAAATATACCACAGTTTATGAAATCCAGTACCTAGCTTGCGTAAACAGCTGGACCGTAATAGAAAATAAGTTTGCAGCTGATACAATGTTCTTTACTTCTCAACGTTTTATCGATGCTGAATTTGCAACCTTATAAACTTCGCTGGACAATTTTCTTCACTGGTTGTCTCGCTGGCCTATTGCTCTCAATTCCACTAAGTGTCAGATAAAGCTGATCTTACGCATACTCCACCAGATATTCGGCTGTAAAGTCTGTTTAGTTAACTCATGTGCAGTCGGCCGCTGCCTTTGATGAACCCTTATAATCGTTTTACAACCCTGGCCCTCCTCCTCGCAGACCTTTCTCCAAGGTTGCCACCTCTCTCGATACGTCATGGGTATCGTACGAGGTTTCGTCTAAATAAATTATCTTATGTCCATTACTGCAAAACTTTCTTAGTTTTGACGAAATATATCGTCAAGCTACAATTCTACTAGATTCCATAATAACCCTTATCTTATTCAAAGTGCGGTGTTTGAAACCCACCTCCTTTAGGAGACCGCGCAAAGTGAAGCGCCCATAAGGAAAATCACAAATTTCTTGCAAATGTGCAACCAAATCGTCTAAGCTGGGTGCTCTGCGTTTTGCATAGAATCAATAATTTTTTCGACGAATTAAATCGCATGTGAAATTATCTAATTTAGAGAAGCGTTCCCTTTTGTTTTCACACTTGATCGGCGTCTTTGGTATTCCTTTCGTCACAATATTTTTTACTGTATTTCTGTGTATTCCCATAATTTATCATCATTGCATGACCCCTTACCAAGATTATTTTTCACCACATATTTATATGTGTTCAAAACAAGCGCTTGAATTGCTTAGAAACAGTTCCCGTTGAAACTTTGTTTTTTGAGGCTTTTCCAGTAATATAACTCGGTCCAGTTATTCACACTATTGTCTTCGCTTTGACTATTTTCACGTGACTGAAATTTATCTACTACTTCATTTGTATTTACCACTGCATTTCCCTCCCACGGTCTCCACATCGTGACACACAGCGAATTGCTGCACATAATGAAACAGATCAACTGCAAGTTGGAACTTTGGCAGCTGAGACTCCACGTGGAGTAGACATGCGGCTGTCACTTCGAGAAAATCAGGGTTGTTATTGGTCCTCAACGACAGTGTTCCATTTCTGAAGTGAGGAGATAGATTTATGACGGTCATTAGTGGGTGGGAGGGTCAGGTTCCTTGAGGTCCCTTTGAGTGGGAACTGCACACACGTTAACTAAACAGACCTTACCACACGGAGGTGCTATGGTTGCCTTCTGAACAAGTAATGGGCATTGGTCAACATGGCAAGCAACATCAGCACCAAACTAAGGTAGGCATATTCTTGTCTTCGTAAGCTTTATCCCAGCGGCAGGAAGGAAGACACTATAAGTGTGAGTTACCCTCCCTCACGCCTCCTCTCTACTCAACAGGCAGGTAGACAGCTTACTAAGCCGGTTGATTCTGGTTATAGTCGTGTGGCAGTATTATCAGTGCTTTGGTGGCTTGCATGTGCAACATGAGTGAACAACGAAAAATTAATTGGGATTGAGCGAACAAGTTTTTTTGTTCTTCACTATGGTAAACCACATTGTTTGACGTGTCCTACTAACAATACATCACCAGCTTCACCCTAAGGAGGAATTTTTGCAGGCAATACTACTTCTCAGTGTGAACAACTGCATAGCATATAGACCAGTACTGTTACCCAGTAGCGTTTCGGATGAACATCTTCACTGTGTTCTACATTTAACTTCATCTAGTTTGCAGCCGGACATTGAAATAGTAATATCTAAAAAACAAACAAGAGACCAGTCGTGTAAATTAAGGGAATGTAATTATTACTACGCCACTAAAAGTGTACATTGTAAACAGTTTTTGCATTTTGCAAATAAATTGTGCGTCTGTCTCTGAGATTTAAAATACAAATTTAATTAAATGCATGTAAATGTCTTTTAAGACCATAAGGGAAATAATGCTGCGTAACAATTGTATAACAAAAGACGGTAATAAACATGTTAATTCTATAGAACGGCTTTTGTCAGGTTTAAAGTTTGAATGAGGTCAGTAATGTGGTGAGAACGATTTCTCACCAATGCCAGTATGAGCCGTCTAGAATAGTTACGTCCTTCACTCATATTCTCTAGTGTCGTTAACCCTTTTCGTGCTTTCTAAGCCAAACCTTGCATTGAAAAGTAAAATGTACCATCCAAAACCCGAATGGACACTTCTGTGGCACACGTAATCTGTTTACCTTGCAGATAGAATGAAATAGGAAGGGGTGCTTGTAGGAGTAAAGCATTTCATCATTCGGGTGCTCATCTTGCCGTTGCGGTTTAATCCCATTGTAAATCGCAAATCCGCTCTACTGCTGTACAAGAGCATTCTGCGACTACTTCTCTTGCATGCCAGTCCTGTGTGGAATTATGTCTGCAGCAAAGACCCAAGTATTCCAGAAGTGATCACAGATATTGCGTATAACGCCCCATGGTACATCCAAAATGCACCACTTCGAGAATTGAGAATCTGCACCTGTATGTGGTATACTTACTAAGACTAGCAAATTGTTTGATCACCTTCCTCGAGCTACTTCGAACAAATGCTGCACTTAGACTGAAGCCAGCTTACGATGTTCTCAAGTTTAAGGACATATAGTGTGATACTTGTTCAGTACAGAGGTATTTTTAGACGTGGCGTATAGTTTAGGGTAGAGTCCACTTGTCCATTTGTAAGGGAAAGGGGTGTCAATCTAAGCCACTAGCTTTATCAGCAGTCTGCTGGTGAAAGAGATCTCAACCCCACCATTGATGTGCATGATGTCACTCGCGCACATACGAGCAAGGTCACGTGCCAGCTCTAGAAATACCTCTATACCTAGTATGGACTTCTGGAGTCACATAAGAACGTGCTTTTTACGTATATTCTTAGTTTGATAATTTCATTTCTTATTATATCTGCAATTTGTATACCCCTTAATCATGCTGAACAGTTACTAATAATAAAATGGCTTGACTTTTCAGACTAAGAACTAAACAGTTCCCAAATGTAATGAGTACAAAAATGTGTGATGGGTTTTACCGTTTAAACGTTTATGAAGCAGGTCTCTGTGTGCGGGAAAACCCTAAATCTGAAATCGAGAAACCGCTGCCGGTTATACGTGCTTAAATTGCCATTGCGTTGCTGGAATAAAATGAGTTTACTTTACAGTTTAATGAAAATTAGGATAAATAAAATAATATTTCAGCAGTGATAAGTATGGTAGCCCTCGACTCTCCAGGGCAGTGTGAAGGCTATATTCTCCCAGCGAGATTAATTTTGAAGTTTCAGCTCCTTAATAATAAATATTTATAAATTGTAGTGAAAGCATTTCTAGGTATAGTAATATTTAATGAAAATTCTCGTTGCTTGAATATTTTAATCACAAAAATGCTCCTAGTATATTATTTAGTTAACATTTATCTCCGTGAAATCAGGTTATCCAGAGATTTTTTTTCCTATCGTAGGGAAGCTAAGTAACTAAGAAAACTAAGTTATGTAATTTTGACAATAGGTGGTAGATCGGTACTGTTTTCCCTTGAAATTCATTTTTGACCGGTCTTGCTGTTTAAGTTCCATTACAGCTCGGGTGTAGGTTTTGTAGTTTCAGTTTATTTGTGAATTATTTTTAAACATTGGGTGTTCGCTAATTTTCTGATTATTTATACACTTGTACACTGTCAACAAAACAAATAAACGGGATACACAAAGTTACCTTAGTTTCGTGTAACATTTTTATTTGTAACATTTGTAACATTTGTAACATTTTTTATTGGGTCAATACCTTAGTATCACGAGCAACCTGAATCTAGCGTAGTCGTTTCATCAAAATTTTGAAAGTACCATAGTTTCTCTTGAGTATGTTGCTAGACTCCTGTGTATGATAAAGCACCTAGTTTCCAGTAGAATCAATTTCTCTGGGGGTATTGAACCTTATTGGTTATGTTCTCTGTTGCGTAATTGCACGTATAACGAGTGGTTTTGCTACGGGAGGCAGGATGTTGCTTAGAGAATTCATAAGCATTTATGAATGCAATAAGCATTTCAAGGGACCACCTGTTTTAATTTCCTTCCGAAATAAGCCATGTCAAAGATTTTCTCACCCGAAAAAAAAGGATCTATCAAATGCATTGAACACGCGACTTTGGAACCAGAGAATGTAACCACTAGACTGTGGAGGACAGCTTAATCGTGACTGAGCTAGAGAAAAATGTTTGTTTTTATACATATTCTGAATGTTCCATAGAATCACCATAAAATAATACCTAGCAACAATTGTGCTTTGCACAGATATTTTAAAATCATGTTTATTACACTGGCTATTTATGGAAGCCATATTTATATTTTGTTTGTTTCCCATTCTTCGTGAGTGGGACGCATATGTGAAGCAGATATTTTGGGATTTGTCAACGAAATTTACGTGTCAAGTTTAGGTGATAAAAAGGAATTATAGCTTTAAAATCTTGTTTATGTGAAACACGGTAGAAAGCAATTTTGAAGCGCGGATAGTGCGCGAAAAAAATAAAAAGACAAAAGTATGATTTTCTAAATCACGTGTTTTTGGTATTCACTACGTATAATATATCCTTTCCATAGCCTATCCAAGTTATTCACGATACATTTTACCCAGAAATTATTGTCGCTTCCAATAGGCACATGCACATGGAATGTTCTGTTTTGTAATAAGTGGTAGTTTCGAGTGCTTGGGAGGGAAATGGTAGTCACGTGCCGACATCACATGTACAATTGGATTTATTTCCAATTAAATACAGTCTCCTAACTGCGAACATAATGTACTATCTCTTAAAAAATAATTATTACCTGCTCTCAATGTATTAATCTGTTTTCTTTATACACTTATAAACGCCTTGCAGCGATTTCGTCCTAACTTGGCATAAGTAACCTTCGACTCAAGGCGGAATATATCGCCTAGCCCAGAATTCAAATTCCACTCCGTTTCGCACAATTGATTATTTAATTTTATGTGATCCTACAAAAGCTGGCTGCCTTCGTCAGCGATAATCCTAATAGTCCGAGCATTGACAGCGTGATAACTACGTTTTCACAGCGTCATAAAATAACATGAACTATGACTTCGCATAATATTGTTAATCTGGCATTTATCATGGAGTAATAAGCCAAATTTGGTATTTCTTATGTTATGATTTTCTTTCTGTTTTCTTAGTGGTTTTGTGATGTTCACTGCTGTAATTTGCATTGGCGTTACTTATACTTATTTCTTGACCACGTATATTTTCTCGATAAATAGCTATGGGTAGCATAAAAGCGAAGGTAATCGATCAGTAGCAGTAATGAAAAATCATTATTTCAGATTGTGCTGTTTGTGCTTCTTAGAGTGGAAAGCGGAGATCCCGGAGAAAACCCGTTCTTGCTTCTGTTCAGACTGGAATCAAACTCTGCCTTGCCCGCCTCGGTATCGTGCTGGTAGAGTGTCTGCCTCACGTTCAAGAGGTCCCGAGTTCGAATCTTGGTCAGGGTGAGTTACCTGGATAAGGTTTTTTCCCGGGTTTTCCCTTATCCTGAAAGACGAATGTCGGGTTACTCTAAGCTCTATGGACCCTGGGCTCATTTGAGCACCATTTCGCCCATTCCATTCATCGTCGGATATGACTTAACGTTGGAGGACGTAAAATTACAAGAACAACAAACTCCGCCTTGGTGAGAGTTAAGCTATCTATCCGCTGGGCCACGGCGTGGCTGTAAACTAACATGTCACTACTCTAAATTCTCGATACACAATAGTTTAATGAATGATAACCAGATTTGAATTGGTTATACTGGCCTTCTGTAAATTATTTTTTCTTTTAATGTGTTAAAGCTTACTTAAAGTTGTGCAGGAGTTATGCAAGTGACACACTGCTGCTTAACTCAAAATGTTTAACTCATACGTAACGTGCTTTTTTTTTTCCTACAATGGTGTTTGTGGTTGCTCGGTGTTTTCAGAGTTTTTGTTTGTAATGTATCCTAAGATTTTTAATTAACTCTTTAAGGTACTGAGTAATATTTTTAAAGTCTCCGAAGAATTACATGGCAGTACAAGTATAAAAGTTGTAGGGATAAAACCCGAAAACATGGTCAACAACGGTTATTTCAGCTATTTAGCTGTAAAGTTGCTTCCCTAAATATATTTAGATATAATGCACACAATTCATGTTATTTGTATTCTAGCAGTCATCACTATTATATTGCATATTTCATTCACTGCACGGTATTTTTGGAATAAGTACTACACACTATAACAAAACAAATGAAAGTAGAGAAGTGTATGCAGTGTGTTGAGAGTATAATAGTATCTTAATCTGTATCCATTTCGGTGGAGTACTTGTTTAATTTCATCTAAAACTTTTCTGACAAAAAAAATCCCATAGTTTACTGCCTGGTGTTTTTTACATGGTCATAACTACAATACCTGTCAGTATAGACTATCCGTTGTGCTTTCACATGTTCACGTCTCATTGTGTGAGTTGCTGGTGTAGGTAGTGTAAGGTCATTAACCTCGCAGAGAGCATTGCAACTCCGTTCCACTACAACATTCGTTATCGCGAAGCCTGTCCAGTCGAGGAAAAATCTCTACTGTTGATAGTAAAATTGTAAGTTCGCAAATGAATCAAATATTAATGTAATATTAATTACGCATACAAATATCTGCACCGTAAATTCCGCACCTATACATTCCAAATTGCGCGCGTATAATAAAATATGTGTAAGACATGCATTTTATTTTTGGTGATTGAGCAGGTATTCTTGGAACATTTTGTGAAGCAGACGGCAAGCTATGTGTACGTACGGCTAAAACAAGTCTGTGCATTGAACATCACGCAACGATCACCTTGTCGGCCGCGTGAAAATTGGAAGCCATACAGTGAGAGGAGCGCCATGTTTTCACGTTTAAAAGGCATACAAAGGAAGGAATTAATTACGTTGCACGCGAAACGATAACATGTTGCGCATGCATGCTTGTCGCGTAGCGTGCCACGAGGAGCTGACCTACATTCAGTCAAGGTTCTTAACCGAATGAAGATGCTGTAATGCGGTTAGCCCAGGGTCATTCGCTGGTCTCTTTCCGCCTTTCTGTAATGGACAAATCTGTCCTTTGTGACCCACATTTCGACACCTAGTGTGCCGCATTCTTAGCGTTTAATCGGAAATCTTCAGCAGGTGAATTAAAATTAAGTAGAACACGTTTCTCGCGTCTGCAGTGTCAAATTTCCATAGTCTAGTCACACATTGAGCATCTTCGTGAAGTATTGCATTCCAACAAAAAGATTAGATGCCTAGATTGCATTAGAAATATAACGGCTTATAAATACCGAACTTTATATTTCTTTTCCAGAGATGGGACACAAAATTTTTCAGACTCTAAATATGGAAATTTTCTTTATTTTATATTTCTTCTAAAATGGCTCACAGTTTTAAGAATACCAATGCCAATATTTAAGATATTTAACTAACAAATGATTTTCTGTGAATAGTCTATGAATCCTCTTCACACGAGATAAATTTAGCTGCTAAACTATAGTAGAAAAACAAATTTACTAGACAAAAATATACAGTTATCTTTAAAACGCTTAATTTCAATGAAAATTTTTGAGCATCTGTCATACCCAATAATAGCGATTAATAATAATAATAATAATAATAATAATAATAATAATAATAATAATAATAATAATAATAATAATAATAATAATAATAATAATAATAATAATAATATAATAATAATAATAATAGTAATAATAATAATGTGTGCCGGAATTTCGCTTCGGAAAAATTTTTACGGCCGCGCTATAGCTTGGGGCTAGACTGCTTGGCTCTCACCAAGGCGGACCGGGTTCAAACTCAGACGACCGCAAAGTGAGAGTTGTGGTGGACAGCATGGCGCTGGGTCGTGTTTTCTCCAGGTACTCCGGTTTTCCCCGTCAGCGCTCCACCAATTGCTCCATCTTTCCTATACTTCATCTCGCCCTCATGTCATCCACTTCCTTCCCCTTCACACCAGGCATTGGGCTGATCACCTATCCTGGTTCTCTATGGAATTCCAAGCTTCGGTTCCTCAGGCCCGCCCTTAAAAGGGATAGAGGAACCAGAATTCAATAACACACGATAGTGGTACAAGTAAGGAAGTTATCGAAGAACAAGAGTCTTTTACGTGCAGGTGAATGTGATATTGGGTTGTGGCTTTAAAGTACACTTAAAAACCTGAGTAAGTCGAGTTTGTACCCTAAGCCTTGGATTCAGTAAACAGCGCTTAACCAACTGAGCTACCGTTCCTCCGATGTTTGTGTTTGGCTTTAGCTTTAGTATTCTGTATCCCTTATGTACCTGCAACGAAATGTGTTGTCATACTATTCCTTCAAACGCTTACCTATATTGCGTAAACAGGTATTGGAGGAATAATCTCTTTCAAGAGTAGTTCGTAGAAGCCGTATAAAAATAAATGTTCGTGACTACAGAAAGTCATGTAAATGTAACATATTAGGTTTTGGGAAAACATCCATGTTTGTGTCTTGGAACTGGATTTACGTGGTATCGTTTTGATGGAAGACGAATTATGCCCCTCGTTGAGGTGACCATTTGGAACAGGGTTGGAATTGATGGTTCTTGAAGTCCCAGCTTACCTCGGCGTGGCTTCAGTCGGTTGAGCAAGATATCTTCTTTTACAGGAGTGGTACGGCGGAAGGAAATTTTACGTAAAATGAGTAATCATTTTCCTCTGTATTAAATAATGTAGAAACTTTTATTTCCTTACTTCAATTAACACCAGTTCGAACAAAATGTATGATACAACATTTATAACACTATTCTTACACAAGATTCACTTGATGTGACGCGTTTATATCTGGATGCGTGCAAGAATCAAAAGTTTTATACGTTTGTTCACTACCGTGTATAATAATTAAATTGTGTGTCTTCTAGCGATGATATTTAATGTAAAGATTATCTAGTTATACTCGATGATTGTTACGAGAATAAACTTATACTCTTCCGCACACAACGGCGTTTAAGAAGAGAATTTTACATCCGTTCACGGCGACTGTTAGGAGAAGAATCTCCAGTTCCTCTTCTTTTACACATTAGCATTTCGCTAATAGTTCGACCCCCCTAGAGGAATATTGAATATCCTCCATGACAACGTAAAATCTTTTATATCTGATTGGTCCACGTTTTTACGATATACGCGTCACACCAATCACAAATAAGTTTGTTATTCAACACTTTTGTGACGTCATTTCCACTTACATAGCTTCTCTGTGCATGACTCACTCTACTTAACCTCACATAATACAATATTTGAAACTCTTTGGGGACAACATAAAATAACTGTTTCAGTCTGTACAATAATTTAAACATGAAAAGTCGATTGAATACAAACTTTGTCTTTAAAAGTTTACTATTTTCCAAAAGTGCACACGCTTTAAAAGAAAAAACATTCGTTAAGGGTTACTCGAATAGGAAGAAAAATGCTTAACAAGAATTTTTGGTGAATAACCTGTGAAGTTACGTTTGTGTAGAATCTTTTTCGTACAAGGAATTCGTTTGTGTAGAATCTTTTTCGAACAAGGAATTCTTAAGTACAAAAGTAGCACTCAAACAAGAAATGACTTGCTAGGTTGAATAACGAAGGTTTATTGTCTGCCCACCACAAGAAGGCAAGGCAGAGGAATATGTATCTAATCGCTTTTGCTGGCCGTATGATGTTTATGCTCGCCTACCGGATATGATGCTAGGTTCATGTAAAATACATATGTTGTCACATAACTCACGCATGCATAATACCTATCACTGCGGTTACTGAAACCAGCATTAGATCTGGCAGCATAATTGACTTATATGCATACTCATACTCATTTTGTAGTAAGTGGGTCCACTACCAGAGCAGATAAACAGTTCAAACCTTTGGGCCCCGCTTGCCTTCTTGCTGTTTTATATTGCAAAATGCTACCCCTGTTGCCGGCGAAGGGAAAAGAGGTTAATAAACACTTTCCAGCTAGAGCTATAATCCCGCCGAAATAAACATAGCACTTGCTATGCACAACAGGAAGTTAATTGAGAGCCACATGGCCACTGTGAACGCTTATCTCTAGACGTAAATGTAACCCTAAATGCTTAAATAGCATGTATCACATTTATTATTTTGTTTAAAAACTATCAAAAGATCGTTTGACTAGAACTATTGTGACCATAACAGTTGAACAAGGAGGATAGACATAACAATATGGCGCCGTTTAGTATCATGACTCGGGAGAATGTCTTTGTCCTTGTATTGTCGTGCTACTGGAACGGTTACCATAGATTTATCATTGATAACAAATGGCTCTCAGATAACGCGCTGATTATTCTTGTAAGAGTGAGAAGGTAACTGCTGCGCTTCCCGGCCCTGTGTTGAGCACCAATGAACGCATCACTTCAGCCAATGAAATTCGCAGGAATCACAAATGACAGATGTTCACTCCACGTGGAGTAATCAGTGCGTTATCTGAGAAGTATCTATTTACCAAAGATAAATCCATGGTAACCGTTCGAACAGCACAATAATACATGCAATCGCACAGTGAAGTGGCGAGCTTCTTGATACGATGTAAATAGAGTAACATCGGTAGTTGAAATTTATTGTCTACAATGCATAACCTCTGGATTAAGTTAGTGAAATAATTTTCACAAGTTTATGGCCATAATTGTATTGTTTTACAGGTATGTAGCTGTACTTATTGAAAGTATGATCTTAATTGTTTTGTTTGATGCGCTAGTGTAAGCTATTGTTGGATATATTTATTGTCCTAGAAAAGAAAGGATGTTATTACCTTCTGACAAATAGTAGAGTTGTTTGAGGAGGTTGCTGGTATAGCATGTCACGGTTTATAGAGGTCAGAGAAGGCGGGAATGTATTACATTACAGTCTGACCAGCAAAACATCTGTACAGCGTACGTAACACGACATATTTTTGTATGTGCAAAATGAATATCCCATGCCTTTAAATATTCTTCAGAATGTGTCCTTATGCCTTCAAAAGGGAACTTTTCTGTAACGGCATTCATAGTTTACTTACTTAGAAATGTCTCTTCTCTGTTCGTAAAACTCGAGAAAAGTTCTGTGTACAACACATTTTTCAAACTTAATCGAGTTCGAACCTTTGTGGATGTGTGCAATGTGTACGAGATGTTGAACGTTTTTGTCCCGCACGCTTTGAAATTTGCACCTTTTTCACTATATTATGCACAGTTCGTTCACTTGCCCCACTGCCTTTGCTGTGCTTTTTATAGCATTATTTAACGGAATAGTTAGACCTTTACGTTTTTCTTCTTTACACAACTATAACACATTGAATAATAATTTTCTACTTTGTGTGCGTATGACATCAAGCGGCGGGGTTTGCATTTTGACTTGATTCGGCCCCCTTCAATGTAAGGAACTCAACTGCTGCATTTTGTTATTGTCGAACAGTACAGGGAATGGTGATGCAATACCGCTTATGTTTATTTGTACGCAAACTCCCATTCATTCAGACAGGTACTTTTGAAGCAGGTTTAAACCTTAGCGCTAAAGGAATAAACAATGGAGCGTTATCCCAGGTTCACTAAGTGCCAATAAACTGATTCAAATACGGTAATTGTGGTAGTGATTGATATACATGGATGCTCAGGGTTGCAAGGAACATCCTAGAGGCAGGCTTTAGAAAATTGATGAAAAGCGGATTATGTCAAATGTGCTTCACAAATAAATGAAGCACCATTCTGATGTTTCATTAAGTGATGATTGTGAAATTAACTGTTGAGATATCGGAATAATATCAGAAAACTGGGTTATGAATATTTAGAGAGAATTTAAAATAATTGGTGCTGTTAAAACACTGTGTAAAGCGAAAGAAAAGCCCGAAACAGTTTTGGGAAAAAAAAATGTAGGACCCTTTTAAATGCCCAATCCGTTCTAGACAGTAAGCATGTTATCGAAAAGGAATGCAGCTATTGGCAGAGAATATTACGGACATGTTGACACATTCATGATAAACTTAGGTGATAACCAGTTCAGGGTCAAACTCTGATTTAAACTGAGCGTTACGATTGCATATAAATTGATGGAAGTGTGCAAATTTCTTTCAGTGCATACCATATAGCCAATTATTGCGTCAGCGTTCGTTTTAATATGCATTATGTACGGTAAACGCAGGGTAAGGGTGCCATATTTCGGATACCATTTTTATTTTTGGGTATTCTACATGTTATAGTACATCAACAGATACGAAATTCTTTTTTTTTTTCTAATTTTTTTTATTGATCGATCAGCAGTACAATGCTTTACAGATCTGAGTGAAAAGAAGGTAACAGTACAATAAGAACAATAACACTCAGGGGTAAGCTAACAGGCCGCCCCCTAACTACATTAAGTTAGAACTCCAATAATACTCTCTGAGAAATTATGTCAATATTGGAGATGCAAGATATATATCAAGCACTAGAATCACTCGAATCAGATGTATCACTTAGAAGCAGGTCCTGTGGTAGTCTCTTCAAGCGTGAGGGCGTGCGGACGCCGATGTTATAATGCACAGCTCCTGAAACTTCCTGCAGCGTGGAAAAGAAACGACGAGCGATCCTGCGAATGTAGTCGTGAAGAGGTAAGTTATAGTTCGTGATGGAGCTGCTGATTACGGATAAACCATGGAGCGTTGGTAGCGATGCGCATGAAGCGATTCTGTATGACCTGAAGACGACGCAGATGACATGTATGTGCGGCCCCCCACACTTGGCAGGCATATGTAATAAGCGGACGAACGAGATACGAAATTCTGTAACAACAAAGAGCATTTGGATTAGGTTGCAAAAATGGTGCCTAATTTCGGATACTTTTGTGGAGTGCGATAAGCCAATAGAGAGTGTCATTTCATAAAATCCCTGAGACATTTTTTTCCAGCCATACCGCTACTCGAATCCAATGGATGCTTTACGTTGTTGATCAAAGCTAGCTGGAATGCCATTCGTCTAATGTCTTTCTTTCTAAGTCCAAAATAGCGATCATCCATAACCGTACAGTATGCAGCCAGTTCGATTTCCAGCTTCTCACCAAGTGCGCACTCTTTTCCGATTTTTCTAGTCAACAAACTGGCAATATCTTCCTGTTTGTGGTTTACATAATTTTCTAGTGTGGAGCGAGGTACGCCATAACACCATTTGGAATCTTTTAAAAATCTCATTTTCTTCTCATTGACGGCCTTTACTGCCTCCCTCATTGCTTCTTCTGACCACCACCTCCTGCGCCCTGGTGCCATATGATGAACAAAAAGTCTTTTAGATTGGTAAAATATTGTTCATTCCTAATTTCGAATATCCGAAATTACGATGCCCTGTGGTATTCGAAATTAAGAATTTCGCCATATTGGATAAATAACGGCTTGGATTAAACAATATATAAGTAATTTAAAATGTTAATGCATGTAACAAAACTATCATCTACTAACGTATTACAGTCAGTAATTACGTGATTTAGGATCTTACCTTAAGCTCAAGAAATTGCTCTGAAAATTGCTCTTCAAACACTCTGATCGTGAACAAAACAACTTACGAATGCTACTTCACCGCAACTAACTGCATAATGGCTGGAGGTTCACTGTGTACTTCCTCCTACTTGTTCACATGATTTCCGAGGGAGTGCTGTAGCTCATGGGGCAGAAAATCTACCATCCGAAATTAGGCACCTATCCGAAATATGGTGCCCTTACCCTACTAGTCTGAAAACAAAAGCCTCAATGCTTAGGCGTATGTCCTCTAAGTTAGAATACATAAATGATACGGAAATCTTGAGTATAAAATATATCGACTATTCAACAAATTATCAGCACTAGTAAAACTGCGTAAAACGTATTTACTGAGGAAAATAATAATAGATTTCATGGAATTTATGGTCCATATTTAAACAATAGTAACAATAAGTGAAGTCGGATACTATCAATTTATAAATGAGGATGTTTTCAGGAGATTCCGAGATCAGATCTTGTCAGACGATATTATATATTAGGGATTGGTCCTCTATACTCGCATGCTATCTTCATCGAACGATGCTTCGGAAAATTCGCTCGGGACTTTTTCGGTACTTAAGTGGTGATTTTGCAAATTTTGATTTTGTTTTAAAATCACAAAAAATTGTCTTAAGGAGAACATTGCAAAGCCCGAGAAATTGCCGGGAATGTGGTACCTGTACAGTGACATGCAGGAAAATAATCGTGTGTGATATTCAGTGCCAGTTACCAGTTCCCAAGAAGAAATCAAGGCATATCTCAACGACGATTTATCATCGCCTCTTTCTAGTGTACTGGATTACTGGAAAACAATTTCAAAAATTTCCAGAACTAAAAAGAATTAGCCGCTAAATATTTGTGTATTCCTCCTATACAGCTTTCTCTGAAAGACTATTTAGCACAACAGGACTCACATGTAACAGGAAAATAAATATACTTGACCCTGAAAGAGCAAAAATTGAATTGTTTTAAACAAAAACTGGTAAAAGTGGACTGTTTTGCTTTTAAATGTCGAATGTTAAGTTTAAAAATAAGAACCTGATGGTTCTAAGTTTTGTATAATTAAATATCTGCACCTATTTCATTCTATTGGCTTTTTTTTTTAATTTACGTCCTCCGACACTAAGTCATATCGGACGATGAATGGAATGGGTGAAATGATGCTCACATGAGCCCAGGGTCCATAGAGCTTAGAGTCACCCTACATTCTTTTAGGATAAGGGAAACCCCCGGAAAAACGTTATCCAGGTAACTCACCCTGACCGAGATTCGAACTTGGGACCTCTTGAACGTGAGGCAGACATGCTGCCACCACGCTACCGAGGCGGGCCATTTTATTGGCATTACGTAGTTCTCCCAACATATTTTGTATTGAAACTAGAAGTAGAAATAACGTTATTGAGTATCGAAGTATCGAGTATCGTAAAAAATATCGTGCATCGGTATCGAGAAGAGTTGGTATCGACCATTCCTTATAAATAAAATAGTGAAAAACATTTTTCTGCTCAGTTGTAAGGCCAAATATTCTCATGTTCCGTATTTTAATTGTTGCATCTCTTCACTTTAAAAATTTATGTTAAATTTAATTATTTACTTCGTGTTTAAAGAAACTTGGGACCACGTCTGTTTTCTTCCATTGCATTCTGAACATTTATGTGCTTTAACAAAGAGATAAACAAGTGAAAAAGACGCCGCTATGTACTTCCGGGTGCTTTCATTAGAGTTTACCTGCAATGAAACGGTGCTCAACCTAATGGGCGTCTGCCAAATAATCAGTCAGCTGAACAGTGTGATCATTACAGCGGTTAGGTGAAGAAGGCCCCTAAAGGGAACGAGAATGGTGCACACTGCTAGTGTTGTTGGCTGTATGCGCTGTGGTATTGTCATGCAAATAATGTGTCCTTAGAATTCTCTGCTAGACAGCACGTTGAGAAATTCTTCCTTATTGCTACATAGTTGTTGTTGTTTAGTCTGTTCAAAGAATGTTAAGAAGATGCTACTTCGTGACATGGCACATCAAGAACCAGTTTTCCGTAAGTGCAAAGGCTCTCTTGCAGTTCATATGAGTTTTTAGCACCCTATATTCCACAGTTTTGGGCATATCTATCCGTTGAGATTAAATCATGCTTCAGTAGCAAAATACACACTATTATCCGTGTCAAACTTCCTGCAGATGGCAGTAGCCAATAGAGAGCTCTGCAACTTAAACATCTCCTGTGCTTGTGTGTGAAAGACAGCAACGTAAGAATAGCGTGCGTGTTCTCGATAGCTTTTAAGCGCATCTGTTTAAAATCCAAATAAAATGTTGCTGGTTTGAAAAACCAAACAAATAGCAATGAAATTAACGTACCTGATTACCCAAGAGAGACGGCGGGCGGCTCGTCGTCATTCGGGTAAACGTCCTCGCCATCGCCGCACTGCTTTGTCTAGAAACTCACAATCCGGGCACTGTGCGAAGGAATTCCAACGCAACAGCGTTATTCCTTCTATAAGGAGTTTACGACTGTCATTGGTTTTCCTAAATCTGAAGCCTAATTTTTGTCAGAATTCTTAAGGTACAAGAAATAGAACCTTTGTAGTAAGGTTAATTTCCCGTGAAGAAGCCGTTATCTCTTTGGCAGTGCAAAATTTCTCGCGGTCGTAAAATTCCGAAACTGTTCTAGCAACTACCTATTTTTCAAAATCGTGCATTGTTCTTTTTGGTGTGTTATTGTGTTTTCCAGGAGAGACAAAAACTTGCCAGAATCTCGCATCATTTTACCTCTGAACTGATCCTAGAAAAGTGAACTGATTCTCTCAACATTCATGAGCAGGTAACTTCTGACACTTTTTAAAACCAAGTTTACATCTTCCTCCGTCATTTGAGATTATTTTAAATAACTGATACGCCTTATAAACAACCTGTCACGCTTGACTACGTAAACACTAAATTTTGTTTCTCTTCTCTCACTAACGCAATCACTTCCATAACTGTATATAACTACCTGTTCTGTTCCATGGTCAGAGTATTTAAGGGTGTGCTAAGAGAAAGAAGCATAATAGGGCAGTCACAAAGGTTATGATCACCTCTCTGTTGACAGCTAAGGTTGCTTCATTTCTGACCAAATACATGTAAAATAACGGGTCATCAATAATTTCCTCCGCACTGCATACTAACCTAGCGCTCGAGAAAAGTTTAGCACCCCTAGCTTTCCGCAATCCATTCCGAACCAGTTATTGTTTCCAGCACGTACTCACCGGCTGCCAGTAAGATCACTGTGCTGGACAGTTTGATGTATACGTGCTTGTGTTCCAGTGCTGCCATCGGAATTCCCGATTCTAGAGGAATCTTGGATACACGGCAGGTGTGGAGTGACTTTTCGATGACCCGATATAATTACGTGTAAATACCAAACTACAGAAGCTAAAATTAAATTCATTTTTCGTGCACGCTTGTTCGATTATTCTCTTTATATCTGACATAAGTTTTAAGCTTTTAACAAATAATATCCGAGCGTTGGTCTAATGATTACAAAGCAAAAGTAAGCTAGTTCTGCTTAGGCAACGCTGCTCGCCTGTGATTCGCTATAACTGTGTAGCCTATGAAGGTCATATGCAGGAAGTTTAACGCGAATAATGGTGCCCTGACTAACGTAAAAGGTGTCACATGCCTTGATTTGGGATTCGCACCATATGCCAGTCTTTTTCTCTGCTCGCCCGATCACGTATTGACGCATCCGATACCTTCTTGTCTAGGAATGGGGCGTAAATTTGGCTTCAGGTACGATTTGTGTGGGGGGTCTTCTTAAAAACGTGTGTGTGTGTGTGTGTGTGTGTGTGTCCTTGTTCTTCTGGAGTGGATGTATTCCATGACAAATGTGTGCTGTTCTAACATGTGCATTATGATTTCCCAGTTACTCAAGGCTTGGAAAAGAAAGAAAACATAATGCGACTTCTCATAGGCTGCGTGTAGGTTTGAACAGCTTGCATTATACATAATGAATGCACATGTACGGAAAGTCATGTAAGTGTTCACATTAGAATCTTTTTTGTTCGAAAAAGCTCATTTTCCTGATTGAAAATATAAAGAGTGTTTCTACATTGCTTATGTAATTCTATTTCCCAGTATAAGTAATTTCTTGGAAAACATCAAGAAAAAGTGACGGGCGTTTTATCGACAATATATACTGTTTTCGCCAATGGAAAGAAAGTCGGAATGTGCTACCCTTATTTGTTTCAAAACTATGGGACAAGGGCAATGAATGTGTGTGACAGAACACATGCTACACAAAGAGTATAACCATTAAAAAAAAAAAAAAAAAAAAAAAAAACATGCGCCCTACACAAAAGGAATTCACTCAGTATACTAAAACCAAGAGGGCATTATTCTTAAAAGTAGAATGCATCAGAATGAGTCTGAATAGGCTGTAACTGAACTGACCCGAATATCATAAATAACTAACAGGCAGGTTATCGGAACCGTGCCTGATCAAAAATTCACCTCTCCCTGCGCCTCATTCCTCTGGAAGGACTTATTTGCAAACTGTTGGTAGAAGAAATCGTATGAATGTTAAACATTTGTTTTCAATACAGCGCGCACAGAGGACGATGCTGCGCCCTGACGTAGAGGGCCTCCAATTACTAAAACACAGCAGCTCAAGTTTTTTACTTCCAACGTGTCGCCTGGGAAAAGGAATGGAGAGATGCAACGGTTGACCAGATCCGGACGACGATGTGCGCTAGCAAGGAGATCGTTAACGATTCCAGCGGTACACCAATCCTGACCCTGCCTTATAGCCACCCGCATCCTGGGGTGCCAGAAATAGACGAAGTATCACTCCTGCCAAAAGCCAATGAGAAATTCTTCTAGAGTGTAAATTCCACCGTCCCTCCACAACATTTCCAACCGCCGTGACCTGTCCTATAGTCTTTTGAAGATGACAAGGAGTGATGGCAGAATTCGTGTTGGAAGAGTAACCATTCCAACAATGGCCGTATATCTGGGAAAACTACAAAAATAGCCCAATGGTAGGCTTTCTGTCCAATGGCATGGTGTACAAAATAATTGTTAAGCTTTTCTTGGGAAAAATTAATGCAGTAACTTCTCGTTTTTGCGCACGGTTTCTCACCACACTCTTTCGCACCGTCACAACACGTGTTCCATCACCCGGTTGGTTCCTGGCAGTGTATAGGGTTTTCAAGGATTTTGAAACAGTTGGGGTTTTCCCCATCTTTTGTTCTGGTTACGCAGATGTTCAGTACCTTGATAGTTTCAGCAAAGTTGATTCGAGCGTAACGTTCACTTTCTAGTCCTATTCATGGTTGCTCAATTGAATTACGTCACATTTGGAGTGAAAAAGCTCAACGAAAATAATCAATAAAAATGTTAACATGCCTTAGAAAAAATAGGAGCTGCGAGAATTAACCGAGCTCTTTTCTTTACAGGTCGTGTAAAACTCTTCTGGCATCTTTTAATAGAATTATCTCAAGAAAAAAGAAACCTTAGTTTTCCTAACTAAGAATTCTTGAAAAGTTTATATTAAAAAGAGCTTAAGCAAATCTAACATTATTGTTTTTTGCTTTACTGCATACTCAATAAGCAGCTCTGCATTACAGCCAGAAATTCGATCTAAATTTCATCGAAAATGCATGTTTTGAAGCCCCTGAATCCAAAATATTATTTTTAGAAAATAATCATCTAGTCTGAATAGTACAATTCGAAAACTAAACCTCTGATAGATATCACACTGGTATTAAAGTTCAGTATTTACCAAAGATACCACACACAGATTTTCAAAACATCTCCACCCAGCCCAAACTGTCATTTACATGAAAAAGTTTTCAAAATTTATTATTTTCTCAAAAGTTGTTGCAACGAATTTGATTAAAGCATTATACATCAAAGCTACGTGTAAGCCAGGTAAAATGTATATTTAAGTTGTTCTGAAATAAATTTATAGACAATCTGTAATGGCGTCCATTCCATTTTTTTTTTTTTTTTTTTTTTTTTTAAATTTACGTCCTCCAATGTTACCATGTCGGACGATGAATGAAATGGTTGAAATGATGCTCAAAGGGGCCTGGGGTCTATATAGCTTTGAGTTACCAGACATTCATCTTTCAGGATAAGGGAAAACCTTATCCAGGTAACTCATACTGACCGATTCTAGCTCGGGACCTCTTGAACGTGAGGTAGACATGCTACCACCTACGCTACAGAGGCGGCGGACCCATTCCAAATTGGGCGTGGAAGACTGGTTGATTTTGTTTAGAGGCATCTATCAGTCTGATGGTTCTTTTACGTGCCATAAACCTATTACATGGGACCATTGGCTGTACTTCCCTTGTGAATGAAGCCATGCCAAGAATTTTTACGCCCTAAAAAGTATATCGGCCTCCGCTTTGTTTGAAGCCCTGACCTGCAGATGCAGAGGCTAGCCATGTTATTCGTGGAGTAAGGAGGATGACTAGAATTTTCTGAAAATCACATGTGAAGACCTCTTCATTTGGAAGAAATGTTGCCCTCCAACGGTAAGTCATATCAGACGATAATTGCAGTTGAAGTGAGCCCAGGGTCCATAGAGCTTTTGAGTTACCCAACATTCATCTTTCAGTATAAGGGAAAATCCCGGAAAGAACCTTATGTAGATAACTCACTGACCCAGATTCGAACTCGGGACCTCTTGAGTAGGAGGCAGACACGCCACCACCTACGCTAATCTTGCTTAATTGGTAAACGTTAAACGATAGAGAAAATGTACTACACGAAAGTTGTAGATATATTTAAAACACGCAATTTATTTAAAAATTTTCGTGCTATTAGCCATTTCCTTGATAACGTATTTCTTTTCGATTATTTTCATCGCTGTCATTCTGTTGTAAGTCTCGTGGTGTTTTTCAAGCGATTTCATGGAAAAAGTATAGAATTTTAATGCCTGCATATGACCTCCAGTTCTTAAATATTTGTCTGTCGTTCCCTTTTTATGTATAACGAAATTCGTAATGTAGCAGCTAAGGTTTGTCTTGATTAAAATGCACAGATTCTATAAAAATGCTTTATATACCCACGAATCAACGACAGAGGTTAGAAAGTATGTGAATGTAATCTCGGGGGGGGGGGGGGATGTGGACAGACATTACCCCTGCAGGTTCAGGGCCGCCAAAAAAATGTATCTGTGGCAACTATCAATTTAAAAACAAAAACTACATGTTACATAGAGCTGTGACAGTAATTAAAGGTTTGGAAGGCTACCGAAACTCTTGTTCGTGGGTATATAGAAGGAAAAGTGAGAGAAGTTTCGCAGGGAATAGTTAAGGTTTTCCTGGCATGACTCACTCGGCGATGGAAGTCAAACGACGAAATGAGCACATTGACTTCTGGGTGTAATTGGGGAACACCGTATTCCCTGCTTTAACATTCAAGGCAGGCGCTTAAAAGGTCTCCTGCGGTGAACTTTATTGCTCTCTTACCGAAGTGTATTTAATAGAGAGAACGAGAAAGAGAGACAGACAGAAACTCTGCGAGAAATGTTTGTACCAAAATGAAACCATTCTCTCTATATTTAATCATTCAAGCTTAACTCATATTTTGGCACTACACAACTTAAATATTTTAAGATCGCCTGTAAATAATTGATTTGTTTAATATAAAGTTCATTTCAAGCGTATGAATGCACATTCCGACCAAAATTTGTCATGATGTGCCGTTCCAGGGCGGTATTAGCACTCGCGCGGCGCCACTCGACTTTAAAATAAAAAAAAAAAATCCGTCTACTTCATATATGATGAATGAAATTGATGAAATGATGCTGAAGCTTAGAGTTACCAGACATTCAATTTCAGGAATAGAGAAAACCCCGGAAAAATCCTGATCACCCTGACCTATATTCGAACTCGGGACCTCTTGAATATGAGACAGATACTACCACATACGCTATGGAGGCGAGCATCATCTGATCTGGCTGCGCCCAGGACCAGTGCGTAGTCCTTATTTACATGACAATTTACTGTAAACATAACGTAACGTTCACAATCCCTTTGGCATAAAAATTTTGGAATGAAACCTAAAGTTCAAGCTTTATAAGTTTTATGTCTAAGTCAAATCGAAAACTAGCCAACCATAGAGCCATTATTTAATCACATTCAGGATGTCCCAAAATTAGACCGACAAACTCGGGGAGTTGATATATAAAATTATTTTAAACATTTCTGTTAAGGAAATTGTTTTGCAGCGGTGTTTCCTTTAAGTCATACCTCATTTTACGACTATCACTGGATTACTACTACTACAGGGGGATTTTAGGGCTTATTTCGCCCATAGGTTTATTTCACCCTGGCTTATTTCGCCCTATGGCTGCTTCAGGGGTGTACCCTCTTCAGCCTTGACTTTATTTAGAGTTGAGGGGGGATGGCTCTTTTTTTTTTCTGCTTTATTAGGTTGCGTATACATGTGTTAACAATTTGTCGTTACTTGCTAATTGTAATACTGTTAGTATATGTCATATTTATACTTTATTTACTTAATATCATATGTATATTAATTTTTTAATATTATTTTATTATTTTTTTAGTATTTTTGTATAGTTTCGTTTTGTTTTTAGTAGTAGGTTTTTTATTATATATATTTTTTCTTTTTTTTTATTTATTTAATACAATCTTTGATATGTGTAGAGTTACGGTATGTACACAATTGTCATTTTTCAGGCTAGAAGTATTTGGAGGTGCTCACGTATCTCGTCTTCCTCGGCTTCCTTGATCCTGGCGTGGTGCTGTATCGGGGTGACGATTGGTGGGGCGGTGGTTTCCGTCTTCTTGTAGATCTCTGCTGCTGCAATCAGCTGCCTCCTGTACGGTCTCTCGGACGCGTTCGCGATGTACTTGTACATTCGGTCTTGTATGTGCTGTTCAAGTGGGGTTGCCTTACAGATGTCGTACACTTCTTCGTTTCTGTGCCAGGGTACGAGTTTGTTGGCTATTCTTAAGCACGTTCTCTCCATCTGTAGAAGCCTGGTTTTGGTATATGTTGTTATTGGGAAGGTGACGATAGCGGCGTAGGTGAAGTATGGTCTTACTATTGTCTTATACAGTTGGTTGAGGATCGGTGCTGAGAGTCCTATTTTGCCTATCTTTGATAAGTAGTGTAAAGTGTAGATTGCTGTCTTTGCTTCTTTCATCTTTTGCTGGAAATGTGGTTTTGTACTCATTTTTTTATGAAGCTTTATTCCCAGGTACGTTACGGTGGTCTGTATAGGTATTTTGTGTCCTTGGTAGGCTATCATCGATTCCTGGTATTTACGCTTTGTTTTCCTGCGGAAAATGATGACTTGAGTTTTGCTCGCATTTACTGTGAGGCGCCATTTGGATGCTCATCTGTGAACGGCTTTTAGCTGTTTCTCTAATCTTGGTGTTGCGTTCATCAGCTTCGGAGCGCTGCTCAGATATGCAGTGTCGTCGGCGTATTGGGCTAGTTCTATTGCTGGGTGGATTGGCTGTGGCGTGTCTGATGTGTAAATGATAGTAGTCCAGAGATAGCGCTTCCTTGAGGTGTGCCTGCTTCCAGTGTAATGGGTGCTGAGAGAGTGTTATCACTGGATAGGCAGAGGTGGGCCTATAGCCTGGCCGCACGCTCCCGTGACCTTACTTCACTTGACTTCTTTTTGTGGAGGCACATGAAGACTGTAGTGTATGAAACGCCTGTTGAATCTGAAGATGGCCTTGTGGCATGAATAACCTGCGCAGCTGGTGAAATCAGAGAAATGGCTGGTCTTTGCGAGAGTACGGACGAGGAACTTAGCATCTACTGAGCCACTCCGACCGACTTCCGGGATGGAGATTTGAGGTGAGAGTGACCTGAAAGAGACTAGATATAGCAAAGGGCATGTTCCAGATTGAAACTCCTCGTTGTCAGTTATGCCACCGACTCCCCGCCTGCAGACTTACACATTCCTGAGGGCTCGGGATACGAAAACCTCCCCTGATCTGGGGATTTAGGAACCTGAAATAGCCAATCAAGTTAGATGAGGTGAAATGAAATGAAGTGACAGGAAATTCATCCTTTTCAGCATTTCCCTAATGACCTGGAGGAAAAATCCTACAGGTCCTCGAACCCATGAACTCCCGAATGCAGGTCATAGACGCTAGCACCTAAGCCATCACACTGGTAGGTAAAAATATGAAAGAGAAGAGTCATCTTAGCAGATGGTAACACTATAAAGTTGGTTGACTTAGGAAAACCTTAAAGTTTAATGACGCGTGGTAAACACAAAGCAGATTTTCAACATTCTTTTACCTGAAGTTATAAAGTAGTTGCAGCTGTTACCAAGTTTATCAGTCAGGGTAAAATATATGAATATAGGAGCCTTAATGCAAGCTACATGATGGAAAATTCGGCAAAATGAACTGGTGTAGGGAAGGGGTAGGAATTAGTTACAGCCGCGCATCTGAGCGAGCAAGCTCTAACGTGTTATTTCACGCGTCGTGTCATAAATAATGGGACTGCGAACTATACAACCCAGGAGAGACTCGTGTTCAGCAATTTATCTCCACTAGAACAAGTTTCAAGTGATATTCTATCCCGTCGCCTCGGATGCAAACTTTCGAGTCCGTCGATAAAGTATAACTGCTTAATCCGGGCAAACTTCCCGCTCGCGGCGCCAACTTGCTACTTATAATTAGTTTTCTGAATGAATTACAGATATCTCAATTGTAATGGACGACATACTTATAGCGCCTTTGTCCAAATAGTTGTGGTGAGCAAACACAAAATGGGTAGGGGTAAATGTGTTTCTTATCTGTTTATTAATAATCGACATAAATCTTCATTGTATGTATGCACATATTTTCCTTTTAGGTATAAAATAATCTGTTTTGCACTCGACTTTCTTTAATCATTGTTGCACACAAATCTTACGAAAATTTCTATCCACTTTGTCTTAATTGAGATAAATTTTTAGAAATGTTTATAAGAATGGTTTTATTACATATTTACTTGTGGTCACAAAATAAAGGAATAAGTAGGTTTAAGCGATAGTCAAATATTTTGAGAGCAGGTCGTTTGTGATGGCTTTGAAATTCCGTTCTTATTGCCCTCCGATTATATATAGTATTGCAGAATTCAAACAAATAGCGAGGAATATTTCGGAAATGGTTAATTTTGCAAAAAATGTATTTTGCATAAATTGTGTATTTTTAAGATCTACATTTTTGTGTAATAGATTCTGTTTACGTCTCGTGGTTTACCAATTATACAAAAGATTTAGAATGAAGACTTCACAGGTCTCCCCAGAAAATTCCAGAGATGTGTGTTGCATGTGAGTAAGTGTTTCATATTATTTGTCTCCTCAAAAAATCTGTATTAAAGATTTTAATTAAACTTTAGCCTCTTTTTCTGGTACATGTATGTTTGGGATTTTCTGTGATTAATCTCTAAAATGCTCTCATTCAGATTGAATTTGTATAATTTGTTATAGCCGGAAACCCATAAAACGTAACCAAAAACGTTATTTAGAAAGTCTAGTGTGTACACTTGAATGTTTACATATAATACCATATTTCTTTTTCTTAGCATTCGCATTTTTCGAAATAGCGCATGGTGTATCGTTTCCCTTCTACCTATATCTGACGAAGATACGTAAGTTTCCAATTTTATTATACTTTATATTTTCCTTCACACATTACTGCAATCATGGAGGAATTTATTTCTCCATAGTTGTGGTTTTTGTATTTATTTATACCTGCTTCCGACACCTTTTAAATCTAGCCAAGTAATAGCTGCTTAATTTAAAATCATTGCTATGTATAAAGTGAATCGTGAATAGAGGAACCATATTTAATGAATGGTATACATTTAAGTTAGATCTTTGTAGTAGGTGGATAAGGTTACGTGAGTTTACTGCACTAAGTTTTCCTCTGCCTTTACTCCAGGGTAGAGAAAATAAGCACGGTGTTGTGAAAAATACGGTTCAAGAACAAAAAATGCAAACAACCTTATCCAATGTTGTGTCTAATATGCAAACACCCACAATGCGACCTTGTATAATGCCTTTCTCCTATTATACTCAATTATTCAAATCCAAGGATATAAAACGCTCAATGTGTTCGTGTTATGTTTTAAAAGCGATAACGGGAATTCCCCCTCCCCTTTTTATGAGTTGAATGTGTATATAATCGGTTACCTGAAACCAGATATAGCAATCATCATCCGTGGTCGCGAGTTCAAATCCGACGGAGGGCGATGGAACTTTTCGGGTGCAAAATCCCCTAGAGTGTGAACCAGTTTACTCTGCCTAACGATGCTTCGCCGATTTTGATGCTAAATGCGTCTGCTTCAATCTCGAACTGAGTCCTATCTTAGGTTGTTTTTTTTATTTACGTCCTCCCAAATGAAATGGGTGAAATGATGCTCAATGCGTCCGTGGTCCATGGAGCTTAGAGTTACCCGACATTCGTCTTTCAGGATAAGTGAAAACCCCAGAAAAACCTTATCCAGGTAACTCACCCTGTCCGAGATTCGAACTCGGGACCTCTTGAACGTGATGCAGATATGCTACCATCTACGCTACCGAGGCGGGTTATCTGAGGGTTTGTGTGGATGTGTAAGAAAAGGATGGATGGCAGAAGTTTAAAACTTTTAATAACGTTTTAAGTGTTCAGTTAAATCGAGAAGTTGCCGGCCATTGGAAACTATTATACATCCGGAGTTAAGTATTTGAATGTTATACTGCGCGATAACACGTGATTCTATCATTGAAGCAAGATATGTCATCTCTAGCTACATCTTGCTTCATCGGCAACCGGTCCAAGTTTCTGCCCAGAATGTACCACTCAGCTACCAAAATTCCCCTAATAACCTCCCCTTTTGCTAATGATCAAGCCCTCCACCACTTTCGAATATGATGTTGCCACTTCATTTCTACATTACTGGAATTTTCTGCTTTCCACCCTAAAGCCTCACTATAAATATCTAAGAAATGCTCTAGTAATTCCATAAATGTCCAGGCTAGTTTGTCATACCTAATCTGGCAACTTTAGATAGTAACTTTGCATTCTCTAATGTAACCTAACTACTTTTCCGTAATTCGCCTGACAGCCACCCCTTGCTGATTACCTTACTTAATAACATCTTACTCCGAGCCAAACTGTACTCTTAATCAACTGCCAAACCTAAAACCCCTTAACATTTAAGGTATGCAAGAATATTTGATTTTATTATAAGTATTCCGAGCGAGTCGAATCACAACAGCTAAATGGCACGCAAGGAGATCAGCTGATGGGGGAAGCTCATACCGCGTCAAGTAGTTTGAGAACGGCTGAGATTGAGCAGAATTTAGGCGACTTACAAGTGGTGTAAACGCCATCGGAAAGTATCCTGGAAGTGAAAGACCGCGTGCGCACCAGGAGCCAGATGAACTTAGAAAGGTGGAGGTTCAAAAGGAAAGATGAAGCATAGGGATTCGCATTATCCATTGGGGGTTGGAATGTAGACAGGCTTTGGGAGAAAGTGTGCAGTGGGGAAATCTATAATGTGCTAAAAACTTGTGATATATATTGGTTACCCAATCGAATTATATTTCATTGCGTCTCTCAATTTGGAAACTGCTTAAGTAGAGCATAATGTTTTGAACAAGCTTCAAAATTTCGACAGGGAGAATCTTTAAATTAAAACTTGTGATAATTCGTACATAAATCAGATACAAAAAGTTACTTATCTAATCGCATTACTTGCATAAGTATTCGCGCTATTAAACCTTTCACTGTTTTAACTTGCATTGAGACCCCAGAAAACAAGTGTCATTACCTGTTTTCAAAACATCACGTGGCTTGTAAGTTGTACATAAAGATCAAGGGCGATGGATGGAAAGAGGTAGACAAGTGGAAGAAGAGACAAAGTAGCATCTCTGTATTTAACTATAAGGTTCTAATAGGCTGATACAGGTCTGTGAAATAATTTTGTAATCATCACACACGAAAAAAATAAAAAAAAAGTTGAAATTTTGATGTAGTTAAAAAAGCTAATAAATTATAAAATCCTAAAAAGCCAAAACACGTGAATTATAATCCTTTGTTCTTTCTACGTATTAAAAGTTGGCATTTTCTTTCAGTTTATTTAGCTGCTGAAGCTGTTTTATAGTGTCGATGAATGCTTTCTGTAGATAAGCAATAATGGTACTATAAAGACTAGCACAATAAAAGCTTGCATGATTCCCCTTGCGATTTGTTCATAATTATCGTAGCTTGTGGATATGTTGCGTGTAGACATTACAAGGACATGTGCTAATGTATCCCCAGATGATAGTGTTATCAATACACTGGTACTTTCTACCAGGACAATGTTAAACTTCAAACTAAACGCCTAGAAAACCCACCGGGGCACGGTTAGCACTGCATATAAAGAATGCACCAAAAGCAGGTTACAATGAAGACCTATGATATTTTCTTATAGTTACCGTAAACTTGACGGAATTAACAAAATGTGGGGATGTTACCATTATGAGGACACTTGTGAGGTTCAATAGAATGGCAGAGGATTGAGTAAAGAAATAAAGAAGTGTATTGTGAAACAATTATGGAAGATACATATACAGAAAAGATGCGCAAAGCTTTGCTCATCAAGAATAATTCATGGTGTTTTATTCAGACATTTTAACGGTTAACTCAATTGTAGCAGCTCCTTCTCTTCTTGAAATAATTTGAATCGATGTGGCATTTGTGTAATCGGATTTATCCTTACTTTGTTAATTAATATTTTGACGTTGCCGCCATTCCCTTCTGTGGTGGGAAAGTTCCGTGTGAGTGGGGCAGTCGCTTCGGCTCTTTTGTCTACTGGCTGGAGGGGCGGGAGAGGTGCGGCCTTCCTGTCGACGACTAGCTGACGTCACGAAGCCAGAGTCCAGTCGTACTATTACTGCATAGATACCATCCTAGAATGTTATTCGAGAACATTCGACTACTAGAACTATCAACCGCGACTATATAAATGCCGATAAGAAGCTGGGTAGGGAAGTGTGTTTTAGAGTTTTTGTGCGTGTGTGTTTCCAGTTTCGAGTGTCAGTCGATTAGTGCAGTCGATTAGTGAGGAGTCGACGCAGTGAACCAGTTTACGAATCAGTCGGCATTTGAGTGATCAAAGTCGACAGATGCCGTAGGGGAGAGGATTCGTCCCCTTCAGCTGCTGTGGTGCGGGCGCTGCTGACCCCTAGCACTCCTAGTACTTCTGACGTTACTAGAAGTACACCGGGTAGAGCATCCGATCCCATCCCGCAGGGGAGTTGTTCGTGCTAGCGCTGCGGACCCCTAGCACTCGTGGTACTTCTGACGTTACTAGAAGTACACCGGGTCGAGCATCCGAGCCCCTCCCGTAGGGGAGTTGCTCATTCGGTTAGACTTCGGTATGGCAGTGGTTCCCGATACCCGTAGATCGGGGGCGTCTGAATGGCTTTGTGTCAGACGGGGTTAAGGGGCACCTTTAAGTTCCCAGGTGCTAACCTGCAGAGCTAGTAGTGTGCTAGATCACTGCCCCCCCCCCCAGGGGCCTACTTTGGTAGGTACGGGTTTGGCGCACCCGGAGTCCCGAGCCAACAGTCTCCCTCGTGTGGGCTCCTCTTCGTGATTGAGGGAGACGGTCAACAGGCCCACCCACGTGTATGCCGTGTGTGGAGACCCGTGTCGGTGGAAAGGTTAAATAGGTGAACGAAATTTTTAGTAGGTTTTTATTGATTTTATATGTACGTGTATTTTTAATAGGTTTTGTTACACTTGTATAGTTTTTAGAAAGTTTTATATATGGCTTTTGCCATGACTAGTTTTTTAAAGGGCGCTGATGACCGCCGTAGTCGAGCGTCCTTATATATAATCAGATCACTGGCGGCCCGACCGAGGTAGTGGGTATTCTTCTCGGATGGGTTGACTCGCGTAAGTGGCTTATTCACTTCCATCCTGTAATGGGAGAGGGGGTTGTTAGTCTCTAGGTCTTGTCCCAAGGAAAGAGTCCCGGAAGGCGTCATCGCGCCCCGTTGGGGACAGGTTTCATGGCTCACGGGTAAGGAGAGAGGACGTTTGACGTCCGACGTAGATACTCTCACGCGAATTGATTGTGAGTCGACAGAGATGTGAAACTTGGCTCCGTGGTGAGAAGTCAGCAAGCAGTGACTCAGTGAACCGTGGTCTGATGCAGTTCTCGAGTGAATATCGGGTTGTGTTCAGAGTCGGTGTGCATCTCCGTGTAAGAGATGAAACTGCACGTCAGAGAGAGAACTAGCAGCGCAAGTTTTGCGTGCTAAATAGACGTAAGGAACTTTAAAGAGACGTGTTGACGCTGTGTATATGTGTAAAAGATAAGATGATTGTACATTATTATTTCGGTAACCATTTTGGTGACTGGCTTTCGTCGTCTGCTTCTTTTGTCACGATATGTAAACTTTGGTTCATTAAAAATGAACAAGAATAGGTCTGCACAGCAGGTAATGTCATCAATTTTCGAAGAAATAACTTCTTTATTTTGCGGCATAATACGTGAAATTGCGTGTATGTTATTGCATGTTGCTCCTTAAGAGTCCTGTTTGAGAACGTTCCTTGTTTGATACTATCAGCACTATCGGAGTGTCAGGTTGAGAGCATTCCAAATGACTGCGAATAGTATGGACGATCTGAGTTCGAAGTCTACAATTTCTAATGAATGACGCTTCAGTGCCAAGATAAACGTAGTGTCTGCTTCATCAACAGCATTTATGCAAGCATTCGTAGTAATTTCCCAGAAGGGGAAGAAGGTTGAATTTATTTAGCGGATCTAGGTCACAAGCACCCAATGAGAATGTGTAAGCGAAAAAACAAATCGGTAAAATGGAGTGCGCGTGAAGCGAATGCACACAAAAGGCATTCAAACCTTTCGGAAGCACATTGTATTGCATATTGCATTGCATGTTCGTGTTCGTTTAAGGATATGCGCCAACATTTAAAAGACAAATTACCTTCTGACGTCCCTTGCCTAGGTGGAATAGACGTTATACCTGTTTCCTGCATTCAAACGTCAGTTGGGTCAGTTGCGTAATTTTTACACTTTTCCCCCCCTTTTAATCGTCAATTCAGTCATTAATCATGATTTCGTCTGATAATGTGTTCAAGTATTCTTTGCAGCAATATTATAACTTCAGTTAATTATTGTCCCAAAACAATTTTCGAAGTATCTATTTTGGCATATCGACATTACATTTTATTAGTACTGGTACATTTCAACTTTTCAGTGGTATTTCTGTGTTCTATCAAACATACGTTTGGTATACATTTTAATTGAAGTATTGTATCTTTACAATATTTTTTGTTTGCGCTTAAAACTACATTGCATAGCCTCCTTCGGAAGGTAATTGAAGACGATGGTCCTATGTACATTTACAGTATGTAAATGAATCTAACTGTAATAAAAAAATCCCGCTGTTTAAAATTAAGCGGTCTTTCATGTCCAATTTAGAATAGGTCACTGAGAACCATAGTTAAAAGGATCCATAAATAAAACTACTTTTCTAGTTACACGACGTAAGAGTGTTTGGAAATGCAAACTGCTTCCTGATTTATATCATGAAATTATTATAATGGCTATATTTGCCTAGTCTAAATAACAAGGAACATTTGGTGTTAAATGTATCAAATTAAGGGAATATTCATGAAGCAATTCTTTTGAAATTGACAGAAGTTTGGAAGTCTGTTAAAAGGCATAGGATTGTTTTGCTTTTTAATACTACTATATAGCAAAATCAAAATATTTATGTACATATGAAATTGTATCAATAATTTATTGAATAAACATTAAAATAAAGTGATATAACACAACCGCCCCTCCCTCATGACTTAATGACTTCTTGGGATGTAAGTAGTCTTCTCAGAGGTCGTTTCACATTTCCAAGGTCTGTGTAAGAGCTAAACCTACACGTATAAGGATAAGATTTAAACGAGGGTAAGGATTTATCCAGAATGATTCAGCAGGAAATTGCGAGTCCTTAAATTTCCAACGCCTCCGCCCTTCTGGCTGCGGAGATTAGCCTTATGCGCCCCACGGGATTTTTTTATTGCCTTTTGCGAGCTTTATATGTCGGGGAAAAGATTCTCATGGGCATTTACCCCAAATGACGTCATTTGGTGCCTAAAATGCTAAAGCAAGTGTAACGAGAGTGTCATATATGTTCACACGTCGAAAGCATACATAAGTGTAATTTAAATGGATAATTTGTGGTTGTGAAAGTGCAAGTTTTGGAAAGAACAATCTTTAATTTTTACTTCAGGCGTCTTAATGACATGGCATTGTGTTAGGAGGAGTGAGTGAGCATTTGAAGTATGTATGAAATAAAACTGAAATATCTAAACATAGATTTCATGCACATGTGTGCGGCAAACCACATTTAAATATGAGAACTCGGTTCGAACCCTTCCAAAGAGGGAGAAAATAGAGGTTTTCCAAAGTAAAAAAGTTGTCGATGCGAGTGGAGTAGTTTAGAAGAAAAAAAGAAATGCGGTATTTCCACACAACTTTTGTAGTCATTGTTACATATGCACATGTGTTAATAATTAAAACCCGTTAAATTATTCATGATACACCTTTGCACAAAAATGGTATAGAATTCAGCAACATATACGTTTAATTACGTAAGTATAAGTTCATGCAAAATAAATGACCGTAATTAGTATAAATTGAGAAACAAAATTTCGGAAAAATACTAAATTTTGGTTTTAGGTCCAGTTTGAGACAAACATGCTGATTCCGCCTTCCCCCTCCCGAACATAATTACACTTTACATTATGTACAGATTAAAAGCTTTCTACCGCAAATTACTTCTTTAAAATTTATAATCCAATTTCTCAGAAACTGATCAAGATATCAGACTGAAATGTTTTCAGGTTTTATGATAATTATATGAATAACTTCTAAGTTTATGATCTAATTTTTATGCAATTTGTTTTTAAAATGTATCAGCATTTACTGTTTACAACAATCAGGCTGCTTTTTATCATCCAAAAATTGACTTCAATTATCTTCTGTATTTTCTCTAAAAAGGGTCATCTGTATAAAAATGTCATTCAGAATATAAACTCATCGAAGCGAAACTGAAACAAAAACAAATTCACGTAGATTTTTTAAGAAAGAAATTATATGGCTTCAACATAAAGACTGCCATAGTTGTAAAAGTTGAAAACTCGGCCATTAACATCTGTAAGTGGATGGCTTGTCGCCAACATAACAGCCGCAATTAACACCGACCAAGTCATATCTTTGTCATGAGTCTATTTTGGAACGCTTTCTGGTATTGGTTCTGGTATTCCGATGTCGATTCAACAGACGGAATGCTACAAACGTTTGTACCATCCCTAAGTAAGTATTCAAAAAGAAAGACTTTTCAGCCTACTTTTATATACTATTTGCCAAACCGGCAGCTATGTATCATACACGCGTGGTCATGTACATACACAGAATTTTGCCTTTTAAATATAACAGACATTCATTTATGATACAAGCCTTTGGTAGCATTCCGTCTGTTAAGTCGACATCCAGAATACTAGAAACCGTTCTACATTATACTTATGATAAAGATATGACCTAAGTCGAAGATAATTACGGCTGTTACGTTGGCGACAAACAGACATCCACTTGCAGACGTTAATTGCCTAGTTTGAAACAAATCCTTAGTTATGTAGACGGTTCACATACTGCATGTCTACGTATATGATGTATCTTTTCTCTATGGTGTTGGAATTCAAATTAGACAAGCAGAATTAGAGTCCGATTCTGATAGTCTAACGTGTTTAAAGACAACAAATTCAGATTTGGTTTATTAAGATTGCTAGAAAAATTATTAAAATTATAGAAAGTTAATTAATAAATTTAGACAGGAGTGTAACTAAGATACGATAAGTAAAAGAAGGCTTAAGAATTAAATAATTTAGAACATTGATGGAAGTTCTTGTTTGAAGAACTTGAAATAAAATAAAATTTGTTTAAAGAAAGTCTTACAAAACTGTGGCATGACTCACTTAGGTCTCAGATTCTACAAATTGCAAATGAAGAGTCATAAGGAATAAGGAGGATATCAACCTTACCTTACGTACCCATTAAAGCAGAAAGGCGAAACATGACCTGACTCATCCATAATTTGGGACATATGGTGCCCTGCTGCAGCATCACAAATAGAGTAAGTAATCCAGAGCAGATACCTAAGAATGATCACAGGTGCTCCATGGTATGTTAGCAACACCACTCTTCACAGGCACCTGAACATACCAGAAGTGATCGAGACTGCACCCAACTTTTGCCAATCATCCAAATCCACTACTAAAAGACATTTTCCTACCACCCTCCTCCACAAGCGCAAAGTAGAAGACTAAAAGAAAAACGATACAACTACCTGCACATTTAATATCATGTGTTTTGTATGTATGATAAATTGGCTTTTGTTTTGTTAATCTGTACATTTTCGTGTTGTAAAATATAACTGATGTAGGACTGTTATTGAACAGAATCCTAACATACGTTTCAAGTGTTCTAACATTACTCTTGCTCACAGCCACAAGTACCATAATGTATTTGGATACAATTAAGTTTATCGTCTGTTTAAAAAAGATGAATTTTAAGTATTATGGTGCCTGCTCCTTTGTTCAATAGTAATGTCAAATTCAGTAATATAAAATGCTTCATGCTCGTTTATGTTTTAATCCTGTAAGTATACGTTCGGTAGCTGCACTTTAATGGAACTTATTAAAATGCTTTCCTTCATTAAAATTGTAGGATTCCACCAATCAGAAGATCCGCGAATATTCCCGCGTCTGTGCACATCTCGTAACTCTGCCAAACACCAATTGTTGAAAGCCCAACTAGGAATCTTCTTGTGTGTTTTCTTCTTCAAAAAATATATATCTATGCATATAGATATATATTTTTCTTTTCCTTATTTAACCGTTTTTTTATTGTTTCCGTTTAATTACCTGTTTTCTGCAATTTCACACACATACACTATACACATAAACACCCATGCCCAGGGCGGGACTCCAACCCGTGACCCTCTACGCGGTGGAACGCTAGAGACATACGTTCTAACGACCATGGCTACGAGGGCCGGCAAATGTGTGTTCAATCGAAGAACAACTAACTCGGGTTGAAAAAAAAAAATTAAAAAAGTCTGACACGAGTGATAGTACACAGCCGAAAATTTCTGCAAAGGTTCATTTGTAAATATTTTAAACTTAGACACATGGTCAAGCATACATAGTGGTTTCAAACTTGACTATAATTTCAATCAAGATCCTCGTTTAAAAGGCCCAAATGACCTTGTTGTCGACGGGCCCTAAAACACCACACATTCACTCACTCACTCCTCGTTTAAAAATTATTAAATGAGCGGAACTTGACTATATTCGCATTTTAATTACTACCACTATAATCTCGTTGTACAATCTCGTTGCAGTGTTAATAAATAAATAAATATGCAAAGGTAAAAATGACGTAATAACATTTTCATAATGTGGGACCCATCATAGGATTTATCTACATGTTAGCAATGCCTGTGATAAAGAATTAAAAGAATATACGAGAAACCGAGCCCTGATAAGTTTGGAAAATAGGTTACAGTCCATAATGGAAATAACAAGGTTTGTTCTTAAGGAATTCTGATTTCTAGTTTTTCTTGTTCAGAGATCGTTACCTCCCCTTCACCCTCAGGAACAGTGTGTGTTTATCAAGCCATAAAACCAGTTTATTTGATATAGATATTTTAAGATTTTTAGGTACTGGAATAACTCTGTGTCAAGTCACGTATATCAAATAATTGATCTCCAATTTACACAACTGTTGAATGACTCCAATAATTCAAGCATATGGTAGTACAATTCATTTACAAATTGAGGTGAAAAATATTCTTCCTTGGAACAAGATACAATATACCGGTTGTATTGCAGATTATATATTTAGCCTTTAATTTAACTTCTTTTTTTTAAATTGCAATTATATGTTTTAAATTACTGTCGTTAAAATGTGCCAAGTGTGTGATAGTTCTGTCTATATAGTATTTACTGGTTAGTCTGAAAATTTTAATTCCCATCGACAGTACATCGGTTGAGTGCAATCCCATTTTGAATTCATGGGAACTGTCATTAAATTGTTTCCCTTATAGCCCTTCCTCCGAAGTGGGCACCATTGACCATGCCGAACGCCCCTCAGCGATTATAGACCCTAAACTTCCTCTTTTACCCAGCCGCGGCAGGAAGCAAGCCACTGGGTTGGCCTTGAGTGACGTAACAACCTAGTATTACGTCACTAGTTATTTGGGTTATACGTAAAAAATATGGGGCAGTTGGAGACCTCTGTTGTGGGAATGCGAGGTCAGGCTTTAAATGCCCAGGAATGTACATTTAGTGCGTTTTTCCTGGTGTTCACATGGCGCATTGAGGTTAGTAATGGTTATGGAATGACATATAGATAAGCAGCCGAATGTCATGATAACGTGTACATCTGTTATTGGTTTAGTATTATGGCACCACTTGCATAACGAGCAGTAAACCTGACATGTTACACTCACGTGACTCCATACACACAATTTATTTTATATGGCTTCTACCAACCATTCTTACGCAAGATGATTTTACGTCTATTACTAAACCTGTACAAACAGTTTCATTACACATTTCTTCTACGTATATTCCATTTTAAGATTAGACTAACATCACAACTAACGTGTCTCCACCTGCTGCATGCCGCCTTGGTAGCGTAGATGCTAGGTGTCTACCTCATGTTCAACAGGTCACGAGTTCGAAGCTCGGTCAAGGTGAGTTACCTGAATAAGATTTTTCCGCAGTTTTCCCATATCCTGAAAGACGAATGTCGGATAACTCTACGTCCTATGAACTCTGGGCTCATTTGAGCATCAGTGCACTCGTTTCATTCATCGTCCGATATGACAACGTTGGAGGACTTACATTAAAAAAGCACACCTGCTATCACCTGAGGAAGCTGTTGTAATGGCCCTTATTGGCTAAAGTTATATTTGAACCCATTCCTACTTGATGGAAGATCATAGGTGGGCATGTCTGCCTCACGTTCAAGAGGTCCCGAGATCGAATCTCGGTCAGAATGAGTTATCCGGATAAAGGTTTATCCTGAGATTTTCTCTTATCCTGACTAGATGAACGTCTGGTAACCCTAAGCTCTATGGAGCCTGTGCTCATTTGAGCGCCATTTCACTCATACGATGTCCGATATGACTTAACCTTGGACGTACGATGAATTTTATTCCAGCCAATGCTATTAACCTAGGAGAAACGTTAATTAATTGGAGCAGCAAGCAGTTCAGGGATGTCTTCTAAGACCTTTTATTCTGGATGAACAACATAATGACAAGCACGTGTCAGTTATTAATAATATAATAACTTTTATTTCCTCCATTACGTCATTGATCACAGTGTTAGGAGATTTGGGATCCACTAGCTGGGGAAGTCGGGGCAAGGGAATCCTAAGCTCTGAATCTGATAGAGTAGACCAGGTTTGAGGGGGCCAGCTCAACGCCTAGGATCAGAGCAAGATAATTGGATGATAGTATGAGGGTGAAATGAATGATAGGAAAGATAGATGATGGAGCAATTGGTGAAATGATGGTGAGTGAAATCGGAGGTCCCGGTAAAAAACCCACCCCACCGCCGTGTTGTCCACCACAAATCTCGCTTTGCGGTCGCCTGGGATCGAACCCAGGCCGCTTTGGTTAGAGTCGAGCGGTCTTACCACTCGGCCACGGCGCGGTCTTAATAATAATAATAATAATAATAATAATAATAATAATAATAATAATAATAATAATAATAATAATGGCGTAATAAACCGCAAGCGAGCCTGAGCCTGCCAACACGACTGTCGATCTCACGCCTACATAGATAAGGCAAAGGTGGGCGACCATCCAACCCTTACGGGGAGGAGATGTCAGCATCACGGCACTCCCAGCCAGAAAGTTGGCTTTCTAGACCAGGGTTCGGTACCTAGCGCAGCTCCTCAATTTCCTCACGATGCTAAGTGGGCAACTGTCGTATACCCGGGATTTAAAATCCGCACCGCCCCAGGAGTGGGATCTATCCCGGGCCCATTCCGTGGCAGGAATCCAAAGCAGAATGCCCTAGCCCATTACGCCAAGCGCAGGACACTAGTTCAATTAGTTAAGGACAATTATAAGAGGGAGATGTGATAAGTTAATTTGGAATGCAAAAACGATATGTTTCTGTGTTGATGGTCCATCTTCATCTCTTGTATCAATGTCACATGTAGTAAAAGCGGGCGTTAAACACTACCCATTTTTCTGTGTACTTTTAATACAATCACTGAAGGGGTGGCGTTAGATCTTGTACTGCGTATTTTATCTTTCAAACAACTAAAAAGCGATCTCGTAATTAATTGCATATGTAAAGGTTTTGTTTCGAACTCTTGGAAGGCATTTAAACACTCCTGCAACAGTTTGGTAACAAGTACGGAGGATATTTCTAGAAGCTGTTACCTACGTGAACGTCAAACTGATTAAGCCTTCCTTTTTCCTCCGACAGTTTAGCATGACCTTTGTAGGCGATGTGTGGTTTTCCACGATCCATTAAGCATGTCATTTCCGCTTGCTGCCTGAAATAAACTTATTTGCAGTTGTGTCAGTTCCGCCGATTGTTTCCTACACTCTGTGATAAAAAAATGAAGTTGAATGCCACGCTTAGATTATTGCAAACTAGCATCCGGTATTTACTTGCAATATGTAGATATTAATGTTAGCTAATATTTGCTTTCTATATTAGCAAGCAGAATGGCTGAGTTGGCAGTTGCATAATTCACTTTATATCCCTACGTCACTAGATGTCAATTCCCTAATGGAAGTATCGTATTTCATCAAAAAGTTCAATATTGAACGTTGAGAGAAATGTGTGTTAGAAATTCTGTTAAACCTATCTTCTGTGTTAGTCACATTACCCAATATAGCTTTTACAAGCTGTTCTTACAAAAGTTGTCTACGTCATTTCGCTGTAGATACAGGGGGGGGGGGGGTTGAGGAAACAGATTCGACAGTCAGATGTTTACCGAGCGGGATGGTGTTTTTGGCCTGCATTCGGAAGGTCCGTGTTCGATTCCCGTGGTCGGCCTACCTGAACCATGCGGTTTTTTTGGGGGTTAGGGGTTTTCCTGTTTGCCCAGACAAATGCCGGATAGGTTAATTACATCCTCCGAATTTCCTCTCCCTCCATTTCATCTCCATCATAATTTCATATCATCTGTCATCTTGTGTTCTCTTTCAGGGTAGAAGAGTCGGCGGAGTCTCGGCGTTGCATGTTAGATGATATGCTGCTGGTAAACACTTCCTTTCCGGCAGGACGGTTTCCGGGCCGGCCTAGTGCCCTGTTTCAGGACCACGGTGGGTGGAATATCGGTTGTACTGACCTACCGGGGAGTTTCCAACTGGTGAATTGTAGGAACCATGCCCTCTACACTGTCGTGACTCCTTAGTCGGCCTCCCTTTGTCTCCTCTCACCTCATCCTTCCTCCCGGGAATACCCCACCAGGGGGCATAGATACAGAAGACCAAGTTTGGATTTCCGTGTCCAATTCTTGTCGTACCATAGTAGAGTCAGTTTAACAGCGGAAGTCTATCTACCTTTATTGTCTTGTATCCTGAAAGACGGGGAACTTTAATTACCATGTTTGGTTTGGATCTTTGAGTTTTGCTGTCTACCAATACGCACTTCTAAAAATGCGTGTTGAAGGGTTTAGAGAAACTAAACAAGTACATTTTCTGTAAAAATATTGACACTGAATGCACAGGAGGAATGAAAGAATTACCGCAGGTAACCGTTCGGAGAAAATATAAATGATTTTCAGTTGCAAAAATAGAATAGGTTTATCAAAAGAAGTGAAGAGAGCATGTATTTAGGAGTGAAGATAAATTCAAATTGTACTCAAGAGGAGTACATTAAATATAGAATTCAGAAAGGCAGATCAGCAATATCCATGGTGAATGGAGTTTATGGGTCAAGAATATAGAATAAAAAAGGAACGAATGAAAGGTCCCCTAAGAAAGTAAGATCTGTTTCAATTTATCTCCGCTGCAGCGCTGCGATTGCAGTTCCGCACATGCGCGGTAGACGCTCTGTATAAAGGAGAAACTTTAGATATTAAATTATAGATATGTAAGTCGATAATTAGAAGTACGTTAACTTATGGAGCAGAAACTTGGACTTTGAATAGTTATTTACATTTAAAATTATTAGCTACCGAAATATGTTGTTTCAGGAGATTCACTAGACATAAACTAGAAAAAAATATCTAACAAAGTAATAAGACAAACCTGATAGTTCAAAATTCAATTTTAGATTTTATACGATATAAACAGCTAGAATGGTAAGGGCATGTCCGCAGAATGCCTGAGGTGAGATTACCAAAACAAACTTTAGAATAGAATCCACCTGGGTGAGGAAGACCTGGTTGACCTAGACTTAAAATGAATAGAGGATATTGAAAGAGGAATGAGGGAATTAGGTCTGGAGGAATTAGATTGGGTGGATAGAGAAGAGTGGGGGAAGAGGATAAAAGATTGAACGTGTATAAAGGAAGGTGTTTTGCACTGTAAACCTGTTTATAAATTTGAAAAAATCAGCTTACGAGCACTTATTTAGAACACTCCTTGTGACATGACAATTTTCTGTTTTCATCATTACGTTAAAATTTCCGTGGAGAGAAAATTTGGCGGAAACGATGCATTAGAAAAATAACTGCCGTATAATCGATGAGAAACACGCAAACCCACAGGAATGTTTGCAGATAAATTGTTCAGTTCCAGTTTCAAGGCCTTGAAAAATGCATGTTTGAACACGTTGGTAGTACATACATATGAAGGAAAGAGCTGTTTCCAACTCCAACTGGTGAACTTAGAAGGAGAATGGAGATGAAAAACAATTGGTTTATATTTTTAAAAAATAGCGTATTATTTATTTCTGTACACATACAGAATATTCCTACTTAACTTCAGTATATGTTTAAATTCAGTGGCACCAGTTCTTGCATCAAAAGATGGCATTCTTCCTCAGGCACCTGAGGAAAACTTAAGTTTTCATAAGATTTGCTTCACATAATTTTATCTGAAGTTTTTGGAGACAAATAGAAATTACAAAGTGCTAGGTCAAGGCTGTATGGTGAAGGGCCAGGTGGTCACCTTTTATGGCATTCAAATACTCAATTGTTTTGCTGTATGCGACGTTTCGTTGTCATTTAAGATTGTTTTTCCGTTTGGGTGCTTTCACGAAAGTTTTCAAACCTTTGCGGTAAACACAATTGTGTACCAATCAGCAAATGGGGTATGTCTGTTTTCTAATTCTATAATAGTCTGGACCGTTTTAGAGAGAGAAAAAACAGCAATAATCATCTAACCAGCCTTAAATTCATTGGACTTTTGTAGAATTAGATTCTGTTTGAAAGCTTAGTGATTGACTTCCTTTCAGGAGGGCAGCAATAAATCCAAGATTTATTACCAGTAATGATATTCTAACCAAACTTTTCCAGAGTTGTTTTGCATCAATCTTTATATATAGGGCTCAATTATGTGGGATCCATTGACAAGTCTTCTCACCTCTGGTAATATAAAATGTTATTTGACTCGTAACAATATTCAGTGTCGCCTGGCCCGCCTGCCTCTGTAGCTTGTCTGCCTTACGTTCCGAGTTCGAATCTCGGCCAGGGCGAGTTTATCTGGTTAAGGCTTTTTATCTGCGATTTTCCCTTATCCTGAAAGATTATCCATTTCATTCATCGTCCGATATAACTTTACTTTGAAGGGCGTAAATATAAAAAAAAATCGCCAAATAACCTCTTCAAGCATTGCTCGAAATATTTCAATTAAATTCGTTAGGAACCGATTTTTGAAAAACTAATAACTAACGAAAAAGTTTTCCCTATCGCGTGTGGTTTGGGGTAGTCTTTTAAATCTTGATGCCGCATCCGCATCCTTGAAAGTTGCTGAATTATATTGTTCCTGTGCTCGCGGACATTTTACCTCTGTTACTTTTTTTATTTAAGGAACCTCAGAAAGTGGATTTTCAGTGAAATCTCGCTATTGAATTTTTGGCTGGAATGCAGTACTATGGGTTTGTGGTGGAGAAAGTAAAAACAGTCTTTTCTTTTCGAAATGTACGGGCTCTATTTCTGTTGGAAACAAGCTGCGATCCACTCCATTGAAATGCATTGCAGTTCACCTGCTACCTCAAGGAATCGCATAAATTCTCTTCAGATGCTTCATTGGCTTTGGAAACGGAGCCTTGGGCACTTTTCACGTACGGTTATTGCTGTAGTAAACGGAGTTGTTGTTCAAAGTATCGACCTTGTCTTCCACGCAATGCAAATTTAATGCTTGCCACTCCGAATCCTGCAGTAGTCTGGATCAGGGATGCTGGTTGGTGCAGCCATTCGCTTGACAGCTCTCCGCGTTCGTTCGTTGTAGGGTGTTCCTGTGGCTTCTCGCCCAAATTAGAATATGAGCACTCTTTGTACTACACTACCCAAATACCCACCGTTGCCCGTAGGTTTCACTTGACCTTGCGTTTCTTTGGGAGCATTTAAAAATTATCACTTAAATAAAATATTCAGATTAATTTCAAACCCTTAGGATACAGTGTAAGGAACAAAAAATAATAAAACACTGAGAAAATTCTATACAAAAGCACAGTTGAATTAGCGTAAATACCACAATTTATAATATATCGTTAATGCAGCCAAATGGCCGCCCTGTTACCGCATTCGGGCTACCTCATCGCTAATTATAGATAAAATCTCATTGGGAAGGAATTAGCCATTTAAGTAATGTCAATAAAACTATGTTTTTTTTTCTAAGTAACATTCACAAAACTACTATAGCAGTTATACTATGCATTTTGTCTACTATTGAACAGTAAATAGGGTAAGTATTGTATTCCACCCAAAAGTAGGATATTAGCATTTCACAGGAAATATGTTTTGGGACTCATGGAATCTAAAAAGGAGCATTTTTATGAAAATAAAGGATTGTGTGTAAACTCAAAAACAAAAACTTGATTAAATACCAAATTTGGTGGTCTAGATCAACATCTGCAAAAGATGCGACAGGAAGAGTTTCATGAAAATCCCCTCACCCCAAACCAACTTTTTTTGTGGAGCATTCTTCTCAAATTTTGAGTTTCTTAAAAAATTGCTCTAACAATTTTAAATTAAAAGCCACACGTTCATGACAAAACATCTTGTATTTTTTACAATGTCCTTAGAACTCCTCTTCATTCTCGATAACTGTTAAACCGTAAGAAGCAGACAGACGTTTACTATTAAAAAAAAAAAAAAAAAAAAAAAAAAAAGTATATCTTTAAAACACTCAATTTGTCGAATATTTTAAACGTAAAAAAATCATAGCCCGAAAATGTTATCTAGACAAATTCATTTTAGGTGAACACAAAACCTCAAAATAAAGATAATTAAACTATTAACTACAATCTTCTATTTCCAAAAATAATCCTACCTGAGGCTGAATCCTATTGAGCATAGCACGAAGCAACAGCACTTAGGCTGAACCTCAGCTTGTCAGCAACCACGATTGATGGGAGTCCCGTTGCCTCTAGTAGGTAACATAGTTTTTGCAAATATTTATATACATGAACATGAAGTAAATGCATGAACAAGCGTTTCTACGATTAGTTTGTACTCAAGTGCAATATATCAGTTTTTTTTTAGAAAAGAAATGAGCTTTTACAATGGAAATAATTAGAAATGACATAATTCGGGAGACAATGGATGTGCAGACACACTGTAATAATGTTAAAATTTACTTGTATGTTATAATCATGTGAGAGAAACGGTTACTGGAGATCTTCAGATGGAATACAACAGAAAGAGAATCAGATCCAGTAAGATATGATGTGGAGTACAAGAAAACATGGAGAAAAACATACCGAATGGTAATATCAAATTTTTGAGTTGAATACAACACTTCCTCTACCTACCAAAGGTATGTTAGTAGAGAAAATAATAAACACGGCAGGCACAACGCTTTTGTCAAAAACATAGGATGTGTGTAAAATATGTTATAACAATACGAGCACTATAGAAATATGTATTTCGGGAAGAAACTAAGATTTGCATAGGCCAGAGAACCAATGTTTTAATCAAGGCGCTCGCCTAAAAAGGAAAGCTTACTGTGGAAAAGCAGGAGCTAAAAATAGAAAAAGGCAGAAAGGAGCCTAGACGAAACTGGGAAAGAAGAAATCGCCCACCTCTGTGGTGTAGGGGTAGAGTGTCTAGCCTAACATTTGAGAGATATCTCGGTCAGGTTAAGTTATCTGAATAAAGTTTTTCCGGGGTTTTTCTTTATTCTGAAAGATGAACGTCAGGTATAATAACTCGAAGTCTTATCAACCCTGTACTCATTTGAGTATCATTTTACCCGTTTCATTCATCGTCCTATATGACGTAAAACTAAAGGACGTTAAATAATTTTAAAAACACGCACACATTTGAGGTCTACTCTGATTTTTTGGTATATCTACCTCTTTTTTTTCCTTGGAAAATAAATATTTTTAGCAAAACCCCTGCATGCGGTAATCAAACCCAGGAACTCCATATTTTACAAAATGAATATTTCTCTGTCTCTCTGTCGCTTATCTAATTCAGATAACTGTTTTATAGAGATTTTATTTGAGGTGTTTGTTGTGAGGATTCGGGATGCCATACGAAAGGCTATTTTTAGAATGTATGCGCGCGCATACTATTGTGTTAACATTTAAGCAAACACGTGATCGTTTCTAAGACTCGAACTTGAACACAGTCCCTCGTTCAGCGTCCGAATGTATTAACGGAAACGTCAGTGGTTTTTCTGACGGTCAAGCGGAAATAGTACAGGAAGACAGATAATGCACATGGAAGGTATTTAAAAATAATAAGCTAGTACCGCAACTCTTCCTGCTTAGTTTTAGATAGAAATTTTGATAAAGCACTCTTTGTTTCTCACAATTACCTCAAAGAACTTAGAATTTCATATCAATTATGTAGTGATTCGTAGTCACTTCAGTTTCTTGTATTCCCTTTATACGAAATTTGTAGCAAAATTATTTTGGCAAATGTTTATCTCTACTAACGTGAAGTATTAGAACAGATACATTAAAAAAATTATGTGCACTAATATGACTTTCTCTACTCACTTGTCCAAAATATTTTTAAAAACTCTTATCTGATTATTCGAGATAAACGTTTGCATTATATTTTTATACAGCACTTGTAAAGTTGTACTTTAATAATAGAAATTAACCTATTAAAGTAACTCTTTAATATTAAGGATGGATAAAATTTCACTTTAACCACTATATGAATAAAATAATGGCCTAAATTTCACGTATAATATTTATTGTGATGTTAATATTTAGAAATGAAATGTAAATCTGTAATTACAGCTGGTATATCACCTCTTCGTTCAACAAAGTTCTATTAATCAAACTTTTCTTAATTAGAATGAATCAACCACTAAATCTACTGCCGGAAGTGATTATTCAAATTATACCAAAAATAAAAATACAAGCTAATATCGATTCTCTGATTAGATATTAGCCTACGATGTTTGTGACACAGATCCAGCCGGCGTTGGTCTAAATAGCCGTGCATTCTAGAAAGTAACATTACAAATAATCTTCCTATTTAATTTTATTTTAATTAAAAGAGTAGTAAACATTTTTAATGATTACGGTAAGTGATAAAACATTTTATGGCATTACTGAATTGAATAAAATACTTCTTAATTAATCAGTGCCACAAATAACTATGAACTTGCCGACATCAAATCTCGCTAGTTTTGTGCCAAACCCAGTAGTGAACAGGAAAATACTTACGGAAGGCTTCCTAAATCCTAATGGAATCGAAGCAGAGAGTATTGTAATAGAATATCAAATTAGAACAGGAGGAAAACCATGAATTTATGAACTTTGATTCTGATTGATAACTAAGGCATCGGTAGGACTGTACATTGGCTGAAAGGTGCCCATTCATGTGTAAATAATCAAAGCAAATTTTCTTGTGGCATTTACCTTGGTGCTAGCAATGGATCAACACGAAACAATTCTTGTCCTTGGAAACTTGCTTAGGTAAACTGTTTTACCAAGGAATGCATGATACTTTGGTGCTAATACACATCGGTAGTGTCGACAGTGCATGGGAATGTTTGGCCATTCTTAGCGAATACGTTTTGGCAACAACCCGTTCAACTACAGAAGTTGTCTGGTAGCATTTCTTCACAGCATTACGTAACACAAGGGACGACTTTCCCCCAGTTGCCAAGAGCTACCGATACCGCGCGACATTGTATTCAAGGACGTTGTGTTCGATGCCATGGCCTTCTGCGGCAATGTTTACATTCTACAAATGACAATGGAGAACTTCACATAGAAGAGCATTGCTCTAATATACTGTCGTGTAACCAGGAGGAAATACAGAGGACGGGTAGAAGTTTGTTAATAGATATAATCACTGGGCAGAAATATGCAAAATAGAAATGATGAAAGAGTGAACTAGAACCTGCGCTTCATCTGACTACACAGATTAAATGGAGGCGCAGTTTTAGATGGCAGTAATAGTGAAAACGTATAGGTGGTACTTAAAACTCAAACAGGACAAATAAACCAAAGTGGAAGTGTGATAAAGTAAGTGTCAGTGGGAGAGTTGAATATCAAGTTAATAAGTATGCGATCATTAAAGAATGAGAATTAGGAAAATATAAGCTTTTACGAAATTAAAGTAATTTTATCCAATAGAACAAATAGAAAGATACATGGAAAATGCTGTACAGCTAAACAGCAAATTCTAGGAAAAAGTTAAGTGAAAATTAAGGAATGAGGATATGTTTATAATAAGGGAAAACTCCAGAAAAAGTCCTATCCAGACAACTCCCCATAATTCGAACTCGGGAACTCTTAAACGTGAGACAGACACTACCATCTACGCTACAGAGGTGGGCTACAAATAATTGACGAAAGTAAAGCTTGAATAAGGAGAAAATAGATTAAATGAATGTCAGTTGTTATTTTTATAAAGTCTTAAGGCAAGGCTACACTGAAAATTCCAAATTCTGTAATAATAAACCTATCATTATGAACATTTAGCCAAATAACTAGAGTTAAACTTGCAAATTTTAATGTTCCTACACCAAATAGTTCTTTAATTATTAATTATTCTTTGTGAAAATATTGTAAAAATTACTCTTTATATAAAATGTTCTACGCCTTAAAAAATTGAGCTTTTTAGTTGCATTTTTGTTTTCGGCTAGTACAGAGCAATTTTAAAATATCCACATTCTTATTTTTTTGGAATATTCTTGTAGCATTTGTTCTAAAATATTTTCCATGTTTTAGCTCATAACGTTTTGAAAATATTAACTTTTATTCCTTAACACCATATAATTTTCAAAACATCAGCATAAACAAAACAGGGAGGGGGGGAATGTGAAGTTTCTTATTTACATATTATGGATCTATGCTGCAAGTTTCACCAAGTTAAATGATAAACTTTGACGCGTGAGAAATTTCGTATAATGAAAAGCGTTAGAAAAATGTTTCTCAGAAAATTAATTTTAAAGTAATGATTGTTACTTTCACTGATTGTTAAAGGTATCTTCAAATTGTCACGTGATGGCCTAAAATAGTGCAAATAATAAAAATAGCATGTCATTTATTACTACACACCTAAGCTGGCAAAAACGGCCAAAAAATAAAATTCCATGATTTTCAACATTTTTGGCGAATTTTCAGTGTATCCTTGCCGTAAGTGTGTATTGCAGAGGGCAATCCTTAAAACGGGGCAGTGATAATCCAGGAGGTATTTTTAGTACCTACGCAAAGTTTCAATTTCACTTTCATTTCATTATTTTCTTATGTGAACATCGCTATTCAGTTTTCGGATATAAATCTCTACCGAACATATTTCTGTATCACGTTGTTTCAATCTGTGAAGCAAAACTTCTCCTACAAGATGAACTTAATTCCAAAAAATGAAAAATGCACTGCTTTTGTAAATCTATATTAATATTATAAAGAGAAGATTATTTCATTTAATACATATTCAAAATTTAAAAAAGGATTATGCATAGTTGCGATTTAACAATTAAGTTATTGTAAAATGAAAGGTAATTGAATCTGCTTATAACGATGGATGCGCACCCGATACCAATGTCATTATATATTTTTAATAAACCTTAACTAAGAATGTTTTGCTCGATTTCCGTTGTGTGTTGTAATCAATGCCGTTTGCAAATTGTGTTAAATATTTGTATAAAGAGAAATTCAGTTAACCTATGTATTTATAAACAATAACTCAGAATATTTTTCACAGTGCCACTTTACCAAAGTAATTAATTTGGCAGTGGAAAAATAGCCCGCCTCGGCAGCGTGTCTGCTTCACGTTTAAGAGGTCCGGAGTTCGAATCTCGGTCAGGGTGAGTCCGGGGTTTTCCCTTATCCTGAAAGACGAATGTCAGGTAACTGTAAGCTCTATGGACCCTGGGCTCATTTGAGCATCATTTCACCCATTCCATTCTTCGTCCGATATGATTTAACGTTGGAGGACGTAAATTACAACAAAAAAGTGAAAAAATCGTTATATTTACCGCCTACGCCTCTGTTTCGTTTCATTAATATTGTGTGAAAGCTATGTTAACTGTATGCTACTAATAAATCTTAAGGGTTTAGGTTAAGTGGTATTATTGTCTGATTTCATTTTTATTATAGTCCAGTCAAGCTGTGGTACCAAAGAGAAAGTGCAAAGGCGAGACACGGTGGTCAGTCCAATTTTTAAAATGGACTATATATGTAGGTTATGCTGCATCTCCAGACCCTGAAAGAAAATAGGGAGAACAAGACTTTCTACCAATGTTTCACATCCCTTTACATGAATGTCAAGAGCTGCTTCATTCCAGGTGCGACTATAGGAAATTACAATGATGAATTAAAGGAGAAGCTTCATTATACAGATCTTATAGATCTTTGTACTCTAAGGTTCGTCTAAGTTAACTTGAAACATAATTTACTTAGCGCTACACCTCCCTGTGACAAAGGAAGGATGAAAAATTTGCCACCGCGCCTGCCTAGTCTCGACAGGTGTTCCAACCAGTGCAAGGCTTGCTTATTTACACTGTTTTATATTGACGGTGAAATATGGCATCAAAGCCGGTATTGTACGACATAATTATTAGAAACAAAGGAAAGTTCAAACTGTATGCAATAGACTCCATAGCTGAATTACGGTAAATGGACATACCGCCGTTTGGTTGCCTCCGTATCATGGTGATACGAAAACTTTCGAGCTAATATTGGCACAAACCAAAGCAGATGTGACGAAACATGTGACATTCAAAGAACGAGAAGTGACATCTTCCGCAATGCAGCACTAAAAAAAAAGTTACTGCAGAAAATTGGAAGGCTGTGAACGTGTAAAGGGTTTAGAAGAACTGTACTGAGAAAAAGTCGGAATAACTGATATTTTGGACAATTTCATCATAAATTTAGACGAAAGTGATTCTGTACCGGACAATGACTGAAGACTGCGGGTGTAATCCTGCATCCGTTGACAATGAAATGAGGATAGTCTGCCGGGGCCCTCCCTACCGCCATGTTATATAGACCAAGCAGTGGCTCAACACTTAAATATTTAAACGAAAGCTTTGATGCAGTGACTTATGTGTTTTCTCTGATCTTTAGTGGCAGTGATATCTCATTGCGATGACTTAACCGTCTCAAGTATAACTGGATTATTTCACTCGTCGCTATTCAGAGAAGTCGTGCAGTCTCCAACAAATAAAATACTATAGTTCCAGAAAGATTTTTCACTTATACGTACACCCTAACACTGAGTTAAAATTTTTGCCTTTAATCATATTTTATTTCCTCTACGCCTGACATCTTGTGTTGAATCTTTATCACTGCCATCCTCGTCGCTGTTCCCAACTCATTGTCTTCAATTATAGTTCTTCCGTTAATGCATGTTTTTCCTAATACTCCTATTTTATCCACATGAACACCTTTTCCTATTTCATTTGTCCAATTTGCTCAAATCACTGGCCGCATATTTCGTCTTTCATTTTAAAGCCTACATTTCTTCAAGCAACCATTGGTTGGCGTCTGTCCATATTAATTCTATAGGATTCAGATTCGGATGTTAACGGAGGAAGCCTTAAGGTTGCGTGGTTATATTCCTATAATATTCGGTCAGTCAAAAAGTTCTTCTAAATCGGCTTATTGGCTGGCATTAAATCATACAATTTTGTTTTGTTGCTATTTTCATCGAATGGGATATTGTGATTTTGTAACCAAGAAAGTTCTTAAAGAACTTGACGTTGGAGGTTTTATCTATTTGTGTATTATCTAAGAGGCATTATCTATTGTTAGCACCTGCCCGCGCCGTGCCTCAGTGGTTAGACCGCTTGGCTGTCACCAAAGCGGCCCGGGTTCGATCCCAGGCGACCGCAAAGTGAGATTTGTGGTGGACAACACGGCGCTGGGGCGGGTTTTCTCCGGGATCTCCGGTTTCTCCCGCCATCTCATTCCACCGGTGCTCCATCTTCATCTCATGTATCATCAGTGTCATCGCCTGCGGTGCCGTATATAGTAAAAGCGGGCGTTAAACACTACACATTTCATATTGTTAGCACCGAGTTAAGGGGCAAATTTGGAATTAAAATTGTGCGTAACCATTTAACATAGTTTTCAATATTTATTTCTTTATAAATATTTTATGTGTACGACTGTCACAGTACTTTACAGTCAAGTGTACTCGGGCGGGGGGAGGGGGTTAGGTAGACGATTCAGACGGCGTATTGCATCAAGTAACAGGAGTGATAAGTTCGCTGAGTATAGGAGGTGGAAGGAGACAGCAGAGAAAGAAGGTTAGACCTGAGCTCGCTGACCATTTTGCAACTTAAACCAACAGTGTGAAGCGCTGCGCTTAAAGTATTAAAGGGATAGTTAACAATATAATGACGCGGAGTCAGTCGGAGCATTACATGGAAGTGATATGATGTGGGGTTAGTCAGTAATGGGTTACAATAGCACGGGTAATAATGCGCTCTAATTCACATGTTTCAAGATAAACCAAGAAACTGAAGTTTCACAAAGAACAGCAGGAGATAAATGAACGTCGGATAATTGGATGGGTTACATTTAAAACGTAGTTTGGTTACAAGTATATAAAATAGTATTAAATTAAACAGGAACTTCCATAAAAATGAACCTATGAAATATGTTTTGAAAATTCTTGTTATTTAGTCTCCCTGTAAGATAAATGTACAGATGTATCAAGATTCATAGCTTTTTCTGTCGTTTATTACATAGTTATCGGTTAAAATGGAAAGTTAAAGCCTCAAGACATTACGTTTGCGTAACCACCTGCACATGCATAATCACATTACGGAGCAGTTAAAATCCGCATGTGTCTCAGGTTTGCACTGCCATATGCAGCGTGCGAAGGTGTAGTTGTTATACACGTGATAACATTTGTCGAGGCCCTGCTGTGGGTTCCACAATGTAATAGCGAAGCCACAAATGTGAAGAAGGCATGTACATAAATATCACTCTGTTATTTCACACATTCTTATTCTAGAAGGCTCCCGAACTAATGGATTTATGGATGTGTCGCATCTGCGGAAATTCGTCGTTTAGTTTTGTGCTCTTTCTTGGCCTTTACTCTTCCATAGTGAATGTCATTACAAAGGCGTTGGGAACAAAACGGAAGAAACAGTTTTGCTGAGCAATACATCCACAAGTTAAATCTGACCTTGTTGCAGTTTTCCTTCCGTTGATAAGAATGTGTTACTATTCCGGTTATTTATAAACTGGTTGTCTTGTGTGTCATAATTTTTACTCATACGCGTATAGAAAAGTGCCCAAAGGTTTGCAGATTTGCACATAAGGGTTTAAAATATGAGTGGTTTTTAGAAGTTTTAAGATATCAATATTTTTGCCAGTTTCGGAAGTATACAAGCTTGGAGCTTAATTGACCAGCCATTATAGTTTTGTGTAAGAGAGGTTGAAAATAAAGGAAGGAAGAATGTTTATCTCGTTAAGGGAAAACTACACCGAAATTGATATTGGTATTACGTGAATTTAAAAACACTTAGGAATTCAAAATATATTTTGAGTTTTTATTATAAATACCTGAATAAAATGGTTTTCGTTTCGAAATTTGAGATTTTTAAGGATTATTTATCTCGCTAAGGGGAAACTACACCAAAATTGATATCTGTATTACGTGAATTTTAAAATTCTTAGAAATTCAAAATATATTTTGAGTTTATTATGAATATCTGAATAAAAGTGGTTTTAGTTTCGAAACTTGAGATTTTTTGGGGATTATTTTCTTCTGCAAACTCGTTTTTTTTTTTTTCGAAAAGTGAGTACGTACTTCGCTGTTGCCCCACACAATGCAGGTTTTACTCAGTTCTGTAATATATCGTGCAGATTTCCAAAACATGAGCAGTTATTAATTTATAAAACTATTTAAATCTTCAAAAATACTATAAAGTATCAAATGAAAGAAATAAATACTTATTTTTAACTAAGGCGGTAAAACAAAATAAGTTGACATTATTGTGCTTTTTAATTAGGTGCTAGAAGTAAAAAAAAAAAACAGTTGTTTTTAAAATTGCATCATGAATATTTGGTATAAGATAGTAAAATTTTGCTGTAAAATGTAATAATTGAGAAACTAAAAATAAATATATCACAAAGAAACTTATAGGCATCTAATGTTTATCTTAGACAACTTTGAAAATAAAATTTCATTTATATTGACTGAAAACTTTAGGAAATCAATTTTGATGTAGCATCCCCTTAAAGTAGGTGCACAGTTTTCCTTATTATTTTTATTATTATTATTATTATTATTATTATTATTATTATTATTATTATTATTATTATTATTATTATTATTATTATTATTATTATTATTATTATTATTAATATTATTAATATTGTTATTAATTATTATTTTGTATGGTGTTAACCGAGATATTCTTTATTAGTTTGAATTTTCAAATACTATATTTTTAAGTGGGAAGTCGCTACTCGCTTCTTTTTTCATGGTATGCAAGGAGCACAGAAATTCAAAGCCATCACGTAGCAACAATCCGTTTAAATATGTCGCTCTAGTGTATTGTATTCCTTTGTATGTTGAAAATGTGTATCACTTAACAAGAAATAGATAAAAGCGTTTGTTGAAGAATGAGTATAGTTGGTTATGCGAATGTCATAGATAAGATTTTTTAAATGAGCAGCATGTAGGAACTTTTTCGATGATTGTTTTGGAATCATGTAATCTGGAAATAAATGTTTGTGGTGAGATGTAGTGCTCCCTTACAGAAGCGATAAAGTTCCTGAAGGATTCAGTTGGAACACCCTGTTGTAGTTTTCCGTAGTAAAAGCTTCTGCTATAAATGCGATCATTTGAGGAAACCAAGGCTTAAGATTGCGCAACTGAAGACCTTTTACTCCCAGTGATCTTGTGACATTGCTGAACAGAAGCATGTGCATGATTCATCCGAGTATGACGTAACACGAAAGCTTTGACGGGTTTGCAATTAAAGCTCCAAGCGGAGATTTTCGCTTGACAAGATAAAGCACGTTTGTTTCCAGAAGGTTCATTTACAACCGAACGAAACATCAGTTTCCACAAAACAGTGTGGTACAGAGACCTCGACGCAAATGAATCATCCATTAATGCCAACAGCCTTCACACCGCAAACATTCAATAAATAACCTTCGTTCCAATCAGTACGGTGAAGCGTGGAGGTATGTACAGGTTGACCCCTAAACTTTAGCTGATGAATGAAAACCTAACCGCATTGCCAAGAGAAAGGTCTCTATGCGTGACTTCCCAAACAAACTCGTGGGTTGTCTGATAATATCGGTTTTTATCGTAGTATGTTTTTATCAATATTATATGTAGGCGTTATTGTTCGGTATGTTAACATATTGTGACTTTGGTGGGCTCGTAGAATTAAAAGGCCGAGTTGTAGAAATTAAAAAATCCTTTATTTCGTAGAAATATTCTTATAGATTACAGCACCATTACGTTACATTCACAATCAGTCTACCAAGGTCGATGACAATAACAGTGACAGCAGATTACATCTCTAATCCATGTTTCACATAAACTTGCCTCGTATCTCTTAACGGTCACGTGACCATATCACATCTCATTGGCAGCTGTTGGGGTGCAAACTGTAGTGCGGTAAAAATTAGTTCGTTATTTAACATGGTGATATGTCTTTATATGTTGGAAGAGAATTGTTAAAATTATATTTTCGTAACTGTTTTAATGAAATATATATTACGCAACAGAGTTGATTTATCTGAAATGCATGTTAATTCTTAAACGAAGTAAAGAGGAGGTTCCTTTGCTCTCAAGCACATGACACGATAGCACGTGATTTAGCGGTAGTGATGACATATTTGTTTATATGACTTTTATCACTGACCTTGTTTTGAACTGCATTAGTCATATATCACCATTCGACGGTGTGCTATGCCGAGTGCGAAAGCTAAATTATTTTATTGGTCGTTTATTGCGCGTGTACTTATTATACGTATAATGGCAGAGTCTAGCGCCAGTTTTTCGCTGAAGCATTGCAAGGGAAAAGCTTTATAAAGCGGCGAAAAAATAATTATGGTGCATGTGTTTAATGCACTCACAGATAAGAATCCGTCTTTGTCAGTGAGAGAAGTCGAACAGCTGTGCTCTTAACTTACAGGTGTGTTAGATGCGTAGGAACATCGCGACATGAAATTGAGACAACAGGAAAACTTACCACTCCAGAAGCGATATTGCTGTGTGGCGAAGACGTTATTTAAGGACAATCAGACTGTACTGGGATACAAGTCGCAAAATATACTACCTTGACGAGACTTGAGTGAAGGACACACGACAAGTATGGCGTGACACGACTTTTAAGACTGAAAGACAAGCATTTTTGCAAGGTATGTATGCTGGTTTAAAAAATCCCAGTGGAAAAGGCCGAAGACCTTTCATTATAAACTTGTTTCAGTTTCATTGCTCATTCATTCAGTTTCAACTTGCTCAGTTTCATTATAAACTTCATTATTTTTGCATGCCTTCATATTCTTATTTGTATGATTTTATCTATCTTCCTGGTAATTATTATGACGTTTACCGCAGGTTTCAATGTGACGGGAAGGCACCGCCTATGCCCTATGGCGCGAAAGCATTACCCAATGAGGATGAGGGGGAAGGTAGTTGCACGCGGAGTGATACATGTCAGCGGGGCAAGGTTATATGAAACAGAGATCAGCTCTCGTTACACAGCTGGCTGTCTCATTTCACAACACTGTTCACAACTCACTGTTTCACAACTTACAACTCCCCCTTGGCCAATCGTCGTCTCTTTAAATACTGCACATATAATTTCTAGATGATTCGCAAATAAACCAGAACGAGAACAATCTCTTATCAGTCCAGAAGTAACTAGAAATTTCCATTTATCTCAGTTTGTTTATTTCGGCAGACCCTTATCTGCCTGCTCTTGGTTTTCACACTGTCCTATCAGTTTCTTTTGTGTAAACAAGCCAAGCGATCGTAGATACGGGTTCGCGACAATTTCCAAACATAAGAGACCCTCACAGCCAGCTGTTTTTTTTTTAATGGAAGCTAATAAAATTGAAGACCTGAAACGCTGCTGGAAACAAGATTATAAAGTTGTTGCCGCGCCCGAAGAACATGTGAAGGAGTAGTAAGTGAGCCAGTAGCCAAGAACCAACTTATGGAATATTGTGAATACATGCAAACTTTTGGGGAAAAGATCCACATATCAAGCACTCGGAGGTTGTCAGTGTGACTTTGTACTTCAAACGATACCATACTTCGACATACTTTTTGTAATGCTGTAAATCAGATGCTGTAAATTTGTGCTGTATGAATTCATGTATGATGAAGCTCATTGTAGAGTAAATATCTACTATGAGCTAATCGCTTAAAGGTGAATTGCCTGATGTGATGAAAAATGGACGTAATACCGCAACTCATCACCTCGAAACATAGGCCCGATACCCTTCAGCCTGCAAACGTTTAAAATATCGGTTTGGCCCCAACGTAATGTGTGTATTGTGACTTTGTGGGTTCGTGAAATGAAATGTCCAATTGCACCACTCAAAAATGTTCTTTATTTCCACCGACTTACAGTTAAACACTTGCCAATTACACAGAATTACGTAATGCACACAATTACGATTCACCAGTTCGTCCGTTACAATTCCACTTGCACTCGCGATTACGTAAACTCCTCCGACGCACGTACGCAGTCCGTCCCCTCACTGGGCGTTCGCCAAACACTGACTGACTGACTCAATTCACTCACTGCAGCCCTTTTTATAGGAATATCACCGTCTTCTAGAAGTCTCTGGTTTCAGTGAATTACCGCGAAAGTTCCAGATGGCAGTGAAAGGGGGGAAGGAGGCGGCCAGCGACAAGTGACATTTCCCTAATCATCCCCCTCAGTTAGTGACAGAATCTAATGGGAGGGTGTGGTTGGCTGCCTCTGGCCCCTTACTCAGCTATCGTTGGTTGCGCTTTCCGCTAATTGGGTGACAGTATAGTGAAAGTTTAAAGGTGTGATTCAATGAGAATTTGTTCCAAATTCACATGCAGTCAATGTGGACCTTTGTTCTCAGTGACTGGAACGAGTTCATCAAGTTTTGAGGCAGAGATACTCGGCATTAATTAATAGAGTTCCCTTGGAGAAGGACAATGCAGACCTCATACTGCTCAAACAACAATAGACAAAATTCAGAATTGGAAGGAATCGAATTGCTACCACATACAGCATACAGCCCTGATCTTGGCGCCAACCTATTAACATTCGGCTATACATCGAATCTAATAGTCTTTACGTTGAATCATTTCCTATAACAACACATTTGAAATAAATCTTTGCTTAAAAATTGGCATTACTTATGAGACAACAGGGGTGGATAAACTGAGACGCAGTCTAAGGGACAAATGTTGAAGAGAGCCGCACTTTATTTCGGGGGAGTAAACTGAAATGAAACTCGACCCCAGTGCAAGTATTTAAACATGGAGTATTTCTTATGTGAGCGGAGATCGCTGCAATTTTATACTTTGACGGGAATTAATATAAATTGCTGAAAAGTGTTTAATGATTAAGTCATATCAAGCGGTAAATGAAATGGGTGAAATGATGCTCAAATGAATCTAGTTAGAGCTTAGAATTGCCCTACATTCATCTTTCAGGACAAGGGAAAGCCCCAGAAAAAACCTTACCCGGATAACTCACCCAGGTCGAGATTCGAACCCGGGACCTCTCGAACATGAGGTAGACACGCTAAAGATACAGTCTTTATTGAGTATACAGACATAAATCAAGTAAACGCTACTGCTCAGAGCATTGCAATTTCGAAACATAAGAGACCATCACAGACAGGAAAATGAGATCATACGTGACAGACAATCAATGCTGTTTTGGATTCGGATCATGATGTCATCGGCTGTATGCGAATGTCGACATCGTTGCGGTTGACCGGATGTTAACGTCTGGCGATATGAGGATACATGTAGACCTTTAAGTGACAGAAGTGCATGCATGAAATAGCATTTGGGCTAATTAAATAATATATACCAACAAGCCACGCCTTTCTGAAAATTAATGTTGAAAGTAAAACATGCACGAACCCACTCTGTGTAAATTATTAATGCGTTAATTATGAAATAAAAAACAAATGTATTCAGAGCACTCTCTGTATCTAACAGCCTCTATCTCCATTCTGGTTTTAACAGCAGCATTGTTTATAACGATGGATCTACAAGTTGATACAAGTTGTGTCAGCGTTACAGACGGATAACAATTTTACAGCTCATCCATATTTTATTACAATGTATGTAATGCATGTACATATTTTCTGTATAAGCCCTTCTGAAGTTTGAGATAGTTTGCACATATATTTTATCATGTTTAGGCCAAAACTGTAGCCGAAGTGTGAAGAGGGTATTACAGTGGATGACGTGAGAGCTCAGCAGTTTTTAATATAGGATAGAGATAAATCCCACATTTGACTGTAAGTATAATTAAATCTGCCATTGTAGCTGGAGGTTTCTCAAAGAATTTTCAAACCAAGACTTCGTACAGGAAAGTTATTACATCGTTTGGAAGGAGTAAAGATGTCATCCTTCTAGAAAAAGTTCTCCATTATTGATTAAGTAGATAAAATTGTGTCACAGGTAAATTAGTTATCGATAGGAGTAAGGTGACAGCTGCCTCGCAGTACAATGTGCGCTAGGATTACGAAACCGGCCGCTAATGTATTACTAAAATGTAGGAGTAATATTCACGTTTTGTAATATTGCTTAATTCTACCACATTTATTGCTTGAAATCTGCAACGAAATGTTTAAATTGAAATTAACAAAAAGTGCAACACCTTATGTAATAAGAATAAGAACAAAGGAAAGCACAAATTGGCGAAGCAGTTCTTCATTATTATATAGAACATTAAATACTTCATTGAATGCGTAAGCATTCAATAAAAACGACACAAAAGGTAGGTATTTGCCAGTTTTCGTTGTATTGGCAGTTTTCTGGAGTTTCAATTTTCAAGCTAGAGATATAAGATGTACAAAAGCTCGCCTGTGCAACATAGAGGGTAGCGTGTCTGCCTCACGTTCAAAAGGTCCCGATTTCGAATCTCGGTCGGGGTGTGTTATCTGGATAAGGTTTTTCTCGGAGTTTCCCCTTATCTTAAACGACGAATGTCGGGTAACTCTAAGCTCTATAGACCCTGGGGTCATTTGAGCATCATTTCACACATTTCATTCACCGTCTGATATAACTTAACGTTGAAGGACGTAAATTAAAAAAGGCACAGTTTTTTTTTTAATTGAGAATCATTCCTTATCTTCGTACGTCTGGAAGAATGAATTCACGAGTGCATTTCAGTGTGTTTCAGGCAAAAAATATTTAAATCGAAAGTTAAATCCCATATGCCAGAGAGTTACCAACGCCATCAGTTATTTCTCAAATACAAGCCTCGATCCGAGAACAACCTAGGAGCTGAAATGGACTGTGCAAGTGATGCAATGTTTAAAAAAATAAATAATGAGTATTTTACTTTAACAAATATAAAAGTAAAATTAATCAGAATACATTACTTTTCTTTAAACGTTCAATAATATGTATATGTGTATATAAAGAGTTCAGTGGCATAAGCAAAGTAAAATTAATCAGAATACATTATTTTTCTTTAAACGTTCAATAAGATGTATATGTGTATATTAAGGTTCAGCGGCATAAACTACGAATTACACAATTACGCCAAATTGCGGCGTAACCAGTTGTTTGAGGTAAAAAATGAGAAAGACTAATGTAGGTCAATAGAAACACTGAATAGTCTTTTAAAAACAAATTAAATATTTAATCTTCTGAAATAAAATATAAAAACAAAAACAAAATTAATTCACGTTGTTACAATCTCCGCTTGCCTCATCTTCTGGGGTAAACGGACACCAACATTACTTATTTATTTATAAACAGGTTTAACATGTAAAAGTATCTTTTTGTATCCAAAGTTCAAGCTTTTATCTTCTTCCTCCTCTCTTCTCTATCCTCCCCGTCAAATTACTTAAGACCTAATTCCCTCATTCCTCTTTCAATATTCTCCATCCGTTTAAGTCTAGGTCAACCACGTCTTCCTCTTCCAGGTGAGTTCCATTCTAAAACTTGTTTTGATAATCTTGTCTCAGACATTCCGCAAACATGCCCTTGCTTACCATTCTAGAAGTTCATATCGTGTAAAATCTAAAATTGAATTACTTAATTATGACTTAGAGAATATGAATTATAACTTATAAACTCTGGGCGTGGAAAAAAATCAGATCTTCTGGATCTCCTTTTGGTTCCTAGTTTACGTTTTATATCCAGGGAAATTGTTGGAGGAGTACTTACCTATAGGTTCGAAGCCTCGAGGTTGTAGAAGCTTGAGTCTGACCGAGTCGTTTTATTATTATTATTATTATTATTATTATTATTATTATTATTATTATTATTATTATTATTATTATTATTATTATTATTATTATTATTATTATTATTATTATTATCAATCATCCTCATATCATAATCACTATTATTAAACGTTCTCCATCGTAAGTCACATAGGATATGATATGAAATGAGTGAAATAATGCTCAAATGAGTTCAGGGTCCATAAAGCTTAGAGTTGCCTGACATTCATTTTCTTGGGAGGGAAATCACGGTAAAAGGCTAATCTAGATTACTTTCCCTGACCGGTATTCGAACTCGGGATCTCTTGAATGTAAGGCAGACGCACTACTCCTACACGGCATGGGCGGGCGAGGCTGATCTGTTGTTCCTATTTGGAATCCCGTCCTGAAGATTCTCCAAGCGAGCTTTATTTTGATTTTGAAGAAAACTCTTAAAAGTTGCATGGAATTAATTGCAAGACGAAAAATGCGCTGTTTTGCTCTGCCCGAGGCATATCCCTTGTGTGGTCAAACAGAACATAACTCAGAAGACAGACTGGCTGGAGACATTTCTTCCAGTAGCTTCGTCATCAACTCGTCGCCAAACCCGCATGTGACAGGCTGTGCTTCTTGTTTACGCCTTTGCTTTCGATAAAGAGCTTGGTAGTATGGATGCAATCTTGCAGTTCAACTATTTTGAATTATTTCTTTCACGTATTGTTTCTGTTGCTGGATTGCACGTTTCCTTTGAGATAATCAGATCCTTTCCACAGTATCTCGATACAACTCTAACGTGCGCATGACTTCTCAGCACACAGTGATATCAATATCGCTAAAGAAAGATTCACTAAATTATTATTATTGTTGTCGTCCGCTGCCATGTTCATGTGTCCTATCCTTACCCTTACTGTATGTAAATAATGTCGCAAGAAATTGGTTAAATATTTAAGTGTTCAAAGTTAAATAGTCCTTTGACATATAGGAAAGTAAGCTTAGAAGTGCTAAATGTTCTCGAAGGTCATCATTCACTGCGATTTCGAACTGTTCGGGTTTTAAACAATTGCAGGCAGTAATAATAGGTAGTTGAGTCAAGTACACTTGCAATTACAAATTCGTAGATCATGTCCGCAGGCTAAACTTTGAGGTTTCTTTATCATTTCCAGCAATGTACACGCCCCATGTTTACTTCCGGTGTTGTACGAGATATTTATAATTTGAGCCTTGGCAACCTTGAATGTTGTATGTGCCATCTGATATTTCCAATGGAAAATTTTACATGGTTGGCCATAATCTACTTTAGACATTTTATCAATAGAGCGTCATTTGTTTTGTTTACATTAACTTGTAAATTGTGTCTCAACAAAAACATGGAATTAACTCCTGAAAATGTTCGCGCAATGATTTATTACGACTTTAGACGTGGATTATCAAGAGGAGTGCATCGATGAACTAACTTCCACATTTGGCGACGAAGCTCCATCCTTTGCCGATGTGAAACACTAGTATAACGAATTGAATCGTGGCCGCCGTTCGCTCAATGATGAAGTTCGTGAAGTTCGTCCAAAATCAGTTGTGCCAGTGTGCTGATTGCACCTTTCCTTTACGAGGCGTGTGCCTCAGTTGTTTTGTGTTTCCCTTTTACTCCGTGTGAGCGCGTGAAGGTTGCTTTGGTTCCTCTCTCGGACAGCTCTCCGGGCTGACGAGACAAGGTAGTCGAGGCTCTCCTTTCATAGCACGCGCACGATGAGTTATAACTGTCTTAGCTCCCGGGTGCAGTTCAAAATCATGTAATAGCAGGTGCTAAAGTTATGTGTACAAAGTTTAACTTTCGAGGGAATTTAAGTGTAATTGTGCAAGCAAGCTGTCAGTGTGAATAAGAGATTTATTAAAGCTTTTAAATTATCAAAGTAAGTTGTATAATTGTACCTTAGCCTCCGGGTACAGTTCAGTGAGCAGAGTGGCGCAGTGGAAGCGTGCTGGGCCCATAACCCAGAGGTCCGTGGATCGGAACCACGCTCTGCTACCACTGAACTGTACCCGTAGGCTAGGTACAATTATAATACTTTGATAATTTAAAAGCTTTGATAAATCTCTTATTCACACTGACAGCTTACTTGCACAATTACACTTAAATTCCCTCGAAAGTTAAACTTTGTACACATTATAACTTCACTCTAACACCTGCTATTACATGATTTTGAACTGCACCCGGGAGCTAAGACAGTTATAAATCACCGTGCGCGTGCTATGAAAGGAGAGCCTCGACTACCTGTCTCGTCAGCCCGGAGAGCTGTCCGAGAGAGGAACCAAAGCAACCTTCACGTGCTCACACGGAGTAAAAGGGAAACACAAAACAACTGAGGCACGCGCATCGTAAAGGAAAGGTGCAATCAGCACACCAGAAAACATTGATGTTTTGCAAAAACTATTAATGCAAAATCGTCTTGCGACATATTGTGAGATTGAAGCAACCCTAAGCATTAATTCCACCAGCATATATAAAATATTGCATGATTATTTAGCCGCGAAAAGGGTTTGCTATCGTTGGATCGCACATTTGACGCGCTCTTAAAAAGATGCTCGCGTCGATTGGTGTACAAAAATGCTCAAGAAATCCAATGGCGGTGCATCAAAAGACGTATATAAGATTGTAACAGGTGACGAATCCTGGATCTATGCGTATGAGCCGGAACGTATGGGCGTTTCAAGATGAAAGAAATCCAACAAAAGTTGTTCGCACTCGAAACACTTCGAAGCAAATGGTCGCCTGCCTTTTCAGCAAAACAGGTCATGTGGTAACACCGCCTTTAGAGGAAACAACCATACTTTTGTTTGCTGGAAGCCTTCGGTGAAATAAGGAAAACCGACAAGAACCGTAGGATCGTTCTCCATCAAGACATTGCGAGTGCATATCTCGTCTGTCAACAGAGTATTTGAAGGCTCAAAAATAAATCGAATTGATGGGTCATCCGCCACACAGTCGTGATTTGGCACTCAGTGACTTCTTTTTGTTTCCGAACATAGATAATAAATTGCGTGGACAACGATTTTCGTCGGCAGAAGAAGCCGTTTATGCCTTCAGAAACCATGTTCTGGAGCTGTCTCAAGATTAGAGTAAATGCTGTCACAAATGGTTCAAACGGATGCAAAAGTGTATTGATCATAAAGGAGAATATTTTGAGAAACAATAAAGCAGTTTGTAATCAGAAGTTCTTTATTTTAAATATTAGGCTCAAAATATAAATAGTGCCCCTATGAGTCGAATGACATCAACATAACCCTGCCAGTTACGTTCCGTTCTTGCAGTGCCTCATATGCTATTCTTCCACTTCTTTTGGTTAACTTGGGAACTGCCAACAGCTTCAACTCACCTTCTCTAGACACTACAGCAGCAAGTGTCTCTTCTTTGGCGTCTGAGTGCACTCGTCATGTGAGAAGGTAACAGCTTGTCTTCCTATTATAGAGGTGCAAAGCGTGTCTCCATTTCCAACACTACGTTGGTACATTCTTTGTTTAGGGCCAGTCTTCTTGGATCATTCCCGAATGAGTTTGCTCTAGCTGCCAGAATATAACTAACCTTTCTATCATTAACTTTACAGCGATCGAAGACAGAAGGTTCCTCCAGAGTTATACTATGTTCGGCCAGAGATTCTGATGCACTGTACTCTTCCTCTTTGCAGCTTTACTACACCTGTAATGATACTGGTTTCATTTCTTTCCCCTGTCTCCCGCTTTTCTTCTAGCGTCTGCCTTTTTTTCCGGCGTGTCTCTTCTAGTTTTGAGAGCTTTCCATCCACTCCTTCCAAGCAGCCTCTTCTACCCTTTTCACGCTTTGCAGAGACTCGTGACATCTTTGTGTGCACAATCATATAAAGTATCCAGATTTCAGAAGGGGAAAAAAGGTTCTTTCTTGCTTTTGCATCACAGTTTGTCAGACGGAGTTCTTTTTTAGAAGAACCCATCGAGGTCTTCTACTTCATTAATAATATACTTCTTTCATGCTTTCTGATTCTAAAACAGCATTATGTGAAATAAGTTAATATAAAATGAGGTCAATCCAAATTAAAAAAATATCACAAAATGATCCAACAACTTCAAAAACTACAGAAAAGAATTATATTACAGTGGATACCTGCACATTGTGGAATTACTGGAAATGAATCAGCTGATTTCCTTGCCAAAAAAGGTGCAAATTTAATTCAGAACAAAAGTTAAAACTTACCATTTACATCCATAAAAAGATTAATCAAAAGGAAATATAAAAACAAACAAAACCAATCAATATATAACAAATCAAAGATAAAAAAATGGAACATTTTAATTAAAAATTCAGAAATTATTCCAGAAATCCCATGTAAAGCTGCAGTAGCAAATTTTAGATTACTTACGGAACATGATTATTTGGCCAAACACTTACACAGAATAGGAATTTATACAAGTCCAAATTGTCCTCTGTGCAACAAAGAAGAGGAAATGACTGAAGAACATCTTTTAACCTGTGAAGCCCTACCTGCCGGATCTACTACACAGAAATATTGGAGAGCAAGAGAGCTAATGGCTTCATTGCCAAAGTCTAGCATTTGAAAACAACATAATATACTTCTTACAAGTTGATATCCTTTCCTTTATTCACAGTTCAGTGCCCTTCGTAGCACTTTGTCGTGCACTTTGTCGTATTGTTTTCATTTCATATGTTTGAAGCAAGTCTACCTCCTGTGATAGCATTAAATACGCGTGCTGTTAGCCAAACACTACCACGTTCTTACGTTTTCCGCCTATTTTTTTTTTTTTTTTTTTTTTTTTTTTTTTTTTTTTTTTCCTGATGTGCCAAAAACAAATTTAAAATGATCCTGTGTACTCTTGAAGCCTAAACAAAACTATCATTTAAAGCAGCCTAACGCAGTGTAAAGTTACTTTGACGCAGCGATCTCGTTAGATACGCTCCCAATGACCCGGGTCGTACATGATACTATGCTGGTTAAGTGCATCTCAGAAACCTTCAGCTGCACACAAGATATGGTCTTGTATGCAAATTCACTTCTCTATAATTTTGAATTGTTAATGATAAAAATAAACACTTTGCGATATTTTGGATAACATTCAACCTGTTTCAGTGACCTCTAAATGTTTCTCTCCCTTTCTCTTTCTCTCTTTAACAGCGGAAATTCTGCATCTTTTAATGTATTAGAAGATTTTTAAGGATAAAGATTTAGACAAATTTACAAGCTTTTTTTTTCTGGTGCGTACAAATGGCATACTAATCTGTATTAATTAGAGAAAGTATTGTATGCACTCGAAAATTCCGTGTGCGGATTTTACTGTAAATAAAACTTTTTTATTTTTTTAACGAGTGGATGGCTCAGTTGGTTTCGTCTGTGGCCCGCACGGGAGGACTGGGTTTGATTGCCCTGGCTGACCTACCTGACCCGTGGGTTTTTCGAGGGATTTCCCGCGTCACCAGGCGAATACTGGGTAAGATTATTACATACTCCGAATTTCCAATACCTCCATTATCATTTCACATCATCTCTCATCTGGGTGTCTCTTTTGGGGTAGAAGTGTCGGCGGGAGTCTCGGCGCTGTCGCGACTCCTTGAGTCGGCCGTCGTTTGTCTCCTCTCGCCCTATCCCTCCTCCTGGGCCTTGGGCCTTGGGTACAATAAACCACAGGTTTTGGTGCCGAATCTCCTCCGCAGTAATGCTAATCCTAGGCTTTTTTTTTTTAGGTTCACGAATAAAAATAATTGTAAGGAAAAAGATTGTGTGGATCTGTTTGTGCGTTTTTTATGTGTGTATTATTGTATCACGCTAATGGTTAACACGTTGCGTATCAAAAACGGGCGAGAAGATGATTATATTCAATGTCACGAAAAGTAATGTTAAGTTTTCTCCAATTATGCTTCCGCGTGACTCGCGTGGGCATCTAATTCTTAGATTTTCAAGGTGAGCCGCGAGAACTAAACAGAATGAGAGAGAAAACGGGAGATGTTGCAATGCTGTGTTTGACTCCACGTGGAGTTAACCCGCTTCTGTCATTTGTGATTTCTTTGATTTCGTGGCTGAAGTGACACACTCATTGGTGCAATATGAAACATAAGCGATTTCAGATAAATACTTGAGAGGCTTCTGATTATTTTCAAAAATAAAGCACATGTTAACCATTATAGTCTCAGAGGCATAAGTTGAGATAGGATTTTAGACAAAGACAGCATATACACTTACCCTCTCACTCGCACTCCTGTCATTAGGGAGTTGATGCTATTGGTGCCACTCTTTCCAAAACGTCCTCAATGCTTGAACTGACACAGATAGACCCTTTCGTGTGGTCACACTTATTGTTTCTTAATGAGTGTTTTGACAGCCAGGGACCTTTTTTGGAGCAGGTAGCATTCTCAACTTATTCCTCACAAACTGTATAACAGCACAATAATACGCGAGTCTGTGACCAACAAAACCCGAAAACGAAATGTCTGTTAAATACTAACCTCGATGTTAAGTTCAGTTCATTCTAAGGGTATGTCACGAAGATTTTCAAGAAAATGCTATCCCTCCCAAGTACCCTTTACATGGATATTGAACTGCTCTAACAGTTTATATTAAATACTAATACGTTTTAAGATATTTGCATGATAAATAAAATACACTTTTGCTTTTACTTTTTTACAAGTAGCCTATAAATGGCTTTTTTTTTTCTGAATTATGACTTTTGTGTAATTAATAAACCGTAGATATAGACGAATCCTAACTAAACAAAAAATATAATCTCGTTAAAGCGCAATTTATTTCAGATAAAATGTTTGTGGAGCTAATCATTTCGAGATATTCTTTGTTAATTGTTTGAATTTTCAAATAGACACTTATAGCCTTTCTTGGTCATACAAAAAGCATGGGATTTCAAAATATTCATATAGCGTGGTTTTATAGTATGTAATTTTAGTTTATTTTATTCTTCTATTACCAAGACAAAACGTTTTAAGGAGAGTTTATCTCAATTAAGAAATAAAGGGCCGAGCAATTAAGACCGTTTGGCTGTCACCAAGGCGGCCCGAGTTCGATCCCAGGCGACCGCCATTATCGTCTTTCCTTTCATTCATTTCATCCTCATTCTGTCATCAGGCATTGGCCTGATCACCCATCCTGGGTTCTGTATCTGATCCTGGGTATTTGTTTCTCAACTCTACGCCTAAAGCCATAAGGGATAGAGGAACAAGAATCCCTTAACACCACGATATGGTAAAACCAGCGAAATTAAAGAAGCAAAAGGTTTTGTAAGAATAGTTTGTGAGAAAGTGGGTAGAGAAAGTAATTTAAATGCAACACATCAGCTGTTTTGAGCTCTCCAACTTCCCGCATGAGAGGTTACCTTTAGAACCGTCGCTGTTTTGCGGGTTGCTTACAAACACGGCGAAAAGCGGTCCAGTCTATGAATGGACTGGACCGAAAGGTTATTCAAACATCAAAAGGACGCTTTCGCGTACTAAACGCACAAGGCTGCGAGTTTTGTTTTTCTGTAAACGAAGGTTAAATGTTAATTCTCCGTTTCTCTCATTGAAGCGAAGTTTCGTGGCCTGAATATTCATCCTTCATCGCTTGAACAATAATAACACACGTCATTTTTATAGTGTTAGCATTGTCAGTCCCTTCCACCACGTACCACTTAGTACAAGTGTTGTATTTCATCAAAAATTCGATGTCGAAATTTCCCGGTAAAGGTATTTTGAGGTCCTATAAACCGAAAAGGAAAAAGCACACACCTGTGTGTAAACAAAATGTAAATTACCAGTTGGATTTAATAACTTCATTGGATGCAACACAAGATATTTTTAAGAAAATCCCCAAATAGTTTTTCATGGAAAATTTTTCGTTGTATTTTATTGTTCAAATAAGTTTTATTAAAATAGCATGTTTAAGTTATTGTCATTATAAATAAAATGTGTATCTTAGGTTTTCTGAGAGCAGCCTACAAACTCTTCTTTCTGGAAAAATGCCTTTATAATTAATAAATGAGACAAAAGTTATTTTAAATAAATTGTGTTTTAAAGGTTTTGTTGGTGCAATAATAATAAATTGTGGCAATTCCAATATACTCAGTGTTATTTTCCAATACTTTCATTATTTGAATCGATCATCGTTTAGCTGGCAGTATCGATTCAGTTTGCTGTATGTGCCTACAGTGAAAATAGTTAGGCAAGCTAAAAATACACTCTGTAAGCAAGGCTGTAATAGCTAAATAAGTAAATGTGAATGTAACACATATAACTTTGTAATACATTTATAATATATTTGTGTCTTCAGAAATGGAAAGAACAAGATCCTAGCTTGGGTGGTAAAGTCGATGGTTAGCATTCGATAGGCCTGGTTGCAAATCCCTTGGGGCGACTAACCTGACTTGATTTTTTTTTTTTTTTTTTTTTTTTTCGTGGTTTCCCTCATTCGCCAAGGAGATGCCAATTTCCTAATGAATGCAAATAGATAATTGGGAATGTGCTGCCATCAATCCACAGCTAATGAAAGCAGGTAAACTGTACGGCATCCTAACGATGGCACGTGAACCTAGAAGCAGAGATACAGTTATCTTACACTAAGGTACCTGTGGGCACGTGTCAGGCTGACATCTCCCCCTCACAAAAGCAGAGGTACACATGCCGCTGTGGACACGTGACAATGCAAGATGACGTGTATCACCCATGCCGATCCACGAGGTATCTAAACAGATTTTACGGCCCAAATGACCTAGTTGTCGACGGGCCCTAAAACAGCACACACACTCACTCTAAACAGATCGTCGCGTTATAATGTAAAATAAATGGAGAGAGGGAGAGATGGTAAATGTATGCATAGTGTCACACTTCAAATGCACTACTAAGCATTTTATATCTTACGTTCTAGGATTTATATTGTAGATATTTCTTATGCAGTTATAAGTTTGTACATATTTCAGTATTAGAAACTGACCCTATACTGCTAAGCAGAAGAAATTATTTGGTGTTACGTAGATAGCGATTTTACATTAGAACGTGATGGTTAATCAAAAGTTGTTATAATTCATTTCTTGCATTGTACCAGTCGATAATGAGGCATACCTCAATCGAAGTTACGAAATTCTTTTGATAAAAAAATAGCTATGACATTTCAAAGAAATATAATTATTATATATCTCCAATAAAGCTCTTTTCGATTGAATTGGAGTTAGACGCTGGCCTACTGATCCCAAATTCGTGGGTTCAAACCTAGCCGATCGGTGGGTTTTAAATGCACTTAAAATCGACAATTCAATGTCAGTGGTTTACTTTGACTATGAAAACAGAACTGCGGGACGAAATTCCGGCATACTGGTGGTGCTGATGTGGTTCTGGTAAGTACAGCGCGTTAACAAAGAAAATATTTAAATATTTAAGAAATTACCTACATGCTCACAATGCTAGGTATCACACAGCACTAAACCTACCTTCGTTTAGATAAAATTTGTATTAAAAAAGTGTCTCATTTTGTAAAAAAAAAAAAAAAATAAATAAATAAATAAATAAATAAAAAAACACACACAAATAAATACAAATTTAAAATGGGTATTAAAATTATTTTTATAATGTTTAAATTACAGTATAATTTTATTTTTATATTGACAAAGCATATACTGCTACTACTGACATTGTAAATGTGTATTATGTGCTTTATACGTAAGGTAATGAACCTAAAATATATATCGGTCATCGCGAATTATGCTGCAGAGCCCTAACACCATCACTTATTCGTCTGTTATTGAAAAACCCAATGTATGCAATATTTTTCAGTACATACATCAGGTTCAGTTTACATTTTGCAAGCCTGGGGTGGGCTGGGCTATCAAATGGGTATTTGGTTTTTATCCTTATGTTTACTTTTGTATAATGTTTGATTTGTTTCTTGTCTTGCTGAAACGAGAGCGACGGGCGATGTGTGCATATTATAGAGCTGTACATCATTTTAATGATCTTCATAAAATTTCAACTGTTCTATTAAATAAACCAATTTCACGTTATCCTGCGTGACAGGATATTTTGTAGATTTGAAAGATTCTTCAAAGTTTTGGTTACATTTCATGTTGTAAGGATATCTTAAGGACTGCCCAGGCAGACCAGCAGAAAATTTATGATATACATGCTATTAGTCATGCATATATCTCATACAAATGGTATTTTAATGCAAATCTTTGGAGCGATTTGAAAAATGTTACATGTAAACTGCAGTTTGGGTGGGGAAAATTTTTGAAAATCTTTTTGTCGCACCTTTGTAGGATGAATATACAGTTTGGTGTATCTGTAAGATTTTGTGCATATCTAAATAGAGAAGATATTGTATTTCCAAAAAAAAATAAAGTTAACACCAAGATTTCACCTGAAATATACGTTGTAAGGTCTCCTAAATCCCCGAAAAAGTAGTTTTAGAACTCTGTGTGTGTGAGTGTGTGTGTGTGTGTGTGTGTGTGTGTGTGTGTGTGTGTGTGTGTGTGTGTGTTTTCTTTTTAATTAACATCCTCTAACGTAAGTCATACCGGACGATGGATGAAATGATGCTGAAATGAGCCCAAGTTCCATAGAGCTTAGTTATCAGATTTATATTTTAAAATAAGGGTAAGTCCCGGAAGAGCCTTACCTAGAAAACTCGCCCTGATCCAGATTCGAACTCGGAACCTCTTGAATGAGAGGCAGACACGATACCACCACTCCTGAGAGGCGGACAGGCGGGAGGGAGAGAGAACAACAGCATCTGCTAAGGATGCGACACAAGATTTTAAAGAATTTCCTCTCAACCTACCCTTCACATGGAACATTTTGATTTCTTAAAGATGATAACGATTTTTATTAAAATATCATATGTTTTAAAATATTTTCCTGGCGAATGAAGGAACTCGCCGTGGCTGAGTGGTTAGATCGCTCGACTCTCACCAAGGCGGCCCGGGTTCGATCCCAGGCGACCGCAAAATGAGATATATGGTGGACAATACGGCGCCGGAGCGGGTTTTCTCGGAGATCTTCGATTTCTCCCGCCATCTCATTCCACCGGTACTCCATCTTCATCTCATGTGTCACCACCTGCGGCACTGTATGAGGTAAAAGCAGGCGTTAAACACTACTCATTTTTAATGACGAATGAAATATAATTGAAATTTTCTGGGAATGTTCTGGGAAGTCCTCTTCATTTTGGATGATTTTTGCATAACTGGTGAACCGTAAAAATGTTTATCTTCAGGTCATTTAAAGAGAATGGATTTCAAAGCCATCACACAATGACCAGCTGTTAAGATTTAACTAACGCTTAAAACTGCATATTATTCTATGCTCAGTGTACCTTAAAATGATGATGAGTGTAACACATGATGAGTGCCCTGGTGATGAGGTAGCACATCGATATACAGTTTTGGAAACTTTTCGTATGTTCATTTGTAGTTTTAAAATCACAAGAGAATTGTATTCGGTACAGGATCGCAATGAAAATGTCGAAGATTTGGAATGAAAGCTGTGGAGGAGAGTTCCTTGCCATAATAAGTAAACACGTTCGTTGATTACAAGCAATAAGCAATGTGTATTACTTAAGCAAAAAGGTCGAATCGAGTAGAGGCGCTAACTTGACCTACATCTACGATACACCGTAGAACAATCAATTACGCATGACCTAGAACAAACCGAGACACCGCAGGCGAGGCGGTGAGTATATATAGTATAGCTACACACGACACACCCATCAACTACTACTACGACGACGACGACGACGACAAAACAGAGGTTACGGCGGCAAGGCGCGGCAAGGAGGTAAATAATAAAGCAAGTGGAGAATTACGTGTCAAGAACTCTCACGGAAGAAAACATTGCAGCGGTGCCTTCTTATTGTCGGAGAAGAGGCAGAGAAAAGAGACCGGAAGAAAATAACTCTCATTGAAGAAGAAAAAAGCATCTCAAAGAAGTTTTCTCTGATAAAGATCATTTCTTAACCTGCCAAAGGGGGAGAGAAGGCACAGCCATCTATAAGTTGAATTTCAGAGATTAAAATCTTGATATCTTAGATTCTTATTACTATTTTATCTCTCTTCTTTTTCTCCCTCCTTAGTGTAAATATAGATCAAGGTTTGCCAAACTACAGGTCGGAGGCCCAACCCGGCACGCTATCTGCTTTTGTTTCTCCTGCCCACAGGAGAAAAAGAAACATTAAGACTGCATTAATTTATTTGAATTTCGAAAAAATTAAGAGCAATTTTCATTGATATACCTACACTATAATAAGATTGATGTTAATTAGAACCACAAATGTCTGCATTTATAGCACTGAAAAGCCAGTTTTGCCCGTAGGTGGTAGCGTGTCTGCCTCATATTCAAGCGGTCCCGAGTTCGAATTTCGGTCAGAGTGAGTTATCTGGATAAGGTTTTTCCGGGGGTTTTCCTAACTTGAAAGATGAATGTCTCATAATTCGAAGCCCTATGGACCCTGGGCTCATATGATCATCATTTCAGCCATTCAGTTCATCGTCCGATATGACTTAATGTTGAAGGACGTAAATAAAATAAAAAAGGCTTTTGTCTCTTGAGTTCCATTGTCCTGGGCTATGATAATTTGTAAAATATTTAAATTATATTGTGGTTTTTTATAGACGCCCTTTAACTGCTATGGTGTATTGAACTAATAGAACACTTAATTTAGTTGTGAGATGTCTTTATCAGGCTTGAGACTCTTTTACTGCCTTAAATCTACGCCAACGAACTGTACTTCACTTCCGAAGGTAGATATAGTAAGAGTTTTGCGCCCAAAAACAAATCCATTGCAGGGTTTGAACCCTGATCTTCGTTAACCAGAGACTCGTGTGGTTTTCCTAAATTACAGAGGAAGGAATAAGTATTACATAGCGATATTAAATGGATTCAACCCAGCCATCATAAGGAACATGATGAAGAGAAAAGAAAAACTGAAGATAATATCAAAAAATGCCACTCTCACACCACTTAAAAACACAAATTGGCAATATAGAAAATTCACCTACCATCCATGGGCTTTTAGAAAATTTGAACAAATCTTCAAAAGACTAAACTTAAAACTAGCACCCCAAAACAAATTCAGTCTGAGGAACCTGATAAATAAACCACTGAAAAATACAATCCCCAACAATTTGAAATCAGAAATTTATCAGATTAATTGTGAAACCTGTGAAAAAAGCTACATAGGAAAAACTAAGAGAAACTTGTTAACCAGGCAAAAAGAACACCAGAGGAACATTAAGTTGAAACAAACAGAAAAATCTGCAGTTTCACACCATTTTTGGACAGAAAACCACAACATTGGCCACAACATTAAACTGTTAAAATCTTTGTTCACCCATAGAATTGGATATTTTGGAAAAAATATTCATAAACAAAAACCGTGATAAAGTTATAAATTTTGAAATCCCGGCATTAAATGAAGTATTAAAACTTAGTGCCCCTAACACCAGATGGCAGAGTGATCGGAGCTCCGTAGTAGTGGAAGAAGAGGAAGGTTCATTCAGTCACCAAACAGCTGAGGATAAGATCGAATGATCTTGAAAACGTTTCAATTATACAACAAGTAAGTGAAGTTTGAGTGTAAACATAGTGACTCATAAATCAAACTTAAATATGAAGAATACTTCACTGTTAATAATGCTTCTGCTTTTAATATTTATGAAGTATTAAATTGCTTTAGTTACTATTATATAAGCTAGAATTTAGTTAAATAAAGCAGTGTGTTTGAGAACTAATCTAATCTGTAGGCTTCCCCAATTGATTGTTCCATCTTAAAATTAATAGCTTCGCCCGCGATTCATTTTCTGACAGTTAATATGGTTTCCGTTATGAAATTTTTGGAAACTCCTGACCTAGATAAGGCCTCACAGAAATGGTTTCATTACACATTTCGACGTAATTAAAAGACGGATACCGGACGTTGAAGTGATAGTGCATTCCCGCTTTGAAATTTCACCTTTACACAGTACAAGAAGAAAAGGGGGAAAGCTGACTGATCACTTAAAAAATTGTAAAAAATATTCCAAAATTAAAACGAATAACAACGAATATTTCGGAAAAAGTTAATGTCAAAATCTAACTAAATTTTCTATATTAATGGTATTCTTTTTTCAGAATGTCTGGGACTCTTTATGTAAAATTTGGTGCATGGCTACTAACGTGCAGTTTAACTAAAAATATTACTATTTTATGAAAAAGAAAAGCAGAGTCAATTTATGTGAGTTTTCTGGTGCGTTTATGCAATATGTTTTACGTTTTCCATAATTTAAAATGCCCCAGCTGATATAATTGTAAGTTATGAGAGTTAAACTTTTAAAAACAACTTCCCAAGTACTGCTAACTAAAACTTACTCTGTAATTATTTTTGTGAGACAAGAGTTAGACACTTAAATCACTCAAGTTTTGCAAATACAATATACTTTTTTTTTTCAAAAGCTGAAGGTCACAAGTAAACAACATTTATTTTTAAAATTTAATTATTTTAAAAGTGTATTTCTTAGCAAAGTTCATTTTCTAGAGCAATAATGATGATAAATCTGAAATGTTTAAAAATAACTTATTTACAAAATAGCTTAAACTGGAATTTTAAATCATAATTAATAATCTAGAAATTAAATGTGATATGTAAAACATTGTAACCACACTTTTGATAGATATCGGCAAATAATATGTAAAAAAAAACTAAAAATAAAAAAAAAAAGATCAGTGGAGTACTTTAGCCCGGATCGGGGTCTGCCTAACGAGATCAGGTATCCAACTTTCATTCAGAATGAAGGACAGTTCAATGAACATGCACACAAAATTTAGTATCTTCATATTATTAATTATGCAAATGTCTTAAACATAGATTTAATCAAAATTATTAGTATTTATGAGATAATCAAAAACCATAGAAAACGTTTTCTATGTAACAGGGAGTTAATAAATAATATATGGGATAAAAGTAAACCAACGTTGTGTAAATGTAAGACGACTTATCTTTTTCCTTTGCAGTTTAATTAATAATGAAACTATTCGCGGGCTCAGCACATAGAAAATTATAGCTCAGTGATAGAGCACCTGACTGCCGTGCGACGGGTCCCGGGTTCCACTCCCGGCTGAGGGGTGGGGATTTTTCTCCAACAAAATGATTCATCTTCCCCAAGTATGAGTGAGGGCACGAATGTGTGCGTGATCTATAATGATTAAACCTTCGATATGTTCTCAAAGAAGAACGGCCGCCGATATGACCATTGCAGTTAAAGGCGGAGTACAAATGAAACAACAAAATGGACATTATGCTTCAGAAGTAATTAATAAGATATTTATTCGCAAATAATCCAACTTATACATTTTCTTTTAGCTAAACATATTTTAATCAAACGTTTCAGCCATGCTTCGAGAAAAATAATGATACATTTCTCTGTTCAAATGATAATTTGTTGTGTAATTTGCAAAATTCTGAATTTTGTTCATACGTAATTTTGTTTATGTTCGGTGTACGTCAAATTGTGTATCTTCGATCAAATATCGATGTCTAATTTCTTTATAGAATGCACACATTCTTGTGTATCACAGATAAGCGGTAGGGAAAGCCTCTGAAAATAAAATTGACCGTTTACCTTTTGGCAAAATATATTTTTAAATCAAAGGCTGTAGTTGAGATCAGAAAACAGGAGCGTTATCAGAAATTTCTGGAGAATAGAAAGGCATGAATAACGAGATGGTTGATTGTTAACCCCTGTGCTTTTGCACAGCAGCCAAAGCAGAATAGTCCATGTAATTAGAACACCACTAATTATATAACGTAAAAACAAAACAGCATTTCAAAGAAATGGCTTTTGTTTTTTCTCACTCCGATCTGGAAGAGCTATTTTAAACATTTAACTGTCGAGGGTTTATGGAAACGGAAGCGTGTGCGAAGAAAACTGAGATTACGAGGAACTCGCCTGTTTCTTTTTTCTTTCTTTTTTCTGCCGTTTGTTTCTTTTTTCCACTTTGAAGGCAAGAGGCGGAAGCAACGCACATCAAGAGACCACACTAAAGAGACAGGCATGTTTTCCCTTGGTAATTTATCACCAGATCTTACAGCTTGGAACTGTTTGCGTCTTTAAAGGGGAATAGTGAGTAATTGAACTGCTTCAACTAGAAATAAGTTTAGTAAGCATGCTGAATTTTTATGCATTTACTTGTTTGCACTTGATTGTTTTATGCATTTACTGTGTTTTCCTTTCCTAGATATAATTAATTGCTAGAGGAAATATTGTATTGTTAACGCTAAAAATTCGACATCCAGATCATATGAAAATCTACGCTTTGAACTTCTCTGTGTAAATGAAATATCTTCTTATTCCCTAGCGGTGCCACTATCATGATGTTAGGGGGTTTTTGTTCCTCTATCCCTTAAGGCGTACCTGAGGAACCGAAGTTTTATGGATCCGATAGAGAACCAGGATGGGTGATCAGCACGATAAATGAAATGTTATTAATATTTAAAAAAAAAAAAAAAAAAAAAACTTTTCTATAAAGGTTTCACGCGCAAAGACACGTCAGTTTCACGACACATGGAGTTGCTGGTTTATGGTTCTTGACTCCGTTTCCTTTGAGTGAAAGAATCTAACATTCCGTAGACTCTTGTGTTTAAATGAAAACATTACGAAACATCGGGAGGAGTACAGGTACTTGTGTAACATGCAGCGTTAACTGAGTTTGATTGAAGCTGATTTGGCTACACATTTCTACTTGGTGATTCACTCTCCGGCCTATTTGTCAGTCTGTCTGAAACAAATTGCAACTTACGACGCGAGATAGTATATCGAATAGGAATATTTGTTCTTTTCCTTCCATCTGTGTTGCGCAAGTCAAACTCTGGCCTGGTTCATACAACCTGTCTGAAGAATGAATGCAGACGGCCACAAGTGGAAGCTTGCGTTAACACAAGCAGATAACCGGTATTACGTCACCATTCCCTGTATCTTTCGGCAATATTGGAATGAAGCAGTGTCTTACAGTGGACGGGCTCGAATCAATGCAAACACTATCATACGCTCACAATATAGAAAAGTAATATTCATTGTGTTAAAGTTTTGTAAAGAAGAAAAATGTAAAGGTATGATTATTCCGTTAAGTAATGCTTCAGTAATGGCAGTGGGGAAAAGTGAAATAACTGTGCATAATATAGTGAAGGAGGTTCAAAGTTCAAAGCGCACTGAAGAAAACTGAAGAACTGAAGAAAACTGGCAGAAATCGCCCATATCCAAAATGGCTCGAACTCAATGAGTTTGAAAAATGTGTTGTACGTAGAACTTTCTCGAATTTTACGAACAGAGAAAAGAAACTCTTACAGTACGTAAACTCATGAATGCTGTTAAAGAAAAGATCCCTGTTTAAGGTAGAACGTATTCTGGAGAATCCTTAAAGGCATGGGATATCGATTTCCCAAGAAAAAAAGTGTGTTACGTAAGCTGTGCATATGTTTTGATGGTCAGACTGTGCTGTACTATACTCCTTCCTTCTCTAACCTCTGAAAACCGAGCCATGCTACACCAGCGACCTCCCCCAAAAAAGACATTCATTCGTCAGATAGGTAGTAACTAAATTCCATAAATATTTTGTTTTACCAATGTGCAACAGTGTTAAAGTATACAGTGCTACTAATAAAAACCAGTATGTAAAATATGCGCTGTCTTAAGTCACACAGTGCAACAAATTAAAAGAAGTAGGTTACATTTATACACAGATTGAAGTTTACAGAACATCTATTGAAAAAAAAAAATGTTTACGAGCTTCCCGTCTTTATCAGAAAATGATACCGCAACATCTGAAAATTGATTACATCCATTTTTACACAAAACTACTAACAACATAACTCAATAAACAAGTATTGAGTATCGAGAAATATTTGTATTATCCCACCATTGATTGAAATAAATGAATTTCATTTTAAAAAATTACATCTGATATGGTACTTAACAGGCCCATCTCTATGAATGAACCCATAGAGTGGAAAGCAAATTGTTCTACCTAACAGATTTAATATGAGAAGTATCTTTCTCTCATAAATTCTCTCTTGTTGATTTTAGAGATACATCTTATATAAACACTTTAGGACATTAACAAGAAAGAAGAAAGACATGGAAACCGAATCACTGAACGTGATGTAACATAGGAAATACGTTTTTCTTGTATACTCTGTAGATTTTAGAGATACATTTCATAAAAAAAAAAGTTTAATAACATTAGATAAAATAGAAATGGGATCTCAACGAAGAAAGATTTTGTTTATTTTATAACAGTAATATAGCAAATTTTATTAATTCTTTGCCTCATTACTTGTTTCATAGCTCGCTGCTGGTTTGTAACAAATGAAAATCGGTGTATAAAATGCACGAGATGAGTATGTTATTGCAACTAAACCTCTTAAGTTTGTAATGAATGATTGTCGATATTAAGGATTAAAAATAAAAAGACTTTTTCAATATTGTGTTCCGATTCATTCTAAAGATTTTTCTTCAAAATTGGCTGTAGAATATTAATAGAAACTGATTTCTCGTGCTAATTATTGTATATCTATTATATATTACGTAAAAAGGTTTTATTCTAATGTTACGTTACGAGTATTTTTGCCTACCAATGATTTCAAATTAAGCAAGAAACGCATAGTTACACAAAACATACGGAAACATCATTCGAATGTAAATGCGATGAAAAGAAAAGAATGGTGAAGTTCAAGCACATTGCTTAGATGGCACTTGAGAAAGCTTAAACTCGCGATATGTATTTTTTCGAAAATGGTTAACGCTACGAAAAATTTGACGGAAGAGTTGTTTTGACAAAAAAAAAACTCTATATGTGCATGATATATAAGCATCTGAAAAGTGTATTTTAATTTTTTAAAAGTTAGTTTTTGAGGAAATAAAAAAATGTGTATGTAAAGCATAATTTTTGGACGACATATTTTCTTGAGAAATCTTCGTGCCGCCGATACGTAACTTAATTTAAATCTCTCCCTCCCTCCAATATATAGACTTTTTAATGGCCTTTTTTGTTTAACCCAGAAGGCGTGTTTCCGTGAAGTATTTACATCAAATTTTTACTGGAATGTGATATTCCCTACGTGCCTTAGGTATGCGATAAAGTAAAATACACTCGATATCGAATTTTTTGGGTCCAGTTGCATGCTTCCTCTACTTCCCTTAGGCATGTGATAGAATAATAGACTCAAGAAGAGCAACAGACACCTGTGAGTTATAAAATATATAGCTAAGCTTTCACAGAAATCTAAAATTCTGCGCAAAACGAATTTTCAATCTCAAACCAAGTCTTGGCCGAGCGGTTAGATTGCTTGTCTCTCAGCAAGGTGGCCCTTGGTGAAAGGGCAATAAGGAAACAAGGGAAATAAGGAAAAAGAGTAGGCTTAATCGATGGCCAAATCTGTTAAGAGCTGGTCGCTATGTGAAGGACTTCAAATTCCGTTCTCTTGTATAACCAAGAAGAAAAAAAGAAGCAATTCCTAGTTGAGAAAATTATAAAGTTTTGAAAATTCAAACAAATACCAAGAACTGTCTTGGAAATGATTAGTTACACGTACACGCAAATGTGCCGCAGTGAGATTCATCCGTTGAAAACATATCTCAGAGTAACTTAAAACAAGGTGTACAATACAAAGGCCCCTCAAAATCCAACCTCTGCGGTCCTCGTCCCGAGGGGTGGGCAACAGGAAGTAGGGGACTGACTGATGGGGTGACGTACGGTGGGGACTTGGTGTACCCCAGGACCGCTACGGCTACCGAGAAGGCCCATCAGTAACCCCGAAAACTGGCAGAAGAGGCTCTGGTATTTTTCCCCAGGGACCTACTACGGTAGGTACGGGATTGGCGATCCCGGGGTCCCTAGCCATTCACCCTCAATTCATCCCCTTCATCTCCATCAACTGTGCCACGTGTAGCTACTGCTTGTCAGTAAGCATCACCTTCTTCCCCTTCTAGTTTTTTATTATAATTATTAGCACTTAAGGTCTTAGGTTTATAACTCCTGTCTCACCAGCAGGGATCTCTCCTATCTCCGTGGTTCTGTCCCACGGTTTTCAGCGCGGCTTCCGACATGTGTGCTCTCCGGAGGTCTCAAAAGTGAAGGTTGAGCGGACCCTTCGCACTGCCCCTATGTGTAGCCTTAGGTGCGGAGCCCGTCCACACCGTCAAGTACACCCACGTAGCTCCTTGAGGGCCCGTTCTGTGTTAATCTCCCGACGGCCGTGTTGCCGTTGGGTTAGTATCACGGACCGGACGTGTTACCGCTGACGGAACCCCGGTGTAATCAACCACAAGTCCCCTGAATCCGCGTGTGCCTATTACACGCATGCGCGGCCTAAAGCGGGGAGCCACAGGCGGTTATTCCTGTGGTAGGGGAATAAAGCCGGGGTGTGCGTGGTGAACGGTTTACCCATACGGACAAGCAGTGGATTTTGAAGGGTAGCTTTTCTGAGGTACAAATGAGATCGGTCATGGGTGAGGTCCCCATGACGGCACAGACCGTGAAGATTCGGTGTCTTTTTTCTTTAACCCCCGGATGGCAGGCTAACGCCGACGGTTCCGGAAGGGGGTCTATATCATCATGTCTCCACGCAAAACCTCCTTTACTGACCCATTTTTAGTGATGACCTTGGCATGTAATGGCAAAACGTTTAAAGATATTAGTCCGTTCTATATCAAGCGGGAATTAGATAAGATCAGTGGCCCTGTTAAGAATGCGACGCGACTCCGAGACGGCACCTTACTATTGGAGAGCTCAAATGCAGACCAATCTCACAAACTGCAAAAGGCGACTTTGTTGGGCTCCTACCCGATCCGGGTAGCCCCACACAAAACTCTTAACACCTGCAGAGGAGTAGTCACCACCTCTAGCCTAGATGGTCTTGCAAATGAAGAAATAGTAAGTTGCCTCTCTGACCAGCTTGTTTGTCAGGCGTACCGCTTAACACGGAAACAAGATGGCAAGGAGTACCCACTACGTACGGTATTTCTAACTTTTGCTGGGACGAAGTTACCCGAATATATATATTGCGGCTATGAACGTGCTAGCGTCCGCCAGTATGTCCCGAACCCCATGCGCTGCTTCCAATGTCAGCGGTTCGGACATACTAAGGTCACGTGTACCAATCCTGCTCTTTGTGAGCAATGTGGCCTGGCGAAACACGAAGACCCAAACTGCACTCGAACACCTTGTTGCGTAAACTGTGGCGGTAGTCATCCTTCCAGCTCGCGACAGTGCCCTAGATTTATGGACGAAAAAAGTATTCAGGAGCTACGTGTAAAAGAACGCCTGACTTTTCCAGAGGCACGACGGCGCTTTGAACAACTAAAGCCTGCTACCACTACTACTGGGTATGCATCAGCAGCTCGCCGTACTCCTAATACCACTGTTGCTGTTCAACACGTCCCTGTCGCCCACGCATCCACGCAGACAGACTCTCTAGCCGTTAAACCCACGTCTCAGACTGTTTGTATATCCACCAGCACAGCCTCCGGTTCAACCGTACAGACTCCAGCCACCAAGCCATCAGCGGGTAACAGCCATCCCGTAGTAAATGCGAAAAACTGATCCCGGCCACCACATAGATCGCGAAGTCGCTCACCTTCTATTAGATCGCGGTCTCGTTCTACGAGCCGTAGGAGTTCTGACTCCCGAACATCAGCGGAGTCACAGGAGGCTAACGATTTTCGAGTCGTAGGGCCCAAATCAGCCAAGGTCAAGAAAAAGGTTAAAACGGCCCGCTAAAAACTCTTTATGGAAATAATCCAGTGGAATGTCAATGGTTTTCGAGCTCGTGCTCAAGACCTACAACATTTAGTTTCTCAACGGTCACCATCAATTATTTGTCTCCAGGAAACCCACTTACATCCCAATCACTCGTTACACCTTCACTCTTTCTCTGCATTTAGAAGCGACTCTCTTGCAGGTGTGCGTGCAAGCGGTGGCGTTGCTACCCTAGTGGCTCCTTACATCTCAGCCGCCAACGTTCCTCTCACCACACCAATGCAAGCTGTGGCCGTTCGGATACAGCTGGAGAGCATCAGTTTTACCATCTGCAACGTGTACCTGCCGCCGCTCAGTATAGTTCCAGAGCGTGATCTTAGAGCTCTCTTGGCTCAGCTCCCCTCACCATTACTCCTTGTGGGAGATTTGAATGCCAAGCACACGCTCTGGGGATCAGACACTGATGACGCCCGTGGATGCCTCCTCGTAGACGTCTTCGATCAGTCAGACCTGCTTCTGCTAAATACTGGTGACCCGACATTCCTATCATCCGCTTATGGTACACATTCCGTACTAGACCTTTCTTTCTGCAGTCCGTCATTAGTACCACTACTTGAGTGGTCAGTACTTTCCGACCTCTTTGGCAGTGATCATTACCCCATTAACATTCATTTTTCTGGCCGCCAATGTGTACCTTCTCGACATCCCCGCTGGATTATTTCCAAAGCTAACTGGGGAAAATTCCAATCCCTCATACACCTCATCGACGATGGTTTCGACACCATCGACGAAATGGTCGAATATTTTACTTGCTCGATCCTGCTCGCAGCAGAATCCAGCATTCCTCGAGGTTCACCTACACCACGTCGTATCCCTGTACCGTGGTGGTCTGAGGAATGCAGTTTGGCTGTCAAAGCACGCAAACGTGCTTTGCGCGTTTTTCAGCGGCACCCGACGGAAGGGAACTTCGTCGCCTTCAAACGTTCTCGCGCTAGGGCACGCTTTATACTGCGCAACGCAAAGCGTAAATCCTGGGAAGCCTATGTGTCTTCGCTTTCCCGGCGCAGCTCTACCCAACAAGTATGGTCAGCTGTTCGGCGGATGTATGGCAAGTATCGCCGGACGGTAATTCCCGGCCTCGCCATCAACGGTTCCATGTGCACCACCGAGCAGGACATAGCTGAAGCACTAGCTACCTCTTTTGCTGCCACGAGCCAAACTGCCCGCTATGACGCTCTCTTCCTGCCTATCAAGGAAAAGGCGGAGCGGGTACCACTGAATTTTAATAGTGACTGCACCGAGCCGTACAACCAACCCTTTACCGCTGCCGAGCTCGCCCATTCTCTAGCGTTAGCAAAGGATTCTTCTCCAGGTCCCGATGACGTACACCGACAGATGCTACTACATCTTCCATCTGAGGCGCTATGTTTCCTATTAAACATCTATAACCGCATTTGGCATGAGCGGGTTTTCCCTCCCTCCTGGCGAGAGGGTATTGTCATCCCCATCCCTCGACCCGGAAAGGACCGCACACTTCCATCTAGCTACCGCCCCATTTGTCTGACGAGTGTCCTCTGCAAGACCTTCGAGCGAATGATAAACGCTCGATTAAATTGGTGGCTAGAAAAACATAACCATCTGTCCAACTTGCAATGCGGTTTTCGTCGCCATCGCTCAAGTGTCGACAATCTAACGCGCCTTTCCGATGCGTTTCTACTGAAACAGCACGCCGTGGGTGTGTTCCTCGACCTGGAGAAGGCCTATGACACCACTTGGCGGTACGGCATACTCCGTAACCTTCATAGTTACGGTATGCGTGGTCATCTACCCGAGTTTTTATGCAATTTTTTAAAACTTCGCCGTTTTCGGGTTCGCATAGGAAACACGATATCACGGCAGCGGATACAGGAGAACGGTGTACCTCAAGGGTCGATTTTGAGCGTCACCCTTTTCGCCGTAGCGATTAACGGCATCACTAGTGCCGTTCGAAGTGGAATTCCATCATCCCTCTATGTTGACGACTTCGCTATCTATTATAGGTCTGCCAACATAGATCACATTGAGCGCCAACTGCAGCTGACCATTACCCAGCTAGCAGCTTGGGCGCTTCAAACCGGCTTCCGTTTTTCAGCTGCGAAGACGCAGTGTATCCACTTTCACCGCCTACGAGGTATTCACCCGCCTCCTGATCTTTATTTGAACGGCACACCCCTGCCATTTGTCTCGCACCTGAAGTTCTTGGGCCTCTACTTGGACCGACAACTAAATTGGGAGCACCACATTCGTCACCTTCGAGCCTCTTGCGATCGTTCTCTTCGGGTGCTGAAGGTATTATCTGGAGCATCTTGGGGGGGGGGGGAGCGATCGCACTGTAATGTTGAGGCTGTACCGCTCTCTGGTTCGGTCCAAGCTGGACTATGGCAGTTTTATTTATGGCGCAGCGACCGCCTCTAAACTTCCCCTTTTAGACACCGTGCATCACACTGGCATCCGCCTTGCCACAGGAGCTTTCAGCACCAGTCGAGTCGACTGCCTGTATGCAGACTCAGGCGAACCTCCACTCCATATTCGTCGCTCGCTGTTACTGTGCTCATACGTGTCGAAGTTGGCAAGTTATCCCAATCATCCTTGTTTTAAACCAGTTCTGTGTCCAGATTTAGTCCACCGTTATATGCGCCCTGGTTCTCGGACACGCCCCGTGGGAATAAGATTTCGGGATCACCTACATTCCCATGGCCTCCGAATGCCTCGCGTGGAGAGGTCGTCCATCTGCCCTTATCCTGCATGGCAGCTCAATCGTGCGCGGTTCGATCTAACTCTTTCAAACAACCCTAGACTCGCTACTCCACATTCGGTGTTCCAACAACTTTTTGACGAATTACTGGGCCGTTACCCTAACTACGTTCCGGTCTTTACAGACGGTTCCCAGTTAGGTAACGCTACGGGTTGCGCATTCTTCATTAACGGTGAGGCTCATAAATTTCGACTTCTGGACTCCACTTCGGTCTTCTCAGCAGAGCTGTATGCCATCTTTTATTTGCTCCTTTTTATTTGCAAGTTAGCTCCTGGCTCTTTTATCGTCTGCACTGACTGTCTAAGTGCGCTTCAGGCCTTACAACAGCACACTACCGCTCACACACTGGTTTTAAAAATACAGACCCAGATCTCGCAAATGCTCAGTCGCGGATACAATTTTGTTTTTACTTGGACCCCAGGCCATGTTGGGATTTGCGGGAACGAGGAGGCGGACGCGGCTGCTAAGTCTGCTTGCCGTTTGCCCCGGAGTTTAACAACTACAGTGCCATTCCAGGACGTGCAACGTTTTTTCCGTCGCCAACTCCTCTCTGCTTGGCAGCACTCCTGGACAGCTTTACAAGGCACACAACTCCGGGCAATTAAAGACAGCGTACGACCCTGGCTAACTTCCTGCAGGGATAACCGGCGAGCCGAGGTGATACTCACCCGGCTGAGAATTGGGCACACACGAGGTACTCATGGTCATTTGTTGAGAGGGGAACCGGCCCCAGTGTGTGCTCCGTGTGCCGTACGCCTCACTGTGCGGCATATTTTACTCGATTGCCCACAGTACGCCCGCGTTCGCCAGTCTTTGGGCTTGGGAGCTAACTTGCTCAGTATTTTAGGTGACGACCCAGTGGCCGTGGATAAGGCACTGCGGTTTATTTTTAAAATCGGTTTTAATAAACAAGTATGACTTGTGTTTTATATCTATTGCTTTTAGAGATTTTAAATTTTTAGTACTGGGACGAGTTTTAATGTGTTTTTAATAGTTGAGTGTTTATATTTTATCTTACTTTTTAACTTTGTGTAGCTTTTAGATTTTAGTGTTGACTTAGGGCCAAAATGACCTTGTTGTCGACGGGCCCTAAAACCCTACACACTCACTCACACTACAAGACAAAGCCACCCACCTTGGAAGGATTAAAACAAAATATCTTCCAGGAAATTGCCAGCATTTCACAACTATATTGCCGCGAGTAATGCATAGTTTCTTAGAGGTGCTAAACATGAATGGACAACGGCGGTGGCCAGTTTCAGCATCGCCTTTACAAGTAGTTTTAAAAATGTTGCATGGTTTCATCCGCGCCTTTCTATGGTAGCGGCAGACGGCAACGAGCGCCAAGGACGCGAACAGGCAAAACACGGCACAGCCGGTTCGGAGGTGTTTGACTCTCCCGTTAGTTGCGCATGAGTAAAAGCGTCTTACAACGTGGCCAAATCAAGATGTACCACCGATCCATCTGCAGTGTCTCGCCAGTTTAAAGGAGCAGCGCGCTAGATTTATTCGAAGTAGATTTTAAATTATCACATAATGCGTTACGTTTAATGGATTAAAAAAACTAACCAATAATTCCGCAAGATGTAAGAAGTTTGGGTGTTCACGTACTCTTAGCAGCTGTCACTGACAGTATCTAAAAAGGGAAGAAACATTATTTTCTAAAGAAGAGAGATACGCATTATTCTCTCTGGCAGGAAAGTAAATATTTATTTTACAAGGCGGAGAACTCTGTGAAATGTGAACATTGCCACATGTTCGATCTATGGATGTTGAAATAATAAGTTTCCTTCGAGTGACGAGCTGTCATTTGCATTTTATGGAACGCTGAACATCGATTTGAAAAGATAACAGAAAATATGCATTCTATTCGACAAAAGATAATATTGAGAATATCAAGAATGCACGTTTTGTGCTTCTGGAACTTCAGCCCTCCCCCAGATATAAAGAGTTATATAGCCTTTTCTGTGTTTGAATGACACACATCATGGATGAAAATACTGTTTTCTATACCTTGAAGGCTGTTTTTTTTTTTTTTTTTTTTTTTTTTTTTTTTTTTTTTTTTTTTTTTTTTTTTAGAATGGAGTTTCCATAAATATAAACTACAAATATTTGGGGAGGGTGTCAAGTATCATTGACTTCATAAATTTAACAGCAGAGCCATCGTTTTACTTTTGAATGTCTGATTTGTATAGAAAACTGATCAAGATTTAATGTCAGCTGTAATTAATTTAATTCCCTGGCTTCGTAGGCTACGAAAATTTGACCAACATGCGGAATTAGTTACAAATTATTCTATAAAACACCAACACTAAGTTTTAAAATTGGAGAAATTTGCATCAATAACCTCTCCTTCTTAAGGTGGCTATGCCGAAATTTTGAAGATAAATAAAAAGTAAACACACATGCCATCTATATGGATTTTTTTATATGAGATGAAAAAAAAAATATTTTTTCTGTGTACACTTTTAACCCTTTCTTTTCCCCTTGGAGACACGCATCACTAGAGAAAACTTGAAACAGCAACTGGTTTTCTGTTCGCTACGTGCAATCTTGGTTGTATGTTATCTTTATTGCATTCTTGATGCAGTTTATTATCCTATCCCAGGCAGCTAATCGTTGAGTGGAAGATAGGCCTAATTAGACTTGCTATTTAAAACGTTAGTTTTTTTCCGCGGAAAAGGGAAAGAATGCCCATAAAACATTTTTTTTTTCAAGTAGTTTCACTTATAAAAATGTGCTTCCAGACCGTAGGGAATATCGGGAGTAATCCTGGCTAACGAAAAATTCTTACTCTCCATCCGAGATTCGAATCGGAGATCTGTGAGTTTGAAGCTTAGTATGCGAACCACCGTACCACATAGGTAGTACTATACCCCTTTGACTAATAAAATGTTCCTACATTTGTAATTTCCTTCGAATAGGCTGTGAGGCTCTTCTGATGGAATTTTGTATACCTATGTTTATACAATTGGTATGCTGTAAGAAACATATAAAAGCTTGTTACATATGAAAGATATATGAAACCATTCATGATAAATTGTTGTTGTATATATGTATATTAATGCTCGGTCGCCATTCATTTGATTCTGATGTGCATAAAGTATAGATACAGTACCATAGATACTGTCCCATAAGAAATGTTGTTTAAGAAAAACGATTGAGATGTGTTCTGACAAGCAATTAACTAATTTTCGAAGTACAGACCATTAGATTCTATGGTCTTGAGCCATCGTTCAGTGAGGTTTATTATCCCATGATGGTGCCAATCCATGGTTTTTGATGCGAAGAATTCGGGTGACACCCACTTGCACTGCTTCAAAGTTGTCAAAATTTCTTCCACGTGAAAAATGGGCCATGGATCGAAAAAGATGATAATCTGATGGTACATCAGGGCTGTATGCTGGGTGTGTAGTAGTTCGATTCTTCCCGACTCCTGAATGTTTCCCATGGTTGTTCGTGCAGTATGAGGTGTTGCATTGTCCTGTTGCAATAGAACTCTATTTCGGTTAACTAATGTTGTGTATCCGTCTCAAAATTTGATGAACTCGTTCCAGTTGTTGAGAATAAAGATCTGCATCAATCGCCCGCCCTTTTGGAATAAATTACCAGTGAACTACACCTTCAAAATTCCACCAGACACGCAACATTATTTTGGGACCGAGCTGATTTTTTTAACGATGACTTCGACAAATTGGCGGGGGTCAAACCACTGTTTCGAGGCATCAGGGTTTCGGTAATATCCCATTTTTCATCACAGGTGACACGTCTCCTGACATCCATGGGATCACGGATGAGCTAATGACAGATATCCACTCTACGTTCATGAGATACTGATCTACAGCTTCTGAACGATTTTCCAAGTGACTAAATGTGGTGATGTATGGTATCTTTTTATGCACCATATTCTTCAGATAGGTCTTCTAGAACGTGGAAAATCTTTGTTTTCGTCTCCACTGTTGAAACGTTGGAACCATCGTCGTGCCACACGCTCACTAATCTTCCACTTCGCATATTCGAGCTGACTCTGAAAATGAAACAAACTTCACTTATCTTTGAAGAAATTGATAAAAATGTACAGAGCATTTAAGAGACTAAATTAGCGAACTTTGTTTGCGTCGTTAATAATTTGAGGGGGAAAATATTTATTTAAAAAAAATCGTGTAATGAATTTTGAAATACCACCAACCGATTATGTCTTTAAGTTTGTTTCATTTTCAGAGTTTGGTAATAAATACAAAAATAATACATCTAGCGACAGTAACGATGACAACGAAGGGAATGTGGACTGACGATGCAAACAAAGTTTGCGAAATTAGCCTCTTAAATTCTGTGGAAATTTTCATTAATCTCTTAAAGGATAAATTAAGTTTCTGGCAAATAGTCATATTTTATGTAGAATGTACCTCGTCCATCCATTCATATCTCCTATGGTTTAGCAGTTATACAAAATTCACTCAGAATGAAGGGGACTTCGCAGATTGTTTCTAGTACCTAAGAAGTTTTTTGTTATGTATTTTTCTTTTTTATAGTAAATTACCTTAAATATGGCATATTAATCAAAATCGTTAGCCAATTTTTAGATAATATTCGAAGGATGTTTCATGAAAAGACTGGCTTGGGTTGGAGGATTTCCTTGAAGATCTCCCTGTCAGTCTTTGAAATGGACTAAAATTAATTGCCAAGTGGAATTTAGTGGCTTTTTGTTTGAAGGATTGCTAAAAGGTGAAGGTGCCTTAAAACATGTAATTCGGTAAGTATAGTAAGATCCATATAAACCTGAACCATTTCAACAGGCCATAACTTTTGAACCAATAATAGTACACACGTGCAACTTTGGAAGAATACACAATTGGGAGATTACATTACACTATTTATATCTCAGGAGAAAATGTTGCACGTGTCCTCCACCAGCATCTATACATGTTTGCACTCGTCTCACCATATTCTCTGAAGTTTTACGAGGATGATATCGAATTGAGAGGCTATTTCCAGCAAGGTAGAGCAACGTGCCATGCATCTAATGACACCATGGAACTTGTAAGCAGTTTCTTTGTTAATCGAATAATCTCAAAAGGTCTGTGGCCCTCCAGATCCCCTGATCTAACTCGCCTCGGTAGCGTGGTGGTAGCATGTCTGCCTCACGTTCAAGAGTTCCCGAGTTCGAATCTCGGTCAGGGTGAGTTACCTGGATAAGGTTTTTCCGGGGTTTTCCCTTGCCCTCAAAGGCGAATGTCGGGTAACTCTAAGCTCTATGGACCCTGGGCTCATTTGAGAATCGTTTCACCCATTTCATTCATCGGCCGATATGACTTAACGTTGAAGGACGTAAATTACAACAACAACATCTACTGACCTAGCCTCACCGGGTTTTTTCTTGTGGGGGTGTCTAAAAACACAGTGAACAAGAACAGGCCACGGACAATTGATGTTCTCAAGGAATCCATTCGAACTGAAATAAGTAACATTGGCGAAGATACTCTCCGTAAAACTTCAAAGAATATGGTAAGACGAGTGAAAAAATGTATAGATGCTGGTGGAGGACACTTCCAACATTTTCTCTGAGATGTAAATAGTGTAATGTAATATCCCAATTATGTATTATATTCTCCCAAAGTTGCACGTGTGTCCTATTTATTGGTTCAAAAGTTATGGCCTATTGAAATGGTTCAGGTTTATATGGATCGCACTATATTAAAGAAGGTAAAAATAGTGATTGATAGAGAAAGTGATGGAATGTAACATCAGTCCCTCCCCAGTCCCCGCCGTCCAGGGTTCTGCGAGATACAGCGCATAGAAATGCATCTCATTTTCATCACAAAATTGCCAGCGGGATCAGGAGCCATCAGTATGGAAATGTCTGTTAGTGGTGTAACATGTGGCATACCTGCTGGCGAAATGTAGATCTGTAATCAGTAATGAATGAATGCCTGAATACCGCGAAGGATTCATAATATTGACTTGTGTTATGTACGCCTAAGAGAGATGTTGCTTTTTACTTCACACCCCTGTAGCTGGCCGTGAAAAACTAAAACGTGTTGATATCATAATTAAAAATCGAAAAGTTGGTCGGGTTTATATTTAAAGCATCCTAGAAGGATGAAAAAAAAATCCCTCCTACGCCAAATTAACGTTCAAATCAAAAAGTGTTCGTTAATTTTAATTTTCTCAAAAGGTTTGTATTTTTATTTTTATTTAAGTACACATTTGTAAGATATTTCCAGTATACATAAATTTCATATCTTGAGTTTTCTGGAAATAGCCCATAAAGCCGTATTCATTATGAATGAGTTTATAACTTTAGTCCCAGTCATATAGAACCGTTAATATGTTAACGCGAGGACTTGAACCAATGGAACCAACATAACATTTGCTTTGCCACTCACAATGACATAACGTCATCAAAACAAAATAACCTCCTTATCAATCATATAGCCCGCCTCGGTAGCGTGGTGGTAGCATGTCTGCCTCACGTTCAAGAGGTCCCGAATTCGAATCTCGGTCAGGGTGAGTTAGCTGGATAAGGTTTTTCTCGGGGTTTTCCATTATCCTGAAAGACGAATGTCGGGTAACTCTAAGCTCTATGGACCCCGGGCTCATTTAAGCATCATTTTACCCATTCCATTCCTCGTCCGAGATGACTTAATTTTGGAGGACGTAAATTACAAAAAAAAAAAAAAAAAAAAAAAAAAAAAAAATACAAGTAGTGGGATGGTTTTTAATTAAATTTGTACTACACTAACATTTCACGAAACTACTCTTTTTCGAAACCTTCGAATAATTTAGCACTTATAAATATCCATACAGAACATTATTTGCCCAACTACAATGACAATTGATGCAAATAACAATAATAAGCTAATAATAACAATAAGTATATTATGGTTTTTCCATAGATAAAAGGAGTAGTATTTTATAGCCTAACGTAACCTGAAGTTTCTCACAAAGTAGATAGATACCATAGTAAATAATACAAACTCATGCCAACTTTGACATTTCAGTTCATTTGCAATTTACTTACAAAGATTTTCTTTCAGCAAATAGGTATCTTAGTTGGATTCATCATAAAGACAACGATGATTTTAAAATAAAATAATCAATTTCTCGTCAAATTACTCCGTATTTTCAATTTTCTTTTCTGTGCAGTGCGATAGTGTTGCTCTCTCTCTCTCTCTCTCTCTCTCTCTCTCTCTCTCTCTCTCTCTCTCTCTCTCTCTCTCTCTCTCTCTCTCTCTCTCTCTCTCTCTCTCTCTCTCTCTCATATATATATATATATATATATATATATATATATATTCATGTTAACGAAAATCACTGTGAATGGCCTTATTTATTAACCTAACAACAAGTTTGAGTTTGCTATAACTCTCTGTATGAATGGGGAAATTAGAAGATACGTAGATCTGATTAAATCACACTTTCTTTCAAATAATAATTTGTCACTAAGCATTCTCGAGATATTCTGTATTACTTTGAGTTTCCAAAACAGTCATATATATTTTTTTCAGCTGCAAAGCTATTCTCATTTCTTTCATGGGCATCCATAGAGAACAGAATTTTTAAACCTATCACATAGTGACTTGTTTTTTTTTTTAACTTGACTATCGCTTAAGTTTATTTCGTGTGTATATCTAAGTATGTAGATGTTTAATGAAGATTTCTCCATTAACAAGAAGTCGATAGAAGAAGAGGCTTTTGTAGCGGGTATGGGACCGGGGCCCACTCACCATTGTGAAGAAATTGAGGAGCTACGCTAGGTAGCGAGCCCTGGTCTAGAAAGCCAACTTTCCGGCTGGGGTGCCGAAATGCTCACACCTCATATCGGTTGAATGATCGCCCATCTCAACTTTGCGCATGTGGGTGTGAAGCCGACAGTCGCGTTGACACGCTGAGACCCACTTAGGACTGCTACGCCATGTTTTTTTTTTTTAGAAGTGCAGAGAAAGTAATGTGAATGCTTCCTTTTTTTTCTTGTTCCATTTATACCCCGCCTTTAACTACTATGGTCATATCGGCGGCCGTTCTCCTTTGGAACATACTGAAGGTGTTAACTCGTTATCTTTGGGTTTATTTATCATTACATCACGCACACATTCACACTCTCATTCATACTTCCAGACTCTGGGGAAGATGGGGAATTATCTTGGTCGAAGAAAAATCCCCACCCCCACCGCCGGGAATCGAACCCGGGACCCCTAGCACGGTATATATATGTATTCAGGAACCTCCAAACATTTCTAATATCTGAATATCAGGGTTTGGGTGGAATTGTGCGATATCTTGCAATGCCTTCAGCTACGTAACAGAAAATAGAGATGGGGAAAAGGAGAGAAAAACGTGTATTATGAAATAGTTTTGTCAGCTCATGGTTGGCTAAGGGTATTTTTGCACCCTGTTACATAAGCTAAAGACAGGGCAGTGCACATACTCAATTAATGTGGGGTGTCCATGTCTCAGTTCAGTGAGTAAATGGATACCCTTATGTTACCTTTTTAAAGACAGGCTTCGCTTTGAGGGATAGTAGTTCAGCCCTTCCGATAGCAACTCCAATACAATTAGCCCTGAAGGTAAACAGTGTCTGAGATGTTGGTGAAAAGCGATGTCGGAGCCAAACACAAGTTTGTGTACTTGTTTTTCCCTCATATCATCTGTGAAGGCAGTGTTTATTATTAATATAATAAGTTTAAATCTTTGGGTGTTTTTATTCAATTTTAAGTGTCAAAATATTTTTTGGAGTTAATATGTAACTATTTTATATATTTACCATGTTTGGCGTGCATTTCATTTAGGAAGAAAAGTGTTTCAAGTTTTGGAGCAAAATGTATAATTATGTAGAAATATGTGTATTTTACTAAAACGTAAACATGTAAACAAACTTAACTAAGCAAAATGTATAATTATGTAGAAATGTGTGTATTTTACTAAAACGTAAACATGTAAACAAACTTAACTAAGCAAGATATTTACACATATATAGTAATCTCAATCTTAAGATGTATTGTACATTTTTTTCAGTATTATTATAATCTCTTAAATTTACAGCATGCAAGTTTGGGAATAAATTGTTCTTTTACACTGGCCGTGTGCAGGACAAAGTTTGTAAAAGGTAGAGTCTGACTGAAAAATTCAATGCGGTAGCCGGATTTGGATCACGGATTCCCAATTGCTTTAACCACTGAGCTACCATGGCAACATGCCAGCACAACATTAAATTCATATTTAATGTAACATATATTTTTCCCGGTAAACCACTAGGGGTTCTCCTATATACATGAGATAACCACCTTAATGGTGATTTGCTGTGCTGTAAGTACTTTAAATCCCGGGCTTTATAGTTTAGATCACTATTAGGTCAGTTAATGGAAATTCATTCTTCATTTATACTAGCTGTGTCTAGGACGTTTGCAAAGGTAGAACAAGACAAAAAAATCAATATTATAGCCGGGATTTGAACCACGGATCTTCCAACAGATCATGCTGTCACGTTGCCATCAACCGGGCGAATACCAGAAGATCCGTGGTTCAAATCCCGGCTAGTGCATTGAATGTTTCAGTCTGACTAACTTTTCAATATGCAAATTTCTTAATATTTTTAGGTAACCTATATCAATTGTGCGTTTTATTGTATTTACCGTTGTTTATAACTATGAATAGTTGACACAGTTTACAGTCTTGTGCGTAAAACATTGGTAAACGTGTTTTCAAAGATATGACTTACAAATGTACCAATTTCACTATAGCAAAAATGTCATCCCATTCTAAACTTTCATCTTATATGTTATGTCGCTTTCGTGTTTACGTTTCCGTTATTACTGCGGCTGAAATAAAGAATAAAACAGGAAAGCTTTTAAAAACTAACGTAAATATCTGGAACACATTAATGCTTGTATTTTTGCTTGCATCTGTTCGTGCCGCATAGGAATGCTTTTGGAGGAACCCAATGCTCATTATCATATGGCTCCCCTTCCGTCTGAGAGAGACAATTAATGCACGCAGCTGAGGTAACGACTGCACATACGTCATGCCCATGGGGGCTTCCCTTAATTACCATCCGTTTTTACCTTAGGTTCCTTGTCGAGGTCCGCAGAATTTATTTGCGTGTACTTGTGACCACGTAAGCGGTATAGCTTTTCTAGATAAAATCGGGTAGTTGTAGCGCAGCAGTAAGCGTTTTAAACTTACAAGTGAGAGCTTTATCAGTGGCATAGATAATAGAAATGATGGATGGGACGGAATCGTGTTTCGAAACTCTAGGATAGGAGTGGGGCTACGTCTCTGTCAAGGAAGCTTTTCGTGTTACCTCAGGCAATGTGAATATTTGGTGAAGTATTTTCTTAGAAGAACTGTAATGTTCCAACCAAAAATTCGATATTGAGATTTCGTTGAAGCCCCTAGGGAGAAAGAAAAAGACATTTTAGGGGGAAAATTCCTGTCTGTCTTTAAGCAGCACAACTCATAAACGAGAAGACGGATGAATACCAAACTTAGTATTTTAAGTTCATTGCTTTTCAAGGATTCGTCACGGAGATTTTCAAACAAAATTGCCCACTCTAAAACACCCTTTACAGGAAAGATTTTCTTTTTGGAATCTTCGATTGTCTCGTAAATTGCAAAAACGATTGTAATTAAAGTAGTCTCACCTCTGTTGTAAGAGAGTCGACTGTAGGTGGAGGCACCTGCCTCTGTAGCGTAGATGGTAGCTTGTCTGCCTCATGTTCAAGAGATTCCGAGTTTTTATCTCGGTCAGGCTGTTACCGGATAAGATTTTCTCTGGAGTTTCCCTTATTCTGAAAGATGAATATCAGGTAATTCTAAGGTCTATGGACCCAAGGTTTATTTGAGCAGCATTTTGCTCATTTCATTCATCATCCGATACGAGCTAAATTTAAAAGAAATGTGGGCAATAGCTCCGGCTCTGTTTATTAGTTGGAGGGGCGGCAGAGGTGCGGCCTTTCTGATGGCTACTAGCTGAGTCACGAAGCCAGAGTCGAGTCGTATTATTACTGTGCAGTTAACGTTCTAGAATGTAAGTCGAGAACATTCGACTACTGGAACTATCTCCCAATGCGAGGTCTGGCAGGGTAGTGCGTAGTTTAATTTTTAAAGATCGTGTGTGTTTCAAGCTTCGAATTCAGCTCCCTGGGGAGGATCGGTGGTAAAGCAGTTCACGAGCGAATAAGGAGTTGATTCAGAACTGGCATGCAGATCCGCGTAAGAGGTGAGCCTCTGTGTGTACATGTGATTACTAGTAGCACAGGATGGTGCGTGCTAAAGAAACATTAAAGAGATGTCTTGAAACTTTGTATTTGTATACAAGAGAAGGTGGTTGTAAGTTTGCATTGCGCTCACTATTTTGGTGACAGTAAATATAGAAGTTTTGAGGAGAGCTTTTTGTCACAATACCATAAGTTTGAGATTCATGAATCTCATGAACAATGAAATGCATATTTTGAATTTCCTAGAAATAGCCTCTTAAGTCCTCTTCATTCTGAAGGACCTTTACAGTAGCTGATAAACCGTAAGATATAGGCCTTTATTACACAAGTAACCTTAGTTAAGAGCACACAGTTTGTCGTTTGTGCTGAGTTAACCATTAACGGTAGTTGTTTCTCGTCTTTATACAAGGAAACAAATTTTTTATCGATTAGGTGTAAGCCTCATTCTTCTGGCAGGTAGTGTAGTGTTTAACGCCCGCTTTTACTACATACGGCGCCGCAGGCGATGACACTGATGATACATAAGATGAAGATGGAGCATCGGTGGAATGAGATGGCGGGGGAAACTGGAGGTCCCGGAGAAAACCCGCCCCAGCGCCGTGTTGTCCACTACAAATCTCAGTCGTGCTGCGTGTTCTGCGTGCTATATTCAATGTATATTTTTATTATTCTCACTGTTGATACTGATTCCATGTTATTACTGATTTTATGATTATTATAATAAATTGACTATTACACAAACATAATTACTTTTTATTTTATCAGTATTTATTGTTCAAGCGAAAATTTGAATATTATTTGTGGTTGTAATAATCCGATAATGCAATTGCACACAAATACACATGCGTCTCGCGCCTATACACAAAGAGCAATGAACAGCCGACTGAAGCACGCTACAGCATGTCCGATAAGTAGAAGAGCCTGTCGCCTTAAATTCATTCAGACGTGTCACACAAGACTGCCGTGCAATTTCCAGCCAAAGCGCTGAGGGACCGCTCTGTACATACAAGGAAAAGTGTTATAAAAACATTTTTACAAATGTTATTTCCACTAACATTAAGGAAATAGAAGAATAAACTTTTGTATGAATAATTTGTTAAAGAATGGGTGGTGTATGTCCTGTGAATGTAACTTTTGAGATTGATTTATTGCAAACTAATGGTTTAGTTTAATTCGTGTGTAGGCAAAGTATACAGAGGTGGGCAAAAATTAAATACTGTGTGATCTTTTGAAGTCTCTCCTCATCGGTTACTATTTATTATTTGCTTGAGAATTGCAGGTCATAAACAATATAGAGATTAGCTCTTAATGTTCTGGACTAACGAAGTATTTACATCATTGTAAGTCGCCATTGGGGTATGTTATATAATACGATTTGAGATCTCCTTGTGGTTTACTGACAAGGGAACTATCACTGTACTCAACATCGCTACGCACTCGAACATTTGATGGTACAATGCCTGCTGTATGTAAACCATGTGTACCAAAAATCTGCTGTGGAGTAGAACCTCAACGCCAAAACTGAAGCCCGGAAAGTGTCGTCTGCGACCACTTGCAAGTAGCTGCTGGACATCCCTAGCCAGCTCTGTACCCCGTGTGGGGGACGGCGCTCTTTGCGTGTGTCATGTGTAGACCGCTACTTGTCATTGGTAAACAATCTCTTCCGTGCAATGTCATGTCATTATGCTTATATGCTCTTACATATTCTGGACTCATTTTCGGGTACTTTCAGCTACACTCCGCGCCCGATTTTTGGCATACGGGTCCTACATGGAGCAGAGATGATGCCATCAAACTCCCAAGCGAATACAAATGTGAGCATAGTGGTAGTTCCCTTGTGAGAAAATACAAGTCAGTTGCGAAATGTAATGTCGTACCTGCATGTTATCATGGTAGTTTAGTTGATTGTTAATCGGGTGGAAACCATAAGATCCGTGATTCAAATCCCGGCTATGAATTTTGAGTCTGATTCTGCCTTTCTTTATTTTTAATGATATATAGTTTCCTCTTGATTTATTTTTTGCTTTTTATTTTATTTACCGTCCACCTATAGGTATTATTAGAAGAATTAGGTACGTGTTATATAAGACATCAAAAGACATAAAAAATAAACGATTTGAAACCCACTGAACCCCTATAAATCATTTTTAGAACCATGCAAGAGAGTTGGGGGAAGAACAGCATGTCGAAACTAAAATAAATATTAATTTGTTTTCAAAATGAGACTCGAGTTAGATTAAGATTTTTGCCCGATATTAATCGCAGTTATATCTTGAATTTTTTGTGAATAGTTGTGAACTCATTAAAACATTTGTGGAAAGCTTTCTGTAAGCTTAACCATTTTCGGAAGATTTGTGCAGCAAGCTTACATGTTCCCCAAGTGTGTTATCTAAGGTACATGCTGTGCTTCCCCCCCCCCCCTTTTCAATCGCAAGAGCACATACTGCTTAATTTATGAGTATTTTTAAGTAAAATGGATCGTGGATAAACCTGGATGCAAGAATCACATTTTATTCGAATACTATATATAACAGAATGTGTTTGTGTGTTTCTCATGGTTAATGGAAAGTATTGTTTGTGCTTATAATACATCAGATTATTTGTTTATTTTTAAGGTTTACATATTAATGATGTAATGAGTAATACCATATATTGGGAAACGTTGAGAGACAATGAATAGCTAGACAGGTTATGTAAGGAAAACTAATGGTGAGTGGAGAAGAATATCTAGAAGGACACTAGTACTGAAGCAAGACAAATTTGTCTCGAACTGTTGGTTAGGGGGAAAAAAAGTGGAACACAATTGCATTAATGTGTTGGGTTCCAAAGGCTGCTCACTCCTCAAAGATGTATTTCATTGCGATTACTGTTAATGGCACTTTCCTGCTCTTATCGTCGTAGTGTGCCCCAAAACGAAGCCCTTCCCGTTGAATATTCAACATAGCAACAGGTACCCAACTTTTAATGCTGATGTAAAATATTTCTCAAACCGGATAAAAATTATGTCGCAGTTTGCAACAAGTTGGGTAGGTGCATATGCCATTTTACTTTCCTATAGTAAGTAGAAGTATTGCATTCCACCCAGCAATTCACTACCGAGATATCTGTGGAACTGGAGGCTTCGAGCTCCACTAGGTTGTGGTGTGCGGATGTGTATGTGTGAATTTCATAACTAAAAAGCTGGAAGTCAGTTCAGCGTCATCCAAGGATACCACACGAAGATTTTCAAGAAAATATACATTAGAAGCGTGAAATAACGCGGTTGTTGGGAGACATATTTAACCCACGCGTTATAACCTTACCGTGATAGAGATGCAACACTAGAAGAAACAAAACAAAAATCCCGCGCGTCTGGAGGAGGGAAATATGCATGTAATAATAAATTACAGAATAGTATTAAACTCTCGCATATAATGTAAATATTTTACAGTACTTTAAACTTACTGGTTATGCTCGAAGATGTATTGCAGCCCGTAACCGATCTTGATTTATACTCCACTGTATATATTTTACATCAATATAAATTTTTCTTGTTTAAAGAAAACTCGGTAAGTTTTGCGGCAAGATGGAAGAGATGAATGCTGTTTGATTCATTTTGTCTCGCCATCCACAGACACAAGTCGTGTGGTCGTTGAAGGAGGTTCCTCCTCCTCGGAGGAGGGTCCTTCGACTCTAGCCATATCGGGAGCTAGTCCCTTACTGGTATGGTGAAAGTTTTTCAATGATGGTGGATGAACGGTGGTGATCAGGGTAGGATATAGTTTTATGGGTAATAGGTAGATTTGTTGTTTTGGAGATTTATGTTAAGGTGGTTCTAGCACAAGTCTGGATTTTTTGTATAGTTCTCCGGGGTCAATGTCGTATTCTCCAAGTCCACGGATGAGGTTATTGAAACTGTTAGGAAGTTGTGAGATAGATGGAGCATGTAGTCAAATAATTTAGGGAAGGATAGGTCTAGGTGGATACTGTCGTTTGGGATGTACCAGTCGGCTGCGACTGCAGACCAGAGATATCGGTTTTGTAGGACTTGGAGTTCGGAGAGATGTGTTTTGCTGCTATACCCCAGACTTAGCAGGCGTAGGTCAATGCTGGCCTTAGTATCTGCTTGTAAAGCAGGAGCTTGTTTCGCAAAGCCAATGGAGAGTTGCGGTTGTACAGTGGGTACATCATGGCCATCCTTCTGTTGACTTTGTTACCCAGTGACTTGATATGTGCCTTCCAGGTAAGGCGCATGTCCAAGAGAACACCAAGGTATGTTGCCTGCGATGACCATGGCACATCTGTCTCCAAGACGGAGGTTTGGTACATCTTGTATAGCTCTCCGTGTGAAAGTGACGGCTTGGGACTTCGTGGTATTGAGTTTTAATCGTCATGTTGCGAACCAGACATACAGCATATCTGCAAAGTTCTGCGCCCTTTGCGCTGCGATGTCATGTTTGCGAGATGCTGTTGTTATGGCTGTGTCATCAGCAAACAGGTAAAGGTTGCAGCCTCTCAAGGTGGGAAGTGTATTGATGTATGCCAGGAAAAGCAGGGGCCCTAGGACACCTGCATTTATGGCGTATGGTTGGGAAAGGATGTCGTCCTTCACTACTACGAAGGATCGATTTTGGAGATAATGGTGCAATAGATGAATGAGGTAGGAAGGGATGTTATAGTATATGAGTCGGTGCAGGAGGCCTTCGTGCCATACAGAATCAAAGGCTCTGGAAATATCGAGGAAGAGGGCTGCAACATAATGCCGGTTATTAAACCCTTTCACCACTTCGTCCACAAGTCGAAGGAGCTGGTGAGTTGTGGAGTGCTGCTGCCGGAAACCAAATTGTTCTGGACGTAGCACCTGATGTTGATCCAGTATACTTTGGAGCCGCTGCTGAACTACTTTCTCGAACAACTTGCTAATGGATGGGAGAAGGCTGATAGGTCTATGGCTGTTTAGATGCTTGGGATCCTTCCCTGGCTTAGGTAAGGTTATAATCCGTGCATGTTTCCATGCCACTGGGAAGTAGGCTAAAAGCAGCAAGCTGTTAAAGAGATGCACCAAAAGTTGTAACCAAGATTGAGGAAGTGTTTTGTAAGCAGCGTATGGCAAGTTGTCAGCTCCCGCCGCTTTAAAGAGTCGTACAGAATTGATGATAGATCTCACTTCTACAATGGATGTTATGGGGACTTCTTCCACCGTATGTGGCACACTAAGATATCGGTGGACAGCTGAAGCAATTTCCTCCGATATTTCGTTATCTATTGACTCAGCTGGGTGAAAGGTAGAGGCTAGATGTTCAGCCATAAGTTCTACCTTCTCTCGCAGACGAGGCTACTCTACCGCCGTCAATCAATGGATGGTCGGCTGACGGAATTTTCAATAGAGCTTTGGACATTCGCCAAAGGGATGTGTCCTCAGGATCTAGCGAGCACAATTTCCTCTCCCACATTTCATTGCTGTATTCAGCTAGCTCGAGCTTAACCAGATGGTGTAGCCGGTTCCATTCATGCTTGTCAACAGGGTTGCGAGACTGTTGAAATCGGCGTCGAGCTTTGTTCTTAGCAGCTATCCACAGAATCACATTCCGCCTCCACGTCATTTTCACTCATCTGTCATTCTTGTTGTGGATAGCATTAAGAGAATTGTTGCGTCAGCTTCATATGCCACTCAACGTACTCGTTAGTAAAGCGACACAGTCCTTGCAGAAAACTGTCCACACAATTTACCCGATGAATTACTGTGCAAATCTGTTCGTATTTATGCAAGCATTTAGTTGTTGTTTTTTTTTTTTCATTTGAAAACCAGTTCCCTGACTATTCTCTTTTATGACAACTCACTGTCCTGAATGTTAATGCTTTCTCTTAAAATAATAAGTAATTTAGCAACTGTAGGAGTACCTTCCCTGAACATAAAAATTTTGAGTGCTGCTTCTAACGACACATTTGTCGAAGTCATCTAGATCTGTTACTCGTTTAAGAACGCTGTGCCTTTGACCTGGAGTTTCAAAGATATGCTCTGATTTTCATTTTGTTTGCGTTCTTTAACAATTCTTTTTACTGGTCTTTCTGACATGCTGTGTCATCTGATATGCACTTTAGTTGTTTGGACCTTTTTTTTAAAAAAAAAAAAAAAAAAAAGTCTGATGTAACCAGTTCTTTGTTTTTAACTACTTTCTTCATGTATGTTCATACATTGGAAACATTTTCTCGACTCTGACTGTGTAATATTTTGGTTCCTAGTTTACAAAGTACACTGGTTACTTAATTAGTTTATGCAATGATCAATGTGGGGGGGAAGCAACGGTGAATTAGCAAGGACTGTGCCTCGGATGCAAACATCACTATATACCTCCCCCTTCCCTTACTATACTTGCAGTGCGTGATCTCATATAATACTGCTGAATGAAGTGAAAGAGAGAACAGATGTGGGTTCGCTTACAGGACTTACAGTGGAGGCCAGGAGCCAAGAACGGTGATGTCGTTACTTTCCTAGAATGCAGCAATCAGTGTCAACGAACACGGGTGGTTGTGAAGATTATACTGCAGAACCTGTGTTTGCGGAATATTTTATCTTAATTTTCCAAATAAAAAAAACAAAGTAATTAACTATGATATTTTTAACGGGGGCGTACTTTTACCGGCGTTAAATTGGAATCCGCGGTATTTCGGACCGCGCTATTTCGGGCTTCTACTGTGTTGAATTTTTGGGACTAGTCTTCTTTCCGAATGACTGCTAAATAATTCGTAAACCGTAAAACATAGACTAAAACTTTCTGTAGAAAACATGTAGATCTCGTTAAAATAAACTATTTATGTCCAATAAAAATGTCATCATTATCTATTTTTTTCAACTGTAGTCGCTGTTTCTTTTTTTTTTTTTTTCTAAGTATTTCAGTTCACTTCGTTATAGATATTATAAACAGCCGGGATTTAGTGTAAAATATGTGTATTTATTGTCCTGCGCCGTGGCGTAGCGGGCTAAGGCAGCATGCCTTGGTCCCTGGCCACGGAAAGCGGCCTGGGTTCGATCCCACCCATGTGGTGGGGATTTTAGTTCCCGGGTACAGGACCAGTGCCCACTCAGCATCGTGAGGAAAGTGAGGAGCTTACGCTAGGTAAGCGGCCCTGGTCCCGAAAACCAACATTCCGACTGGGGGACGCCGAGATGCTGACCACATCTCCCCGTATCGGTTGGATGATCGTCCACCTCTGCCGTGCGTAAGTGGGCGTGAGGCCGGCAATCGGGCTGGTATGCCTTGGCCCTCTTAGGGCTGTCGCGCCAATGGTTAACTTTTTATATGCATTTATTTCTCGTCTTTTTAATTAGATGTTGTTTTTTTTTATGAATAATTTATCCACACGTGTAGTGATTTCTTTTCTTCAAAGAAGTAAATGTTTTACATTTTATTTACTTAGTTATATATTTAATTTTAATTTACATCCTCCAATGTTAATTCATCTGATTCATGGACGATGAATGAAATGGGTGAAATGATGCACAAATGAGCGCGTGGTTCATGGAGCTTAGGTTTACCTGACATTCGTCTTTCAGGATAAGGGAAAACCCTTGAAAAAACCTTATCCAGATAACTCACCATGACCGAGATTCGAACTCGGGATCTCTTGAACTTGAGACACGCTACCATCTACGCTACAGGGGCTAGCGTTTTCAGATTGAACGTGTCGGTGGCGTATTAATAAATTATACAGATGTTTTTATTATGCTTATTTGGGAGAACATAGAAGTTAAATATGGCACTTAAATTTTTTAAGGTTTACGATATGTGAAGCTTATTGTTTAATAAAGTCACAACTAAGTATGTTTTGAAAATACTGTCAGTTATCCTGTTATGAGGCGCATATCTTAGCATATTTTTATCAAAATCGTTACCTTTTTGAGATTACCAAAAATAATAAAGAAATTTCTGTGTAAAATTCTTAATTTTTCAAAGGAATTGGAGCATTATTTTGGAAAAGTATACGGTCATTTTAATGTACTTTTGAGACATCACAAAAATTGTGAGATAGATGAGCACAAGTTGCATTTTGTGGAGCTTTTTTGGTACTGAAAAAGGTAGAATATAAATTTTTGGTAAATATGAACATGAAATATTTGTGCAGGTAGTGGTAAAGAAAGTGTAAGAAATGCTATTAGACTAAAGAAACAAAAATGCAACGTACAAACAAGGAAGGTGTCAGTAATCATCACTTAAGTAAAATTGTTGAGTAATTGTGTATGAAACAATAAGCTGCGTAGTAATATTGTTAGACGGAGTTGCTGACTCACACGAGGTGCTCATTATAAGCAAACATAAATTCCTCAGTTGTTGGCTGCATTCCTGGCTCGGGCAAAATGTCGCTTTCTTGGCACATATTGCGCATCACAACACGACGGACGGTAACCTGAGCACGGCAGCTGAGACTGTAGACCGTGAAGCATGGCCCTTGTAATTTGATGCCTTGCCAGCAAAACGTCGCTCTTGCAATTCCAAACGAAAACGTAGAGTAAAGCTCCTCACATGACTTTCTCTACTCACTCTTATGCAAATCTTAACCGAGATTTCATTACACGTTGCAGGTTGTATAGTTATATTTTTAAAAAGTAGATATGCGGCTGTAACTCCTAATCTCTGTGCACGACTATGAGAAATACTCAGTAGCGACTTACTGCTGGAAATCAACTGTTTATGATTTTGAACAATCAATAATGAATATCATGGAAATGGTAAACGTCACAAAAAATTGACTTAGATCTTGTCAAAGAATACAATTTATATATTTTGTGCAGTAAGGTCTCTCAAGTGATGAGAATGAAGGCCTAACTATGGGCTAAGCAGGATATGACAGTAATCAAAGGTAAAACAACTGAAGTTGAAGCAAAAGCAAACTCGATACTTAAAATACTACAAGAATATTATGCTAGAGTAACTGCAAAATAGGAATGAACATAAGGCGAGGTTAGGCGTAGCTGGTCTATCGCTGTCTAGCCAGTGATGTGAGTGCGAAGTTGTACAGTTCACGCGTACGGCTCGCTTTGCCGAACCCAACGGATAATTTCTTTGCGCGCTTAAAAGAAACTAATTACAGAATTATTTTGCTGTTCTCATGTCACAGAGCTATTTTTCAGATATTTTTCAGATTTCAAATGCTAGGTTTGTAGCATATCTGGTTTCGGAGATAGGAAAAGTTAAGACGCTTGACCAGAAAGAAGAGATTCAGTAAAGTGGTGATCTTTTAAGAGTGCAAACTTGCTATGTGCTTAGCAGTGTGTGCGAGACAACTCGTAAGATATTACATAGGCATGCTAAAAATATTATCTTCCATGAGTATTCGTTTTTCAAACAGTTGTCAATTAAAGAAGTTTATGAACATACAAATTTTGCTCAGTGTCAGAATTAATTGTTAAGGAAGGCAAGCAGTTCACTAAATTAGAAGTTCCCTTATTTAGGTCTTCTGGAAAACATCGATCAGTAGGGGGGGGGGGGAAAGCTACCAACTTAGATGATTTTCAGAACTGTCTTATGTAGAACAATTTATGATTTATAAGATAAGGGTGAATATCCAACTGCCAAAAGGCTGACCAATTTAATGAGGGATAAAATTGAATATACGGGTTCTGTATCTTCTGTGTATAACATTTTGAAATCTGTGGGTTCAAATATAGGAGAACCAATGATGGCCCCAAATTCCTGCTGGAAAGAAATATATTTGCTGCAAGATTAAAATTTCTGCATAAAATGCACAACATTAAAAGTATACGCGTTTCCAGGCACATCTTTTATTTTGATGAAACCTGGGTCAATCAAAATCACTGCAGGAAAAGTTATGTTTGAATAGTTTGTGTTTTCTGGCTTTCATACTAATCTATGTATTGTCACGAACACATTGAGGCGAGGCTGCGCGAGGGACGAGTTCAAAGAGACGGGTAGTGCAGTGCTGAGACAAAAGCTCGCCGGAATGGTGGGGGGAAGGAGACAGATTGCTGGAGAGTTCGTCTTTCTTCTAGCGTCGTCTTGATTGTTTGAGAACTTTCCGGATAGTGAGTAAGCTATAAATAAGGAAGCCGCAGCTCGTCAAGGGGACAGTTGTTAATTGAAGTCGTGTGCGTGAACAGCTGTATGAACTGTAATTCTGCTACTGTAGGGGTTGACCGAAGTGTGTTTCTGAGGGTATAAAGAACAATTTTGAATTTTGGCAAATTCGACTTTTAATTTCATGAACCCACAAAGTCACAATATAGTATAATCTAGATATAGTATAAGAAGATCATATATAATCTTTTAAGGATATGTTTGTGTTATAACTGCAATATGAAGCTAAGTTTACCAGCTAGCTGGTTTCAGAGAGACAAAGACAGATATATCTGCCATCTCTGTTGACCACTTGCTGTGGAACGGGCAATGCCAAGAGAGCACCATCACTGCATTGGCTAAGCTCATGTTCATTCTTATTGTGTAGCTACTCTAATTTGATTTTGTTGCTGAATATTAAAATCACTGCATGGATAACTTTTCATTTGAAAAACACTACAATGATTTGTAATAAATGAAGAAATCACCCCAGAAACAAATTATAGTAATTTTTAGGGGTGAAAGGAATGTAATAGATGAAGAAGCCGTCAAGCAGATATGCTATGCATTTAATTATTCACAAATAAAGTATGGAATCACTCTTTAGGTAAATGTTACAGAAACAAACATGATTACATTACAATAAAAGCAAGCGTAATAGGAAGAGTAGATAAATGGCTTTAGACCAAATTGCAAAAAGCTTAAAGTTTTATCTGTTCCTTGCATGTATTAAAGCATAAAAAATGTAGTATTGGACAAAGAGGAGCAAAAAGCAAATAACGATATTTATAAATATGGCCTGAATAACAGTAATGAATATTTTAGGTCAACCCTTAGTGGTACTTTCAATAAGAAGCATGCTTCATTTAAGAAATTTCAGATTATTGAGCTTTCTACAATGTACAGATTTTTCTTGGTAAAATTTAGCTTAAGTTTTTGTAAGAGTTCTTTGAAGTTCACTTCCAGGTATCAGTGTAAAACTATTTCTTGCAGAGTTCAGAGACTTCAAAATAATTTCAGTAACTACTTCCAACACACAAATTGCTTTATTTATCTAATTTGTTTGCTATGTAGTGTTTTCTATATCTTTAATTTCTTTATTTTGTAGAACTCATTTGGAAGGCCAGATGAGGTGGTGGCAGCGGAGACCCTGGCGAATCATGTACGCTGCAACAACAGTTTTGTTCATGCAGTGTTCCAAGCTCAGTTTCGGTCGTCACTTACGTGCCCACGATGCCAACGCCAAAGTAACACCTTTGACCCATTCCTCTGTGTCTCAGTGCCTGTACCACAGAACCAAAGGAGGCCTGTTTATGTTACAGTCCTCTATACCTCTCAACAACCTCGCCAGGTAACTTATTTCAAATAAATTTTCATGAAAATTATGTTTAAATTTAAGTATACTTTGGGAGCTGACTGCAATGGAATATATGAATGCGACAGCTTAAGTCAGTGGTTAGTTTAGTTCTAACCTAATAAGGGAACTATCGCTATGCTCATACCTGTATTTGCTTGAAATTTTGGTAGCATCAACTCTGCTCTATGTGAGGCCTGTGTGCCAAAAATCAGTGCGTAGTATAGCTGGAAATACCCAAAAATGAGTCCAGAATATGAGGGAACATGTAGGCATAATAACACAGCATTGTATGGGAGGGATTATTTACCCCTGAAGGGTAGCAGCCTACTATGGCATATGTAAGGATCATCACCCCCCTGCTTGCCACAGAGCTGATGAGGGATATCCAGCAGCTACTTCCAAGTGGTCGCATGCAGCACTTTCCATGTTTCAGTTTTAGACATTGCAGGCCTACTCTGTAGTAGATTTTGGTGCACATCTTTTATATACAGCAGGCATTATACCATCAAATTTTCAGGTGTGTAGTGGTGTGAGTACAGTGATAGTTCTCTTGTAAGTTTTTAATGAGTAACTTAGCTAAAACGAGAGATTATGGTACTATACAAATTAACCTAGAAAATATTTCAAATAAAATTATGATTTGGTTTTTTATAATAAGCCATAATTTGGAAATAAAATAATTTGATCACATAATATTTTATTAAAATCAAAATGCAAAAATAACAGCTGTTAATGTTCAATTAGTGCAGAAAGCCATCCAGACATTATGAAAATGGCATCACAAAGACTGTCACAACTTGACTCTTCGATTCCCGGCGGTGGAGGTGGGGATTTTTCTCCGACCAAGATAATTCTCCATCTTCCCCAGAGTCTGGAAGTATGAATGAGAGTGTGAATGTGTGCGTGATGTAATGATTAAAAACCAAAGATGACCCGTTAACACCTTCAGTATGTTCCAAAGGAGAACGGCCGCCGATATGACCAAAAAAAAAAAAGCTAACTTAACTTTATGTTTGCAAATAATGTTTACAATAAACAGTTAGTACATGGCAAAAGGTTGAGGCATTTTGACTTTCACAGACGAGCACTGTGTTCCATCAGGCATACAGCTAGTGACGAAACACAAAGCACTTGGGAGCTGTGTTTCTGATATGAAAGGTTATCCAATTAATTATTATACACAGATGTAAATTACCATTGCAACCATCTGTTTAGTTGCTTGGCACCCTTTTCTTTCTGTTTGTCACAATATTCAGTCATGTTATATAGATTTCTTGCACCTGCCAATGTATGAACATTACCATCCAGAAGACATGATTCCAGTGACTCGTCATGTGCGTGAGATTGGCCAGCGTAAACAAGTTACCATTTTCCAACACGCTTCCATGCTTTGCCATGTAGTAACAATTTATGAGCCACATTAAGTTTGTTTGACACAACAGTCAGTGTATTCACTTAAAAATTCTGAAGGTGACAGATCTCAAACATAAAAGTTTCAGCATCTCTGATGCAAACATAAGCTTAGATGAAAATCATATAATGAAAAAATATTAAGTTACAAACTCATGCCTGTAAAGAAACATTCTCAATTTTCACATTGATGCAAATTGGTGATATAACATGCCAGAGGGGAAAGTGCATCAATTGTATCCAGAATGCATTTTCAATCCTTCATAGGTTATACCGTAAAGTAAGGTTAAGACAAACTGCTGGGGATAATCACCAAGGCCATAGTTTAAAAATTAATAGATGCTACCTAATGTGTAGCAATCTTTGCATAATTTTTATAAAGAACGGACAAAGAGGGCTTTTTGAGATAAAAAAGGTAACGAATAAAAGTTTAAATGATTACATTTAATCACAGAGACTATAAAATATATGCATATAAAATTTTATCAAACTCTCAATGCACTTTTTAATCATGGAACAAAATGTTATTTTTTCAGGTAAAAATAGGTCTGTCGCTTCCAATTCATGCAGAGATTCGAGAACTGAGAGAACTGTTAGCTTCTGATACAGGTATAGCAGAGCCGCATATGCTACTTACAGAGGTTGATGATCTGGGCTTCCACAGAACATTTGCAGGTAATGTGCAAAAATTTTTATTTTCATTTCATTCAAAAATAATTGGCTTTCCAGGTGAGTTTTTAAGAGCAATTTTTTTCCAGGTTACTATTAAATGTAAACTTACAGTGTTAAAATGAAATGGAAAAGAAATTTTTAAAAAAAAATTCTAATGAATTTTACTCGCATAGCATTCTCTTTTCACTGTTCTTACAAAATGTCTTCTATATATTTCTTGTTAATCAAAACAAACTTTCATTGTACATCTACATATTTCATTATAAGAAGGCTAAAATTAGGCTGAAATAGGTCAAATTTTTAAAAAGTGGGTTGCTTTATTATCACTTTGAAATTTTATGCTGTCTGCACGATCAGAAAAAAATTAATAGCAACTTATTTATAAAAAGTATATATTTTAAAATAGTAAACCAGTAGCAAAATGTATCTTAAGAATGGTTAATGTCATAACAAACATTTGAAATAAATTCTGTGTTGTAACAAGATATTCATTTTTTATGCACTGAATGTGAGGGAAATTCCATGATGCTATGCATCTTCAAAGATGCCAGGTTTAAGTACAAATTTTGAGTCATGCATTCACGGACTGACAGATACATATATATATCTACAGAATTTTTTCCCTAAAAATGCTCTATTTGGGTTCACCAGGCCTTAGTGGACATACTTCCAGTAAAACCACACTATTGAATTTTTGTTTTACTTAATGCAGTAATTCTTATACATAGTAGAAAAGATGGAAAATTAGGGAAAAAAGGAAAGCAAAAGGGAAAAACAAAAATTAAATTAATAGTGAAAATTGCCTCCTTTAATGACAAAACAACAACACTAAATTGTTAAATTTCCAGGACATACTTCGAAAGCTAGTTTCTTCCATTATGAACCTTCTGCTGGCAGTTCTAATAACTTTGGTCACTTTGGGTAATATCAAAATAAGACCAAAATCTTCAATTTTGATACTCCCCAGAGTGACCCTTGTATGAGGTCTTTGAATCGTCACCAGGGTAATCAATAAATGGTTCAGCTTCATTACCCGGGATGTCTTATGTTCAGTTGAAATGAAATAAACTAACCTCTGAAGCATTTCATAGGAAATTTAAAAAATTAAGTTTTGTTTTGTGTCATTAATTTGTTCACCTTTTATTCTTTATTGATTTCAATAACACTGTCATCAACTTTCAGTATTTCAATAAAAGAAGTAAGTTTTAAAGCTACAGTGTGTTTATGTGTATTTTTCAGATATAGCAGTTGGCGTTCTGCATAATATTACAACATATTTTTCAAATGGTGCATCCAGATCACTGCTCTGCTTTGCCAAAAAAAATTTTAGTCTTTCTACTCCAAATTCAAAAACAGATAAATACTTCGGTTGAATTCTTAAGAGTAAGGACTGTGATACAATGAAGCACAAAATTAATGTTATTTTGAGTCAAACTAGTACTCCATGCTGGGTAAACACTAGCAATATACGCAGCATGGATTACTGGTTCAGCTCAGAATTATTTTGCTTTGGCTGAGGTCTTTATTGTAAACAGAATAACCTCCAATTTTATAAAATGCAGCTCTATATAAAATAAAAATGCAGTTCTTTACATATCGATAGCACATCATATATTTTAATTGCATATTGATAATGTTAACATAGTACTGATAAATGTTGATTTATTTTTCAGACTCGCAGCCAGTGTCATGCATCAAGGAGACTGATCCTATATATTGTTTAGAAATGCCACAACTGAAAGAGGCAGCTGAAGATGGTGTTGGTGGAGCATATATTTTGTTGTGCTGGGTAAATCTTCTCATAGTGGATGATCATTGTGCAAGGTTTTGCAGCCCTTACACGATGCAGGTTGGACGTGAGACATCATATGAAGATCTGCAAAAACTTATCTTAAAAGAAATGAATGCCATTCTTCATGATGACATACTTGTAAATTCTCAAGATGTAAGTTCAACTTTATATATCCATTATTTCATTCTGAATTAAGTTCCACGTTTTATTGAGAATTAAAGTGCAACAGTGTAGCACAGGAATGCCTACACTAGACTGCCAGGAACTACAGTTCCTCCCTCTCCCCCCCCCCCTTCTCTAGAAATACAGCTTTTAATTGAGTGTTTCATATGTCAACCCAAAGAGATCATTGTCAACACGAGGCATTGTAGCCAGTCTTCTGATTCCTTTATTTCCTGCAGATACATATATACCTTATAAACCCAAGCTCAAGAGTAATGCTGCCCTTGACAGAGTAGTGGAACAGAGGTGTCATATTTTGAAAGAAACTATAGTTAAGCCAAAGGAAATAAACAGCATATTAAATATTTCAGATACCACTGTTCCGCATGCGCATAGTAGATGGTTTGGGTGATGGTGCAGCTACATACTTGGATCCCACATTAGACCATCCTCTCTACATGGAGGCAGTAGAACAGGCTCTGGCCTTGTGTGAAGAAGATGCTGGTCCGCCTCATCTCAAACTTGTGTTGGAGTGGGATTTACAAGCCAAAGAAAGGTAAGACTGCACATTCACTTGCTCATATGAAAAAAAGAACCAGTGACTGATTTTGATACTTATTGAGAGCAATTTGAATAATAAATTTAAAAATAAATGTCACTAATGTTGTTTTAAACTAAAGAGAACTATAATGAAGGTTTGAAGTAATATATCAGAGCAGAAATGAATGATGATAACTATTTTGTAATTAGAAAAAAAAAGCTTTGTTGACCATTCATATTCATATTGAGGTGGATATTTACTAGTGTGATCTTCATGGCTCAATGTTTCCTCCATTAGTTTGGTGTTCTTCTGAAAGAAAAAAAAAATTATGGGTGAAACATATTACATATTTTCTTGAATGGAAAATAATCATGTAAGAAAATGTGCAAAAGCATTACATCTACAATTTATCAGCAATAACTTCACATTATCAATAAATTACAATGTAGAAAATTCAATAAAATGCAATTTAATTGCTTTCAGCATCATTTTAACTCTCAAAAAATTCTGTAGTCTTCTTCAGATCCTGAATCATTGAAATAAATATTGAGCATTTCTTCTTCAGTAAGACTACTCTTGCTTTTAACCATACAGTAGGATCACATGCAGGCTTTCAAACAAAATATACTTTAATTTTGTTTTCCCCCTCATGATAATGAATGAAGTGAAATAATATGATAATAGTGAAGGTCTAAGTTCAGAATCCCTGCCCATGATTTTCCAGTTATGACAAATGAAGAAAACCTGGTAAAAACCTCACTCTGGGAGGAACAATCCTTTGAGGATTTGAATTGCAGACCTCTCGTTTATATGGAAGAGGAAGAGGAAAAGGAAAATAAAGAATCACTTTATCGTCCTTCTAGTATTCATTTCTACATTCTCTACATTTTGTAAATTCCCTCTGGACTGAATATAATCACAAGTGACACACCCTTGAATCCGTTCTGGTTCAATTTCTGTAGAAATACTGGTATACTATTAATTTTTAGATGAGTCGTATTTATTACACATCACGAAAGTGAAGCAGATGTGTAATAAATACGACTCATCTAAAAATTAATAATTTTTCGCTTCACTGTGGTGTTCCAATACAGTTAAATCTCGAATACTGGTATACTACTTTCCCTACCCATTCGTTTCACCTTAGCTCAAGCACATTCTCTGGAAATTGTATTGCACGTATGTAGGAGGAAGTAAATGCTTGTGTTGATCAAGAAAGTTAAAATGCATTCAATTAAACACCTCTTCAGGATTGTTTGCTTGCTTCAGTCAGTATATAGTTTTGATAGAACTGCATAGAACTGTCACTCCATTGTCATTAGTTGATCTTATTTAAAGTGCTCATCAAACTCCCAAGTTACTGTGGTTACAAATCGGGTCAAAACATGTTGTTCTACAATTTTTGTACCCATAGTAATAGTTTTACATTTAGCCATTCACAATTACATAGTAGAGAACATGCCATAATCATTAAATCTGCAGAATTAAGCTACTGCTTTGAAGTTCTACCTCGATAGACAGCTTGTTTATATGATGTGCAATATTATTTTTTGGAGAAACCTTTAAAATATAATAGGAATGGTGAATATATCTTAGAAATGGCTTGCATTATTTTACAGCACAATTGCAGACGATAGTGATCAGATGGAGGAGCATGCCAGTGTAAAACAGCTGAAGTTGAACACTGAACAAGGTGGTGCAGTAACACTTGAAGAATGTTTTGAGGTAAGGTTTCCCTTTAAATCCTCCATCGGTCGCAGTGCATCCAGAAAGTGCTAACCATCTGTTTTTCCACCCTTCTCACTACCTTCTTGGCTGACAATGTATTGCTGGTCTTTTGATAAGTTGTTATGATTGGAGTTACCATGCTGCGAATTTCAGCATTTGCGTCCACTGGAGGCCACACGAACAAACCCGTCCCTAGAACGCACAAGATAGACGGTCTAAGCAGCCCAAGTGATGTAGAATTTACTGTTTACTACAGAGTGCTGATGTCGATATAGGGCAACTAGATGAACAATGTGAACAAGACTTGTCACAGATACAGATTATTTTCTACCTGAGAGAAGAGAAGAAAATTCTGACACAGAGAAAACCTGTCATAGAAGGTGAACCTATTATTTGAGGTGCCTTATTCTAGTTAGGAAGGGGTGGAAATACAAAGTGGGAAAGCAGTGTTAACCCAGAGTTACACGCAGAATAAGTTCACATAACCTATAGGAAGCGCAAAAATTATTTTTGCTTGGAACACAATAGAATGATATGCTATGAGTGCTTTGCAGATTTGGAGTTTGAAAAGTAGTTTAATGTAATATAGGAAAACAAGGGAAAAAGGGGAAAATAAATATGTTTTTTAATAAGTAAAAATTGTTTATATGCTCTATTTTCATATAAGTTGTTTTATTCTTTCATACTGTATTTTAACATCTGCTGCCTTTTAGTTAACTACACTGTCATTTATGTTAATCTATCATTAGTATTACCAATATTAAACATGAAAAGTAAAAATTAATTTAATGAAGCTTTTTAAAAATAATGATTTACACTCAAAAACTCAATAAAAGTAGTTAAAACATTATTGCTGCCTACTAGATACTACACGACTGACGGTGTCCAAATTAAAGCGTGACCAGTGTAGGAATAATTTATAAAATGAATATAATAAAATTGTTAAACAAGTAATTGTGACTCTTTGCTCAAAGTAAGCAGGATGTACATCTGCAAGTCAGGTATGAAAAGTATATTGCCATAACATTTTGAAGCAGCTATGGCAGAGCAAGCAAATTTTTGTGACATAAATGGAATAAGCATCCCATCAGTGCTATAGAACCCAAATAAATATGAATACATTTGAATAGGATGCCAGTGTAAAAACTCTTTAGGTAGAACATGCAGTGATGCATTATATTAGTTCTGAGTGCCTCTGTGGTGTAGTGGTTTGTGTACTAGCTTCCAAACCCAAGGTTCTGGGTTCAGTTCCTGGTTGGAGAATGGGAATTTTTATTTAGCTAGGATAGAAGTATGAGAGAGAGAATTTAATGTTCATTAAAAACAAAGTAAACAAACCCAATGTTACACAGATAGTAAGTCAATGAACATCATTGCCAATGAGCAATTATTCCAAAGGAAAAGCCCCTACTATGCCTTAGATGTTCAAGGTGGCATATAAATGATTTTTTTTCCTTCTTCTTCCACTATCAGTGTTTGAACATTACCAGTTTTTATTTCATTCTTTTTGAATTTGTGAAACAAATGTAGAACTTCACAAATATAATTATTTGTAAAGGAAACTTCACTTATCTTTAAAGAAATTATGTAAATTTTCTCATACAATCTAGTTGTTAACATTACGATCACTAGAGGTCATTACAGGTAGGAATGTAGTATGACCTCTAGTGATTGTAACATTGACAGCAAGATTGTATGAGACTTTAGACGTTAAACAAGTGTTTACGAAATCGCAATCTCAAATTTCACATAATTTCTTTAAAGATAAGTGAAATTTCTGTTACAAATAATTATATTTATGTAGTATTTGTTGTTTTACTGTTACTAGCTTCACTTTTTATGTAATTAAATATAAAATTTATTTAATACATTAATGAAAACAATGCTAACAGTATAATATTGTACTTGTTACGTCACTTCAGTTAGGAGACAGTGTAGAGATGGTGGAATGTTGTAAGAAATTTTTTAAGACCATGATGTTTTGTTTGTTTCATGATCCTTACATTTATTTGCAATCAGCTTCTTTAATTATTACAGTTGAACTTATTTTGTGACTCACCAGATTGCTCAACCTTATAATTTAAACTTGTTAATAACAACCTATCATGAGAAACAGTCAAAACATGCACATTTTTATAAGTGTTTCTAGTCATAATAATATGCAATTTTGAAGAAAAATGCATTTTGCTGTGCAGTATTTTTTTACAGTACCCTTATTAAAGCACATTGAATATTTCATTAAAACAATTAAAAAGGATTGTAATTGCTAAATATAAGGGTACAGTTTATATAACCAAGTTAGGACTGGGCAAAAAATTGGTCAGTAATACAGCTGAAATTTTCATGTTCCACAGCTGTACACAAGAGCAGAGGTCCTTGGTGCTGAAGATGCATGGCATTGTCCTAACTGTAATAGAAAGCAGGAAGTTGTTAAGAAGTTGGGACTTTGGTCTTTGCCAGATATTCTAGTTATTCATCTGAAGAGATTCAGACAGGTAAGTAACAGCTTTCATAACCTCTGTGTAATATAAAATAAATTTTGGAGTATACTTTTCTAAATCAAAATCTCATCAAGGTAAACTGCACTTTGTTTTAAAAGGCCTACTCAACTATTTTAAAAATAAAATTTTGTTTGAGTTGCAAGATTAGGTTGTTGAAATGATGTACATCTCAGATGTATATAATATTGAATAAAACATAGCCATGTGAATGTTCCACATAAAATTTCTTTCTTAAAAGACATCAAACCAATATGAGATGACTAATCCAGAGGCTGATGTGGACTGTTGTGAAGCATAGTTTCCAGCCATTCTTTCCTCTTGCTGCTTACGTGCTAATGCTTTATTCATAGACTAAAGTATGTTGAGTTGGTTTATTCTAGTTGAGTTCTACCGTCACTCAACACCTCATAATTTAGTACTGATGGCGGGAGGTGGATTACAGGTCAGGAGATGGGAACTTGTCTGAGGTTTTCTTAGGGCTGCTTGGCATGAGATCTCTTTTCTTCCTGTATGGTGCATCCTGATGTAACATAAATTTTCCAGAGAAATAAATGCTGCAACTGTCCAAATAGTTGAGCTCAGTGCTTCTCTATGCTTCTTTCAATTTTTATACTCTGAACCTTAGATTGTTTTCACATGTTTCCAAAAATCCAAATGTATCAACTATCTATTTATATACATGCATAGGAGTACTATTGACTATAATTACTTTATATTACTTTATATGTGTTTGATATAACATATTAATAACTTTACGTTCTGGATTGAAAGGGGTGGTTTCAATGTGAATCAGACTTTGATTCAAACCATTTAGAATTAACTCACCTGGGACTATGTGAAAAATAAATTTAAAGAGCTTTCACCAATATTAAATAGAAAAAAATACCATAGTGAACACAATCATTGGTGCATTTCTATGCATTTGACTACTGCTTGCAGTCAACTATAAGTTTGCCACATTAAAAAGAAAGTTGGAGACAGGAGGCATTGTAACTAGCTTACTCCTTCCATACTCTGAGCTCTTCCTTACTCCCTTCTTATATGTTGGTGTGCAAGAGAAGGGAAAGGGCTCTTTTGTCTCTTTTCCAAGCATGTGTATAGACCAACTCTCTATATAGAGTGGCAAACTTATGGTAAAGTCTTAATGTGAGTAAAACATGCAATTGTTTTCCGCAGCAGTCTTCAAAACAGAGGGCTCCAGCAAAATTGACAACACTCGTGGATTTTCCTCTCTATGGTTTCGATATGAGCCCACATCTCGCTAACCGACCAAATCCTGCCAGCAACCCAGTTCCTCCAGGTATGCTGAACTCGCCTCCTGGTGGAGGAGTACTGGGTGGATTGGGATGGTCCCCTTGGAAGAGGCCACGTCGAACTGCACATAGGCATGATGACAATGTATACGATCTATATGCCATATGCAATCATCATGGGCAAGATCTTCAGGGTGGTCATTATACAGGTACCTTTACTCTCTTAATCTTCCTTACACAGAACAGTGTGGGCTGAATTTAACAGAGTTTAAATTTTGCTCTAATATGTTTAAAATATTATGCTATTTAAGCACATTATAATTAATATGTGTGAATGTAATTGATTTTTCCAGATTTTATGTTTTTTGACAAAAAACGTACATTGGTATTACGTTTTGGATAGATAGTCAAACTGAAAAACTCAATGCCATGGCCAGGATTTGAACCATGGATCTCCTGGTTTCCCTCCTGTCGCTCTTACCCATTGAGCTACCAAGGCCTACGTGCCATCATGACACTAAATTCTCCAACTGAATCATGTATTTTCCCGGTAAACCACTAGGGGCTCATTGGTATTACGTGCTAATAGGATCACTCTCAATAGGTTTTCTGTATGTGATAAAGTTAAAACTCCCATCTGCCTGGAACTGGGCTTATCAGTTAATGTACTGATGTTGTTAACACCATAGTAATACCAAATTCAAGCCCTCATTGCTAGCATAGGCCTTGTTAAACCCATCTTTCTGTAAAAGTGTCTTCTATATCATTTTCTACTTTTGAGACAAGAAATGACTAAGAATTATCATTGAATTCATTGAAAACTGACATTTCACTATCTTTCAATGTTACCAAGCAGGATGGCACAGGTGGTTTTGTCTGTGGCCCACATTCAGAGGTTCAGGTTCAATTCCTGTGGCCAGCCAACCTAATACATGAGATTTTCAGGGGTTTTCCCAGGCCACCAGGCGAATGCTTGGTAGATTAATTACATCTCCCAAATTTTCTGTCCCTCCATTTCATATCCATTATCATTCCACATCAACTCTCGTCTGGTGGTCTCTTTCAGGGCAGAAGTGTCAGTGGGTGTCTTGGCACTGCACGACAGGATGATATGCTCCTGGTAAACACTTCCTCTAGTGAGATGGTCTCTGGTCCCGTATCCAGGCCTAGTGGGCCATTTTAGGGACACGGTGGGTGCAATAATGGGTGTACTGGCCTGCCGGGGAGTTTCCAACTGGTCAACTGTAGGGACTGCTCTCTACACTGTCATGACTCCTTGGGTCAGCCTCCCTGTGTCTCCTCTCGCCTCATACTTCTTCCTGGGGATGATTCACCTGGACAATATGTCCAATAGATCAAGACTGGTCACAGTATCAAATTCCCTTCGTACAATTCTATCCTATGCTGTCTTTCAATGTTTTGTTTCAGCGTTATTTTCAAATATCTGCGAAGAACTCGAAGAAAGCAGAACTACTCATGTGTTCCATGAACTTGTGTCTTGGAAGCTTCATAAATAAGTTTTAACTGGCTAAAAATAACATGTGTGCATGCTATTGACACCTGAAATGATTGTGCAAAGCATTAGACAAATCAAGTTGTCAGTTATTAGCTACATTGACTTCACCTCTAGACACTTTGAAGTTGTGCCCAAATCCTCATCTTCATCACTAAGTATTAATCATTGAGATTCTTAAAATAAGTATATGTTCAGAAATATAATGTGGGTTTCATGCATCACAAGTCCAACTTGATACCAAACGAAGCTTTATCCAAAACATGACCACCCTCTTTAATTTGGCTAAGCTGAGCTGTACTATAGGCATATGTATCCATTTAATGTGATGTGATGTCTTTTCTGCGCATTTACTTTTATGATTATATTTCGTTTCTACCAGCATACTGTCGTAATCCTTACGATACGCAGTGGTACTGCTTTGATGATACCAGAGTAGAACCTGTAGCAGACTCAAGCTTGGTGACTGCTGCTGCCTATATCTTGTTCTACCAAAGACGAGGGCTTGGTTCCAGCTATAGTTCAGCTGCCTCAACAAGCTCATCAGGATCTGGTGGACTTGAGCACTGGGTTTGTCGCATGCCAGCCTTCACACGCTCCAGCAAATCTCAAGAGGAACTCAGTCATCAAAGTAAGCCTACATTAGAATAATGAACTTATTATATTATGAGAGGTGTGGAAAAGGTAAATTCTCAGTTTACTTTCCGTGTATTGCTTCCACTTTTTACCTGCAAGGTGTCAGCAGCAGATTAGTTAAGGAAAATGGTGTTGACTGGAGAATATAATCCCTTCTGCGTGCTTGATTATCACATAAGAAACTCAGCAACATTTCTGAACAAAATATCAGATAACTCCAACTGGGAAAGCCATTAGTAAGTGGGTGTGCAATTTCTAAATTGGGCTGCATTTCTAAATAAAAATCAACTATATGTATTTTAACTGGGGAAGAGATAGTGGAAGTTCATGCATGATTTACACAAGAGTCCACAGAATGCAAGCTTCTTTCTGTGCTGATATTCTACAAATGGAAGAGGATGCGTTCATTGAAAGATTAATTTAGTGACAGAGCATTTTTCCACCTTTCAGAGAATATGAAAGGTACAATCTGAGAATTTGAGGAGTTGCTAATCGCCATGTGTTTGTGGAACATTAACATTATCCACCCCAAATTAAATATCTTTTGTGCCATTTCTCCTGAAAAGATTTATGGGCCCTTTTTCTTCCATGAACATACCGTGTCATGATTGGTTTTCTTTGATATGCTGCAACAGTGGCTCCTTCTGCAGCTTAAAGAGAATAGTGCAGATTACATTCTACTAGATGGTGCCCCTCCATACTATCATTATATATATATATGTAATCACATACTATAAACAGTTTAAGGTATATCCTAATTATATGTAATATACTAAACTGGTAAAAATATTTAATGTTGTGTCATTTGAAAATTGCAAAAAAAATACAGCAACAGTTATTCTTTCATAAATTAATTAATGGCAATGTAGATAATAGTAGACTTCTTTAAGAAATTAAATTTAACACCAGAAAGTCAAACCTTAGGTCATGCTCCCTATTTTATTATAATAAATAATGTTAATTCATAAACACTCTCCAGTCTTAAGGATGGTAGTGCAATATTATGATATATATGATGTGGATTTTAGTACTTCTTATTATACATATAAAAACAACTTGAGGAAATACTATAATATATCAAACAGTATCATTTGGAAAATAATTAATATAATTTGACCACTTTACATAACTGCTGGCAATTTGTGGCTTGCATTACTTTTAGAGGTTATTATTATAAATATTTTTACTTTTATTTCTTTTACTATTAACTTTTACCATTATACTGTTGTGATTAATATGTATCTATTAATTTGTGGTTATTTGTTATCAGGCATTTTGGTTTTGTATGCTTGTTTCTTACAGTAATTATTTTTTCCTTCAATGTAAACAATTATTGTATATTATTTGAAGCAAAAGGTTAGAAACAGTAATGTGCTCTCAACGTGATAGTGAGAGCACCATAGTAGTGGAGGAAGAAGAATGTTCATTTAGTCACCAAACCGCTGAGGATGAGATCGAATGATCCTGAAAACGTTTCAATTATACAACATAGTAAGTTAAGTTGAGTGTAAACATAGTGACTCATTTAATCAAACTCAAAAATGAAGAGTACTTCACTCTTAATAATGCTTGTGCTTTTAATATTTAAAACAGTGATGTATTTAACATTTGAAAGTAATAAGTTGGTAATTCAAACACAAACATCACTTAAATTATCCTTACTTGGACATGTTTCGGAGAACGGTTTGTCCCCATCGTCAGCAGTTATCCAACTCAATGTGTTTTAATTACCGACTCATTACTTTCAAATTATTGTATCATTTGCATATGCTGTGGGTTTTGTCCTGTGACAGCAAATAAATAAATTACTTGCCCAGCGACACTTTGTAATGTCTTACTCAATACTGCATAATGAAAAGAAATAATGCACGGGCAAGTTTGGAAGTTGAAGCATGTATAAGTATAAACAGGGAGTCAGGTACAATATTGGAAATTAATTGTTCTTTCACACTGGCCGTGTGTAGGCTAAATTGTGGAAACGTAGAGTCAGAATGAAAAATTCATTGCCATAGCCGGGATCTGAACCACGGATCTTCTGGTTTCCGTCCAGCCGCTCTACCATTGAGCTACTATGGTCAACGTGCCGATATGACATTAAATTCTCCAACTGACTCGTATTTTCCCGGTAAACCACTTAGGAGTTCTCATAAACACATGAGACAACTACCTTAATGGCGACTTACTACATGTAAGTACTTTAAGGCCCGGGCTTTATAGTTAACCACTATTAGTGGTCATATTAATGGAAATTAATTGTTCTTTCACACTGGCCATGTGTAGGCTAAATTGTGGAAACGTAGAGTCAGAATGAAAAATTCAATGCCATAGCCGGGATTTGAACCATGGATCTTCTGGTTTCCGTCCCGGCTATGGCATTGAATTTTTCATTCTGACTCTACGTTTCCACAATTTAGCCTACACACGGCCAGTGTGAAAGAACAATTAATTTCCAATATTTGACCTAATAGTGGTTAACTATAAAGCCCGGGCCTTAAAGTACTTACATGTAGTAAGTCGCCATTAAGGTAGTTGTCTCATGTGTTTATGAGAACTCCTAAGTGGTTTACCGGGAAAATACGAGTCAGTTGGAGAATTTAATGTCATATCGGCACGTTGACCATAGTAGGTCAATGGTAGAGCGGCTGGACGGAAACCAGAAGATCCGTGGTTCAAATCCCGGCTATGGCATTGAATTTTTCATTCTGACTCTACGTTTCCACAAGGGAGTCAGGTGTTTATTCTCAAAGCTATAACTAAAGAACCATATGTTGTACAAAAATGGCCTTTATACAGGCTGCCTCAAAAATTCTTGTTGCATATACCAATGCATATTACAATGTCACATTTCCAGTAATTATTTTGGGTGCATGAAAAGAGAAATCTCTTATTAAATTTTAGATGAGTCGCGTTTTTTACACAGAAATCTCTGTTGCTTACACTTGTGCTGTGCACTCCAAACTAGACAATGCTGCACAGCTATGATAGGACATTTGCTCTAGGTGAGCCCTCTCGAAGTCTGCTTCATATGCCTTCTAATACCATATGCCTTACAGTTTAAATACTATAATTACTTGAAAAAACTATTTGCAGTTGACTTTTCTCACTCTGTCACTTACATTCTTATTTTTTTAACGGACTAGTTTCGGCAGCTGTTGCTTCCATTTTCAACCTCAAAGGTCCTCCAAACATGCATAACTATTATGCAAATATAATAATTAATAACATAAAACTTCCCTCATATTTGTATAGTATTTGTTGCTTTGCTGTAACTACTTGCTTAATATGCAAAAGCAAAGGCACAAAAATCAAATAATCTTATCAATGCAAGAGATTCTTATATCTCAATCTGTAACCAAGGATAAACAATGTAATGTGTAAAAATTTGCTTTGTATTATCGTTATGAGCAGGCTTAGGAATTTCTAAGCATTTAAGCCATAATGAAAGGAAATAAACTTGAAGTGTTACGGGACTTTAGGTAGAGCTGTTGCACGTAACAGTAACTGCCCATCCTGTGTACAGTTTGTCAAGGTTTGCAGACATTGCTCACCAGACCAAACCTTCCATTAGTGATCTTTGGACACTGTTGTTTATTTCTTTGTATTAACATATGGTTTGAGTGTAGATAACTTAAAGACCAATTGATTAAGAATTCCTATGCCTGGTTTTGAGATACTGACAGTTGAGTTTTTATTTTCATCTTAGCTTGTACAAGCTCTTTGGCCAGGAAAAAGTAAAGTTAAAAATCAATTTCTTCTTTGTGTTGTATGCTAAGCTAAACAATGTTTTGTGTAAAAGTAAATCAGATGTTTTGCAGAATTAAAGCATAATAGCAGCCTATATTTGTGTAGTAATTATTCATTTTTAAGTTACAGTTTTTGTTTCACTAAGATATTTAAAAATATTAGGTATTTTTAATTATATGAACTCAGATAAATTTAAATTTCCAACTATGATATAAACTGATTTTCCGCAACATGAATATTAGATTTAGGTGTTTGCCAAAAGCAGTAAATGTCAACCAACATATCATATAAAATATAAAATTTGGCAAAGTGCACAATTGGATTTGAATGTTTACAGGTTCAGTCAATGTTGCATCTCCTACCAGTCCCAGTCCTACAACAAATGAGAAGATTGGCACAGATACTTTTACTCGAGGTGGTCGTAATTATTCTACATTACAGCCCACAACCAAACGTTCTGTAGCCACAGAAACTGAAGCTGGAGAATTGGATCATTATTCAGATGATGAAGCACCAATCTCTAGCCCAAGAGAAAGGGAAAACTGGGTAAGCATTGTGTTAGCCTCCTGATTAGACTCCTAGAGAGTTAACTCCATTTTAAATTCAGAAGGGATGATGAAAACGGTGAAATGTCACAGTTTATACTAAACTGAGGCATTTTAGTCATCATTATTTGATGTGCATTATTCTTGTTCACAAAGTGCAGTTGCTCTACTTCAATGAATACTCCTTTCTGAAAAAGTCACAACAGTGTTATTCAGGTATATTTAACTAAATGAGCAATAGTTAAACATAAATTACTTTACAGAAGGAATCGTATGCATGTGAGTGACAATATGTGCTTTCGTAGATATATTTGCCTTTCTGTAAACGTATAGGTGTGCCATTTTGTAGTTCAGTAGCGCTTCCCAAAAGAAAAATATTTCAGAAAATCAGAGCTACAAATGAAAATGCTCAATGTTAACTTTTCCATGTATCTGAAGAAGAAATACACTTGAAAGTAGAAAAATAAAGCTTAGCAGGAATGTAACTGTGGTTTGCCTTGCACACTAGTTATTTCTTTTTGCAGAGCTACAGCTCATCCTTTCAATTTGTAAGCATAATAAAGTGATCTTGGAAATGCCATTTTTAATGTTACCGCCGTAAGGGATTTTGATTATATACACCATTTGAAAAAAATGAGCAGGCTCTGGAAGCATATATTTTTCTAAGTCCACAACGTTTCCACGGCCTGTTTACAATGATTTCATGGAATGCATCTCTTTAGCTTTGTTGTACTGAAGCCTCATAATTGAGTCATTATTAGCCGAGCAGTTGTAGACAAGTATGTGGGAGCTGGACCTACAAAGGTTCAAATCCCAGACATCATTTTGATTTTTTTTTATTGTAGAATGACGAAATTTGTATTACATGCATTGTAATATAACTTCCAATTACTAAGGTTTACTTTATTTTATAGCATTTATGCTCACATTTGAAAACTGAAACACTACTCTTGTTTTTAAACTAAATGAAATATTTTATTCCTAAGTGTAAAAATCAAATAAAAATGGAAATTAAATTAATATAGGGTGTGTAAATCCTCTTTCTATTACTGCCATCATTCTGTGGGGCATGGATGAGACCAAATGCCTAGTGAAATTTTCATGAGAGGATACTTTGCATTATGCCAGCACCATTCATAACAGATAAACTAGCCTGAGTGTTTACATAACCAATATTAAGGCAATTTTCTAATAACATTGCATCTATTTTGAAAACAAAATGTTATTTGCATTGTTATAAATTAAAATTTTTTTATATATTCTTATTTATCTTCTGCAAGAAAAACAAGGCATTGCTATTAAAGTTAACAATAATAAAAAGAAACATGCACATCAAGGAATCAAACTCATATTGGTCCACCTATAAGACACATGCATTTTATCGCTCGGCTACCATGCATATGGCCATGCCGCAAAGCATCTCCCTACCTGTTGCATAGCATTGAAATGAACCCAGAGTGGTATTAAAGTATATATTGTGAACTCATCATTATCGAATGCTTCCAATGTTTTCCGAGTCAAACTTTGTTTTTGGTGGCTGTTCATTTCTTTTCTTTTGTCTAAGGCTGTATGTTGTGATTGAGAACATTAAGTATGTTATGATATGCATTCCTGTTCAAAGTTCATTCATTTGATTAGTTAACAGTGCACTAATAACAAATGAAGCATTGAAATATTCCATATCCTTCAAAATTAACAATTTCAAGAAAGAAAATATTTGAGAGAGAGCGAGAGAGTGGGGCTTGAACTTACAATCTAGTCATCACTGAGCCACGCTTGTAGACTTCTTGGTAGTCTAGCAAATGCATGCATATACCATTGAGGAGGTATCAGTGGTGTATTGACTCAAGTTTACTTTGGCTAATTGCACAATATCATGCACTCTGAAAAAATAAGTGTCTTATCTCCAATTGTTCCTCCACCTCTGTTATGCTTTAAAGTTAATTGGCCAAATTCTGAGATACCCTGGTGTGCATGCGAGTAATGTTTTTATTAATTTAAATTTGTTTCATATTGTAAAAGCCAGCATCCTCAATAGAGATGAAGTTCCCAATTTTTTTATTATTATTGTTATTATTATTATTATTATTATTATTATTATTATTATTATTATTATTATTATTATTATTATTATTATTATTATTATTATTATTATTATTATTATTATTATTATTGACTGCACCATGGCTGAGTGGTACTCTCACCAAGGCGGCCTAGGTTCGAATTGGACTGATCAATCATCGTGGAATCTCTCTATTCAGGAAACCTCTGATCCTCAACCCATTGCCTACGGGCCTCGAGTTTGTGCAGTTCAGAAGGTCCTATGTTCCACTTTATTATTATTATTATTATTATTATTATTATTATTATTATTATTATTATTATTATTATTATTATTATTATTATTATTATTATTATTATTATTGAGGTTAAAACAGCCAGGTTATTTTGTTGTAATTAACTTTAGAGTTTTATTGCCTGAGTCTTGTCTAAAATTGTTTGAGAGTGTAGGGTTGGAGGAGTGGTGGAATAGTTTTACTGACAGATATCCCATTAGATTTCTTAGAACTTTCATTGTTGGTGCAGCAGAGCATTTGATTTGATTTATTGATTCATCCATTAAAACATGTACATGTTATAGGACACGTCAAATTAAAAACTAAGTACAATATTTATAATTAAGGTAGCTAACTAAATATTTACAAATTTAAAAATTCATCCACGCTGTGCTTAGCTTTTAGTACATTGTGGCAGAAACATTTTCATAACTTTGTCATTAGCCTTTGTACATTTCACTGACTTTGAACTTGAACTCCCTCTTTTCTGAACCCTCTTTTTAGTCTATGTTCGGTGATATGCCTTTCCATTTTTCTGTGCCTCTTGTGGTCTTGATACACTGGACACCGGTTACCTTCTGGAAGTCTTATGCCGCAGGCATCCTCTACTCCTTTTTCCTATCCGTGGTTCCTATGTTATTGCAGCACAGGTCCATCTGACTTGATGATGAGTGAATAAAGTGGTGAAAAATCCAATATACAATATACACCAACTGCCTCAGCAGCTGGCATGGAAGATGGGAGAGATGTACACTTCCGAAACATTGATGGCTACTCTTCAAGCCAGCTATTACCTGGCTTGAAGTCTTAAGATGATCTAGAATATGTTCATTGCCATTAAAGCTTCAGATCTTTTTTTTTAATTAAACAGTAAGACTTTTGCTGAAAGTATTTTTTTTCTTTCTTTAGGTTCATTAGAAAGTCTCAAAACTTATTTTCTGCAGAAATCTCGGTATTAAATTTAATAGAATACAATACTTACTGTGTACTCTTCAGTACCTAGTAGAGAAAGTAAAAATAACAAGAAATTTTAATGCAAAATATATCTAATAGTACTTAAATTCATTTTCCTTTTTTGCCACAACTATGTTTTATTTTTACAAGAACATCATTTCCACAACTTACACTATTCCAGATTTACATAATTTTCTTCTGGCCAGTTGGAAAATGTAAAAGAGAAATAATATTGAATTTTGTTTTTCCCTAGGAATCCAGTAATAAGTGCACTAAGACAGAGCAGACAAACAGCTCACCCGAGAAAAAGACAGCCGTTGTTGAGGAAAATGACAGTGTCAGTGAGCCTACAAAGGAAAGCAGCTCAGAAAATGCAACTGAGATCACAGAATCTTGCGTGTGATTATAGCCTATGCTGAATATACAGTACCTCATCTCAGTTATCTTCTCCCAAAATCTGCAAACAGCAATAATGAAGTGACATAGTATATATCTTCAAGAGATATACTAATACTAAACAAACTATAAGATCAGATCTCATTCTCTGTGATTAAGAAATAAAACTTTTTCATTTAAAAAAACAAGTTTAAAATTTTGTGGCTTAGAGCAACTTCAGAAAGATAATGAATATGAATTGATACTCATATCTTAAGATCACTCATAGGGGCTTATATAAATGAAAATATAAGCTGTTTGATTTAGATTTTATTCAGTAATATATAAAGACAAGAATCTAAGAATGTCATTCCCATATCCCTTGTTTTTCAAGTACATTGTCTTATATACTTGTATATAAGTAAATCCTAAGAAAGTAGATTAGAGATTTTTTTAAAGTAATTATCCTTATACCAAGATGATGATAATCATGCTAAAATCATGCAAAAATTTACATGGTTATTACTTCACTTTCTGCACCAACTTAATATTAAGGTGTAATAAACATGTCAATATTTGCATATGTCAAAATAACTTAATTGTGTTTTCTTCAAAAAAAGATTTATAAATGCTATTGTAATTTCTGAAGCTCTAATTACTGAATAGTAACAATTTCTGATGTTTATGCCACAAGATTTTAAATCATTAGTGCAGAATTATACATTAAGAGCAATGATATTAACATGCTTTCACGGTGAGCTCATACTGAACATGCATTATATCAAAAGAGTTACTCAAGATTAAATGCTGTAATAGCTGCAAACCTTCTTAACTTTTTTAAGTTTATGCTTAATTCTCTGTAAAATTATTTTCTTTTTGTTCTAGTCTGTTTAGTAAGTGCATGTAATTGAAGCTTGCAAGATCACTTATGGAACAAAGAGCCCATGTGTAAGGTCACTTTTTAGAATTCAGGGAGTTTAGTCATAACTATATTTGCTGTTTATAGTATATAATGAAAATGTATTGATTTGAAAATCATTCTATATATACTTATTAACTTCACATTGAAGACAGATATTAGATATCAATTTATATTAATATAATCCCTTTTTAACTTTATTCATTTTAATGCCCTACTGAGTTTGCTTTAAAAGATATTCCATTTAGATAACCGTTTTGCTGGATTGGTTTAGTATCAGCGAGCTAGTATAGATAGTTTTTGTTATTGACTTCAGTATAGTCACTAAACATTTATAAAACAAATTTAAGAAAGAAAATGAGATTATCACCATATTTTCACTCATACCTTTTTGTACTTTTCAGACCAAAACTGGTTTGCGTAAATTATTTTAGAATTTTCTAAAAAGATAATCTTAAACATGCATCAAGGCATTCCCATTATTTTGTAGCTGTTCTGTGTGTGTCAGTAGTTTTCGTTTGGAAGAGAACTTTCAGCTCTCGAAAGGTACAGCAGAAACTTCTACCATCCAAGTGCTTCAACAAATACTGCAAATTTGCTTCTGAAACACAGTTTCCCATTTTTCTTGTGCATAAACTTGCATATATTTTAAAATTTACATGTCAATTCATTTTTACACGTAAGAAGTAGGTAGTTGACAAGGCAAATACTGTATAATTTCAGAATTGTCAGTATATCAAGTCTATAACCAAACTGGAAATTTGATTGGCCTAATGGAATGGAAAGGGATAGAAAGCATTAGCCTTGCTTATAAAGACAACCCATTTTGTCATCAGCAATTCAAGTACAGCCATAGTTTCAGCTGTTCTACTCATATGCTTTAACAAGCCTTTGCTTCAGCAAATAAATTAGATACCTGATGTATACTGTGAAGCCAAAGATTATTCAGCTAATACCTGGCTTAACAATTTCATAAGTTTTGAAGGTGCAAAAATTATGTGTGAAAATGTGGTAACCAGTGCTAGTTTGCTTCTAAAGAACTTTGTATATTTTTATAACCTAAATATTTTTATGTGCAATATATGCAAATGCCATTGGAACAACAACAAAACAGTGAACCTGCTTAATTTCATGCAAAAAGAAATAAAGATATACTATAGTTTGCAAATATCCATGTTTAAAAAACTATTATTGCAATTCTCTCCACTATACTTCATCAGAAACAACATGCTTAAGTGTTACCTTGAATTTTATTTGGTAACTGTTTTCTTCACTAGTCATTACTAAGATTTTATTTAGGTTGCAGTCAAAAACTGCAGTCTTTAAATTAAACTGTTTAGTGTTTATACTTCTTTGCATTGTATGTGCCTGTTTCTTGTAGCAAAGATTTTCTTCAGCTGTATCCTATTGTGTTAAAATCTTGTAGAAAAGCATTAAGATGGGCATGAGTTAGATAACACATTTTTTTAAGAGCTTTTTGTATGAATATTATAAACTTTTAGGAGAAATGTATTTTGCAGATATTAAAAGTTGGTATGCTTGAGCTTTATTTGCATAGAAACATACTGCACTTACTATTTTATTCTGTTTTCCTGAAAGCGAATCAGTATTTTAATTGAATTTTAATTCCTTTATTCTTGCTGCTCCCTATTTCTTAGAGCTCTCTTATATCTCCCACAAAGTATGCAGAGAATATATCTCTCAAACTTATTTATTTTTCTGCTTTATCTTAGGAATAAAAATTTGATCATGGATTTGTTTTTATAATTTTTTAAAAAAATATTTTTGATAATGTTTCAGAAAGCACAGTTACAGTAATATAAGCAGCTTTTCATACAATATTATTTTATTTAACGCATTTTTGCTTCTGAAAGAATACACTGCCATAGAAAAACCAAGATATACACATATGTAAAGATCTCTGAAGTATGTGTGAGCTTACCTTGAAGGAATTAATAAAAGTTAAACAGTATATAACTAATATTTCTGGTTTTTGTTTCACCCAAAGAGATGCCTTAAGCCTGTTCACTGCTGGTCAGGAGTGCTGAATGGAACAGCGATACCAATTACTATTTCTTGTTAATTGTGAACAAAATTGTGTGATAGGAATTATATGATTTGCTAGTCACAAAATTGTAAATGTAATATCCTTCTTAAACCATTTTGTTAACATATGACATTCCAATTGAAGTTACTCTTAATACTTTCTGTATTCCGTAGGACAGCAATCAAATTCAGGTATCAAATCTTACATACAGTGAGTTTGATATGAAACAAAATAGAAATATTGTACAAAGAGGAATTACCATAAATTGTAAGGCAGTCACTCAAACAGTACAAAATATGTTAGAGAAGAGTCTCTACATTTTTTTAAAACAAATGGAAAATGCTGCATAACCTTCCATTTTGTATCTTGGCCCAATTGCATGGCATCTAGATGGTCCTTGGGCTTTTCTAGTGATATCTATTGAATTGTCTGCACATACAACAGTAATGACAAATTCTCAATGTGAAATGCCAATAATTTTTCATAAGTCATCTCTGGTGCTTTCTATATGCTATGTGACAGACCAAGTCGAAAATCATTTGCATCAGTATCGCATCATAACTCTTCTATTAGACCATTCACTCAGCTGTTAATAGAAGTTAAATACAGTAAACCAAGAGCTAGTTCTAATGATAAGTAAAATATTCAGGAGTTAACCGTTTTATACTTTAATTCACTTACTGCAGTCCTCTGAATGAGAGAGGTGTTTTCCAAAATATTAATTTTTAGAACTACAGGTCATTTTGCTTTATAGTATACTTTCCAAATAGTGAGAGGAAAGAAATCATCTTCAGACCTCACTGGTTTATGTTTAGATGCATACGGGCAATATTGAAGGTTACAGTCATTTGTCCTTATATATCAGCAGGTTTCTGTGTGTTTCATTTCACATTATTTAATTAAGCAGTTTAACAAGCCTAGATTTATGACAGTATTTGAAATAGTATAAACATTCCCACTGGTGTAAAAGTTTCTTTACAGAATCAAAATAGAATCGACATGACTTCCTTTCCTAATTGATCATGTGGCAGCCAAAAGCCATGTAGTAATATATGCTGTTTACTAGCCCACTCTGCACAAATTCCTGACAACATTGCATTATAACTTCATAATTATGGTTCTTGGTCTCTTAATACATCTTAAAATGACAGCCATCATCTTTATCATCTTAATTTATATAAAAATATGTGAACTTTTGTTTTATTTTGTCTATATATTATATATCATGATAAATTTCTAAATTATTTTCAGGTTGCCATGCATTTGGGATCTTTAATTCAGAGAAATGTTGTACAAGTTTTCATCGTAATCGCATTTTCAACACAGTCTAGATCAGTTCAACATGCATTCAAAAAATCAATGTTTTATTTAGTATTTCAAGTTTCAATATTTCCAATACACTTAATATGTGATAGATACTCCATGCCCCTAGAATTGCTTCCATGACAAATATTTTGGTTTTCAATTTTAAAGACAATTATCCATTGTATGCAAAAATTGAATTTCCTCTGTGTCACTATATTATAGTTTCCTAAATGATAAACAATATTTTCAAAAGCCAATGCCAAAAAGTAGTACATTAAAAAAAAAAAAAAAAAAAATCAACGTGATGGCTACTCCTGAATGCTGTGCAACTGATGAAAGGTTAACCTCAGGCAATAGTTATAAGATATATGATTAGAATAGCCACCTATTTAAATCAGAATTTCACTCCTAAAAGACCAAATGCAGAATCACACTAAGAGGTTAATGCTGTATATTATCTGGTATTGACATATTAAAACCTATTACAGTTAAAGAAATTGCCATAAGCAGTAATTAGTGTTGAACAGCAGTTCAGAAAAAAATATACTATTCTTTGCACTTATGTGAGAAAAGTGTCATGTAAATAAAATGGTTCTGAAAATATAAATTATTTGTTTATTTGTGAATGTATAATAATAGCACAATCTCTACTTGCTGAAAATGTACATCATAATCCAATTTTGGCCAACTCACAAGTAATTTCTTCAGCATCTTGTTTGAATATAGTGCACCTGCAGTGATTGATCGGAAGCTGACAATGCATTAGTTCCATGCAGCAGCATGCTCTGCCTTGTGAGGTACAGCTCAATTATAATTGCAACCTTATTTTCCAGAAGAACTACTATTTTTGTCTGAATATAATGCAGTTAGAAAACATTCAAGGCATATTGGGAAACCTAGGTTTTGTTACTCTTCAAATTGACTGAAGTACAAGGTTCTTCATTTAAAAGCTAACAGAGCAATGGTGTTTTGCCTCTTCCTCGACCTTGCTGGATTCCTTCACTACTGGCTGCCATTATTTGTGGGGCTAGTGTGCACACCACTCGACAGTATTGTACTGGCTGCCAGAATGAACAAGCACTTGACTCTAGAGCAACACTTTGTTGGGTATAAAGGTCATCATAAATGGCAGTCGCCAAGCCATGTTCACACAGAGTATATTCATACATTCCCTGGTGAAGTGTCTCCTTCCAGATTTACAGTTCATGAGATTGTGAAGAAATCAAAATCACTGATTCTGTAGCAAACAAAAAACAAATGCTTAGACGTACAGTGTTAACAGAGGAAAAGTTAAATGACATAGGCACATGTTTTGAACGTTCACCAACCAAATCCATCTCAAAATTAGCACAAGTAGGAATTTCAGAGTCATCTGCACATAAGAGCAATTAAATTATTAAAATCAAAACTGTATAAGTGTAGTGTCCACATTTTAAAACAAGGTTACCCATTATCACAAATGCATTATTGTGAATGGTTTCTTTCAATCAGTGAATGACGGTTTAATTGATCTGTAGTTTCTGTTCTTTTCTGATGAGATATGGTTCCACCTCAATGGTAGTGTCACCACACTTAGCAATCGGTACTGGGCCTCTGAAAATCCACATCATGTTTAAGAAATCTTTCATTATGATCGAAAAGTTGGAGTTTGGTGTGCTGTTAGCACTAGACACATAACCGGTCCAGTATTCTACCAATAAATGCAGAGAGGTACTGAAATGACATTTTGACTCCATTTTATCATGAACTGACAGAAGAAGAGAAATCATTTGGGTGGTTTCAACAAGAATCTGCTACTGGCCATATAGCAGAAGAGTCCATGAATAAAATTAGGGAAGTGTTTGAAGATAGTGATTAGTGCTGGTGTATGGCCCTCTCACTGCCCCAATCTAACAATGTGTGATTTTTACATGTTGGGTAACCCAAAAGATATATGAGACAAATCCTCATGCATTGAAAGAACTAAAACAAAATATTAGAAATTAAATCAGAAACACTGTAGTGACCCAAATTAATTGTGTGAATCAGAGTATGTTTTCCCTATATATTGCTTGTTTAGCTGAGAATGGACATTTCCAGCATCTTCTATAAGGTAAGAGTTGGATATTTCACAGTTAGGCACTTGTATCCAGTGAAAAAATTCAATTCTAACAGGGAAGTATTGCTTCCCGGTGCATTTGATATGATAGGTAATTTATTCATCTTGTAAATCACACATTGTACATGAGTACTATGATATAAGACACGTCAAATTGTGAATATACAGTATGTATGTCCAACATAAGGAAGAGTTTTCATTCAGTGTATATATATATCCATATTAATTTTGCTTCAAATGACAAGCTTTTTGTCACAAATTCCTTCCTAAATAAACAAAATAGTATATTTCATTTGCAATACATGATACCTTATGTATGAAATTCCAAACTTATTATTTTGCTATAGCCATATATGGAAACTAAGTTGGAAAGCTGAATCAGACAAAAATTCAATGCCATGATTGAATTCTAGCCATGATATTTATTTTTCAAATTAGATGAAAATTTATTTATGCAGCACATACAAGCGCACCCATTTGTTTGTACCAGTTGATATTTTTGTTGATAAAAAAACATACATCTTTTCACCTAAAATTAATGATATTCAATGAGTAGCAGACATGGAGCTGCTCAGATAGAATGCATACAATTTCAGATTGAGTATAACATCTAATATTCCCCTCTTTGTATTCTATGTTTGTATTATGTGTCAAGAGTCCAGTACAGTCTCAACATTTTATATTGCAAGAAATGTAATAACAAGTTTATTGGAAAATGATCTGCAATAGAAAGTCATTACAAGGGAGTTCAAAAGTATTTCCACTTCACTTAAATTTGTAGCAATATACAATATGGCTTATATGCTATAATGCATACAGGAGTCATAAGTAGGTGTAATGTAATGAGACAAAAAAAAAACAATTAAATGAAACTTCACTATAGTATAGTGTTATGAATCTTGAATGTTCAAATTGTTGGTGGTCAGCAGTTACATTTCTAAGCATGCCTCTTTTCTGAACTGAATATTTCCTCCAAGAGTATGTGGTAATGTAAGTAGTTTATCTTTTACAACACCCCTTAAGAGTAAGATCTGGAGACCTTGCAGGCCAGTGTTATCATCTGTGGTCTAAGGGTCCTGGTTTCCAAAATTACGGGTTCAAACCTGGCGGAGGGCAATGATTTTTTTTTTTTTTTTTGGGGGGGGGGGCGGCCCATGAAAATGCTTATAATGGCTTTCCTTTAGAAGGGAAGTAAAGCTGTTGGTCCCCATGTCATAGATTTACAGTATTTCACACCCAATATATACAGAATGGGATGCTGAGAACCACAGCAGCTATGAAGGCCAGTCAATTTAACCTTGTCATCCTATCCACCTTTATAAAAATTCTTTATCTAGAAATCTCACACAATTTGGACATAGTGAACAGGAACTCCAACATGTTGATTTCACATTGTGATGCTGCCATTTTCAAGATGTGAAATACATGTATTGATCTATACTTGTATTCATAACGTTAGGTCTAATGACCCCTTCACATGACCAGCCAGCTCGCACTTCACTCAGTTGATTCATTTGTTTCTCAGTTGTTGGTTTTCTGCAGAGTAATAGTAACAATTATGCATTTTTACAGCAACCAAGGAAAGGTTCCTATTTTCTTTTTATAACATACTGAACCATGGTAAAGATTAATTTTTTTACAAAAAATTTATAACTTGTTAATGCTTCTAAAACAATTGAAAACTCCAATCATCTACTTACTTTCCTGTTAGTCGTTTTCAGATCTTATACCACCAGCTATAGAATTTTCTCCTACTTTGAGGATCTTAAATGGACTTTGTATTCCTCTTAAAAACATTAATTACATCGGATGAACAATAGCTATCCAATGATCAAAGAGCTCTTACTATCCAGTTCTAATTGCACTTAATGTTGCATATCAAGCTTACAGTAAATTAAAATCCTTTTTAATTGGTTTTGATTTATGCAAAGTTCATGTGTATTTCATTACATTTCATCAACTACTCTCACCTTCAGCCCAAAGGCTGCGCTGTGGCTGAGTGGTTAGACTACTGGACTCTCACCAAGGGGGTCTGGGTTCGCTTCCAGGTGACTGCAAAGTGAGATTTGTGGTGGACAACATGGTGCTGGGGTGGGTTTTCTCCAGGATCTCCAGTTTCCCCCACCATCTCATTCCACCGGTGCTCCATCTTCATCTCATATATCATCAGTATCACTGCCCGCAGTGCCACATGTAGTAAAAGTGGACATTAAACACTACACGTTTCATTATGTTTCAGCTAACCAGCATGACATAGGTTAGGGATGTATGGCATGAGTTAAGAGAACAGCCATTCTTAGGTTTTGCTACAACAAAACTTACAACTGCGTTGGTTGTTGAATTATACGTTTGTGTGACCCTATTGATTTTACAAAAAATATAGGATAAATCAGTTCAATTTCTTTCAAGGTATCTATAGCTGTAAATATGTATTGCTATTTAAAGAATCAAAATAATGTGATGAAACACCAATATAAAATTAATTTTTAAAAAATTGCTCCAATATCAGATACCCATCAATTTAACAGTCCAAGCAAACTGCAAAATTTTGTTGGCTTAGGTGAAGCCAAATTCGATCATTAAGAACCAAAAGTTAACCAGAATGCTGTCTATCTGAGGAAGTAGTGGGAGGAGGCTCTTAGAAAAACTATAAAGTTTAAAATTCCTGGTCCCTCTTTTGTATTATTCTTTGGGCATTTTCTAATATTTGTATACTGCTTGTTTTCTTGCTTCACCTTTGACGGATTTAGTACACATACTACTGTTTTTTTTAAGGCAGCTCAAGAACATTCACCTGCACAAAACACCTAGAGCAGTTGCAGTCAGATAGTTTATGTATTGCAATTGTAGATGTCAGTAACAAAATTACTACTTTAGCCACCAGACCATTATGAGTTTGATGGGTTTACTCAATAAAATAGGAAGCTATATATTGAAAAGCAGGCTGAAGTGAAACGAGACATATCACATTTTTTCTAGCACTAAATTAAAAGTTGCCTTTACCTTTTAGAAATTTGAAGGCATATAGAGAATGACCCACCTATGGTTTGCAGATGAAATAATAGTGGTGCAAAATCAGTAGACCTAAAGGTGATGTTTGAAGAATTGGACAGGACCATCAAAGAGGTAGGCTCATCCATTGACCCAGGCAAGATGAAACTAATGATGTACACAGCTTAGGACAAGATCCACTTAAATAGCCAGCCACAAATTTGGAAGACTACATCTACATGACAGAACCCGTACTTCAGAAATTCAGAGAAATAAATAAAGAGAAGGATCACATGACATGGAAGAAGTTCAGGTCTCTAAAGTTCATACTTTCAAATTCCAGAAACTAATATTAAAGGTGGAAATTCTGGAAAAATTCATATTACCTGTCCTATTGTATGGCTGCCACACCTGGACCCTGACATCAAAACAAAGACATATGTTCCCTATCTGCCAAAGAAGCATGGAACAAAAATAATCATACTCTCTGAGAGACAAAGTAAGGAACAAGAGTTACGGAACCACTTTGGCATGAAGGACGCCCTAAAAACTGCAGAAAGACTGAGGTGGAAATGGGGAGGACATGGGGCAAGGCTGGATCATGCAAGATGGATGCACAGACTAACAATGTGGGACCCCAAGGAGAAGGAGGGTGGAACGGCAGACGACTTGATGGGCTGATTTCTTCAGGAAGGAGGCAGGAGCTCAATGTACAAGCGAGCAAGTGACAGACAGCTATGGAGGGACCTAGAAACATCCGTCTTAGGTTTCTCGTGTTAAATGTTTAGTGTTAAATTAATGTGCAAAGTCAAAACTTATGATTAGGTACATATAGTGCTTTGGGTTAACCCTTTATAATGTAGAAGTGCATCTGCTTTCACTGTTGTCACAGGAGGCCATTGCCCTTACGGAATCTAATAGGCTATATTTATTTATTATTATTTCATTATAAAATTACATTACTATTAGAATGAAAAACTATTTTTCCTAAGCAAAATATTTCGAGAAGCCTGAAAGCTAAGAAGTTGTGTAGAACTACACATATAATTAGGATCCCTTAAGGCCTTTTGGATAAAGATAAAGGTTCCAGCTTTTTTATTTTAAAATAAGAATTTGTACACTCTTGCTTTGCTGAATTTGCAACCTCAGTTGTTCTTCTTGTTGCAGAGTAGCATGGCACAAACAAGCTTCAAGTAGAAAGTACTTGGATTTGTGCCATGTCCAAAAATTGGTGGGAAAGCTTTTAGAAGTTCCTGCAAGGGCATGCCATTAATTAAGACATTTTTTCTACCTATTTAACTGCAATATTCCAATTTATACTTCCAGTATTGATTAAGATTTATAGGAGGTTCCGGAATCAAAAAGGAACATCTCATTTCAAGATTTAAACAATATGTCTACTGTAATATTATTACATCTCCATGGTATATGCTTAAGTTTCATTCATTTCTGTCCATATATAATATAATAATGTATACATAGCCACGGAGACTAATAAATGGAAGTGTTTGTAAAATATCTATCTCACTAACTCAGTTTTAGGCTGCATATTTGTTTCTAATACTATTTATTTAAATTAAATAGCCTGCCTTAAAATTTATGGTATACAGCTTTGTAAATAATGTTTTTAAATTATTTCATTTAAACTTATCTTTAATAAAATATGTATTAAAATCTTTATGAAAGATGCATGTTGCATAAAAGAGTATTATCTTAAGATAGTAAATTTGTTGTACAAGATAAATCCATATGCTGTTCCCTTTTCCCTTCATTTTTTTTTAATTTGGAATGAGAAAATGTATATGCAATTTAATGTATGACGACAAGGAACCAATTATGAAGAATTGTAAATAGTGACAGCTCTTTTACGTTTTATAACTTTGCACATATACAAATTATAATACCTCTAAAATAATAGACAAATTAAGCACTTTTGTGATAAAGCAGTCATAATTTGGTGTATGTCTGTATATAACAGATAGGAAACTCGAGGAAGACGTATTTTGCAAGATAGTTTTGTGTGATGAAAGCTGCCATATTTTTATAAAACAAATCCTGTACAGGCATCAGAAAAAAAAAAAAAAAAAGGCTTTTAATGTGCATAGAATTTTGTTAATGGTTTGTAAAAAGAGCTGAGCTTTCTGCAGATTGCTGGAATATGTAGGACACAATTTCAAGACAAAAGCATTTATCTAGGTTGCTATCAGAATACATATGTAAGGCAGCTGAATGAAGGTGTAATGAAGCATTAAGTAAACATTGCTTTCTGTTTTTAATCTTACCTAACAAAGCATTCTAATGTAACAGAAATTGAACTTAGACAAGAGGATAATGAAAATGTGATCTTGGAAAAGTAAAAGTGGCATAGGAAGTTCAGGTACATTTCGGATATTGTTCTGAAGTTGTAAAAACGAACTCGCATACCAAGGATTGAATTGCTGAATAACTATTATGTGTTTCAAATGGGAAGAGTCCTCGCCTGTAGCGAATCAGATGCGTTAGAGCCTTCACTGTTGCCACCTCGTTATCCCACTCTTTTTATATTTCCCGCTCTCTCTTGCACACTTGCGAGTGTTCGTGGCGCTAGACATAAGGGAATGCAAACTGAATTTTCCAAAGTTTTATAATAATGCAGTTTATGAAATCACAATTACAACATGAATATTTGTATATTACGCAAATGTTTTAAATATTTAGTTTAAAGTTAATTATACTTTATGAATATTAAAAGCAGAAGCATTATTAACAGTGAAGTATTCTTCATTTTTGAGTTTAATTTATGAGTCACTATGTTTAGACTCAAACTTCACTTACTTGTTGTGAAGTGAAGTTCAACAAATAAGTGAAGTTTGAGTGTAAATATAGTGACTCATAAATCAAACTCAAAAATATACTTTATGAGTTACTTATTTTTCCAATCCAACGAAAATACCAGCGGTGCATCCGTCTAGCTGTAAATGTTACTTATGTTAAGAGATAATTCGTCATTGTCTTCAACGTCTGAGTACTGGAAATTTATGATGATAGGTTCCAAAATCTTGTTACGTGCTATTTCTTTCCAAAAGTTGTCTTCTTGTAGTTTATCTTATGTCTCATGCAGTTTTCCCAGTCTTGTGTTCCTTGTCAATTTCTTCGTGAATATGTCGTTCAACGTCAGTCAGTTTAAAAATATTATTTTTGTTTGCAACATAATTTGAGCCCACATTAACTCTATTGGATTGTTCTAGCAGTAGTAGGGTTAGGGGGGGGGGGGGGGGGAGGTGGATCACATCTCATTGATCCAGCTGATACACTTTTTCATTGAAGAGTAACTGAATAATGCTGCTTTGAACTGTATAGTAAATAGAGATTACGAACCATTCATAAACAAAGATATAATGTGACCAGACACGTTCTGCCAGACTGGCAAGAAGTGTATCGTTTCTTCTGATCGAATTTAACAAACACCTTGGCTTATTTAAATTACATATTTCTTTCACCATGACATGTCTAATGTTTATGTTTCAGTTCTGATTAATTTCAAATATACGTTCACTCACATGCCAACCAGTAATGATATTCATTACATCGCTTATGTCACAATGCATTGTTATAATATAATGGTATCTAATTTATTTATTTGTATTAGGAAAACTATTTGAGCTAAAAGTATAGGGTTTTTATGGTTATGTTAAATACATTACTCTCTCCTTCCTCATGAGTCAGGTTTTGCAAAATCTGAATTTTTGTCTTAGCGTGAATAGTATTTATTAGAGCTGATTAGTTTGCCGCTTGTCACACACCACTTAGGGGCAATGCAATGCGACAACACCGCAGGACTTCGATTGGTTGCTCACCTAGTAGCGCTCAAGTACAAACACCTTCCCATTTGAAACACATAATAGACAAGCATTTATGCAGCTTATCACAGCACAAAGGATATATATTTTATTCTGCTGTGTTAAACCTACAGTTAATATTAGACTCCATTCGCAATGAAAATTAAGCATAACAAAAACTTAAAAGCATATGATAAGTATTGTAATGGAACCTTTTAGAATGAATTGTGTGAACTTAGACTCAAACTTTCAATTTATTTCTAGCTTGACCATAAAGAACTAGTCAGGCAGAAAGCAATTCTCATCACATGATCATTTGCCATCTCCCATCAGATTTTCCCGTCACCAATTGCTAACTTACTTTCTGTGTAAGATCGTCTGGGATATATACAAAAATCACAGTTAAGCAAATTGTGACACACTCTTTTAATTGACTGCTGCTTGTCTTTTTGATTTGTCAAAGTGAATTGCAACGTATTGCATTAAGTTTATGTTTAAGCTTCATGTCATTACATTAATCCTTAATTTTCATTATGAGTGGACTCTTAAGGTCAAGCATAAATATATGAAACTATTGGAATGTTGTGCTATAAAAACTGTTTACCTCTCTTTTGCCAATGCTTATGTTGTCGAATGAGGCCAGTGGCTAAGAGTTTTACTTTAAAGCATTTTATATCTAATCAACAAGATAATGTTACTTTCTTATATTTGTCTCAGCTAATTTCCAGTGCAGCACTTCAATTATTGTAGGACAATTAGTTGCTATAACTTGAACAGGATAAATCGTGGGTAAATTGTAGTACTTTCTTGCAGCTTCACTTGAACATAAAAAGGACAAAACATTACAATATGATTAAAAGTGCTGCTTTATCATACATTAGTGTATTAATTCCCTTTATATCAATGTGTGTAACATTCATGTTTTTCTATACTTTAAATACACTTATGAAAGATGCCAGATAAAAGATAAAAGTGGAACTTTTTGGAGTATCATGGAATGAATGGAACCAAATGTAAATCACTCATTTATTTTGATAATTGTTGCACTTAAGAAAACAAATTTGTGGCTAAATAATAAGATTTTTCATTCCAGTGTTTGAGAAAACAAAAAATTCATGGGTGAACCTACATTAAAAAAATATCTGTGCATTGTATCCCATAGGCTCTGGTTCAGTAAAATGAAATTAATTAATGATAAAAATTAATGTGAGATGCCAAATCACTACTATATTCTATTAATAAAGATCTCTGTGTGCCAAAACTCCATGAAATATATTACATTTAATATAATAAAGTTTAAAATATTTTCTTTGAAATATGAAACTGTTGGATATTTTAGATTCACTGCATTTGGACTGATGGGAGGCTTTGCATGGGAATCCTTTCGCTGTTGCAGGTGTAATGACTGACTCAAAAGTACACCGTGAACACAGATTAGTCCCTCAGTTATGAATCAGCTCTAATTGAGACATGAATGCAGCAATTCCTTTCTTGGAAGTGTTGAAAACAGTGTTGTTATAATAAATTAAATTTAAAGGGAGTCGATTAATGACACTAAATAACACTTAAATTTTTCCAGAACATGTTTCAGAGACTTTGCCTCCATCCTCGATGGCCGGTTTAGGATGGAGGCAAAGTCTCTGAAACATGTTCTGGAAAAATTTAAAAGTAAGCGTTGTTTAGTGTCATTAATTGACTCCCTTTAAATTTAATGAATGCAGCAGTTCAGCTAAATGCACTTATGTTGTCTTAATTTATAAATAAGCTTGGAATGAAAGTAAGTGTATACTAATAACCAATAAACAAAGAAATCTATCCCTGGAATTTAAGGAGAAAGAGAGTTACAAATAGTATTACTTATATGAAAAGATGACACTTATTTATCTCACTCATGGAGGGATATAAATGTCATCATCCTAGGAGATGATTTTATGTACAGTGCGCTCTTTAAACTACTCCACTTTCAGAATGTGGTGGTAACCATGACTCCCATGTTTTTGTGCTGCTATAGTATTGGAAATAGTAGAAAGAGAAAGTAAATAAACAAAAATCATAATTAACTTAAGCATTCATAGAAAATGCTTCATTCTGTTGAAGGCAAAATTTACAGCTTTAATACTATTGTTAAACACTTTTTTTAAAGTTCCTTTTGTCACTGAAGTAGACAATTTATTATTGATAGTTTCAGTTCACTTATTGTTTAGATTATCTTTATGCTTTGTTCACTTTGCAGAACCTGAAAAGAAATAAATAGGGTTTACCACTTCTTAGTATAATGCACAGAACCAGTCTCATAAAATTAATTTATTAAACCATAAACAATATTCCAAAATGGTTTGCTGGAATTTGTATATTTGTAAATTTTAATTCTACATTTTCTGTATATTACCATCTTCTCCAAAAAAATGTTCCCCATTAAAAACAGAAACTGTTTAATCAAAAACATTTTCAACTTAAATGGAAACAAACGTACACTGTCAGAAATAGTCTGATATTAACCATCAGTACAGTAGGGGGTGGGGTTTTGGAAATGGAAGTTGATCACCATACCTTTGAAAGATAATAAACATTGCTTGTTACAAACCATTTTGGACATATACAGAAGACTATTGATTTGCATTACTGCAGAGGGAGTAAAAGATGGCATTAATAAAAAATGACTGTCACTTTAGTCTGTGAATGCTAAAATAAGCTAGAACACTTAATTAATTTACAGCTGTTTTCATTTTCTACCCAAAGCCTTTGTTTTGCCATAATTTAGCATTCTGTTTTGTGCAATTCTAATTTATTAGGGAGTTACAATGCCACAATAGTGGCTGAATAACAGACACAATGGTTCCATTGTGTAAGGAGTATGATACAATGAAGCACAAAATTAATATAACTTTGAGTCGAACTAATACTCAATGCTCCACTTATTGCTAGTATTTACCTAGAGCACGTTTCGTTAGGATCTTCCTAACATCATCAGCTTTTGTCGACTAATGGACATCGGTTCAGTGAACTCCTTGGAGGTAATAGGTGCATCTCTGTTGGTATCTTGATGAACTTGAAATTTGGGACGCACCTATCACCTCCAGGGAGTTCACTGAACCGACGTCCATTAGTCGACAAAAGCTGATGATGTTAGGAAGATCCTAACGAAACGCATTCTAGGTAAATACCAGCAATAAGTGGAGCATTGAGTATTAGTTCACTCAAGATTATATTAGACCAATGGTTATTTTGCTACTGAGCATTCATAAGCTCTGGATAAAATCCTTTAATTGGATATTAAAATAAAAATAATATAGCTAATTGTTAGTCTCATTTATTAAAAATTTAAAAGTAAAAATTTAATTTATTTAAAAGTAAATAAACTCTTTTGTTTTGTTTTATTGTATTTCTTTAAGTGGTTGAATAAAATATACATTTTACTTCCGTCTCAGTGATTGCTTCATTGAGCACTTGCACAAGAAATTTGCAGTAGCATCAGAAAAACAGTGCACATTCCTCTCTGTGGTGGTTCTTAAACTAATGACTAGCTTAACTGATTTTTAAGTGTATTAAATCATTAAAAAGTTTAAAATCTTATATTAATTTATGTATTGGTGAATTAAAGGTAAAAGTGATTGTGTTATCCATCAAGTATAATTTTTCCACTCATATACCTACAAGGGAAAGCTCACTGTCACAAAGAAGTTGCATTCTAAAATACTTTACTATATATCTATGGAAAAATGTACATGGACCTTTTGAAAGTACTTGTTAGAATCCATCTCTGGATTAAAAAGTAACATTATACCCCTTTTCTTGTGTGTGTGCGTGCAAGAGAACGATACAGTTTATTTATTTTATTAGCCACCACAGAGCATCAATCCAGTTTTTGCTACATATCTAATTGCATTAAATATATAAATATAAAAGGTGCATAGTGACTCAAGAATAGGAAAGCTTGTTCCCTAGAGCATGGATATATTTTGGTGGATTTCGTATAAGAAGTTTCTTCCGAGATGGTCCCTACATGCATTTGTCCCCATTAATTATATTTTTCATATTTTAAAAACATGATACAGCACATTTTTATAGAGGACTACCGACTACATCATCATATATGACAATGCATGTATTGATGTGTTCTTAAATCAATGCAAGCTCAATAATATTCCATGATTTCTTGTATTCTCTTAATATATGAATTTATAACAAGCATCTTTATGATTTTATGAGGTCCATATTTTTAGAACCAACAGGTACAGCTAGGATTCTGTGCCAAACACTTTGGCTTAAATAATACTTTGATGACATTTTGCCTTGCATTTATAGTGCAAAGATAGTTAAGCAATAATAAATAAAATAAATATTTTCTTTCTCTTAAACCAGAACCTGTGGAACAGAATGCCATAGAATGCATTGTTTGTAAGCAGAGAAGAAAATAGACTTCAGAAAACACTTTAAAAAGATAATGTGCAGACCATATACATTTGTAATTATGATGTAATGGTTTTGCTGCCAAGTAAAGATCAGTATACTGATAAGTGGGCAAACACAATACCTCTGTTTATACACTTTTCTTCTGTGTAAGATTTAAACAATAAGTTGAAAGGAGACATTATTTAATGAAAACACATCTGCCTTACAAATGAAGCAAAAGCATAAACTCATAAACCGAACTGAAAACATAGCTTCACATCACAGCATCCCTCAAGTTAGGGAAACAGCTAACTATATAATGATCACATTTTCTACTTTCATCCTTCACTCACATAAAAGGATAGACATCAGGGGTCCATAACGAGATATCCCATGACAATACAAGTGATCATACTCTGCCTCCTGTTAAAAATATTGCATTATATTGAATATGTTTCATATCTTGTAACTGTTGTTATAAAAGCCAAATGTTGTGTAAAATGCTTTTCATCACAATATATGCCATAATTTGCTGCCTGCTTGAAGATGTACTTGTCAGAAATTGTTAGCTATATTATTGATGATTGTGTGATGTCAGAAATGTTAAGGGTAATGCTTAATCTTTATTGTGAATATAAAAGTTTGCACAGTGGTGTCATTCCAGTTTTTTAGTATCTAGGTCTCTTTCCATTCTTATTTCTGTCTATTCATAACTTTCATCACTTGCACATATTGGAATTGCATGACTGCCAAGGACAGGGTACATGTTTTTAAACCTAGTTATTGAGTTGAAATATGTCTACGCTAACCAAGGTTGTTTAGGCACAGACTATTGAACAGCTTTGTTAAAATCCTACCAGGATTGTCCTTCATGATTGAAGTCCTCCCCCGCCTCCAGATTTTTGTCAGTCAGAATCGGTATAAGCTAAGGAGTTACTGTAAACTTAGGCCTTCAACATGACCTTACAGATTATAAGGTGCATTTTTAATGTCCATTGCTTGCATTGCCATATACAGTAAGAATGAGCATTAAACACTTGATTCTGACAAGAAAGATCCAGTATCAATATTCTTCTCTGCTGTGCTAGAATACCCTTATGAAAATAATATTATTGGAACTAAACATCATCTAAAGCAGAAGGAGGCACTCTATCTGTATTATATACCTTATTCTAAAGCTTCAAGTCGTGCTTTTTAAAACAGTTTCAGACTTTTAGTTCAAGATATCTCCACTACTACTTATGGTATTCCACTCTATAAATACTGGTTTATGGCATTATTTATGAGAAAATACATACAACCATGTGGAGCTTTTAATAATAATTTTGTCATTCATTAAATACCACACGCTTCATTTATTGTCAGGCATGCATAGTCTGCTTCTGCTGTAATGACCATTATTTTTGTCTGAGGTAACTCAAAACCATGAAAATTTAACACAACTGAGAGATAATTTGTGAATGTTAAGTAGTTGCTGGCTTCTTTTGGTATTGTAAAGACTGAAGTTATTTATTCAGACATCTTTGTTGTGTATGTGAAGTACATTAGATTATCCAAAGTATAAACTTGAAAGAAGCGTAGGGACAGTGAAGCACAAATTAGTACAAAAGTGAATCGAGAATATATTGACACATTGCTTCACTCACACTGTTTATTCACAGGACATGTTTCAAGAGCTCTTGCTCCTATCCTCAGCTGATACTCGATTAGTGCAAGTTGTAGTGGTTTCTTCTTTCTCCGTATTGTCAATAGATGGCGTGATGTACTTGTCAAAGATGTCCGGTGGTGGAGTTTCAAAATTCATGACTCTATGACGATTTTTGTAAATGAAGATTTTTTCCCATACGGAAAGGTCTATGGAGTGATTAACGTATTTTATTAGAGATGTTTCCAAATTGATGTCATGTCTAGTATTCAAAAAATGAAAAGCCACTGCTGATTTTTCTGTTTCACCATTTTTAATGTTTCTTAGATGTTCTTTAGTTCTGATGTTGACATTTCTTTTTGTTTTTCCTATATAAATTTTAGGGCAAGTTTCACATTTGATCTCATAGATTCCTGGTTTTTCTTTGGTAGTGATTGAATTTTTGGGAGGGCCTTTTAACAAATTTCTGATGTTAAACCTATTTTGAGGTGCAAGAGTTATGTTGTGTTTTGAGAAGATTTTTTGGAATTTGTTATAGGCTGATGGGTGGAAGGTGAATTTTTTAAAAAGTTTTTTCTCTTTTTCTCCTGTAGGTTCTAGGGTGGTGGTTTCTTTTATTTTCTTAGCTTTGTTGAGCCTGTTAACTGTTTTGTCTACTAAATTTGGGTTGAAACCGTTGGATATAGCTACTTTTTTTATGTGTAGGTATTCTTCTTGATAATCTTCTCTGTTTAGTGGAAAGTTGATCATCCGAAAGATTAAACTGTTGAAAATGGCATGTTGGTGTTGTTTTGGGTTGAAACTGTTGTTCTTAATGTAATTATCTGTGTGTGTCGGTTTCCTGTAAATACCAAAAGTGAGTTTGTTGTTCATTTTTTTGATCTTGATGTCCAAAAAGGGGAGCACACCATCCTCTTCTGTTTCCAATGTAAATTTTATAGCTGGATTTTGTATATTCAAAAGTTTAAGACCATCTTGTATGAGTTTTTTAGGTACTATTGCAAAAATGTCGTCAACATAGCGATACCACACTTTGAAATAATTTGGAAAAGCTTTTGTGATATGTGTTTCAAAAGCACTCATGAATAAATCTGCCAAGAAGGGAGACAATGGGTTGCCCATAGCTAGGCCTGTTTTTTGTTTATAGATCTGTCCATTAAAGCTGAAAAAATTTTGATTGATACAAATTTCTGTAAGTTGTGAAAGTTCTTCTATTTCTTCAGGTGTTATTTGTATTGATTCCAGCCATTTTTTGAGAAGTGGAATAAGCTCATTGGTCGGTATACTTGGATATAAAGATATGACGTCAAAGGAAACTAAAGCATCTGTAGAGTTGATCTTTGTGTCCTTCAGGAGATTTAACAATTCAAACGAGTTTTTGATACTTAAATTCTCAAATTTTGTGAAGGATCTGAAGATTTGAACCAGCCATTTTGATAGTTGGTAAGTGGGTGCATCAATGTTATTAATTATTGGTCTGAGGGTAATTTCAGGTTTATGTATTTTGGGTAAACCATATATGTATGGTGTTTTTGGACTGTCTATTTTATTGTTCAATTTATCTCTTTTAGTCATGATTTTACTGTTTTTAATTGCTAATTCCACAGATTTGCATGCTTTCTTTAATGGATTCTTTTAAACGGAAAAGAATTTGTTAAACTAGAAAACAATCCATTAAAGAAAGCATGCAAATCTGTGGAATTAGCAATTAAAAACAGTAAAATCATGACTAAAAGAGATAAATTGAACAATAAAATAGACAGTCCAAAAACACCATACATATATGGTTTACCCAAAATACATAAACCTGAAATTACCCTCAGACCAATAATTAATAACATTGATGCACCCACTTACCAACTATCAAAATGGCTGGTTCAAATCTTCAGATCCTTCACAAAATTTGAAAATTTAAGTATCAAAAACTCGTTTGAATTGTTAAATCTCCTGAAGGACACAAAGATCAACTCTACAGATGCTTTAGTTTCCTTTGACGTCATATCTTTATATCCAAGTATACCGACCAATGAGCTTATTCCACTTCTCAAAAAATGGCTGGAATCAATACAAATAACACCTGAAGAAATAGAAGAACTTTCACAACTTACAGAAATTTGTATCAATCAAAATTTTTTCAGCTTTAATGGACAGATCTATAAACAAAAAACAGGCCTAGCTATGGGCAACCCATTGTCTCCCTTCTTGGCAGATTTATTCATGAGTGCTTTTGAAACACATATCACAAAAGCTTTTCCAAATTATTTCAAAGTGTGGTATCGCTATGTTGACGACATTTTTGCAATAGTACCTAAAAAACTCATACAAGATGGTCTTAAACTTTTGAATATACAAAATCCAGCTATAAAATTTACATTGGAAACAGAAGAGGATGGTGTGCTCCCCTTTTTGGACATCAAGATCAAAAAAATGAACAACAAACTCACTTTTGGTATTTACAGGAAACCGACACACACAGATAATTACATTAAGAACAACAGTTTCAACCCAAAACAACACCAACATGCCATTTTCAACAGTTTAATCTTTCGGATGATCAACTTTCCACTAAACAGAGAACATTATCAAGAAGAATACCTACACATAAAAAAAGTAGCTATATCCAACGGTTTCAACCCAAATTTAGTAGACAAAACTGTTAACAGACTCAACAAAGCTAAGAAAATAAAAGAAACCACCACCCTAGAACCTACAGGAGAAAAAGAGAAAAAACTTTTTAAAAAATTCACCTTCCACCCATCAGCCTATAACAAATTCCAAAAAATCTTCTCAAAACACAACATAACTCTTGCACCTCAAAATAGGTTTAACATCAGAAATTTGTTAAAAGGCCCTCCCAAAAATTCAATCACTACCAAAGAAAAACCAGGAATCTATGAGATCAAATGTGAAACTTGCCCTAAAATTTATATAGGAAAAACAAAAAGAAATATCAACATCAGAACTAAAGAACATCTAAGAAACATTAAAAATGGTGAAACAGAAAAATCAGCAGTGGCTTTTCATTTTTTGAATACTAGACATGACATCAATTTGGAAACATCTCTAATAAAATATAGACCTTTCCGTATGGGAAAAAATCTTCATTAACAAAAATCGTCATAGAGTCATGAATTTTGAAACTCCTCCACCGGACATCTTTGACAAGTACATCACGCCATCTATTGACAATACGGAGAAAGAAGAAACCACTACAACTTGCACTAATCGAGTATCAGCTGAGGATAGGAGCAAGAGCTCTTGAAACATGTCCTGTGAATAAACAGTGTGAGTGAAGCAATGTGTCAATATATTCTCGATTCACTTTTGTACATTAGATTATTCTTATTAATCCACTGAAAAATTCATGCTTGAAGAAAGAATTCTTATGTACATATATAAAAACCATAATTGTAAAGTTTATGGGAATAATCCATACATAATATGAATAAACTGCACCATAGATGAACTTAAGGACAATATAAGAACAGACATTATGAAGCCCACCTCAGTAGCATCTCTGCCTCATGTTCAAGAGGTCCCAAGTTCGAATCTCAGTCACGATGAGTTATCTGGATAAGGTTTTTATGGAGTTTTCCCTTATCCAGAAATATGAATGTATGGTAACTAGAAGCTTATGGACCCTGAGTTCATTTGAGCAAAATTTCACCCATTTCATTCATTGTCCAATATGACTTAATGTTAGAATATGTTAATTAAAAAAAACACATGAAAATTAGATAACTTTTGTGTATGAATGGCAATTTAATTTAGAGGTATCTCAATCCACATGCACTTCACTTTCAAAATAAATAACAAAGTTAATACAGTATACCATCACAAAGAAAGTCTCTGGGGCCTGAGATGTACGGGGTTTGCAGAAGGTTCCTATAGCCTTCCTGGATAGATTTATAACACGCCATGTCAGTTCAGTTACAGACCATTCAAAAACATTCTGACATTTTCTACTTTTTTGAATAAATCTTCTCGGTTTTAGTGTACAGAGTGAACAGGGCAAATGTTTTTTTTTTTTAACAGTTCTACTCCTTGTGTAACATGTATTCTCTGTCACACACATTTGCTGTCCTCCCACTCTGTAAGGGTAGCACAGGGTGGCACATTCCTTTCAGGGACTTACTTTGCATTGGTGGACAGTAGTCAATATAGTGCATTTACTATCCCTTCATGAGTAAATAATGCACTGTATATTGCAAATTGATTGGATACATTTCGCTGGAAAGGCACCACTGAACTTACAATTTGTTTGTTATTGCTTCTGCTTAAATACTGAGGTTTTCCAAACATTCGTGCCTGTTATCTTATGTAACCAAAGGTTCATCAACATTTCTTTCCAGTTAAAGATTGTTAAAATGAAAATGCCTATCAGGTTCCTGTACACTGACTTAAAGGTTTACAAACAAATAACTAATTATTTAAACTGACAGGAAACCAGTGTCTTAATGCACTTTTGTAAAAGAATTATATAGATGTACATCATGAGGTAGTTTAAATAGCTTTTATTCCTTTTATAGAAGATACAGCAATACTCAGAACAATGCTGGGTAGCTTTAACTGAAATCCAGTGTAGTTATGTAAATTGTAGAAAAGTAATGGAAAATAACACCAACTCATATATTTTTTCTGATAGTGATTCAATGTAGAACAATGGGCTGCACACACATTTTATTATAACATGTGAAAGCAACCAAAATTATGATATTTGGTTGGCAGTTAAGTGTTTATTTACCCTATGTGTACATAGGTAATGTTTTATAATGAACAATTTATACCCACACTTTTTACTCGGGTGTCTGAAGCAGCAAGTATGTTGTTTGTGACTGAGACAGGAGTTTTCTTTGTGATGTGATGTGATCTTAATTTTTAAGATCAGGAATGGTACAAATTTGTAGATAAATGGAACTCTGCCTGACAGTTACATTGTTATTGTGATTACCCTGTACATTTTTAATGTCTTTATTCTGTATGCCAAAATATGTTCAACTAATGCAGTCTTTGCAGTTGTACTGTATCACTTAAGTTTATGTCACCCTTCTGAAATATTATTGTTAATAAAACAAATTTATAATTTAGCAGAATATAAGATATTCCAGAATTATTAAATTACTTTTTATTTTCAGCTTTCCTCTTATAGACTGTATGTACATCCTAATAAAGGTAGATCCAGAATTTCTGTAGGAAAGAAATATTTCTTTGAAATATACCTTACTGACAAGCGAGATGCAGTCAGTAATATAGGAGTTTACCTTTAAATGTTTTAAAACATCATATAAGTGAGAGAAAAGCTAAAGCTTTCCTGATGGCATGATTAAATATTCTGAGGCTTCTAACCAGGTAAATAGATCTGTGAAGTGCAATGTTCTTAAGATATTCCAAGATGTTTATCCCTTAGATAAAGATTATGAGCACCTTCAAAATTTTGGCTTCAAACTTGTCCATCAGTTAAATAAATTCACTCCTGACTATAAACAAATAGATGCTCGTCTATTTAACCCTTAAGTGGCGACACAAATTTTATATGTTGTAAGTGACATCAGTCTTAAAATCTGCACATTTTTATTTGTTTTTATTGTGCATTCTTCATTAGTTTATTGGATTATATTCCTTTTTTAGAGCTTAATTTAACATATTTGTATTTATCAAGTTTTGATAAAATGCTTCTCATTTATGTTTGTGATCTAGTAAGTGAAGCCAACACAAAAAAAAAAGCACATACACAGAGATGGGGCACAAGTATCAGAGAGACTGATACTGCCACTAAAGGGCAAGTAGGATAGAAATAAAACTGTTGGTTTTGATTTCACCAAAGTTATACTAAAACCTTAATGCCATATACTTTGTTACTTAAAGGCAGGTAGGACTATAGTTTCTGGATCCACCTATTCATCCTAAGATACAAATCACTTCTCCTTAAACCAATAGTATCCAGAAGCTGTTATAAAGATAATGAGGATTCTCAGTAGCTGATTTCTAATTTTAATAATCAAATAATGGAGAAGAAACACAAATTCAAAGCACAGAGGAAGCTCATAAAGCTTAGCACAAACATAAGCTTTCTTTTCAGTATTTACAGTTTTATAAACATAACAATGGACAAAACAGATCAGAAGGAATGTGTAACAATGAAGTTGTTACACAAACCTATAGCACATACACGGCCAGTCAGTGTATGTACACACATTTCAGATGCAATCATAGCAACATGTCATACAAAAGCAGGCACAAGAAAATGATACAATATTGGGACAAAGAGAAAGAACAGCTGATCAAAATCACTTTCTGTCAAGCAGCTGCAATGTTAATTTATATTTGTGTATATAATAATTTGCTAAGCTTTTATATGAGACATAGAGCTTCCAAGTGTTCTCTTTGTGTCTTGTCACTTGTACTCCAGATTACTAATATCTCACTGTTCTATAAACAAAATAACAAGAGAATGCAGAGTCATGTCACTGAAGGTTCAATATGCTTCGACGCTCTGTCATGTACTGCATATTTTGTGCAGTAAGGTTTTCTCTACATCTTATTCCGAATGAAGAGGATTTCTGAGCACATTCCCAGAAAATTCCAGATGTAAGTATGTTAAAAATTTCTTTACTCATTCTAATATAACCATAATGATTCTCCACTATATATGTTTCTAGGTTTGTCCCCATAGCTCAATCAGTGGAGCACCTGCCTGCTGTGTGAGGATTCCTGGGTTCAATTCCTGGCTGGATTTTTCTCCAAGTACAGAGGCCAACAGAAGTATTCGAATAATATAACATGTAATATTGCACATACTATAAATACTGTAATATTTATTTGGCAGCGTTGAATTGTTAAACTTGTAAACATTAACCTTTTGTGTCTTGGAAACAATATTTAAAATATCACTTTGCATATATTTATAACACAATCTGAACTGTATTTATTCTAATTGTCCCTCTTATTGGAGGATGTTAGTATTCAAACATACTCAATCGAACAGAGAGAAAGGTGGTTGGACGTGCCCTACATGCACCTACCACATAGCAGATGTGTTTATACCATGCCTCGAGACTGTGTGCTCAAAATTATTTAGCCAATTGTGAACTCACAGGTAATATGGGACGTAAAGGTAAGGAGATAACAGTGGCAGAGAGGAATATCGTGATAAATATGTACAAACAAAACAAATCTCTCTCTGAAATTGCAGAAGCAGAACTACATGTTCTGCATAATTCAATGCTTCAAACAGATAAATACCATAACACAACTATAACACAAATTTCATCAAAAAACTGATCTACAGACACAAAAGAAACAAAAACCTAAGGGACATTACTACGTTAAAAAAACTAGAAAACCCAAACACCAGATATGGAAAATTTACATTTCATCCAAAATACTTCAAAAAATTTGAAAAGATATTTAAGAGCTTCAACATAAAATTAGCCCCTCAGAACAAACACAACATCCGCAACTTACTAAACCACCCTCTAAAAAATAGCACACCGAAAACTCAATTATCAGACATATACCAAATGAGTTGCCAGGATTGAGACAAGATATACATTGGTAAGACCAAAAGGAATCTAGGAACAAGAATGAAAGAACACTTCAGAAATATTAAATTCAAACAAATGGACAAGTCGGCCGTAGCACATCACTTTTGGTCTGAGAATCACAACATAAAACAAGAAATAGAACTGATCAAACAGGCAAAGAAACCTCTGGAACTACAGATTTGGGAAAACATACTTATTACGAAGAAACAGGACCTCTTGATGAATTTTGAAATTCCCGCAGTAGATGACGTCATCAAACTTACCAGGACACTAGATGGCAGCACGACACCAAGCCAGATGCAGACACCGGATGCATCATCAGTCAACCACAGAACTGACGATAGGGGAGAAGTCCCCAGAAACTAGTCTTCATCAAAAAACTTGTAAGTGGAGAAAAGTATATACAAGGTTGACTCACTTGCCTAATTTTAGACAAATACTGTTGCAAATAAACCTAGAAGTGGCGCTCCTTCTAACTCACCACAAGAGACAGGAGGCAAATAAAAATGGTGAAGTAGAATCTGCAAGTCACTGCATCTGAGATTAGAGGATGCCTTAAGCAATATTCTGGCACTGTGGTTCACACCAGAACAGTTGAACAGGTTTTAAATAGTACTGGGTACAATGCCTGTGTTGCTAGGAAGAAACCATATGTTAATAAGGTGAATAAGAAAAAGCGTGTAGAATTTTCTAAACATGTGGTGAAACCAACAGAATTCTGGGATAAGGTTCTCTGCTTGGACGAGAGAAAATTCTGGTTATACAAGAGTGATGGACGTCTTAAAATGTGGAGACTGCCAAATACAGAATGGGAACCTAAGAACATGGTAGCTACAGTGAAACATAGTGGCAGTAGTGTGATGGTATGGGGCTGAATAGCTTCATCTGGCTTTGGGGAACTGGTGTTCATAGATGGGATCATGGACAAATTTGAATACAAGAGGATTTTTTAAAAGAATCTTAAACAGAGTGCAGAGAAGCTGGGATTAGGGCATGATTATTACTCCCAGATCGTGTAAAACACTCCTCATACTTTGAAAACACCGCCCCAATCTCCATATTTAAATCCTATAGAGAGCATCTGGAAGGAACTCGAGGAGCGTGTGAGGAAGCATCACATCAGAAGCAAGGACCATCTGAAGGACTTCAGAGTGAAGAAATATGGACTCTGCATCACTAAACAACACATACAGACAATGCCCAAATGATTATCATCAGTAATTCAAAGAAAGGGGATGATAACTAAATATTAGCTGTTCTCTGTTCGAATACGTATGTCCAGATATAAAGTAACTGTTCTATTTCTCCTTGTAGTGCAAATTAGTTTCAGTTGCTATAGAGTTTATATGTTTAATGGAAGATTCAACTTTACTTTGTACCAGTTGTATTTACATATGCTTACTCTGCATTGCTTTAAAATAATGTAAGTAATAAACATGTTTACATTTGAATACTTATGTTGGCCTCTGTATGTGTAATCTAACGTACAAAAACCAAAGAACCACTGCATATAAGTTAACACTATTGCCATTGCGAAAATATGTTTCAAAATGTGGTTGCTTAGTTGGTTTCTAATGTTAAGCAGTTAGCATAGAAGCCATTCACTCTCTGGCTCTCCAGTATTTTGATGTTATGGTGATATGTTGACTACAAGTTGGGCAGCGTAGTAGGTGGTTTCCATCCATATCTTCTTTAAGTATACAGAAATGACACAGAGGAGATTTCACTATACCAATCCTGAATAAATGTTTATTGAGATAGTCTGACCTGTTAGGAGTCTAAAAGTTGCTACAGAGGATTTTCTTGGTAGTGCATTGAATTCTGGTCTTGCTGTTACATAAATTTTCAAACAGTTTTCGTTTTTTCTTTTTTTTTTTTTTTTTCTTTTTTTTTTTTTTTTGTAATATATTATTTTCTTTGATATTTTAATAAAATGTTGATATAATTATTCTTTTGATAGAGTTATAACTCAATGGCGCAAATGTATTTGACCTAATTTTACTGATCTTTTTTTCTAGAAAGTCAGCTATTTAATTACCATGTATTCCACAGTGTGCTGGTATCCATTGAAGTATTAATCTTTTATTTAAATTCATTAACTGTTTTATGATTTTAAGGCATTCTGCAATACTTAGGTTTTTAGGTGTTATATGTTATGAATATTATAAGTGCTTTAAAGTTAGATAATAATACAACTTTTTCATATTTATTTATATCTGAAAGAATGCTGAGATTTCTCCATCAAAATTTGTAGCATTTAAGCTTAATCTTTTGTAAAAAGAGAAGAGAGGGCATATTGCACAAGCACCAGTACCACCATTATTTGGTAAGTTGGAACCATGAGTGTAAACATGCCAGAAGAAATATTATGGTCAGCTATTAGAAATAGCAATGTTTGTATGTTGGCTAATAGTGGTAAAACTGTTGACTTATCTATAGTTCTCTGAAATGCTGAGTAAATATGAATAAAGATCTCAAAAACTATTTGAAGTTGGTTTATTGATACTCATCACTTACTGTTTTTATATATTAATGAGAGCTTAGTTTCAAAGGCATTCACCTCCATTTTCAATCTCTTTCCAAACCAACTACTACTAGTTTTTGAGATTAATTTTGACGTCACTGTTACTAAATTCCTCCAAACACATATGAATAAAGATGCTTAGTTAAAATATAGATTGTAAGAGGTAAGAATGCTTGACAATACCACGCAGCATTTCTGGAAGTTTGTGGTAGAGCATCTGAAGCAACCTCCATACATTCCAGATTTGAGCCCATGTGATTTTTCCTTTTCCCAAAAATGAAATTACCGCTTAGAGGAATTCACTTTACAACCATATAAGCAGTAGAGCAGTGTGTTTGAAGATTAGTACAGCAAGAATCTGTGGATGGTATTAGTCATCTCCCTGTTGTGGGGCAGATTATTCATGCATGATTGGAGGAATTTAGTAATAGTGACATCAGAATTAATCGGAAAAACTATTTGTAGTTGGTTTATTGACACTTCATCACTTACATTTTTATATTTTTGAGGGGCTAGTTTCGAAAGCCATTGCTTCAATTTTCAACCTCTCTTCAACTAGTCCCTCGATAACATAAAAATGTAAGTGACGAAGTGTCAATAAACCAACTATAAATAGCTTTTCCGACAGATTATTCATGTTCGCATATTACTTCAGGGCACAATAATTCAAATTTGTTAAATCAATCATTGCCTCCAATTATTGAATGACCTAAGCATTAATTTTACATGCCTTTCTTTACTGATCTTTTGTATCATTTACATTATTGTGCTGTTCCTCATAAGGCTATACAGCTTTTAGATATAAATTTATGTATGGATAGTAAAGTTGCCTATCTTTCTGACTTGTTTTGTTATTCAAATGTCTTTGTTTATCTTTGGGATTATAAATTATTATACTTCTCATTTTCAAGAACTGCCACATGGGCAAATATGACAAACAGAACAATAAGAAAGAAGAAATATTAAAAGACTGTATGTTGTGAAGCTACAGTGTTGAACCAAGAACCCAATTTCAATCATAATTTGACTTTAATTTAAACCTCCACATCTGTCAGCTATTGTATTATTGTATTTTGGGATTGTTTGTGAATATCTTGTATTTTGGGAAGAACTCCAATTAATTGTTATTACAAATTTATTAAATGCTTAAAAATACTATTTTTTTGTATAATTTTTATTTTTTTTTATTTTATTTATTTTTCTATTTTTTTGTATTTTTATTTTTTTTCCAGACAATTTACATCACATCACATGTAACACCCAATGAAATGTTGCTCAAATGAATCCAGGGCCCATAGAGCTTAGAGTTACCTGACATTGGTCTTCTAAGATAAGGGAAAACCCCGGAAAAAACCTTATCCAGATAACCCACCCTGACCGAGATTCGAACTCGGGACCTCTTGAACGTGAGGCGAACATGCTGCCATCTACGCTACAGAGGCGGGCGATTATATTGTTGTGTATAAGCATAATTTTAGTACTCATTAATCAATTCAAAAGCGTCCTATTCATTTGAAATCGCGCCGCAGGTGATGTGGTTCAGAATATATGTATAAGGAACATGATTGCACATATGTGTGAAGGTAATAAAAAATTTTCCTCCGGGCCGGATTTGAACCAGCGACCTATGGATTTCTGATTTTGTTAACCTCTACAGTCCACCGCTCTACCAACTGAGCTACCAGAGGATGTTGAAATAAAGGTCTTACGTAGTAGTATTTATGACAAGGACCTTGGGGTTTGCTTTATTAAATATGTGTACATATATTTAATATTACTTAATAATTCCTAATACTATTATGATTTTATTTAATACCAAACCATGATTATGTACCCCGAATATTGGAAAGTGTTGATATAAGAGACTTTCGTTTACTGCCATCTTGTGGTAACCTTTAGCACGTGCTTTACTACATGCCTTGTGATTGGTTAGTTGTACGCGCCGCTAGTTCTCCAGACCAGGACTGTGGCAGTTCGCTGAGTAAGCCGCATTGTGAAAGTGTGTGTACTGTGAGAAGTGTGCGTAATGAGTGCGATTCATTGACAGAAATTGTGGTAAGTATTTACGCAATATTTCTTTAGCTTCACGTGCCATACACTATGTAATGCATATGTTTAATACACCATTTTTAAAGCATAATCCTGAAATATTTGTGTTGACGGCAACCTTGAAGGTTTATTTATTTAAGCTCCAAGTAAATTCCAAAGATATAATTTGACAGGATTAAAATTATTAGAATAATACAATGGTTTTGGTTCTGCTGTAGGCTGTATTTGTATTTGCTTCAATGTGTTAGCAGTCTTTGCCTTACGGAGTGCTATATCAAGACTGGAATGATTTATTTACGCTGTTAATGAGAACATTTCCTCAAGAAAAATTTAAATGTAGTGTATTTACATGAAGGAGGTGGTCGGTGGAGGGCTGTATGTTTTTACAACTGTTACTCCAAGACGAGGGTGTTTGGGTAGGAGGTGCCCGGCCTTATGGTCTTGGGTTTCCATGACAACGTCCCTTCCCAACTCACACAACCCCCTCCATACACCACGGTTCAATATTTGCAGTCTGTCCCATCAAGCTAAAAGCATCGCAGTTACACTCGAATTATTTCTTGAACAGTGATTTGTGCAGTTGTCCCCATTAATATTTTGGGTTTAGGAATTTATGACGGGATAGCGGGGGAGAATAGGAGTTTTTGGTGGGATGGGTAGCGGGATGTTCCGTAAACCCGGGCGGGCTAGCTTCCAGCAGCAGCGGTCGACGTCCGGGCGGAGGACTTGCGATCGATTGCTAGCGAGGAAACGAGACGGAGATTATGTACTCGGCTCAGGGGCCACACCTTTCCGCCCCGCTTTTTTTTCAAATGCGAAAAAAAGAAAACTTAGTCTTCCTTCAACTTTTAATTGAGGATCTCTCGACAAAAACCCACTAACCAGGATTAAGCTCCTTTTTATTTACTTGCTCATCCCTTATTACATGTGTGTCAAGAGTGCTCGAACATAAAGGATGACCTGGCCGAAGATAGCGCACGTGTCTCCACAGAAAGCTACATAAAATTGACCATTTAAACTGTTAACATAACCATGAAGATTCGTTTGCTTTAAACTTTTACCTTTGAAACTTCAGAAACTGCTTGAAATCATTAGAATGAAGGAAAACGTACAAAAATAAATAAAAAGTCAAGTTGCTTTACCGAAGGCTGTATTTCAAAAATCTAAATTTCTGAATGTTGAAGTATTATTTTTTATATTTAAGACATCTTTTTTACACTACACTTCCCAAAAGATCAGGATTTTACTGCAACACATTAGAAAATAGCATAAGAACTGAATAACTAAATAGCAAAATAAAACGTTTGTTATATTTTGACTTCGATTATATTTGACTTGAGGGCAGAACAGATATGCAAATAAGCTTTCCTAGATGAATATACTCTTCTAGTATGTAATGCTGTTCAGTGTTGCAAAATTAGTAAACAACATTGCCAGTTCACTGCAGTAACAGAAATTCATTTGTTTTAGAACAGCGCTTCAGTTAGTCTGCTCTAGACAGTCTCTGCCTAGAGCAATATCCTCAGTGACTTGTAAATGAATAAATAAAATAGGTACTCAGCTAAATCAAAATATTTTTAACTGTAAGCATTACACTCATTTTCTTTCAATTGGTCTCTTGTTGCATAGACATATCTCCTTTTGCTGTCATTAACAATTATAAATAGCTTTTGCTAGACAACGCCACCATGGGAAAGAAATATAGAAAAAGGCTTATCTGAAGTAGCTTGTATTAACAAGCGCATATGTCACGTCTGAAAACGCCGAAGCAAATGTAATATAATACCTTACCATACAAACTGATTGGTGTTCAGAAGGTTTGCAGCCAAGATCTGTATTGCGTGTGCAGATTTGTCTTAAAACTTCTAAATAAACAGTTTCTCGCTTTTCAACGTGAACAAAGAAGACACGATGACAGAGGTTAGATGTTCTCTCGACTTTCAGTATTTTCCATTAAAAAAGGATTGCTTTTAACTTTGTTTTTATGTGCAGTATTTCAAAATTAACGTACTGCATTTTTATTATAGCAAATTGTAGCTTATATTCGATTAGATAGAGAGTAATAAAGTAAAGGTTGTAACAAAAAAAATTAGCTGCCAGAAACGTAAACTTCATACCGTTTGTTCTTTTTAAGTATTAAACGTAAGAATTTTGTCTTTATGAATTTAGTTACCAAGATTTTTTTATTTTTCTATCGTTTGCCTATATTAGGTAGCAATATGAAATACTGTATTCTATCAAACACGGAATAATGAAATCTCAGTGCATATACATGCATGTCTTGATCCCAAACACACTTTTTTTTAGAAAAGGTGCCTTCCCCTCTACCCACCTGCCACCAGTCAAATGGAGAACAGGACTTAATAAGCATTTTCCGTATTTAAAGATATACATTTTTTTTTAAATTTTGCGTCTATTTGCTTTCTCGTCAGGCTTTGCAAAGAATATTTACATAACATGCCCAGGTGTAGTAAGTAAAGAACAGTTGACTATCGCACTATAGTTTTGCGTGTGTAAAATGTGTATCTACGAGTATATGCCATTTGGTGGTAGGTCGTTGTTGAGAAGTAGAAAAAAAAATTATTTGCAGAGCAAGGATGAAATAATCAAAAGCCCTTTAAGACGTGTAAACATTAAATAATAAAACGCAAGATTCTAAACAAGTAGGGAGGTTTCATTTACTAAATGAACTAACATATTTAGAGGCAGTTGGTTTATAATAATTAACAGCATTGATTACACATTGGACCATTTATTTAACATGCTCTGGATGTCTTTATTTTGATATTGTGGAAGGAAAGTAATGTAACACAGAAATAGATGTTTGGAGCTGTACAAGATGAAACTGCAATAGGAAATTTTTCGTTGTGAATGCGGTACCTCTTCTTTCTATAGAGAACTGACAAAACTAAATCGTAACACTCAAAAGGAGAGGTGGAGGAATGTATTCTGGCGGATATGTGTAATTTTACTTTTGTTCCCAGGGGAAATAAAAATTCATTGAGTAACACAAATGATATATTCAGCACTTAACGTTTCTGTTCAGTAGTGTTGAAATCTGCCCACCTCCGAGTGCATAGATGAAAAATAAACAGTTAAAAGGGTAACATAAATATTGCGTGCTTACGAGTAAGGGGCAAAAGTGTATTGACCCTTCATACTGTGCACGAACTCGTGTGTCACCGTCATCGAGGGAAAGTAAATAATAACCTTATCGATCCTTTGTTTATAACTGAACTACATCTATTGTGTCATAGACGTTACGTCTTCCATCTTTATATTGGTTGCCTTAAGTTTCACTTCCGGCTGGTTTATTATTCATTTTAGTATTGTTGCTACCCATTCAATTTAGTAAATGAATGAACTATTCCTTTTTATTAGTATATAATTTATATGCCCACATTTAAATGACTACTTATGTCCTCATCTGATTATTTGTATTCCTTTTGTGCTTTTTATAATACGTTCCTTTAAAACCATTTCTGCTGTTAGAAGTCTTCTTTATCTGCAGCTTTGGGGTTCCATACGCCTCCATTTACAGTAAAAACATCTCAAAAAAGGGAACGCGCTAGTTCCGGCATTTATTTTCTGTTTACGCAAGTTTCCGTCGTACAGAGGGTTATGTTTGAATACAAGAAATTACGAAATAGTCGCACAGGTTTACAGTAAAGGGATAATATAAAATAAAGTTTATATAATAATATGTTGATTTGTATTATGTATTATATTTTCAACGTACATACAATAATTGTAGTTTATCGCCTAGTTTCTCTGTCTGTTTACAATTTTCCCTTTCCAATCTTCAGCTGTCTTATCTGCATATCATTTGCTCTTCCACACACGCATTCAAAACAATGTTATAGCGATGTTTGAAACTCTCGAGGCATGCATTGGACGCTCTGAAATGGTCTTTGCCTAATTTGCTTGCTGTCTCTAAAGCTTGAGTCTGAAGCAATGGTCCAGGAATGGGAATTCCTTTAGCGCGCGCATTAACAAATCACTCGAACACAGCACGATTTAGCTGTCATAATCTAGATTTCTTTATGCGTTTCACGTGCCCTGTTGTTCGCTGTAACCACTCGCCTTTAATTTTTATTTGTTCAGAATCTCATAAATCTGAGTTTTCCCCACTTTAAACATGACAGTTAATTCTTAGCTGGAGGTTTGTTCTTTTCGTGTTCAACAACCTTAATTTTTTCCTTCAGTGATAATGTCTTATGTTTAGAACTCCTTTTACAGAATTTGTGTACACACAAACTGTGTTTTTAAAGTTCACAATTGTCTTCCACTCGTACTTGATCACTTGTAACAACGAAACTGAGAATGAACACTACAAAACAGTTGTATATTTACCATGTGTGTTGGAAGAGTTTTCCTCCAAGGCTTACCGTTTGACTTTACGGTTCATGAAACTTCAGTGCAAGTGCAGCTGACTTCAAAATTATTGCACTTTGTAGCCCATTATACATAATCAGGTTATTTACGCAAACAATTCTTTTCGTTTCCGCTTTAGGCACTTTTCCGGCTTAGAGTATAATTTTACATGGGAAATAGCTCCGTTTCGAAATTTATTTCTCGTTTTTTCCAAGTTTCCATCATATAAGGGGTCCCTTGTAGGCAGGTTTTACTGTATATAGATATATGCAAGAATTTTGCATAATCATTCTTTGTTTTAATTTTTGTTAAGTGTTCTGTTAATATGATTCATTCTTATAATTTTTATTTATAATTATTTTTATTTATCTAAACTGTACATAATAACCAAGAAAGTTAAATATGTGACTTGTTTTTATATTACGTTTATTTATTTTCATCGAAGATCCTCAAAACGTCATGTATTTCTTTTTGAAGACATATACGTAAATTAAATGATTTGTTTCTCATTTAAATAGTGTGTTTTGTAACGTCATTTTATTTTCAGCAATTATAACCTGATGGTCTTAAACAATTATAGGTAATAAATAAATTGCTTGCAATATTTGGTCAAATTCTGAAGTTTGGTTTACCACTCTTAGAATTTCGTTTAGATAAAAGTTTAAAACAAATTACGGATTTAGTTAAGTCAATTTTGTTTTGTTTTTGTATAACCTTTTCATTTAAATTAATTGGTGGAAATTAACTTAAATAATAAGAGTTAAATGATGAAGCCTGGGACTCAAGTACTTGTGATAGTAAGTCGCCACAAACGGCGTATCTCGGATGCCCTAGTGGTTTACCGGGGAAACAGATATGAGTCAATTGGAGAATTTAATGTCATGACGGCAAGTTGGCCATGGTAGCTCAAAGGGTAAGAGCGACTGGACGGAAGCCAGGAGATCCGTAGTTAAAATCCCGGCCATGGCATTGAATCTTTCAAGTTGACTAACCTTTTCATTATTCATTTTAAATGTAACTCTGTGCCTCTTTTATTTTAAATTGACTGCGGTTCGTTAATGATTAATTGATCACATTATCAAAGACCTCAGTAAAACATACATAATGAATGTTTGAATTGTCATTTTAGAGTAAAAATATTAGTACAAGTTAATTCTTAGCGAAATCCTCTTCATCTATTAACATTTTCTATTTTCTGTAATGTTTCTTACTTGAATTTTTTTTTCTCTTTATATAATTTCTCTACATCTGTAATATTTAGTAGCTTTGTCTATAATCTGACTACAATAAGAAGTAAATTAATTACGTTGGTATTGGTTATGGTGTAAATACGGAAGTAAACAAATAGGCTACGATATGAGTGCGTTGGAAGACGACGTCATTGTTTAGTCGGCAATGGGTAACGTCGCAAGGGCTTGCGATACCAGAGGAATGTGAAGCAAGGTCTTATTGGGAACGTATAGTAGCTCAATGAAAACAATATTAAATTAGTACTTCAGCCTAACTAGAGAACGAACTCTCAACTACTGTGGTTACTTGGCTACTTCTGATGGTCCCTCCACCTGTTCCAAACTCTTGTTCCTCTTCCCCCGAACACACTCAATAGTACTGCATTCTATTATCCCCCATGTGTTTTAAACCTGTTTATTACAGCCTTGCCGGGCTGACGTATTCTTTCGCATTGTGTTTCCTTCCCCTATCCTATGACAGGCAAATGTACGACTTGTACGCGCTTTTGTCATATTCTAACCGAAAGATCCTTCCATCTATTTATTGATCTGAATTTGCATAAATTTCAGGTGTATTAATCCTGTAATATATTTAATTCATAGGGTGTTATAATTACATCAATTATATTCGTATTTAAATAAACGACCATGTTAAATAAAGAACTAATTTGCACCACAGAACAACCAGTTCCACGACTGCAGCCAATGAGATGTCTAGTCAAGAGACAAAGTTATGTGAATCACACCTTAGGTTAACTTACTCCTTGGAGTTCACCTCGTAAATATCCTTCTTCCCTAATCAAATAATCTGCTACAGTATATCAAACCCACACCCCGTGGGTCGAACCACATCGTGGCCATAGCTTCCCCTCTCTGTTTCTTAGGACAAAAACAATGTGCAGCATATAAAAAATCACGTTGCGAGGACCGTTGAGTCGTAACTGCGAGTAGCGTTGCCAAACAAATGCTCTAATCACCATGAATTTTGGTCTTTGTACATTATTCAGTTTGCAAAGATTTTATGGAAGTTAATCATCACAAAACTCGAAGTATAACGAAGTTTACGAACAAAGAAAAATGCCGTTTTAGCTAGTATTTTATCATTTCTACGATTGAAATAAATGTTGACAAATAACAGCATGTTAGAATAATACCATTTTGTGCCAAGATATTGCAGCTAAGGGCAGGAATGTTCTGTTCTTGTAAGTGTTTTTAGGCATTCATGAACTGTAAACTTCCATAACATTCACATAAACGCTTATACGATAGCAATAAGACAGCATGTTGTCATACGTAAACATTTAAGGCAGTTTTATGTAATTTATGAATAATGCTATTACGAAAATAGCTTGAATTATTTAATTCGGGATTTATCATTAATATTGAACATTTACCGCTGTAACATTTAGTCGCTCACTTTTATTTTTGTTATGTTTACACGAAAACAAGGTCTTTACCATTAACGAACACCATACCACATCTCTATACTTAAAGTTCCGAAGCTTCAACTGGAAAACAGAAACCCACAGATTTTCGGAACGTAATTTCTACAAGCATTAACGATGGAATATTTTGAAATGTTTTCCTTTGTGTGAATTGGTAGATTGGATTTGTATAAATTTTTAAGAGATACTAAATAATATTTAAACCAAATTTAATATTACTTTAAATATAACCAACATACTTGAAATTAATATCGGCCACCTTAATACTGCGAGGGAACCACTATGACCAGAAAAGGCGGGGATTCACACGTGAGCTATTGCTGCGTATGAAAGATCATTCATTAGTTTTGCGAAGTTTCAAAACGGATTCAGCTGTAATATCATTCGGAAAAATTGCGTTTCTAAATCAACGTGTAATTACAAAATATGTAATTACAAAAGTATGAAGTATTGATAAAATATGTTGCGTTATTGGCATGATGAAGCATTGTTAAACTGTTGGAAATTTAGTAATTAACTCGCATACCAAGTGAGCATTTTTTTAACGGAAGAAATATTCATTTGCATTAAAATTCTGTGCTATTTGAGAAATCAGCGATTATTTTTTTCAGGAGAACTAGGTCTATTTGTTTTGTAAACAATTGATTGTAGTTCCGGTTTCCGGCGTGTAACTGAATACATTTAGTTGTCCCACCAATTTTATATTTGCTATACTCAGGACCCATTGTATATAAAATCTGATGTATTCATATGCTTCCGTCCCCTTCAGCTGCCGTGTTGCGGGCACTGCGGACTCTTAGCACTCGTGGTACCTCTGACGTTACTAGAGAAACCTCCGGCCGCATTGCCGAGCCCCTCCCTTCGGGGAGTTGTTCGGATTGGGTTGGACTCGAGGGGGCAGTGTGTTCCCGACACCCGTGGGAAATCGGGTACCTCCGCCAGGCCTCGGCCACCCGGAGGGGGTGGAGGGTTGCCTCATAAGTCCCGGGTACTAGTCTGCAGAGCTAGTAGGTGTGCTAGATCACCAGGCGGCCCCACCGAGGTTTTCGGTAGTCTTCCCTGCGGGGTTGACACGCATAAGTAGCGAATCCACTTCCATCCCGTCTTGACGTTGTCGAGGTGGGGGGGGGGCTTTTTAGGAAACTAGCTATTGCCCTATGGAAAGATCCCCGGAGTTTTCCATCGTCTCCCGGGTAGAAGGAGGCCAAGGTCTTCGGACTTTTGGGTAGATCCTCTGCGCAATCTGTATTCATATGCTTTTTTCTACTCTAGTACGGGAATTCGGTAGGCTTTAAGGAATAGTAAAATCTTTTGCTACTGACTGTCTTGCCTCTGCATGGTCGATAGATAAAAACTTGAATAACGATTTGTCATTTCAGGAATGTGTAAATATTGGAAAATTCAGACAATTAACAAGCAATATCTCCACAGAAATAATGCAACATTAGACATAAATTTTGTGTTTTTAACCCTAAATTATACACTATTTCCACAGAAGTTTTACAACCGTTCTACATGGTAATATAAATTGCCTCTCTTGCAAAACCGTAATGTAGGAAATCGGTTTTCATGCGAGACCATTGTGTGGAAGAACATTCTGCTGTCGCCGAAGGCGAATGGCTGAGTTTTCCGATTGCAAAAAAACTGCTCAGTTTACCATCTCATCGACACCTCGCCAAAGGGTCACAAGAGGCACGGAGGGAGGGAGAAAATCCTTGCTACTTGAACCTAATATGGAAGACAGCCTCGTAATGTGGTCTGCTTATTCCCCTTCAACTGTTCCACTTGTCATTGAAATGGCTGACAGTATGCCTCTTGTGACGAAAGTGCTCAGAGCTGTCAGGGTAGGAACAGGGTAGGAACTCGCTTGCCAATGGAGTATATTAAAACCATAAATCTAGCTACAACAAAATAATCCTTCAGAAATAGTTTCATTGTAGACAAAAGGGGGACCCAAAATTAAAAATGTCGCTGACATCCTATACTCGTTACATAAAATCATATAAATGCTTAGGGACAGTTTTCTAAAACATAACAAAAGAATTGACAAATTCAAATTCAAAGTAGTAATAAATATTTTTTCCAAAATGGTAGATTACTGATTTATACAGTTCTGCGTTCTTTTCCTATTTTTTTTCTGGTTTACCTGTTATACGAAATTACATCAAATTCCTTCTGAATGAAAAGAATTTAAGTCCTTTTTCAAATATTTTAAACATGTAAGGTGTCAAAATTGTTTGAGCCATTTATGAACAAATAAAAAGGCGAAAAAGTTTTCATGTAAAAGGTGCACAGGTTTTATTAAAACTTCTTTGCCTTGCAAGGGACCTCAAAACAAATATTTTCTGTGTTAAGTTTGATGCTAGTTTCCAATAGTAAATAATATGGTTTTGCGACCCCATAAATGGTTTATACCTTTCTGGCACAATATTGCATTAAAATGTTTCATTTTGCCGAAAAGTTCCATATGGACAAATACCTTTTTGTTGTCCCCTAAACCCAAATACTGCTACAATGCACTCTGCTGGCTTCAGAATGCATGTTGTATACATTGTCGTCTATCCATTTTTTAAATTATAATTCGTGCATAATTAAACCTTTTCTTATGCCCTTCGTGTTCGAATTTTGAAAGTTTCACAGTATTTAAGCATCTTCCAAAGATTTACAAGGATTTTAAGAAAATTCCTCCACTCTAAATTATCCATTACATGGAAAAGTTTGCTTATTTTGGATTTTGATTAAGAGAGGTTATGTTTTTAACATATTTCCATGAAAAATAAGATATACCTTGAATTTTCTTAAGAGCCTTAAAGCCCTATTCACACTGAATGTATGTTCCACATTTTTCTGTAACAGATGACATGCCCTTGACGTGCAGAACAGATAAGAGTTTGTTTGGAATATTTTTTTTAAATTATTCTTTTGCATTGACCGTTTTATACGAGGGCTGTTGAATAAAGAATTATCACTGTTTTTTTTTTTTTTTTTTTTTTTTTTTTTTTTTTTTTTTGACAACGTACCTTTACTCATCCTCATAATTTTGATGGTCCTTCTCAAAATACTCTCTCCTGAATGCGATGTACTTGTGCCAGCGCTTCTGCCAGTCTTCAAAGACATGCTGGAAACCATTTTTGAGAGATCGTTCAAAATCGCCTCCGCAGCCTTCATCACTGCTTCTGATGATGGATAATGCCTCCCACGAAGGCGTTTCTTCAAGTTAGGGAATAGAAAAAAGTCACTTGGAGCTAAATCCCGACTATAGGGAGGGTGAGGGATGCACTTCACGTTGACTTTTGCAAGATATTGAGCAACAACATTGGCAATATGTGGCCGCGCATTATCGTGGTGCAGCATCCAGCATTCTCCATGGAAATGTGGTCTTTTGCGCCTGATATGGACTTACAATGTTATCAGGACATCTCTGTAGTATTGTCCAGTTACTGATGTGTGTGCAGGTACAACATGCTGATAAACCATTCCACGAATATCAATGAGATGACCATAACTTTCCTAGCGGAAGCAACCACTTTTGCTTTTTTGGGGATTGGTGATGAAGGAGATTTCCACACTGAGTTTTGCTGTTTGCTCTCAGTATCAAAATGATGTAGCCAAGTTTCATCAGCAGTGATTACGTTTGAAAGAAACTTCGGATCTTCCTCTAACATCAACTTTAACTGCATCTTACCTCCATTGCAGCGGTAGGCGATGCTTAGCACGTCTGAACTTAACCTGGTTCTCACAGGCGGGAACCAGGAGTACCAACAATGAAACTACTACGGCGTGTTTGCTTTACATTAAGCTAACAGAATATAATAAGATTGAATTTTAGTGCGAAAAATTATGTCCGTAAAAGAATTATGATCATTCTTTATTGAACAACCCTCGTAGATATTCTTCGCTATTTGTATGCATTTTCAAAATGTTTGAATGCTAAATTATCATTCGTTTGCTTTTCTTTATCGTGCAAAGACTGGTATTTCAAAACCAGCGCATAGCGACCCGATTTTTAGACATTTTTAATTTTACGTCCTCCAACGTTAAGTCATATCGGACGGTGAATGAAATGGGTGAAATGATGCTCAAATGTGTCCAGGGTCCATGGAGCTTAGAGTTACCCGACATTCGTCTTTCAGGATAAGGGAAAATACCAGAAAAACCTTATCCAGGTAGCTCACCCTGACCGAGATTCGAACTCGGGACCTCTTGAACGTGAGGCAGACACGCTACCATCTACGCTAACGAGGCCGGCTTTAGACATCTGACTTGGGGTTTTCCAGTACAACTAAATGTGTAATGAACTATAGCGTTGTGGTACGTTAATGCTCAAAAGGTAAATTAATAAATGATTACGCGAATATTACTGCCTATTTTGAATCTCTGTTCCTTTTTGCTACATATTTATAGTTATATTTGTGGTACTAGTGAATCAAGATTTATTTTATTCAGAATGAAAAGTTTGTTAATGTGTTAAAGTATATCAATAAGTCGTGTTTCCCTAGTACCAAACAATGTGTCATCCAACACTTACGCTTATCTTAAAAAGGCTTACATTTTTTAAATTAAAGTATAATAAAACAGGGAAAACCATTTGTAATTTTTTTAATGTAATTTACGTCCTCCAACGTTGTCATATCAACCGGTGAATGAACTGGGTGAAATGATGCTCAAATGAGCCCAAGGTCCATGGAGCTTAGTTACCCGACATTCGTCTTGAAGGATAAGGGAAAACCCCGAAAAAACTTATCCAGGTAACTCGCCGTGACCGAGATTCGAACTCGGGACCTCTTGAACGTGAGGCAGATACGCTTCCATCTACGCTACCGAGGCGGGCAAATTATTTGTAGTTTTATTGTCTGAACAGGAGTATTTAGACCAAGGCCGGCTGTATGTGTGTCAGAAACATCGTTGGCTAATATCTTATCAGAGAATCGATGTTAGCTAGTCGTTTTAATTGTTATAATTTGAATAACTATGGCAATTGATTCAGTGATTGAGTCATACTAATTAAGACATAAGGTTTAATAGAACTTTATTGAAAGAAGATGAATCTATACCAGACGAAGATTTTTTTTTAATTTACGTCCTACAACGTTGTCATATCGGACGAAGAATGAAATGGGTGAAATGATGTTCAAATGAGTCCGGAGTCAATGGAGCTTAGAGTTACCCGACATTCGTCTTTCAGAATAAGGGAAAACCCCGAAAAAACCCTCATCCAGGTTACTCGCCCTGACCGAGATTCGAACTCGGGACCTTTTGAACGTAAGGCAGACACGCTACCATCCACGCCACCGAGGCGGGCTTAGTTTTGGTCTATTGCATGATTTGTTGAGCGAATAGTAAATTAACACACCCGAATCTTATATTTTCAGTGTTTGCTAAATATCGGTGTAAAATTCTTGCGCGGTAGGTAAGAATGTAAATACCTCTATTGTGGAGATACGTTCAAAGAATACTTAATAGATTAGCCACTGGACGCGCTACTGTCACGTGCTTTCTCACTTGTCGGGAAGGAAAGAAGAAAGAGTTTATAAGGGCAAACAGCTGTTTCACTGCGATTACACCCTGCGCTATAAATTATTCTGAAGAATATCTCGTTTGAACGAAATAATAGTTTTAGACAGTTGTTAGAAAAAGTGGGTCTTTTAGTAGTTCATGGCTGTTGTAAGTAGAAAATCATTTCGTTCAGTGCTCAAAATCTTTTAACACACCGATAAGTTCATCTCTGGTTTCTTGCGGAATATGACAAGCCTGCCTGCCGTGCTAGGGGTCCTGGGTTCCATTCCTGGCGGTGGGGGTGGGGATTTTCCTCCGACCAAGATAATTCATCTTCCCCAGAGTCTGGAAGTATGAATGAGAGTGCGAATGTGTGCGTGATCTAATGATTCAAACCCAACGAATACGAGTTATCATCTTCGATATATTCCAAAGGAGAATGGCCGCCGATATAACCATTGGAATTAAAATAAAAAAATAAAAAAAATAAAAATAAACAACCGTCTCATTCAAGAAGGCCGCGAATCTTAGTTAATACTTATATAAAATGGCGAGTCAACATTTCAGTTTTCTCAATGGAAAAAGTTTTAATCAAATTGTTAGTACCTTATTTTCATTGTTACATTATTTCCACTGCCTCCCTTATGTGGAATTTTGTAGGCTTTCTGGAAGTCATGTTGTCAACACGATTGTCAACAGGGCAAATCAACGTCACAACACGTGTATATGATGACTATGATAAAAGGTAAAATAATACCATATATTTATGTATATATAATTTATAATATATCTATTAATATTCAAGACCCTTATAATGCACGGTTTAAAAGGACTTTTAGGTGATAGGACTCGACCTGCGGCCTCGTTTCGGTATCGCATCTAGTCACAAAACAAAATCTTCCTTTTAACCCTTGTTCACTTTCATTTGTTTTTATAAATATTCATTTGCTTAGTACTTGAGACAACAGTATTGTTTCTTAAGATTTTGTTATTGTTGGGATTTCAACCTTACCACGCGTGTAGTGTGCGGACCTCTTAATCCGATAAGAAAAAACTTTTTGGAAAAATGTGTAGGGGGAGCAGAGAAAAGCATGATTGAAAGGGAAATTTTCAATAAACGTTACATTTGACGTTTAAATAATAATTATTTCTTGTATGGAATTGGAGCAGAGGAAAAGAAACAGGCGAATATTGGCCAAAAATGATCAAAACTTAGGTTTTGATTTCTTAAGCTATTACATTCCGACTCTAGGAATTTTCGAGCCTTTTTGTTGTTGCAGACAGTTTTGTGTAAACGAGGTATGAAGTGGGCGGCAAGGCATAGTTGCCTAGCGGATTGCATAAATACGACGGGGCAAAACCTCCAGGGCTGTGATTCACCTTGAGTGTAGCATTAGTTTGTCGGAAAGAATTCGGAAGGAAGTTTAGATGTGATATGCTGAATACTTAACCAACTTTTAAAGTCTTTAAGGCATTCAGTTGACCAATGGCTCTCGTAGTCGTAGCTTGGACGTACTTTTTTTTTTTTTTTAAATTCGGCTGCGGAGAAGCTTTTAGTCGTTATCGATTGATCACGTGCACGTTTACCTCGGTTTATTTCTGTTATTTACCACATGGTCCATTATTTTTCTGCTGCAGAAGTACTTAAATGAAAACCCAACGTCTCTTTAAGGCAGCAGTTGGAAACTTTGTGCACATTGTAAGTGCACATTGTGTCTTTTTATTGACGTTACTTTCCTTTTTGCTCCCCTATTTTTGTTGTGGCCCATGGCCATCTCACCATTGCAAGTACAACTATGTTTGTTGGTCTTATTGCAACCGATTTATATTTTACAATGGTGTGACCGTCTTAATAGCGTAAGGGTAGCGTGTCTGCCTCACGTTCGTGAGGTCCCGAGTTCGAATCTTGGTCAGGTTGAATTATGCGGAGAAGGTTTCTTTTTCCGGAGTTTTTCCTTATCCTGAAAGATGAATGTGGGGTAACTCTAAGCTCTGTGGAACCTGGACTCATTACATTCATCGTCTGATATGATTTAACGTTGAAGGACGTTAATTTAATATATATATATATAATATATATAATATATATATATATATAATATGTGTGTGTATGTGTGTGCGCGCGCGTGCGTGCGTGTTTCTCCCTTTATTCATCCACATGTTCCATTACATTTGTAATATTACATGTTCTGGTTTGCTTTGCTTCCAGATTGATTGTTCATATTAACTGAAGTATTGAAATTATTGTGTCTTCAGATTGTGTTCACACAGTCACTGTAGTGTTTTAGAACTAATTTACTTATTTAGTTAGTCACACTTTCTAGATTGATTGTGTTGACATATTCACTAAAGTCCCTTAGATATTGTCCAACAATTGGTGGTTTATGTACTGGCCACTTCGCTCCTTTCTTGTTTATTTGCATCCTTAGTTTTTCCCTTTGGTCCTTCGATTTGATGCAGTCATACAGGATGTGATCTGTGGTTTCGTTTCTTGTGTTGCAGGTGCATGTAGCATCATCAATTATGTTGAATCTCTTGTAATGGGCTTTAAGCCTTCCATGTCCTGTTAAAATGGTAGCGATGTTTGTTGATATGTTAAGTCTTCGTTCTAATCGTTTTGCTATTGTGGGAAAATATTGTTTTGTCTCTTGTCTTTTTGATGTGTTTTGCCATTCTGTTTCCCATTTTTTGAGTGTTTCTTTTCGTATGTTTTTCCTGGTGGCACTTTTTGGGATTCGGTTGTAGCTTTCTATGTTATCATTTGTGTTGCTCGTTTCGCAAGTTTATCTGCAATTTCATTTCCTTCTATTCCTGTGTGAGCTTTTAACCATCCTATTCTTACCATCCATTCTTTTTTAATTGTAGTTTTTTCTCTTACAGCTTCTAACAGTTGGTTATGATTTTTAGTATTGTGTAATGACTGCAGTGTAATTTTGCTGTCCGTATATATTGCTGCTGTTTTCAAGTCAGTTTGTGTTATTCCCATATTATCTATTTCTTCAAGTACCTTTAAGATTGCAAGTTGTTCTGCTTGATTATTTGAGCAGTTTTTGTTCAGTTTATACTGCAGTTGTTTAGTCAATTCTTTGTTTTCATAAATTACCACTCCAGAACCTACCCCTTGATCTGTTTTGCTTCCGTCAGTGTAAACTTAAATGTTATAGGTGTGTGTGCGTGTGTGTGCGCGCGCGCTTTCTTAACTGGTTAGAGTTTACAATTCATTTGCTTTAAAAAAAGTTTTTTACATTTCGGAAGACAAACGAAGGAAAAATTTTAGAATAATGATACACTATTTATAACAAGCCCGCCTCAGTAGCGTAGATGGTAGCATGTCTGCCTCACGTTCAAGAGGTCCCGAGTTCGAATCTCGGTCAGGGTGAGTTATTGGATAAGGTTTTTTTCCGGGGATTTTCCTTATCCTGAAAGACGAATGTCAGGTAGCTCTAAGCTCCAAGGACCCCGGACTCATTTGAGCATCATTTCACCCATTTCATTCATCGTCCGATATGACTTAACGTTGGAGGACGTAAATTAAAAAAAACTATTATAACACCATAATACAAGGATAATTTGATAAAAAATCTACAAACTTTACTTATTCCTCTTTGTACTTCATGCTAATCGAAATAAACATATTATTGGTGTATCGAAATTTAACTGTATTGGAACACCACAGTGAAGCGAAATAATGATTAAATTATAGATGAGTCATATTTATTACACATCAGCTTCACTTACGAACCTATATTGAGGACATGTTTCGTGAACTATCGTTCGCATCATCGGCTTTATTGCCCATTAGAGCTGATGATGCGAACGATAGTTCACGAAACATGTCCTCAATATAGGTACGTAAGTGAAGTTCATGTGTAATAAGACTCATCTATAATTTAATAAATATATCTTATTGCTAATTTTCCTGTAGGTGTAGGGGGAATTTTGGAATACTCTTTAAGCGTTATTCAAATCTTTTAAGAGCTGGTAGCTATGTGATGGTTTTGAAGTTGTCTTCTTTGGATGGCCAAGAAATAACATTGAAGCCCTTATTTACGGCTGGCCCCAAACATTTTTTTTTGTAAATTTTTAAATGTTTGCTGAGAGTAGAAAAAAGTGTTAAAATTAGGTGGTGGGTCCTGGATACTTGTGATACCTTGATACTTCGATACTGTCATTTTTACTTTATTTTAAAATCACAAAGTATTATTGCCGCAAACAGAACATTGCAGAGCCCGAGAAATTGCCAGAAATATGCTATCTGTACAGTAACATACAAGAAAATCATTGTGTTAAATTCAGTGCCAGTTAATAGTTCTCAAGAAGAAATTACTGGATATCTCAACGACGATTTATCACCTCCTCCTGCATTAGATTACTGAAAATCAAATTTAAAATTTCCAGAGCTTAAAAAAAACAACAGCTAAATATTTGTATATTTCATTAGTAACAGTTTTCTATGAAAGACTATTTAGCACCTCAGGACTCATACCTGCGTGGCATAAAAAGTAAACTTGATCCCGAAAGAGTGAAAATGCTAGTATTTTTTAGCACAAATTTATAAAAAAAAATGAACCGTTTTGCTTTTAAATGTTTAATGTAGAATTTAAAAATAAGAACAATGTTTTGCCTCGTTAAATGTGTGCACTTATGTAATTGCATTGGCATTACTTAATTCTCCCAACGTTCTATTTTGTATTGGAAGTAGAGATAGAAATATCGAGTATCGAAGTATCGTGGGAAATATCGTGTACAGTTATCGAGAATCGATAAAAACTGTTATCGACCCATCCCTAGTAAAAATGCAATAATTGTCATCTTAAGTCTGTTCATTAAACTTGTTCACATAATTCAATTGTTCTGAGAAAGTTGATACATTTCTAACAATTGAGTTGTTAAAGTAACGAATTGTCGGTGTTATTGTTCCAATACTGTTTATAATATGTATGTATGTTTTGGTGGAGGACTTTTGTTCAACAGGTAGGAGTGAGTAATTGTAGCATGAAAAATCACAATTTGTTGTTTTTTAACTGGTAGGCATTTGTCGAGTGTTTAATGCCTATTATAAAGCATTGCGTGAGTAAGACATTTGATGTAGTCGATCACGCCAGTGTGGTAATATTTTGGTCAATTACTGTGGTAACGTACCGTAGATAATGCAGAACGCCACAAGACTACGGACAAGCTCATAAATCCATCCATGAATAATGCAACTCGAACCCTTGGTCATCAGGCACTCGGACCATTAACCGATATTTATTGCCTTTAGGGCTCACCAATGGAATGCAGAATGGAACATGTCTCTACCTCGGAACACTAAAATTAGTCAGTTCAGTTACTTGTAATAATATTGACTTAGAAACGTCGATTCTGGTTTCAGCAGTAGTCTCGCAAATACTCGAGAACGGCTGAATCGATTTGCCTAATTTTTGTTTTGAAATATTGGTGTAAGTTCAAGAAAGGTTTAAAATGTTTGTCTAGTGAACGCGTGTGCAGTTTGCCCCTCAAAGGAAACTACCCTCCCGCCCACTAATGACCCTCATAAATCTATCTCCACAATTCAGAAATAAAACACTGTCATTGAGGACCAATAGCAACCCTGATTTTCTCGAAGTGACAGTCGCATGTCTACTCCACGTGGAGTCTCAGTTGCCCAAGTTTCAACTTCCAGTTGATCTGTTTCATTACGTGTAGAAATTCGTTGTGTGTCACGATGTGGAGACCGTGGGAGGGAAATGCAGTGGTAGTAGTAATAGATTACTTTCACTCAAGTGAAAATAATCAGTGATGACAATGGTGTGAATAAATGGGCTGAGTTTTATTACTGGAAAAGCCTCAAAAAACAAAGTTATAACGGGAACTGTTTCTAAGCAAATTCGAGCGCTTGTTTTGAACACATAAATACTTTCTGAAAAAATATTCTTGGTAAGGGGTCATGCAATGAACCTGATGATAAATTCTGGGTATTTACAGAAATACCGTATAAGAAATATTGTGATGAAAGGAATACCAAAGACGTCGATCAAGTGTGAAAACGAAAGGAAACGTTTCTCTAAAGTAGATAATTTCACATGTGACTTAATTCGTCGAGAAATTTATAGATTCTATGCAAAAGGGAGAGCGCCCACCTTAGACGAATTGGTTGCATATTTTCAAGAAATTTGTGATTTTCCTTATGGGCACTGCACTTTGCGCGGTCTCTTAAGGAGCTGGGTTTCAAATACAGCACTTTGAATAAGTTAAGGGTTATTATGGAATCCAGTAGAATTGTAGCTTGTGTGTGTGTGTGTGTGTGTGTGTGTGTGTGTGTGTGTGTGTGTGTGTGTGTGTGTGTGTGTGTGTGTGTGTGTGTGTGTGTGTCAAAACTAAGGAGGTTTTGCAGTAATGGTCATAAGATAATTTATTTAGACGAAACCTCGTAAGATTACCCATGACGTATCGAGAAAGGTGGCAACCTTGCAGAAAGGACTGGGAGAAGGAGGGCCGGTGTTGTAAAACGATTATAAGGGTTCACCAAAGGCAGCGGCCGACGTGCACATGAGTTAACTAAACAGACTCTAGAAAAAACCTAGTGATAATGGAGCGGGTTATTAGCTAAATATTATAAAAGTACACACGCAAACGTTTATGGAAAACACACACACGCACGCACACGCACACACCTTTCATTTTCAACAAACAAAAGCATTACAAAATATAAAGGTATTTCACTCTTTGCCAAAGGCTTCAAAGATATTTCACTCGTTCCTCACATAAAGTCGCCTTGACACCTCGATCGGATTAATTACATTACCTACAGATTTCTGTCACTTCACAGACTCGAAAGAGGAGCTTATTCAGCGTGGTTTTCTGGCTGATTGAACGAGCAATATTGGCGGCAAAAAAAAAAAAAAAAAAAACATATTTAGAAGATCTCAATGCGACCATACAGAATTTTCTGTTCTGGAGTTGTTTTCGTATAAATCAGTTATTTGTTGTTAATTCAAATGTTGCCACTAATTATTGAATGACCTAAGTAGTTTAATTTAAAATATAATGATTTTAATGATAACCATAAGTGTTGGATAAAACATTGTGTGCTACTAGTGAATCAAGCCTTATTTATATATTTCTGGAAATTAACGAATCTTCCACTCGTGGGTAAAATACGTCTTGATTCACTATTACCATAATAGTATATTGCGATACTAATGTGGTAAGCTCTATACAGAACGAGGAAAAGTTTGAAAAACGAGGCGCTTTCGCCGAGGAAAACGAGGAAACATTTTTCCTTTCCTTCCAATTTCCGAGATTCCCTTATGCGCTTACCACATGTGCATTGCATACTATTTTTTGCACTAGTGTATTTATATAATTGTACAAATTGTAATATCACAATATTTTAAAATAAGTGTTTTTACTTACCGCATTAGTGCTTTTTGCATCGCTTACACGTGTTGCTAGTTAGTGCGGGAATGTCAATTTATGATGCATAGCAATAATAACGGTAAGTATAGAATATTAGTTACGTGGTTCAAAAATAACTAAGATATTTGCGTGACAAAGAAGGATCTATATTTTACTGATTACTTTTTTCCTATTATTTATTGTTTGACCTTTATGTAAGCTGTAATTACAATGTGAATGCCTATCAGCTATATTTTATTGTAAAGTTTCACTCATTAACTATTTGCATAAATGTTGCTTTTACTTATTACCATTAAATTTGCACATACTTCCAAACTCTTGAGGGCATATAGAACAATACTGACTACTAGTAATAAATAATAATATAAATAATAATAATAATAATAATAATAATAATAATAATAATAATAATAATAATAATAATAATAATAATAATAATAATAATGGAAAAATTGTTCTTTCATACTGGTCGTGTGTAGGCTAAAGTATGGAAAGATAGAGCCAGACTGAAACATTCAATGCCATAGCCGGGGATGTGAACCACGGATCCTCTGGTTGCCGTCCAGCCGCTCTAATCCTTGAGCTATTATGGCCAACCTGCCGACATCACATTAAATTCTCCACCTGACTTCATAAACACATGAGAACTCATGTCATAAACACATGAGAACTCCTAAGTGGTTTACCGAGAAAAACACGAGTCAGGTGGAGAATTTAATGTCATGTCGGACGTTAGCCATAATAGCCCAAGGGTTAGAGCGGCTGGACGGCAACCAGAGGATCCGTGGTTCAAATCCCGGCTATGGCATTGAATGTTTCAGTCTGACTCTATATTTCCAATAATAATAATAATAATAATAATAATAATAATAATAATAATAATAATAATAATAATAATAATAATAATAATAATAATTCCATCTTTCCGCCAGAAATCGAATCCGTGCCCTCTTGAGTTTGGAAGCCAGCATGCTAAACATAGACCACAAAGGCAGTCAAAATAAGAAGTTAAAGCTTTTGTTTTATTCTATTTTTTCAATCATTCTGTTTGGTGTAAAAGTTCTTTGAATATTTATCACAATAGAATTGAGAAATTAATTTACTTTCAGTCTAAATTTTCACACCTGTGGATTTTTCTTTGTTTTATACCCAAAAAATTTAATGCCGAGATTTCTTTTCAAATGGCTAACAATTTTTGTTTAAAATACCATATATTTTAGGAAATTCCTAGGACAGATAAAATGTATAGCTTGAATTTTCTGGAAATAGCCCGTGAAGTCCTCCCATTCTCAATGGCTCGAATCATCAGTTAAACTTTTTGCCTTACGGTATCCTAAAACGAAATGTGTAAATATGAACTGAAAAATTAAGACAGCCTTTCTGTATTATGCCAGTTCACCTTTTACTTTATTAAATATCTACGGAGCAAAAGGAAAGTACAGGGGTTTAAAATTCCTCCAGTCCATTTTTAAGTTAGACTGATATCGCAACTGATGTGTTCGGAATCAAGTCTCGTAGCACGTGATTCACTACCACGTGAGGAATAAGAAATTCTGGTGTGTTGATCAGCTAAATTTAGATTACGAATCGATTTTTACTGAATAAAAGCGGGGTAGTAGTAACGGTGGAGGGGTGGATGGCATGACGGCGATGTCAGCCATAATTTTAAAATTGATTATAATTATTTACGTTATTCGATCATGCTGATTGATGTTTTCATAGTTAAAGACTGTTTAAAGGCTATGCAGAATATTCAGGACTTGGAGGACCGTGTAGTGAAGGTTAGAAGGTTTCACGTCCGTTTGCGACATCAGCAGATGTTATCCCTTTTAGTATTTTATCTTTTTATTTTATCCGCCAAAATTAATATCGAACTATAAACGAAATTAATGAATGGATGCTCAAATGAGCCCAGGGTCTAACATTCATCCTTCAAGATAAGGGAAACCCCGGAAAAGATCTTATCCAGATAACTCAACCTGACCGATATTTGAACTTGGGATCTCTTGCACGTGAGGTGGACACGCTACCAACTAAGCTACGAGAGAGCCTTTTAGGAATAGTCGTGTGTATGTTAAATTAATTTATAAGCGGTAAAGAGGATATTTCACCATAAAAATCTTATACTTCGAATAAATAGAGTAATAGAGGTACAGCAAAGATAGATATAGAATCTTTTTTTTTATTTCCGTCGTTTAGATCCTTTTCATCTTCAGAACGTTTCAAAATAACGTAGTAGACGATTGTTCGCTTAAAACTCCTTTGTCACTAAAATCGGTAGTTCAATGCTTACAGCTACTTTCTATTTTACACGACGCTTTAATGTTTTTGTCTTTCTTGCACGCACCTAATTGCGCTGCTGGTAATCTCTGATTGAAAGGATCACCTCTTACACGGAGCTGCACCCCGACTCTGATATTAACTGCTCTGTTATGTACATATAAGGGCGCTCAACTAAATAAAATTGCAAATAAACTAAGCGTGCATAATTAAGTCAAAAGCGTAAGGAAAAAGTCTATAAATAAAAGCCCAAAAGTCGTTTAAAACCATTCTCTTCACTAAATTCTATAATTTAATTTTGAAAAAAATTTCAAAACTTTGTCCACTACTTGTTATACACCAGAGTCTCTGTAAAGGTGATGGGCAGCTGCATAGACTTTCGAAGATGTGTTAGGCAAAAGCACTGTAGCAATACATGACGGACAGAGAGTTGACCCACACACTTAACTGATTCATGAACTATTCAGTGCACTTCTTACCTTGGAGCCGCATTCAATTTTCGCTCGAAACACACTGAAATCTCTTGAACACTAAACGCTGCCCTGCCAGGCGTCGACCGGCTCTTAAATAGTGGTGCGGGAATCCTTTCAGTAGTGAATGTTGTCGAATTACATTTTAGAACAATGTCGAACGGTTTCTGCCCTGTTTCGCTTCTACCTACTCTGACATATTTTCCCCTGCCTTTCCTAATCAGTTTTCATTTTTGTAGATGTCTTATCTCGAAATGAATATAGTGATTGAAAATAAGCTTTTATTTATGGGTACTCTTTAACTACTGTAGGTTAAAGCGTCCCATTATATATTGGGCGTGACATAGTTTAATTTTGCTCAGAGGCATCTTTATGAAACTTGAGGTCCTTTTCGTGCCGTAAATCTACAACACGAGACCACCGGCTTTACTTCTCTTTCGAAGGAAGCACGCAAAGGGATTTTTACAACCGAAAAACTCTGGTTTAAACCCGCAACTTCGGGAACTGGAGCCAAGATCTCGGATGTGACTTGAATATACCTATAATGTCACGCTGAGCTGGAAAAAAAAAAAAAAAACACTGTTTTTCATCATTGGGTGTGCTTTTTCCGTGATTTAGCGAAGATGAATTTATGATCACGGCATACTGATAACTTTATTCTTAGGAAGTAACGTTCGTTTTCAACAGTGAAAGCGTGTATAAATCACGGAAGACATGGAAGACATTTATTAACATTATTCTTGACATTCGAGCTGTGCGTGACCCTGGATAGAAAGGAGTAAATTTCCTGTGCATACTGCACGAAAACTAGATGCTTTTTCCACCTGTAGCAAGCGAATTCTAAGGTCGGAGTTCCATTTCCCCTTGGGCTCTGCTTCGATACGTAATGAATTCTCATTTTCTGCAGTGGTGTGCTTTTTCAGCTTCCAGCATGTCGTGCATTTTTACTGAACTGATGGCGTGCTGCTGTGAACTGCGCGGCTCAAAAAAAAATGAAAGGACAGACTTGTTTTCTATTCATATTGGTTTCGCTACACACACACAATTTTATATAGCTTCTGCAAAAGATATAAACGTTTGCGTAGAAAAGAATGATAGTCAACTGTTTAAAATAAACGAAAGTCGACTTTGAATTCTGTACTCTTTTCGCGAAACAGCATTTGACAGTTACGTATTGAGAATTTCAAACCAGTAACAACGAATTTCTGGGAATTGGCTGATGCCACAAAAAAAGTTGTTGAGATTTATATTATAAAGAGATATGCATTTTTTGTGCAATACATTTTTTCTCTTTTGACATTCCTCCCAAATTAGAGAACTTTACAGGCATGTCCATAAATTCAAATATAAATTTATCGTGTAAATACCAAACAAATACGCTATGTTGATCAAAATCCTCAGTCACTTTTGGGAAAATAAAAATTTGTGAGAATATGGTACCTTGAAATGCGGAATTTTATTGAAAATCTTGTATAACATAAGTTAATTTCGCATTCTTCGAACATTTCGTTGTAGTTACGCACACACAGGGACCTTTTTATAAAACTGTTTTTCTTTTTGGGCCAACGTTTCGAAGTTTAGGGTAGAATACAGGGGGTGCTTTCTCTTCATAGCGGGTACATAATATATAAATTTCAAACAATTTAGTTTAACATTTTAGCATAAGTTCAATAACTTTGTTTCTGATTCTTTCTACCTTACTTTCCAAGAAGATTATTTTAAAAAAGGAAAATAAATCTGCTAAAATGACACACTGACGAATATTTGCAATGTTCAAAGATTTTAATTTTGTGTATTGTACCTCAATTATGAGTTGCTTAGAATAAGTTATTACTCCTATTTTAGGCGACATTAAAATATTTACTGGAACAAAATATGTAGCATGCTTCTATAAATTTAAGTTTTCCTTCCATAAAAACCACAGTTATTTTTAATTATGTGAACAGTTTTATATCGAGTAAGTGAAATAGGTAATAAAATTAAATTACATATGACGTATAATACATTGAGGTACTTTCACATTTTAATATGTCTCTTACTCGAGAGTTATGTCACATATGTTAATATAGTACCGAGATATAATTTAGAAATTTTTAGTGACGTAATGTTTTCACTACTAAAACCATTTAAAGTCTTAAAAGGGCACATAGGCGCGAATGTTAAGTTTTGCAGCAATTTTCTGGCGAACCTCTTCTGGAATTACTTATGTGTAACCGGGGCCGTCCTTAGTTTATATGGCGATGTAAATAAAAGCACGTGTACGTGTGACATCATTGGTTGTTTAGCCAACCATTGGTTGTTTTAAAATACTTTAAAGTTAACAAATGCAACAGTCAAACAGTAATTAATTAGTATTTTATTTGGTATATATAAGCGTAATTTGTATATGTAAATCAGAGTGCACGCTGCGCTTGCGCAGTTTAAAATCGGAAAGAAATGGGAGATCAGTTATACAAAATGCCTGCTTCCGTGCAATATGTAAAGGTTACAGAGGAGAATAATTAAAGTGGTGAAAAACAAATTATTTGAACGTGTTTTGCGAGTTGTGTAAAAAATACCCGACTTTAGCAATGGAGGACTTAATTTATCAGCAGAATAAACCGGTAGGTACAGCGCTAAGTACGTATTAATGCCGCTCGAAGCGAAGTTGTGAAAACGGGTCAGCTTTCTACCCTACGAAAAAGTCGAAAAAAAGGCCAGTTGTGGAATGTTAATGTGATGGATTTATTGAAACCGCTGTTCGTGTAAGATTTACAGCTTCTTTGAATGAAACGAGCCACCAACAATTACGAAATGCATCAAGCAGTAAACAATAATTCCGAATTGCCTAGCTTTACAAGAACGAGTTTGCACACCATTCTTTACGACATAGGTTTTGAATTTGTGAACAGAAACCGTTGAGCCTGTTGCTGTGGCACAGAAATTATCAGAGGAAAATTCGGAATTGGAAGTCGTTTAAGGAATTGGCGTCAGATTCCAATTGAGTACGTAAAATGTTTTCAGTTGCAGGCCAGTAGAACTTCCAAGTCATTTCCAAAGTTGCTACACGCAGATATTTAGCACTTATTCTGCAGAAAGGCCCGTGCCTTAATTTTTAATTTATAAATGAGGTGGGGTTATGTGAAGAAATCAAATTTTTAAGTAATTGTAGTAAGCATTGTCACTTTTTAACGCGCAAAAAGAAAAATATATTACACAGTACACACCTTTACATTTAATGTTAGAGTAAAAGTGCTATCGCTTAAGCTACTGAAACAGCGAAAACGACAAAGTAAAATTTTGCATAGAGGTTCGTAACAGCGCACAAGTGTGACGCATGGGAATAAAATAGCGCGAATATTCCACCGGTGCTCCATCCTCATATCATGTATCATCAGTGCCACCGCCTGCGGTGCCATATGTAGTAAAAGCAGGCGTTAAACATTTTCCCTCCAGTCACAGTTGCCGGTGCAGTAATACATTTCCCCGCTTTGTTTACATCACCATATAAACTAAGGACGCGCCGGTATAGGTATGTAATTGGACAATTAAAACTCCTTAAACAGTAAATACAGAATCAGACGCGCTGCATTCGCAAACTATCCTTACAACATGAACGTTTGCAAGAACAGTTTTATCACACATTTCCGTAGGTACTAGACGGAGGCAGGGAAACGAAGCTATAGTCAATTGCTATAAGCCACCTTTATATTGTTACTATGACGTCGCTAGAAATAACTGAACGCTGACCAAATGACAATGTAGTGAAAACAAAATCAAACCAGTTAAAAGGATGTCTTGGTAAGAGCTGATGCGCGTCATGTGAAACAAATTGCACATTTTAAAGAGATACACACTTTTTGCAGAGTAAGATTTCGTGTTTTATCTCTTATACTGAAAGGTAGATAGATATTGAACTAGAACAGCAATTTTATGTATTCAATCTTTCTTTTAGAGCTATCCCGATCACACGTAGGTACACACGCGAATGGATCATTTTCTAAAAATGCATTATCTATTTATTCAGAGGCTTCAAAATATTTATTTCCTTATTAATCTTGGCTGTTAATTTCAGAAAGAGTGTAATATTAATTCCTCTACGTACTATCTACGTTGGCGAGACAGTAATGGAGGCATTTTGAAATCCAGGACCCAAATTAATTTTAAAAGAGAAAATAACATTTATTTTATATGGTCGCTTACTGTGTTAGTGGTATTTAGCATTTCCTCCTCAGCTCATCTGATCGCTACAGATGTTTTTTTGAAGTCCAAAAATATAACATGTCATTTGCAATGTTCTCAGGCCAGAGCTATAAAAGGGATTCAAAATAAATAAATAAATAAATAAATAAATAAATAAATAAATAAATAAATAAATAAAAAGAATCTGCAGTAATCCTAGCTCATTTCCTCGCATGGTGTATAAATATTTGCATTGATTTACAGCACTGTTTACATCTTAATGTGTAACAGTACCTACTCTCATTTAAAATAGTTCCTTTCGCGCAGTTTCTAATAAAGACGAAATTGCCCGCGATGATAAATTCGAGATGACGTTCGAGAAAACCTTCCTACTCCAAACTAAGTTTTACGTAGTTATGTAATTTTTTTTCTAAAAAAACAGCATATTTTGATTAAATACGACAAATAAAATGTACAATATCGAATTTTCTGGCAATAACATATGGTATCCGCTTCATTCGGAAGGAATATTGCATAATTTTGTATAATCGGCAAATGGCCAGAGATAAGACAATTTGCTCCACAAAAAAATGCAGATCCTTTTAAAACGCACACATTGCTTAAAGTAACCTTTTATCGTGGGATCAAACATTTCTGAGCAATTCGAAGGTTTTGTAAGAGTGGTTTGTAGATGCCTTATAAAAATAAATGGTAGTTAGCACAGTAAATGTAAAACGTCAGTTTTGTTTTAAATTAAAAATAAATTAGTGTAAATTCCCACTGAAACCTCGATGTGTAATTGTTGAAATAAATGTAATGTTTATTTATAACGTTTAATATTATGTAATTAAGTTGCTTTTCTCTTGCATTTCTTCAGCAAGTCCACAAAATTGCAGCTTTATTACACCTCCGAAGCCGTAGTTTGTCTTGCTAGCGTATTCGGTTTCACTGAACTTACTAGGTTTATTACTCTGTGGCGAGCTGTTATAAAAACAAATGCAGTCTGCGCGCGCTGTTTTCTGGCTCGGCCGGCCGTGGCCACACTGTCTCCTGTGAACTAGAGCGATGGACTTATCCCGATGTAACACTATCCACCACATAAAATGTTGTAATAGTGCGCCACTTTCCCAAACGAGTTGACAGGATGCACCGAAAACGGTTTTGTTGCTCGCCAGGAAATCGATTTAGCTTGAAGACTGGACGAGCTGCAGCAGAGGAGGCTCGTCACGCCATCACAAGGGTCATCCACCTTGCTTTTGTCCGACGGGATGTTAGGTCCCTTCACCCGCCTGCGGGGTGAAGAAAAGGGAGTCAGTGGCGGGCTTTTTTCACAATATGCTTTATGTGCAAAAATGCAAACTTCTGGCTACTGACACGGAGAAGTGAAAGATTATTCTAAGACACAGAAGTGCAATTTGGACTAAATCGAGAATTCAGATCACGTTATCTATAAAACATTTCAGCAAAATGGATCAGACTTTCATACTGTCTGGAATATTTATTCAGTTTTGGTGATACAAACTTATTTACATAACTTTCTATAGCACCCTTATATAAACTATTTTTAAGAAAACTTACTAAAGATGGGGTGATTGCAGAAATGAGTTCATTGTATAATTTCTTATAATTAGAAGAGCAAAGTAGTACTTAGATCTTAACAATTAAGATCTCGTAACACTCTGGCTTAGAAACTCCATGAGAAACAGCTAGCATCTTGGCACGTCAATTATTTGAAAATAACATAGAAATATATCGGAAATGACACCAAAGTTTGGTAATTTTTTTTTTATTCCCTATGACTTACCAGTTTACCAAAACAGCTTACAATATTAATTCAAAATGAAGGCTTCGTAAACTATTCCCAGAAAATGCAAGATGTATTTTATTGTTAGGTAAATAGCTTATAGTGTTGTATTTGAATAGAAACCTTTGGTTTAATTTTTGAGAAAATAAAGCAGAAAATTTTTCGTGTAAAATTAGTTTACAACAAGATGGTTTTATTAAAACCTTCTCGTCGCATCTTTGGAAGTTGCTAAACATGCATTTGGTATTGAGTTAAGCTGTTCTTAACTAAGTAGGTACCCTTGCAATTGTTTTCAAAATGTTGTCACACATTGGTCTATCACAGTTATAAAATTTAATATATGTTGAGTAACAAATTTTATTTTACATTTATTATGCTAATAAATATTTTGAAATTAATTTTTTAAAGAGCAGCAAAAATCATATCGTTTCTTAGGTTCATTCTCTGTGAGTGTTCTAAAAATGTATATACAATAGGACACAAATTCGATAAAATCTAGGAAAAATAAACGGAGCAAAACGCACTCGCTCTTCTGGGCATTTAAATGATCAGATTTGAAGCTTTAAAGGGTACCGAGAGATGTCGCACATGTACAACTTGATCTAAAAGTTCAAAACTATTGCGGGAATAAAAATTAATTTTTGAATTCTTTGAACATTTTGACATTCCAGCGAAATCCAGCTCTACTTTTTTTTTCTTTTAATTTATGCCCTACAACGTTGTCATATCGATAAATGAATGAAATGGGTGAAATGATACTCAAGTGTGTCCAGGATCCTCCGACATTCATCTTTTAGGATAAGGGAAAACCCCGGAGAAATCCGTATCCAGATAACACCCTGACCGATAGTCCAACTCGGGACCTCTTGTACTACATGAGCCAGACATGCTACCATCTACGCTACCTAGGTGGACAGCTTGTATATGATGTGTATAAAAAGGCCGGAAGGATGTGCGCTTGATGGCGATACGGAGTATGAATGACGTCAGATGTACAGCACGACCATCAAATGTGCAAACAAATGCAACAAGAAGCCAACGTCGAAAACAACGTAAACTAGTACTTTGCGAACTAGTGAAGCATTGCCTTGCAGGTACAATGCAGGCGCAAGTTCAGTGTGTAATACAGTGCGAGTGTTTTGTTTCTTCTCCCTGTACTGTCCTGGTCAGGCTGTACCTACCTGTAGTTGTTTACATGTGCAGGGGTTAACAGTACAGTCCATATCCAGTATACCTATGGAAAAGCGCATACGCCTCCGGCCTTTAGTTGCTAGTGAAAAGAATACAAAAAATCCACAGAATATAAAACTGTTCAAAATATATAGGCGAAAGTCGTGGAAATAGCAATTTTATTTTAAAACTTATTCTAATAGCACAGCAAGCAAGACTTTGCTACAGAGGTAAGTTGTTTTACATCGAGGAATTTGACACAGAAATATCTGATGCATATACGGGGGATTTGGGTCTTCGGGTTTTTCTCTCTCTATTTTGCAGTCATTGATAATGATAAGCAAGAAAAAAATTCCCACTCCTTTGTCAGAATTCGAACCCGGACCTCTCGTACGAGAGCTACCTTTGTTACTGTAGCTCGCATAGTCGTAAGGGAGAATTCATAATTCTTCACTTATTGTAAGACCTTGTTAATCACATTTTATCTACCCACTGTAATTTTATTTTTATAATTTAGTTGGCCGAAAAAATTTTGAACTACTCAAAGAAGCTGTATAAAATGATGTCACACTAGATCTTTGTAGGTGTTTCAGCATTATGAGGGAGTGTTAAACTAAGGAAAGAGAAGGCTTAGTTAACTATTTGATGCCACAGAAATGAAAGGTTCAAGTTTTAGTGTTCCCCTGGAGAAATTCCAGCAAGTCCGCTGGAGCGTCAGGAACTTAGCGTATCCCTTGGGGCTGGAACGTCGCATAGCGAGCACAACTTTGAAGATGAACCGGCACGCCACGAACGCTCGCTTTATGGTGAAATTACCTCGAGCGAGTGACGTAAATTTAAGTGTTGGGCCCTCTCGAGTATTCTCTTTACTCTGACAGCTACCAATTTTGTTTCGCTGCATGAGACAGCCCTTCTGTTTGAAGGAACGAGACGTGTTTGTTATTTGGATCGCCTTGGTGTTAAAATCTACTTGTCTCTTTGTAATCGTTAAGATCTTGTTCCGTTGTGCTGACACCTGTGGAGTTTTCCCACACATTTATCTGTACACAAAGGGATGTTGGTGGTCGAACAAAATAACTGCATGGCAAAGCGTGGAAATGTATTGGAAAAATATGTGAAACAAGAGTTGTTTACGGAAGTCTAACACACATACAATGCGAGACAATGTAATATACTGTGCTCATATGCAATTGTCTTCTGGACAGTAAACTGTGACACATCGGCAGATGTGAGAGATCGTATATGACGTGACTGAATATTGTGACAAGGAGAAAGAAGAGGGAATCAAAATCCCTTTGTATCAAGGGATGAACGGGCGGCTGCTATGGTAATTTACATTTGTGTATAATAATTGGCTACCCTTTCTTATCAGTCACACAGCTCTCAAGTGTCTTATCTGTGTTTCCTCACTTACTGTACACCAGGTTAGTATTTGCTCTTCTAGTAAACAAGAGCTCTCGTCAGTGAAGGTCAATACGTATCAACGTTCTACCTTGTAGTAGAATAAATCTGATATAACCTACCAATTCATAGGAAACCTTATTTGTCTATGTTACACGTTAATCCAGAAAAATCTTTGCAGAAATAGTTTCATTTTACATGTCTTTGTAGGTAAAAGAGGATATGGTAGACCGAATCAGGAAAGTAAAGTCGGTGGTCCCATAGATTAACGCAGGTGAAAGAATCTTAAGCCTGAGAAAGAGCCATCTGAGCAAAATTTCACGCGCAGTATAGTTTGGAACGCTGAGGACCGAATTTCAGTTTAGGAAACCGAATCGATGCCAATGTTTAATAGCGAACCTTCAGATGCTGTCCTTCAAGCTTCATATTACATGCTTCCGCGACCTCGCGAAGTCCAACGATATTGTCGGATATTTCGAAAATGGCTAATACGATAAAAAAGTGATTTTGGAATGATTTTTAAGGATATCTGCGCTTGTTGCGAAATGCTGTTATATAAGCTTAGTTAATTAAACATTATTATACCAAATTTCTTCAATTGGAAAGCACTTCAGAGAAAAATCATTAGATGCATTTTATACATGTATGTAAATGTCTTTTAATATGTGGTATAACATTTTTGAACAATTATAAAAATATTTTGTTGTAATGGGTAGTTTAGTGTGGGGATTTTTATTTTTATTTTCGTGTCGCCTCTTTGGTAGCTTAAGCACCAAATAAAGCAACAGCCCTCTTTCAGTAGATTTATTGACATGTAAAAGAACTCCTACGGGACGAAATTCTAGCATACTGGCGATGCTGATATGATCCTGTCAATTATAGCGTCGTGAGCAAGAAAATATTTTTAAATACTCATTTTGGTAAGAACGACTTTGTTCTGATCTCTTTCCCCTCCCGCTCTCCCTCACTCTATCCCCGTCCTTCTCTTCCTCCATTCCCTCCATCTCTTCACCTCTGTCATGCATGCAAAGCACACCTCACAGAATTTTCTAAACATGCTTATTTGAATTCAAGGATTCTCAAAACGTGTATTCCTGGTGCAATCTCGATATGAATATTTGTCTGAAAAATAAGTAGAGAAATAAAAGGCTATACATAAGTTTAATTAGGCCGCCGATATGACCATTGGAGTTAAAGACGAGGTATAAATGGAACAAAAAAAAAAAGTTTAACTGTTGGGCATATAATCCAAGAACGTGTTAAAATATCAGATTCTGAACGCTAGTATTTCTGTCTTCTGCAACAATATATCAGCAAACAATTTCAAAATGGCATGCCATTGAACCGACCTTATAACGACAGCATAGGTGAAATCCAGTAGTTAACGGTAAATACTTGTACATAAACAGCCTCAGGGAAATAAATAGGAAAAGCAGCTCTTATTTTCGACATATCCTTGAAGTTTCATGCCACATTCGCTTTCTAATTCGTGTTTTTACAGTTCTGGCAATTAAAACATTCTATGCCAGCAAAAGCAGTAGTTCTGCTCATGTTGCTGAAATGAGGGAAAGCGTCAATTTTGTCCATGCTTTTGAATTTTGAGATTAAAATGTGTGCGATTCTCAGAAATTAAGTGGCTCAAAGCATATTCAAACGTTTCGTCGACAAATTCCTCTGTTTTTTATGTACTGCACTAGCTGAGATTTAAATTTGAGTGCATGTCTACCTCATTTTCTAAAAATATTGCCACAAACCGTTGTTGTACTTTATGCGCTTTTGATCCGTATAATTCTCATAACTGTATGTTACCAGATTTGCCAATACATCCCACTGCATTTGTAAAGAATCTGAATTTTGTATTCAATACTTGCCGACTAGAATAAATATTTCCTCTTTAATTATACATATCTTTAGTAGAACTGTAAATATAGACAGAATTAGCTTTATAGCGGAGCCATACTTTCAGTGCAGTTACCACTTGATATTTTTCTGATGGCAAGGTTATTAGGGGGGCTTTATTCCACTATCTTTTGTGCCTATGCCCAACGTGGCCTACCCTTGCCGAGGATCTCGCTCTTACTCATGATCCGCGGTCTTTAAATATAACGACCGCACTGTTCAATACAATAAAGGTAGGCATTTGATGAAATGTCTCATTAGATTATCTTATCACATTAACTTATGGCTTGATTAACCGTTGAACACCACTAAATAGATTTTTTATTTTAAAATATCAAAATATCCTTTTGATTGAGTTTACAAAAACATTGTAAATCTAAATTTGTTATTATCATCGCCCGCCTCGGTAGCGTAGAGGGTAGCGTGTCTGCCTCACGTTCAAGAGGTCCCGAGTTCGAGTCTCGGTCAGGGTGAGCTACCTGGATAAGGTTTTTTTCGGGGTTTCCCCTTATCCTTAAAGGCGAATGTCGGGTAGCTCTAAGCTCCATGGACCTTGGACACATTTGAGCATCATTTTACCCATCTCTTCACCGTCCGATAGGACTTAATGTTGGAGGCCGTAAACTTACAAAAAATCGTCATTATTATTATTATTATTATTATTATTATTATTATTATTATTATTATTATTATTATTATTATTATTATTATTATTATTATTATTATTATTATTATTATTATTATTATTATTATTATTATTATTATTATTATTATTATTATTATTTTTATTTATTATTATTATTATTTTTATTTATTATTATTATTATTTTTATTTATTATTATTATAATTATTATTTATTCCAGCACAACTAGAACTACTAAAACCTAAGATTGATGTAAGTCATTAAGCAGCAAAATATGATCTTTTAATTCAATTTGGCGCACACAGATGATATATAGTTTAACGTGATACTGTGTATATAATGTATACGCCTATAGCGTATGTGGTATTGTGTCTGCCTCACGTTCAAAAGGTCCCGAGTTCGAATCCCGGTCAGGGCGAGTTATCTGGATAGTTTTTCGAAATTCCCCCTTATCCTGAAAGATGAACGTCGGGTTCTATGAACCCTGAACTCATTTTACCTTTATTTCACACAATTCATTCTTCGTCGATGAGACCCTTTTCTCCCTCTCACTATATTTGATTCTCTCCCTCCTTTCCTCCTCTCCCTTTCCCTTAGAATTTTCATTTAATTTTATAATTTTAATTTCAGCATTTCGAATAGCTATCAGCCCTGTTTTCATCAGTACTAGACTGATGGAATTCCGGTTTTGCTTTGATGCCATCGATCAGTAAATATCATCCAGTCTCCGTATCAGTGAAGCATACGCTTTGATGCAGTGTTGTGCCGCATATCTATTGTGATACGCTGTTATCTGGAGATAACAGCAGAGGAAAGCAGATAGTAGCACTGTCACGCGATTGTAACATTAAATTGAGGCGGCATTTCCGTTAAGCGATGACTAAACATTGGACAAAAAGTTGTGGCACTCCGTATCCGGTTTCTTTGGTGCGATAGATTCCCTTGAAGTTGAATCAGAACAAATAAAGACTAAGGGAGAAAGACAAGGAGAGTCACTGAAAAGAAAAATGGGATGCGTAGCTTTCAATAACGATTATCTTACAGCAGTTGCACGTACGACACGGAAAACAAAACACAGTCTTCGAATATCGTTAGTCATTTTTTTGTTACTAAAGAAACCATACGGGCAAAATAATAATAAAATATAGAAGTGCGTATGATGATGTATTAATAAACTGAAAGATGTGGCAGCAAATATTTTGAGAAAGGTTAATATTATAGTTATGTCAAATAACATAGATAAGTTATTTTAGTCAATTTGATTGAATTCTTTATGCAATCCTAACATTATGAATGTGATGTTCACAAAACGTCCATAATTTATCTCTAGCATTGATGTCATAATGGTTGCATGACAATGGCGTAATGAATATGGTGAAACGTAATGCATTTATAATCAATGTCATTCTATCTTTGTAATATTGCCCTTTGGATTCCTTTTTATTTGAGTTGGCATTGGAAACGATTGCACCATTTCGTAAACCAAACATTTGTCTGCTATTGTATCTAGGAGGCAATGCATACATAAAGTGACGATCAAATCTTCAATGGATATGCCAGCCATATATCATATATCTATATATCGATCATCCGGCTATTTTGAATCCTTTGTTCTTGAATTAATGGAAACTATTTGAAATACAAATATGGGAGTTTGTTTTTAAAAGGTCTTGACTTATACACTTCTGGTAATCAGCAAATACTTTGTTAAAATTCTTTGTATCAAGATTTTTGTAGAATTAATCGTTTCAGCAAAAAACTGTATGTAAACATCAGTTTTCTCTCTTCATTCATTATCAGTGAAGAATTCGATTACTACGTGTAAAGCTTTCTTAAATATGCGTTATTAACATATTTTGTTATAAATATCGTATATGTCGCTGCAAGGAGACTTTATTGCCATCTGTTTTGTTGTCTGGTTTTCTCACTTGCCAAATTGTGACTACCATGGAATGACCATCATTGTATTATTTTAGCACGCGTTGTCTTTGGAGTAACAGCTGCTTTCTAATTCTTGACATTCTTAAAAATAATAATACTAATGACGATAATAAGGTATGAGAATTTCTAAAGCATAAAACCAGGACGAAAGTAAAGAAAAGTCTAACTGTAGAGGGTCTTTTAAAATAACGTCGTAGGTTACAGACTAGTAGCGCAATTTGTACTGACATACCGATTTGAATGTAGATAACTTGAAGCCGACTATTTAAGAATGCTTACATCTAATGTTGATAATTATGATAATGATAATTTTTGAGTTCTCAACGGAAATTTAAAGCTACATTCGCTCTTTTGTAACTCCATATTCTAGTATACACGATTTTGCAAGCGATAGTTTATAATGGGTAGAGAATGTCGATAGGTGTCCACATTAATTTTCCTTTTCATTCTCTCCCTCCACTCTTCCCATCCTCTTCTCCCGCCCCTCCCTGTTCGCTCACACCTCTCTCCTCCTCTCTCCCTCTTCGCCCAGCCACTCCTCTCCCTTCCTCTCTCCTCCCTCTTCCTCTCTCCTGCCTCTCCAGCTCCCCTCTTTGCTCTCCCTCACATTCTCTCCCTTCCATTCTCTCCCTTCTCCCCTTCTCTCCCTTCTCCCCTTCTCTCCCTTCTCCCCTTCTCTCCCTTCTCTCCCTTCTCCCCTACTCACCCGTCTCCCTTTCCACCCTTGCTCCCCTACACCTCTCTCCTTGCTCCCTCCTCTCTGCTGTTTACTTATGGTATGTAGAGAAAGTATGTAAAATTTACCAAAAATTCATTTTTTGATACTTCATGAAGCACACACCCAAAAATGGAGAAAGTCCCCCACCTCAAATCAGCTTTATATGAAAACATCTTTCGCTATTTTTATATACCTACTCAAGAGTCCTATCATTTTTAATATATTTGCATTTAATATAAAGTATATATCTTAAATGCTATGAGAATGTCGTATGAAATCTGAAACACTTTTGAATAATTCATAAACTGTAAGTTGGACAATACCTTACTATAAAAATTGCTATATATATTTTAGATTTATAATTACCTAATTATGTGTATTTTATCGAAGTTAGCATTTCCGAAGTATCCTTTGTTGATGGATTTTCAATATTTCTCAAATGGGAAATCGCTATACAGTTTTTTTTTTTTTCTCCTATTCATGCTGAGAATGACATTTCAAAGCCATCGCGTGACACGTTTATTAAACATCTGACAATCATAAGTAGCCGTTGATTTTGTTGCACTTTGACTGGAAAATAGTTACGTGCGCACAGGGTTTCTGCAACCTCCCCCTCCGCAAGTACTTACTGCAGATGATTCACAAATTCAGTAGCGTACGAGATTGGTTACCCGTCTCTATGCTTGATTGTATACAATGTAGTTTTACAGTTCACTTAATCTAAAGCATGTCCGAAAACTGCTAATAAACTTTAGTTAGAATTCGAGATGTTTGTAGGGAGTGAGTAAAAGGCATGTACTTTTTTTATTGGCGAGGTATTGAAACGTGTGTCTCTTGAGGTATCGGGACTTAATTTCTGAGTAAAAAGGTAAACTTGCTTGGTGTAAAGAAAGTAACAGGAGTTGAGAAGAACAATGCATAATTTAGTATAGGTGCGTATGAAAGGTTGGCGCTGGAGGGAAGAGAATGGAGGTAATGTAAGAAGGGAGAAGCTGTAACATAGACGAATAATTCCGTTCTTATTGTTCAGATTAAGTCACGCTTGTGGTGTAGCGCAGCTGTTGGAGCGGAACGCGGCTGCAGGGTACGAGATCGACCGACCTTCTGGAACAAGGTTGACGTGGCATACCAATAGCAACTCTTTTCTGGGTCAAGTGCCTCGTCGGTGAACAAAATCCAATCCAACAATTGATTTCCATTTCAAAAAGGAAATCGTCCGACAATATAATATCCGTTCCCCAGTCAACAAGTAAATAAAACCGGAAATATTATTGTGAATGTATTTATCTGATACTGGCAATGCAATACTGGAACCATTGAAATCAAATGAAGAGCAGAGGGGGGTGTTTTTTTTCCCTCTCCATTTGTAAAGCCCTCTTTAACTACTGTGATCATATCGGGGCTTTGAAATAATGACTCGTCGATATTCAGTTTTTATTTACTCTGTGTTTTTGCTTAATGTCCTTTAACCAAGTAGGTTAAACCTCTTTTCGTGGACCGTGATCTATAAATAAAATTATTAAAATGAATAGAACTTGATGTTTCGTTCTTAACTGTAGAGGACATCTTCAGAAGTGAGGCAGGAAAGCTTGATGAATTCGGATTCATGTGGTTGGTGATTTGTACTGTTGGAAATATGGAAGGGGCGTATGAACTTCGTAAAATCTGATTTAGCTTAAATCTATCGTTTATAGTGAAATTATTTGAATCTTTTTTGTAATTTACGTCTTCCAACGTTGTCATATCGGACGATGAATGGAATGGGTGAAATGATGCTCAAATGAGCCCAGGGTCCACGGAGCTTAGTTACCCGACATTCGTCTTTCAGGATAAGGGAAAACCCCGGAAAAACCTTATCCAAGTAAGTCACCCTGACCGAGATTCGAACTCGGGACCTCTTGAACGTGAGGCAGACATGCTACCATCACGCTACCGAGGCGGGCTTGAATCCTTGTATATTACCTACTATAGCTTCTCTAAACATTTTAGGGTAATATTGTACAAGAACGTCCTGCGCCGTGGCGTAGCGGGCTAAGGCAGCATGCCTGGGTTCCTGGCCACGGAAAGCGGCCCGGGTTCGATCCCACCCTTGTGGTGGGCATTTTAGGTCCCGGGTATAGGACCGGTGCCCACTCAGCATCGTGAGGAAAGTGAGGAGCTTACGCTAGGTACGCGGCCCTGGTCACGAGAACCGGCTGGGGGATGCCGAGATGCTGACCACATCTCCTCCCCGTAACGGTTGGATGATCGTCCACCTCTGCCGTGCGTAAGTGGGCGTGAGGCCGGCAGTCGGGTTGGTAGGCCTTGGCCCTCTAAGGGCTTTCACGACATGGGTTATTGTACAAAAACTCAAAGCGGTGCCGTAGCCGTGAGGCTATGCTGCTAGCCTCTCACCGGACCGGGTTCAATCCAAGGATTGTGGGATTTGTGGTGTACAAAGCGGCGTCTGAATGGGTTTTCTCATAGTTCTGCGGATTTCTCCGCCATTCATTCGACGTGCCGCTCCATTATCACCTTCCAATCCGTCCATTTCGCCGTGTAACAGCTTTGTAACGGGATTATATTTTCGTTCATCTTCAACTAATAAGAAGCAAGCCAACTTTTTGTAAGATCCAAGTCGAGTTTTTAATCTACTGAGAGTCGTGAGATCTTTTCTCAGGTGTGGATGCGGATTTTTGGTGAAAATAAAATTTAGATGAGTCCAATTTTGTAATATATTATTTAATTATATAATATGAACTATGATTCACTCTTATCTATTATAAATATTGAATAACACTTTTTGAATCTTATTAATTTTCCTTTACAATTACAATCATCGTAACATCTTTCCTCCTTCTCCAGCAAGACACAAGATTCTCCTTTTTCTAGATTATTGATTTTCTTGTCCCCATAGTAATTCCCACTTTATTTTGTGATTGGCCGATTCACTTACACGTCATCACACCACGTCATACCACTACTACTTCGGCCAATCACACAACTACATACATTTTTATATATTTATTATTCCTTCGAACATTACTAAACAAAAATACTGTTACAAATGCCCCTCTTCGAAATATATGGAAAATAACCAAATAAAGGAATTAACAATCTGTTTCCATATATTTCGAAGAACAGCCCCAATTAACAATTTCGTTTACACCAATATTACACAACACCAATACAACATACATAAAATATAATAATATACATACATTGGATGAAATATAATAAATGAACATTTAACAACAATAAATTAACATTAATTAAAATACAACAATATATTGATGTTTAACAATGTTTTATTTTTATTATTATTTAACACACACATAGTATATATTCAATATTGTTTCAATTACTGTCAAGGCTTTTATGTGTATAGGGATCAGTATCATCCACTTTAAATGTGTGTGTGTATTTGTTACACAGTCCAGGTTTTGAACTAAAGGCTTTTCTATTCTTTAATATACACAATTTCAACTGTTCTTTTCTCGCTTGGTCTAAATTGTATGTGTTTTCTAACTTTACTTGTAATATTCTCTGGAATTCTATTTCTTCCTCCACTTGGCTTCCGCCGTTCTTATCTTGTATTGTATATAATTGGCAACAATGCTTTTCAAGGTCAGTTACATTATTTTGCAATCCATCAATAATTAAACTCTTCCCACAATTTTCATTTTCCTCGTATTCAATATTACCATTTTCTTGCAAAAGTATATCTTCCACAAAAAACCTTTCATTATTTATATTATCCATATTCTCTTCTTTTCTTCCATCTTCTTCCAATAATTTTATTACTAATAAATCATTTTCTGTCTTAACCTTCATTTCATGCATTTCGAAATTCAATACACTTTGCCATTCATATAATAAATCATTACCCACAATTACATCTCTTGCCAAATGTGGAATTACCAACGCAATGAAATTGAAATTCCATTCACCTATTCGCCCCTTAATTAATACTTGATATTTAATCCTATCCTTTTTCTTCCCAATTGCAGTACTGCAGTAAACGTTACACACATTTAAATATTCCACTTTATAGTTAGCTAACAGATTTTTAAACAATTCCTCACTTATCACAGTAGAACTGGCTCCAGTATCAATTAAGGCTGTATATTCTTTATCCCATAGGTAAATAATTATCTGAGGTGGGTTAACTAATTCCTTATTTTTCTGCAAGAGAGTGAGCTTATTTCCGTTATCTTCAACTTTCAATTCGCCCTGTGTCATCCTCACCGAACCACTTTCCAGAGCACAAAATGATTTGGTTTTTAGTTTTCCGTCTCCCTCTGATTATTACTTTCATTGTTGGTTAGGTTGGTGCTATCGTTTATACTCACATCATTCTCTGTGCTTTGTGTATTTTCGACTCTTTCATTTTGATTACTTCTTTCAAATCTCACACCCCTAAAATCTCTTTGATTTGCACTAAATAAACTAGTACCTCTACCCCTATTAAAGTTACTTATTCGCTGATTATTTCCTCGATAAAATCTTACATGGTTTATTTGATCATTTCTTCCAATTCTCGTCGACTGATTGTTATGATAATTCCTTTGCACATTATTTTGAACTCCCTTTCCTGTTCCGGGAATTACAGATTCATAAGTTCGTCTAGGATCATAACCTCTTCCTTCAAATCTTTGATTTCTCACGGGTGCCCCGCCCCAATTTAAACTCGTCCTATTATTCCTATTATTTGTAGGTTGTGATTCCGGTCGATTTCTTCCTCGCTCAATATGGACGTTATTATAGTTACCATCACAGGATGTAGTATCATTAATGAGTTTATGTGCTTCAAATTCGGATAATAATTCAATCATATCAGAGAAATCGATAGGCTTAGCCACAATTAAATGATTTCTGATATGTGGTGGATAATGACGTATTAGCATGTTGACAATTTCTGTCTCAGAAATTTCGGGATTGATCAACTTACTTTTGTTTGCTAATTTTAAGAAATATTCAGTCATAGAAATCCCTTTTTTAAACTCAAACCTACCCGTTGCTAACTCAACTTTTATTCTTCTTTGTCTCTCAGGTCCCCAAAATCTATTTATAAACAAATTTCTGAAAGTACTGTATGTTTCATGTGAAGCCAAAGTTAACCTCAACCACTCAAGAGCATTTTTCTTCAAACAGCGTTTTACTATTACCATCCGAAATTCATTGGGAATTCTCTTAATACGGAAATATTCTTCCAATTCCCTAAGAAATACTTTTGGATTATCACCTGATTCCTCATCAAAACTTGGTGGACTAATATCATTTAGTGAATAATGTACACATTCATTTTGACCTAGACTGTGGAGTTGTGTGTGTGAGGACATGTTCTGTGTGTTTCTGTGATAATTAATATCATTATCTGGACTCACAAAATCACTACATTCACTTACTACATCACTAGACTTCTGATGATTGCTTAATTCACCTGGTAAGTCACTATCGTTTATATTTGTAATTCTAGACATTTCTTTCCGTTATTTACTTTTATAGCCTGTAATGCAATTACAACTTGTGTCAATTTTCCTAAGTTATCCTTTTCTTTTTCAAAATGTTCTTTTACCTTTTTAATTTGCAAAATTACTTCTTCTTTTACTTTACTTATCTCATCAATTTGTAACTTTATTTCCTCTTGGTGTATCTTACTTTCATCATGTTGTAATTGCATTTCAGAACAAATTACATTGATTCTTTGTTCTACTTTATCTCCTAATTCTTCTCTTTGTTTTTGTGTTATTTCTGCCTGTTGTATCCTAAATGTTTCTAACTCTTTGTTTAATTCCATTCTTATTTCTTGTTTCACAATGTCCTGACCTAACCTAGTTTCCTGAATTATCTCTCTCAACTCATTGACTTCCTTTCTATTCTCATCCTTATTAATCTCTATAATCTGCATGAGCCTTTCCATATTATCCCTACACTCTTTTCTCCCTTCTCTAATCTCCTGTGAAATTTCAGATTTTAATTCCTGTTTTATCTTCTGTAATAAATTAATTTCTAAGTTACTCACATTTTGTGCTAGTTCCTGTCTTACTCCTACATCTAAATCATTCATTTTCTTAGTTAAATCATTTACATTTTGTTCTATTTTAGAATCTAAATTACTCATTTCTGATTTTACATCTTTCATTCTAGAATCTAAATTACTCATTTGAGACTTAACATCTCCTATTTTAGAATCCAAATTACTCATTTCTGATTTTAAATCATTTGCATTTTGTTCTATTTTAGAATCTAAATTACTCATTTCTGATTTTACATCTTTCATTCTAGAATCTAAATTACTCATTTCAGATTTAACATCTCCTATTTTAGAATCCAAATTACTCATTTCTGATTTTAAATCATTTGCATTTTGTTCTATTTTAGAATCTAAATTAGTTAACATTCTCGTTATTCTTTCCAACATTGACTCATTATCTATGCTTAATCCTGCATTCTCCCTATTCATTCCTACACTATCAGTAACTTCTCCTTCCACTGTTATTTCTTTTCTACTCGCCATCTTTTTAACTATTTTCTGATTTCTTAACAACATAAATCTACTACTACTACTATTTTTTTTTTCACTCACTTAAACCAGTTCTCGTTTTCTTCTTTCTTCTCTCTTCTTTCTTCTTTCCTTTTAAATTCCCACGGAGCTGCACGATGCTTTAATCTCCTCTTCTTTATCCTATTCGAGCCCCACACGTTGCTGCGCCATTTGTAACGGGATTTTAATTTTCGTTCTCCATTATGGCGGTCGGTATAATACTTTCACTCCAGAATCATGATTTTCCATCGCTCTTTCTATGCTAGTCGCCATGTTTCTCCCATAAGACAGCACTAACGGCGCAGTTACTCGAATATAGTTAATTTAATCAATTTTTTTTTCTATCAAAAGTAATACTGGCTAGCGCCAAATGATAGATTCACAGATTAAGACAAAATGATATATAATTTTCTTGGAGATTTTATAATCATCGTAACATCTTAAGTCAACTTCCTCGTTCTCAAGCAAGACACAAGATTCTCCTTTTTCTAGATTATTGATTTTCTTGTCCCCATAGTAATTCCCACTTTATTTTGTGATTGGCCGATTCACTTACACGTCATCACACCACGTCATACCACTACTACTTCGGCCAATCACACAACTACATACATTTTTATATATTTATTATTCCTTCGAACATTACTAAACAAAAATACTGTTACAGCTTCCTCATTTTTACATCAGGTTTGGGAACTGATTATCTCTGATCCAGAATTAGCCCACTTTGTAAGTCTAGGAAGTGTTAGTGGTTTATTCAGCAAGGTTGCAAGAACTTGTGTTTTCTCGGATATTATCTGCAACGGCTGAATTGTCTGTAACCAAGTCATATGTTATGTGTGGCAACACTTTTTTTTTCTTTGCCACATGTTCATAGCGTCTTGTAGACACCGGCGGTGAAGAGTACATCAAAGAGATTTATGGATCTGTTTTAGAAGATATATCATTTTGATTTATCGTCTTACCAATACTTTCACAAATCTGTCAGTGATGGCTATAATCTATGGCAGAAAAAATGCATCTTTGAGGTTCGGCCGATATTACAAAGTATTGGTTTCAGTATTAAACAATCAATCTGAATTGGTTTTGCAAGTGTTTACCATATAAATAAACTATAGGTAATCCTGCAGAACAGTTGGCTGTCTCCTGCTAGGATAAGCAATGACGTAACCATAGCAAACTGTTGCCAACTGCGGAGTTCTGAAATACGCAGAAAGCAGAATGTTACAACCCATATTCTTTTTCTTATTATTTTTGCATTTATTATTATATAGGATGAAGAAAACGTATGTAATTTTGAATAACTTTTAAAAAGATCAATAGTTAAGTGCCTGTCTATTATTATTATTATTATTATTATTATTATTATTATTATTATTATTATTATTATTATTATTATTATTATTATTATTATTATTATTATTATTATTATTATTATTATTATTATTATTATTATTATTATTATTATTATTATTATTATTATTATTATTATTATTATTATTATTATTATTATTATTATTATTATTATTATTATTATTATTATTATTATTATTATTATTATTATTATTATTATTATTATTAAATATGTTATAGAAATTGCATTTAGCCCGCCTCGGTAGCGTGGTGGTAGAGTATCTGCCTCACGTTCAAGAGGTCCCGAGTTCGAATCTCGGTCAGGGTGAGTTACCTGGATAAGGTTTTTCCGGAGTTCTCCCTTATCCTGAAAGACAAATGTCAAGTAACTCTAAGCTCTATGGACCCTGGGCTCATTTGAGCATCATTTCACCCATTCTCCATTCATCGTCCGATATTACTTAACGTTGGAGGACGTAAAATTACAAAAAAAAAAAAAAAAATCATTTGCCTAAAGTTCGTTTTAGAAAATATTTTTCAACACTTAATATGTTAAGGACTATCGGAGTATTCCAAATTTACTACTATTTTTTTTTTTTTTTTATTATTGAAGCTTTGTTATTAAGTATGTCATTATTTACCCACTCTAGTCTCGCCAATTTCCTTACGCATTACAATATCACTAATTTAGTTACGCTGTGTTGATAGCGTCTGCGAATGCATGTTTTCACTGTTGACAACGCTTCAGCCACCGACGTCACGTCCGTCACTGATCCGCAGTATTACCAAACTGCAGGTTTGATTCGTAATTTATACTTTTGTCAGTGAATAAATTACACTGCATTGTGTAAAAAAAATAGTAAAAGCGATTTTAAGCTTGTTAGTTTAATAAATTAAGGGAAAAAGTTTAAAATGAAGGAAAGCAAAAAAGTGAAGGTAGAGTGGGTAGTAAGGCCATTACATTCTTCTTCTTCACTTCAGGGATTAGGCATTTCTGCCTGTTCCGTCTTGGCATTCAATCAGCTATTCCCATCTTTTTCTAGGTCGTCCTACATCTCTTCATATGTTCTTTCCATTTCTGTATATTTTCTAAGAACCTCATTTCTGCTGCCTGTATCTTACTTTTATCTCTTTATTTTAATATCCAGGACTCACTTCCATACATGAGCACTGAAACTGCCATCGTTTTACAAAATTTTAACTTTGTTTCTTTCCTTGCTTTGTTTTCTAATGTTCTTGCTATAGTTCCACATATCTGCTGAAATTTATTTGTTTACTGTGTCTTTGTCTAAGTCAAAGCTTACATCACAGCCCAAATAGCTCAAATTCGAGAGCTGTTCCAGGCATTTATTTTCAATGCTTATTTTTATCCTACAGGATATTTACCTCTATGTGCCATTATCTTAGTTTTCTTTGTGGATATATTTAGATTGTATTCTTTTCCCAGTAAATACATTTTAATACATAGAACGTTGAAGGCTTTCTTCATTTTCTTGTATTATTGCTACGTCATCAGCATAGAGTATCACATTTAAGTTTTTATTTCTATTTAGTTGATTCCTTTATCACTTGTTTTTTCCAAGTTTTTATCAAATCGTCCAGGTATATATTAAATAGTGTGGGAGAAAAGCTACATCACTGTCTTACTCCTTGATTTACTTTTATTTGTTCTGTTTTTATCGTGATAAATTTTGTGTCTCTAAATAAGCTTTTAATTGTTTCTACTAAATAAAGGAGATATCCCCTTTTGTCCATTATGTTCCATAATCTATTTCTATTTATAGAATCAAATGCTTTTTCGAAGTCTACAAATGCCCTGTGTGTTTTTCTAAGTTTTTTTCTAAAATTCTCTTTATACTAAAGACTTCATTAGTGGATCGTCCTATTCTTAAACCTGATTGTTCCTCTTCTAAAATCACTTATGTTGCCATTACGTTATTATCTATAAATATAAATTTGTGAATTGCACCACAAATGTATGCCTTCTAATACCCGGGGTGGAAGGTCTATTTATTGTATTAGGTTGTCTCTGGTGTTAAATAAAAGCGCGTTCTAACACGGCATCTATCAGTTCCTCTAGGCTGGTGCTGGAGGACGAGTTATCTCACAACCCTGCCGAGAGGTGGTTTCCCAGAAGTATGCAATCTTCCTTGGATATCGGGAATCACTGCCTCGCGAGACCAACATGTCAGTCATTGGAAATCTGTCATAGTTGCAATAAAGCGCTCAACGTTAACCTCTTGATATTAATATTCAATATACTACTAGCTACAATATGTAGAGGAATTAAACTGTTACGGAACAAGTGGTTGAGGTATTAAGTACAGTCAAGTAACACTTCGGTAGTTCCAAGTTGTAGTTATTGGTGAGCTGTAGCCTGCAAATGTACTATGAAAGTGTACAACCCGAAGAATGAATGCAGGCGGCCAATAGCGGAAGCTTGCGTAAACACAATCAGATAAGCAGTATTACGTCACCATTCCTTGTATCGTTCCGCAGTACTGAAATGCAGCAGTTGAGTCTTTTACAGTGGACTGGTTCGAGTCAACTCAAAATGCAAACAAATACTCCCACAAAGTAGAAAATTAATATTCAACGTGTTAGTTTTGAAAAGAAGAAGAACATAATTATACCGTTAAATAAAGTTGCAGTAACTGCAGTGGGGAAAACTGAACGAACTGTGAAAGAGGTTCAAAATTCAAAGCATACGGGGGAAATTTCAACATCGCCCACTTCCAAAAAGATGCGAACTCAACGAATTTGAAAAAAAAAAGTGTTGTGAGTAGAACTTTCCTCGAATTTTTGGAACAGAAAACAGAAATTCCTACAGTACGTAAACTTTTGAATGTTGTTAAATATATATCCCTTTTGAAGGTAGACGAACACATTCTGGAAAATACTTAGACATGGGATATTGATTTCACAAAAATATGTCGTGTTAGTACGCTGTTCTGATGGTAGTATACTATATCCCCGCCTTCTCTGACCTCTAAATCAGCCACGCTATACCAGCGACTTCCCATAACTGCAGTCACTCTTCAGACAGGTAACACATACCCATTATCGCCTTGCCTCTTGCTCCTCTCTGATGACGTTATGCATTGTCAACAAAGCAGTGGCTCCCTCCTCCAGGTGCACTCAGATCGTGATTGTAATTGGACGATTTACTGCATGAAAGGAAAATAGAGCTTCATATATTTTACGCCCCCCTCTCTATATATAATAGATTTGCCCTGGATGAGGTTCAAGTCCCGAGGCCTCTTAGTCTGGTGTTTGGATCAACCGAGTTCAATTCTCACGCTCTGATCCTCATGTTCGAACGCCTTACGATATTCACTTGTTAACAAGTTAGGAGCGATGTAAGACAATGCAGACCTTTGAACCAGGGTTTCCTTGTGAACGAGTCATTATTTTTCAGCTAAGGCAGATGGGAAAGCGTGTGTTAACCCTTTTTTGTCCTTTTTCTTGTTTGACGTCAGATTCCCTTGAGCTGCTCTCGAGTTGAACGCATAGAGAAGCGCTGTTGTGCTCAGTTCGTGCAAGGAAATACGACTATAATTAATGAGCGACAAACTTCCCCTTTTCCCTGCTAAAAACGGCTCTCCGTGTATTTCTGTAACCCGCGTGCCTTTCATGTAGATCAGTGTGAAGGGTGTAATTAAGTTAATAACGTGCAAAGGAAACCTAGAAAAGCGAGTTAAAATCACGACACGTAGTTAATGAATTACACTGGAAACTGGATACCCTGTTCTCTTAATTGTATTCCTTGCCCGCTCCTCCAAATGGCTAAGGGAGGAGGGTTGTCACGTGTATACATTTGTGTACTAACATAGGCAGTACAGTAGAACCGCGATTGTCGGATCAGCTGGGGCCAGGTCCGATCCGACTTAACGAAAATCCGGGTTATGTGTAGAATGGCGGAAAAAATCTTCATCACCGAAATATTTTTAATGGAATTTAGTAATTACTATCACTTAAAAACACATACAATATATGTACTGTAATAGCCTATACAGTATAGCCACAACGGGCGCTGATGACCAAGTAGTTTATCGTCCTTATATATAAATCACCAATCATCGTAATCATCAGTATAGCTGTAACCTAGACGGCAGTAAAAATAGCAGTGAGCTTCTGCTGTCTCGGTTTAGTGTATCGCTTAAGAGCAGCACTATCTCTCATCCGCTTTAAAATTAGACGTTCATTTGGCAATGTTTTGGCTTGACTCTCGAAATGAAGCATCAATTTCTCTGTTTGCTGCTGCTTGTGCTTGGATCATAACCACAGCTTGTTCATCAACATTGAATCTGAATACTTTTCATTTTCAGTAACTCTTCATGATGCAATAATGCCTTCCTCTGTAATCGGTTTATAGCCTCCGTCATTGTCAATGTCTTCATCAACATCGAAACAGCTATCAATAGTTTTAAAAATATCTGTAAAATCTTCCACAATTATTTCTTCTTCAATCCTGTTCTCTGTCAAGTCACACACACCATACCACAACTTTTTTTTCTATGACTTTATCAAAGTTTCTCTTCCAGCCTGGTCCCAAGCAAGTGGGGTGAGTGCAATGAATTCGCCCGCTGGCAAGAGAATTTGAGTCATATACCTACTGAGAACAAGCCTTCATTTACCACCCTAAACAACATAAATTATTTTTTTAAACTGCTCCGGTTATCCAGACGTCCGGGATAAAGAGGTCCGGGTTAACGAAGTTTTACTGCATTTGAAGGCCTCCGAATAAAAAAGTACTATTTAAGACCTTAAGCTTTCCTGGCGACGAATATGTTCAAGTTCTTCTCGGGAAGCAATCCAGATGAAAAGACGATTAGAAATAGACATTTCGAGAGCGTACATCTCTCTCATCAGTATATTCATTAAATGTTATAACCACAAATAATCTCTTGGTAACCGGCCTTAAAATGGAAATCCGTCGACTTAAGGAGCACAGATATATACAGCTTGATAATCAAGTTAAGTAGTTACGTTTCTTTGGCCCAATTAATTTCTATACTCACGCCATCTCCTGACCTGGCATTTCATTCACTGAAAACAGTCTTTTGTTCAGTAATGGGAATATTGATAGTGTTTTGTCTGTTTATATTTGTGTTATATCCAGTGATTCGTTTGTGGTTGTGATATTTAATAAATATCCTGATGATAGAGATGTACGCTCCCGAAACGTCCATGTCTAATCCTCTTTTCATTTTCCCGAGAAGATCTAGAAAGTACAATTTAATTCGTACGCGGTTAACCGTCATGTTATGCGCAGATCAGGATCAGGATTTTATCATGTATTTGTTTCACCTTGTCTTTTGATGATAATATAGAAAATGGGCTATTTAGTATAAGGAAAAACTTACTCTTCTTTCTCTAACTCCTTTGTGCTGTTAAGCGTGGAGTACAAGCCTCTTCTACCCATTTCCTCCACTTTTCTCGGTCCATCATCATTCTCTTCATTTCTGTTATGATTTTCCCTCTATCCTTCCCCAACTTCTCAATGTATTCCTGATACAACATGCGTGGCCTTCCCCTAATTCTTTTACGTTCTGGTCTTGTTTCTAAATATTGTTTGGGTTTTCTTTCTTCTGACATGCGGAGTACATGTCCATACCATTTAAGTTGTCTTTTTTCCAATATTTCTTTAACGGAGTGTGTACCCAACTCTTACCTTATTGTTACATTTCTAATCGTATCTATTCTTGTCTTCCCCACAGCTCGTCTTAAATATCTCATTTCCATAGCTGTTATTTTGCTTTCTTGTTTCTGTAGGAGAGTCCAGCTCTCTGCTCCATATAATAGAATTGGTAGTATTATTGTTTTAAATACTATAATTTTTGTATCTTTTGTTATTTCCTTTTTCCCACAATAGTATTATTAATCTGATAGTAGACCGAATTGGCCTTTCTTATTATGTTTAAAATTTCCTGCTCTATTTTTCCATCCTTATTTATAATTGTACCCAGGTATTCATAACTGTCTACCTGTTCTGAGATTTCATCATTACATTTAATTTTAACTTCTTTCCTTCCTATATACATGGTTTTACTTTTGGGTATGTTTAATTCTAAACCTTTTCTAGTTAATTCTTCTTTAGCGCTAATTGTAAATTATTATTACTATTTGCTATTAATATGACGTCATCAGCATATATCAACGATTGTGCCCAAACTGGTCTTAAATTTCTATATCCTATCATAGTTCTTGCTGCTCTTCTTTTGCAAATTTTCCATATTTCATCCATCACAATAATAAATATGAGTGGGCTGAGGCTATCTCCTTGTTTAACTCCTCTATTCATCAGAAATGGTTCTGATTCTTGTCCATCTAATCTTATTATCCCTTTTGGTTCCTGATAAACTGATTGTATTGCTTCAATAAAATTCATAGGTACTTTTTTGTTATTTAGAGCTCTCCAAATTTCTTCCCTAGGTATTGAATCAAATGCTGCTTTCAAATCTAAGAATCCTAAATAAATACCCTTTCCTCTATCTATAGCTTTCTCTATTATCATTCTCAATGAGAAAATTTGGTCTTGGGTTTGTCAACCCATTCGGAAAGCAGCCTGTTCTTCTTCTAAATTCTAATTATTCATGTTAGTTAAATATCACATCACAGTAATCATACACTCAAGAGTGTTCAGTTTTCCCAGCAGTAGCAGACTTCTCTTTTAATCGTCTGCTGTACTGCTGCCAATGCATTTAACAGAAAAAATACTTCAGTTTTAAGTATAAACAAGAGGAAATGGAAGTGATATAAATTGTCCGCTAAATTTTACGCTGTAAAGGATTAATAAGTGAAATTAATTGTTCTTTCATACTAGCCGGTGTAGAGCAATGTTTTGATAGTGTCTGATCAAAAATTCAGTACCATAGCCCGGATTTTTCAATCCGACACTATCAAAATATTGATAAGTGAGTTGTTTTTCATTTCTGAATATAGGATATTAATCCTTAGTGCTTCTGATATCTGCTGCCAAGGATAGTTCGTAATGACACGAATTTGGCCTCACCTCTCGCCGCAGTTATCACTAGTCTAAATTGACCATCCACAGTGACGTAATATTCGTGCCAAATTTGAAGTGGCACGGATCCATAGAATAGTAATGTAATAGGCTGCAAACTGGCTACTCACTTCCTTCAGCTTCTGTGGTTTTCTGTTAGGTAAAGCAGTTCAGGTCTTCTTGAACAAAGGTACTAAAATAAGTTTGACTTCATTTTTAGTGTAAAACAGTTTAAAATCATATATTCTTTCCTTCTTAAAGAATATTTATTTCATAAAATATGCAGATTTTGAGAAGTATTTTTAGAAAAGGTGCCTGCCTGCCTGTCTTGTTTGTCAGTGGCATTGTTGAAAAACGAAATGTATAACAAACTGGTTCAGTATCTTGCAAAGAACTGGCATAAAGATATTCAAGGAAATCCCACATCCCAAATTTATTATTTTTTCAACAAATGGCTGTTAATATTTCGATTAAAATACAATTTTGTGACGCAGCTGCTCTGCCGTAAAACTATTGGAGATCGGGACCGTAAACAGATACAGTGCGCTCGTCAGATAACCAGAACATTTGAGTTTCGATCTCTGGAACGCTCTGGAAAGTTCTTAGGAAAGTGACTAGTTACTTGGTGTTGTCTGTTCTCACACTTTGGACCTGTACCCTGAGAAGACCTAGCACATTTATCATACGAGGTGCGGTCAAGAAACCAAGACAGTTTCAGACATCGCTTCCAAAATTCGCATTTCCGTGGGATCTGTGCACACAGTCCTGCATGAGGATCTGAAAAAGTTGAATCATGTCGTCAAACCGGCTGGTGCGAGGCCTTGACTGTCGCACGTTGTTCTGCCTTCATTGAACTGTCGCACCCATGAACGCACATTAAACACACCCGTGGTACTATCACCACATGCCTCACTCAACTGGCGATGAATTTCAATAGGTGTCACACCACGAAAATGGAGAAAACGAATGATTACATGCTGTTCTTGCAATGAAAACGTCGCCATTTTAAGTATCAAAAATAGTCCTAACTCGTCGCTGCCACTAAGAGTTCTATGCAATGTACAGTGCTGACATCTCTGTCACTCATTCACAAAGAGTCTACGTGTATTAAAAACACAGAAGTTCCTATCTGTTCCCAGTCCTGAAAAAAAGGTGTTATAACTTACACGCACCTCGTATTTGAAGATGGAAGCAAAAACTGTCGCATCCATTACTTGGTTAAGTGTACGTGTAAAATTCCTTTCTTCCAGCAACACAAGCAGCTCGTGCACGATTTCGTATAGCATTCCTCGAAAAGATTCCAGCAATGCTGCATAACCGAATGCCTTGAATTTTTGCAAGAGGTTCAGAGAAATTTCATATCTAGCAAATGGAAAAAGGTTTTAGACGTAAGTGAACGCTTTTCTGCTGCAATTTTGTCGCATGGGAAGATTGCTCTCTCGTTCAGAGCAGTTCGAAAACTTACAGAGAGAAGTCACAATTCAAGTCGAATAACTCACAGCTGAGTAGAGAAGATATAAAGATTCTTTTCAGAACATTGTAGAGTTAGCCACTTTGAACTTCTGTGAGGCCAAAATGTATGATTTTATTTTACATTCATATTTTTCCTATGGTAGGCATTGTTACGGAGATCTAAGTGGAAATACGATACGTTCCTTCAGTCGCCAAGTTTAAATATTTAATACCACGACCTTAAGTTTCACCTTTGGTCTAAAACAATAGAAAAAAATATGCAAATAATGAAAATTGACGGCATCCTAATGCCAACTGCTCGGCACCTGTAGAAACGCAGATACAGTTGACCAGCACCAAGATCTCTGTGGACACGTGTTCCGTTAAACACTGATCCACGAGGTGTCTTCTAACAGCTCTGTCGCATGTGTGTTTAAGGGAGATCAAAAGCTAAATCTTGAATATGCGATAAACCTAATTTTATACAAGTCTAGTCACGTACAACGATGCTAGGACAGGATTTTTATGAACATTTATGTACACCAAACTTCCCTGTACATAGAAAAAAAACTGCTCTTTATTTTCTCAAAATAACTTTAAAATTGTGAAAACCTATCTTTTAAACATTTGCATGACAAATCAGGTGAATTATCCTAAAGTACCTTAATGAATTGAAATGTGTAGTGTTTAACGCCCGCTTTTACTACACACGGCACCGCAGGCGGTGACACTGATGATACATGAGATGAAAATGGAGCACCGGTGGAATGAGATGGCGGGGGAAACCGGAGGTCCCGGAGAAAACCCGCCCCAGCGCCGTGTTGTCCACCACAAATCTCACTTTGCGGTCGCCTGGGATCGAACCCGGGTCGCCTTGGTGAGAGCCAAGTGGTCTAACCACTGAAAGTACGTTGGAGATAGACAAAAGCTTAAATAAAAAAATGCCGGTATTCATTAATTTGTTTCCATAGCATTAGCAGTTTCCTAAATAGTATGTATCATTTTTCCCAAATTTGAAAATGCAATGAAGATGGGTTTAGATCAGGCGGAAAATAACAAGTGCCAATTAGTGTTACCAACGTTTTTACTGAACCATTGTTAACTTCTCATTGTTTGTAACCACGCTTGTCAGCTTATTCGTTCAAATTATATGCTTTGATGGTATCGGTTATTATTTAGATAAAGTTGAGGTTATTTTCAATTGCTTCAAAAAGTTCTGACAATAGCTCTACTAAGTGTAGTAAATAGAAGTATTGTATTCCACTCAACAATTCGACATCGAGGTACCAATGGAAGTGCGTGTTTGAGACACTTTTAACCTAAAACTGGTTTTTATAAAGAGGTATTCAAGTTTGGTGTTTAAATCCAGCATCTTCCAAAGGATGATTACGATGATTTTCAAAAACGTCTCCCTAGCTTGGACTATCCTCTACATAGAATATTTTTCGAAAATTTTGACTCTCTCAAATAAAAATACTAGGGGAAGCTCGTATGGTAACGGACACTTAGGTTTTCTTAAATTAGTAATTTCTGACGTTGAAAAATAATAAGTATCATTTTTAGAAACCTTTAATTCCATATTAGAACACTTACTAAATTGTACTTTTGAAATAAAATTATAGTAAAAAGGCATTTAATGTTAAGAGTGTCTTGCATTTCCGTAATTTTTAAAATTGGATTATGGTATCGGACAGCAACTATTTTTGTCACGTAATACTATTCTGGATTGCAGTTTGTTTACTTCTCTTTGCAATTATCACACATTAGAATAGGACACTCCCTTCAAGATTGATGCAGTTTTCATGAGCCCAAACTTTGAATATATGAGGGTCGTTTGATAAGTCTGGTAAAAAACCATATATATTTGCGAACATCTCACCTTATTTCTTGGCATAGTCTCCATTGATGATTATGCACTTGGTCCAGCGATGTTCCAGATTTTTCATCCTTTTCAGAAAATAGGTCCGTCAAGGTCTGCAAAATACTCGTTGACGGTGACTATTACTTCATTTGATGAAAATTTCTTACCAACAAGCCAAATTTTCAAATTTGGGAACAGTAAGAAGTCACTTGGGGCTAAGGCTGGTGAACAAGGTGGATGAGGAACCAATTCAAAGCACAACTCGTGCACTTTCGCCATTGTGATTGCTGATATGTGTGATGGTGCATTATCCTGCTGAAAGAGCACTGTTTTGCGTTTCAATCTCGGTCTCTTTTCAGTCAGTTTATGTTGCAAACGATACAACAATGAAGCATAATAGGCTCCAGTTATTGTTCTGCCTTTTTTCAAGTAGTCTATGAGGATTATTCCTGGAGAATCCCAAAAAGCAGTGGCCATCACCTTACCAGCAGACCAAATGGTCCTTGCTTTCCTTGGTGCACTTTGACCAGCCTTTGTCCATTGTTTTGACTGCTCTTTTGACTCTGGTGTATGATGATGGATCGAAGTTTAGTCCGCGGTCACAAATCGGTGCAAAAGTTCTTGCGAATTGCGATTAAACATCGCTAGAGACTCGGTAGTTTTCTTCCGGATACGCTTTTGGTCGACTGAGTAATCACGGCACCCATCTTGCATACAGATTTTTCATTGCCAATTTTTCATGCAGGATATTGTGCACTCACTCAGTCGAGACGCCTACAGCCTCAGTAATCTCACGAATTTGGATTCAACGGTCTTCCTTAGCCAGATCGTCGATTGTTTTCAGTGGTGTCCTGTGTGGTGACCTCAATTGGGCCACCAGAGCGAGATTCATCTTCGGTGCTTGTACGACAACGTTTATATTCATTGATCCAAAAGTAAATGGTCTTCAATGATGGTGCAGAGTCCGCGTGAACTTCATCCAATTCAGTTTTGACTTCTGCGGTAGTCCAGCCCTTCAAATGAAAATGTTTAATAACAGAACGAAACTTTTTTTTTTTTTTTTTTTTTTTTCCATTTTCACTCTGATCAGTTCCGATGGCTGTCAACAGTGAACTGTATATTGTAGCACATTCAAATTTTCTGTACAATCTTTTGAATAATCAAGCTTAGCACGCACAAATTTGCAACAAAAAAATTCCACCCCTCCATGGAAATTTTACCAGACTTATCAAACGCCTCTCGTGCAACATTAATCCTGCCTTCACTGAACTGTTCTCTACAGGTGATATATTTGGTTGTTTTTCTTTTTCATCTACTTAATTCTGGAAAAAATTCAGTGTTCTCTTTACAATTTTCGACTTCTTAGCACTTTTACTGATTTTCAGTTTTGATTGTTCTTTTCTCTTTCTTCCAAACGTGTTCGCTTTTCCTCAATTTGTACTTTATATGGAGCTGAAGTCAGTATTTCACTCTGTTCTCGACGCCTCTTTCGAATGTCAAATTTTGCAGTGCTATTGCTGGGGAATGGTGAGATTCTGTGAATAGTAATTTGCTTCTTTATGTACAAATAACACCATTGTGTTCTTCCCAATTTCCTTTCTTTTTACCAGGGGCGGCTTCTGAGGTAGTGCCGCTGTGCCATTGCACCATCTGTGTGAAAACGAAAGAAAGAGATGTGTAGAGGAATTGCGCAAAAAAGATTGTTTCTGAGTATCTGCTCCCTCGTGTGAATAGGCGCCTTAAACGCAACCGCTCTGTCCTGGTTGTTTTCCGTGCCTTGGCGCCGATTCCAGAACGGCACCGTCTACGCTCATAAGCGCCTGTGTTAAGGACTAGGATGTCTGCTATACATGGCTTATTATGGGAGAAGGTGGTGCCGAGATTTCTCTGGCGCATAACTAACGCTTAATCCGCTAGAGTGCAGTAAAGCACGGGACTTCAGATAACTGTCCCTGCCACGAAATCGTACACGAACGCTTCGTATCACATTCTCCATGAATTGTATTATCAAACTTTTACTGTACTCGTTACACCTGTGCTTAACAAGAGTACGGATGTATTAAATATCTATTTCCGTTTCCCTGTATGTTCTGTTTGGTACAGTGTATTATAAAATAGGACGGATTATTGATAAGATTAAATCGTTCGAAATTGGTACACATTTATTTTAACAACCCTTATTTATTAATTTATTTATTTATTCATTCATTTATCCATTCATGGCACCGTCAATACAATGCCTTACCGGCCGCCCCTGCTTTTTACCCATTTTTATGTGGAACGAAGGAGATACTTATTACTAGAGGGTTAGGCCGACTATTTCCTCAGTAATGCATTAGGGCATACCTATATGTTTTAATTTATTTATTTTAATGTTTTCATTAGATTTTACAGTTCAAGTTTTGGCTGTCAGAACCCTACAGAAAGGCGCTTAAGAAGAAAATAGTGTTCTAAATTGTGTGTGTTTGAATTAAAGTTAGTACAATTCCACAATGTAGACAGTATGAGATAATGTATGTCTGCTATTCAACTTTAATTTACTCCAGTAGTAAGGCAGCAAACTTAACTCCGTGACAATCTTCATAACCTCAAAAACAACAAAAAGCAGAAACAATCACAAATAACGCTGACTCTCAACTGAGTAACATTGTTATGGGATGTAGAGGGACCTGCTTGTCATGTGGTAGGTGCTGCCACATGTTTGTAGTGGGTAAAAAAAAAAAAAAAAAAAAAAAAAAAAAACAATAAAAAAAATAAACCGTCCGAAACCAGCCTCTGTCCGATACAGTACGACCTTCCCCTATATGTTCAGATTTTTAATACTAATTTATCTTGAAATGCCCTCAGAAGTCCTCTTTATTCTAAATAACTTTAGCATAACTGATAAATCCTAAGTGATAGACTGCAGTAGAAATGTAGATCTTTTCAAATCACACTTTTTCGTATATGAAGTAATAAAAGTTAGTACAAGAGATAGGCAAGAGCAACACGTCGTATTTGACTCACATTACTGCATTAAATTATCTTAGAACGACATTGAAGTGCAGTAAAACGAATACAGGCAGCTGTAAACAAAATTTTACGGTAACTTTATCTCTTAAGCAGGTAGTAGGTACACACTGTTTACACACGCATTAAAAATAAACGGTTGTCTGCACAAGAATAACCCCGAAAAAGGGCGAAAAGAGTACTTTGGGCAAATAACACTCCGAGTATGGAACGTAAACGACGTCCTTCAGAAAGAGACATGGATAGTGCCGTGTAATTACTTAACAATGACCCTGTAATTGGTTAAGTGGCCGTTCATTAAAAAACACACGTCTCTTCTTTCTCGTGGCTTCATCATGGTTATCCTTTCTCTTGCGTCAAGAAAATTGTAGAAGAGTCATTGCGCTTTAAAGTGATTTTTTTTATAAATAAATTATATATCCAGTATGATTTCCTTGTAATTTTCAGAAAATTACTTGATATTGATTGGTTTGGGACTTTGTTTTAATTGTATTTTTTCCTTTCTTTGACCTTAAAAAGTTACGACGTATCCCAGTCTGTTTTATTTCCTGATTATGTTTTTAAACAGGTAATTTCGCAAAAAATTGCACCGTTATGTACGATGTGCAGTATACAATGTTGAACATTTACCCATTCGTAATAACCCCCTCCCATCACTTGTTTGTGTAGTCCATCTTAAAATTATACTGACATCAACACAAAGTGTTCAGAGGAACCAAATTTTAGTGCGTGCTGTATTGCACGTGTAAATGAATAATGAATGTTTATCTGTATTTAAGAAAAGTATGAAGAAAAATAAACTTTTGTAGAAGTGAGTAGAGAAATTCTGATGAATGCGACCCAGTTTTACTCCATGTTCGCTAAGAAAATCGTTTGTGGAAACTGGTTACTTTACACCAAAAACAGCAAAGGAATGGGGTTTGATGGTTCAAAAACTTACAAACTATTTGACAATTAAAACTAAATCTCGGACATGCTTAAGGCCACAAATATTGTGTAAACTATGTATTTAAGGGGATCTGCATTCCTTATTTATTGTTTGTAAGAGTGCACAGTTGTACAAAATTTACTCACAGGTTATTACGTAGCACAAAACTGAAAATCTAAAATTTATTTGCCACGCAAATATATTACACATACAGCATTTTAATAAAAATCGCTCTAGCCATTTTTCGTAAAATAAAAAAATAATACCTACGTCACGGTAAAGGTACTTTTAAAATGGTGTAGCCCGGACCTTTTCTTAAAATGTGTTTTTAATGTCGAATACGGTACTTCCTCTATATCACGTAGGTAACTGGCAGAGAAAGTAAAAAAAAAAAATGGTGGCAATACAACCAAACGTGAACAATTGAGCATCAGTTTATATTCAGGATAGCAGTGCTTTGGAACAATTGACGTACGTAATGTTATGCACTATCGACGATAGAGAATGCAATGCGCATGCGTTAAATGCTTTAGAGACGAGCAAAATTGTCGTTGGAAGGGGATCCCACCAAGGGTGGTGGGGCCTTCCGACAGATACCATTCCAGGACTAGGTCCTTTACTGGTAGAAGGAAGAATTTTAAGATAAAGACTGTGGTAGACGGTGGCATTGTGGTAGGGAGGTTATGAGTAGGTGAAAGTGAGATGCTGAATTGAAGAAATTATAGAGATGATGAATAAGTTAGAGAGATGATGAAAATATATATATATTTTTTTTTGTTTTGTTTTTTAATGGATGATGTTAGGGTCGATGTAGGAGGAGCCTGGGATGCTTGTATCGCTCCCCGGGGTCAATATCATACTCCCCGAGGCCACGGATGAAGGCGTTGAAATTATGCGGAAGGGAGTCGAAGAATTTCTGTGAAAGGGAGAGCATGTAGTCTTTGAGGAGTGGAAAGGAAAGGTCACGGTGAATATTGACGTTCGGGATGTACCAGTCAGCATCAACAGCGATGCGTAGGAAGCGATTTTGAAGGGTTTGAAGGTGATACATGTGGGTTTTTGCAGCTGTGGCCCACACTGGGCAGGCATAGGTGAGAACAGGACGGAGGACTTGTTTATAGAGAAGGAGTTTGTTCGAAAGTGACATGGCAGAGTTTCGGTGACATAAGGGGTAGAGTAGTGCCATCTTGCGTGCAACCTTGCTGTAAACGTTGCCGATGTGGGCCTTCCAGGAGAGCTTCTGGTCCAATGTGACTCCTAGATATATGACTGTAGTGGTCCAGTGAACAAATCCACTAGCAAGACGAAGCTCTGGGACATCGGCCTCTGTGCGCTTTGTAAAGGTGATTGCTTGCGACTTGGTTGGGTTAACAGTAAGGCGCCAGGTGTTAAACCAGGTGGTGAGGTTGTCTGCATAGATCTGAAGTCGATTTACAGCAACTTGGTGTCGTGTGGATGCAGTGGTAATGGCAGTATCGTCAGCAAACTGGTACAATGTACAGCCTTGCTGGGAGGGCAAGGTGTTGATGAAGATGAGGAAGAGCAGGGGGCCAAGGACACTCCCTTGGGGGACTCCTGCATGAATAGGGTGGGAGGCGGAAGAAATGTCTTCTTTGGTGACGCTGAAGGTGCGTTTTTGAAGATAGGAGTGGATGAGATGTATGATATATGGTGGAAATTTATAGTGAATTAGGCGGTGGAGGAGGCCTTCGTGCCAGACGGAATCGAAGGCGCGTGTGAGATCAAGGAATAAGGCAACAACAAAGTGCTTGTTGTTGAAGCCTTTGATGATTTCGTCGACTAGACGAAGGAGTTGATGTACGGTTGAGTGTTGCTGACGAAAGCCAAATTGCTCCTGGCGCAGTATTGTCTCCGCTGAGAGAGTTTGTTGCAGCCGTGCTTGAATGACCTTCTCGAAGAGCTTGCTCATTGTCGGCAGAAGGCTGATGGGACGATGTCCCTCCGGCGTGGAGGTGTCTTTGCCGGGTTTAGGGAGGGTGATGATTTTAGCATGCCTCCAGGCTCTGGGGAAGTATGCCAGTTTGAGGAGCGCATTGAATAGATGGACTAGAAGCTCCAGCCAGTTGTTAGGGAGAGCTTTGAGTGCGGCATACGGAATATTGTCGTATCCCATGGCTTTATATGGGGGCACAGAGGAGAGAAGTGATGTAATCTCCGTTAGAGATGTTTGAGGAATGCCAGTGAGGTCATATGGTATAGAGAGGAAGTGGGAGACTTCAGCTGTTATTTGCTGCACGTGGTCCTGGTTGGAGGTGGCGGCAGGATGGAAGGTGGTTTCAAGGAAATTTCCCATTAGCTCCACTTTCTCGCGGATTGATTGGGCGAGGATGGGACCGTGACGCAGAGGCTTATCCTGTGTTTAAATGCTTTGAGGAAATTCGGAAGTGTAATTACGGGACTTGAAGCGTGGTATTTTCAAAATCATTCCTCGTTATACAAATTTACACTTTACCACATGTGTATTTCGACTTATTATTAAAATGGCCAGCGAATATCGTACCAATATGGCATTCTTGTGATAAAAATATAGACATCCATTGATAGGTTTTTTGTTTCACAATGACGAGCATATTCCACAGCAGTGACATCTGCTGATGAATTTAGGAAGCTCTTGATTAAAACTGGCCGCTCTCCCCGCTGTAAAAGGTATTTTTTCCTTCCAAAAGAGTTCGTCTGATAGCTGATGTGATTTGTGTCAGCACAGCAGAGTTATTTGCAAAAATGTTGTATTAAGCTATCATATCGGCAGAGTATTTTTTTTTCCTCATGCAGGTATTAATTTCAGCTTTCTTTTCGCGTTATCTCTGGGCTTTTTTTTTTTTTTCCACTACTGTCTGATATGATTTTCTACCTGCACGAAACAAACTGTACACTGGCTTGTGTTATTAGTAATAGCTCTGTGCATGTATTATCTATCGTTTAATTAGGGTACTGTAATAATACTAATATAACATATAGTATTGAGCAAACTCGAAGGAAAAATAGTTATTTACAATTAGTTATATTTAGTTATTTTTATTTACAATAAAAGTACCACTAAGCATCTTTATTGCGAGTTCAATACTTGTAGAGGGTTAGTATGAAGTTACAATAACCATATGGACAACATTTAATTCTATTTTAATAAGAATAATTAGTTTTAAATGAAAGCAACGTACTTCATGAGAGCACGAAAGAAAACATTTCAGAGTACAGTTACGGCAAATCAAAGAAAGCTTTTTGCAATTTAAACTTTAATATCTAATACTATTTGAGAATTATTTTCTTGAACTTCGGTAATGATTGTGAAATATCTCCTCCCGTAAATATTTAATAACTGACGAGATATAAACTTTTGTAACGTTTTCCATTTGGATCTCAAGTGAAACTCCATAGAATATAAAGCTTTAAACATAGAATCAGTAAACGTTGGGTATTCCTACAAAAATAATTCAATTTAACAAGTATTGTTGAGGATCACATTTATGGTTCATTTGTTACCAAAGGGTAAGCCTTAAAAATAAAAATAATAAAATAAGTATGTTTATTTATTTTACATCTAATTCGCGTGGTCAAGCGACGGATCTGTTAGATGTGTGTGGCACGCAGTTTACCTTCTAAATCTACACTTGTACCATACAATCTTGCTTCTAGCCTTTGCGCTAGACGACTGTCCATTGTTTTCTATAATGTCTCACACTAGAACGATCCTGTTATAAACTCATGGGAGAGGAGGAAGAGTGGCAAGAACAGAAAGCTCTTAAAATTCTGAATGATGGGAAATTCGCGGGTTTTTATTTAATTTTTTTAATCATACAATAGATGCCGCTAAAATCACACATGAAATTCTTTCCACCAATCAGCGAGCTAAAAGCATTCCTGCAGTGTCTTTCTTTCTCTCTCCTTTCCGGTATGTTTATAACGGGTTCGTTCTAGATTGGAACAAATTAGATGCCACCTTCGAAACCTGTTCTGAGAGCTTAGTACTACATTGACAACTGTATAACTCTGCTTCTACACTTTTCTGCATCTGCCATGCATTCTTTTTCTATCAATGGGGTTTACATTGCTAAAAATGTGGAATATTTTCCTTCTTACTCTTCCTAATAATGGTTAGTTTGTTTTCACATTTCGCCTGAAATTACATCTTTGTGACAATGCTTCAGTTTTAACAAATATATAAGTATATTTAGCATCCATTTAGCAAGCGCTTTGCTGGAAAGAAGAAAAAAAGAACTACAAACATATGTTTCGAATGATAATGCGTGTAAAACAAAAGGCAACGTCGTAAAACTTTACAACTCTGACAGACGCAGAGCCAGTCATAATAATATAAAAACGCAAGATAAACGAGATAAAACGAACTACAAAGAAATGTGTCCAAAACAAGAGAAGAGCAGTAAACTGGCATGCTGGAATATTTTTCCATTGTATGAACTTTTGATTTAGAGTGTACATTTTCCGTCACGGCTCATCCGCTTGGTTTGACCCGAGTCAGTTTACTCTTCTGATAACATCGTTTTAAGTAGGACAGAAGAAAAACGCTGTTTCCAAAACAAGTGAACGTCTCGCAATTGTCTTGGGACCGCATTGCGGCACCACGAGGCTATCGCTGATCTTTTGTTTGGAAACAACTGATGGTATATCAGGCGTACCGCAGTCGAGTTTAAAAAATGCATTAAGCTGAATGCGTAGTGATAAGACAGAGCTGCAGATTTTGGCCCAGATACGCTTTTTTTAATAGTGGGGCGGAGAATGCGAGATGTTAATGTGAGTGTAATTATCAGGACCGGGATTCTGATGACGTATCATCTCTTAATTGTGGCATCATAGATATTGCTAACTCCATATCTCCTCTATGAAAGTGCGTATTGGTCGATCCTTTTTTTTTTTTTTTTTTTTTTTTTCTATTTTAGGAGCAGACTTTTTTTGGCGTCTTCTTGCCCTTTGAGTTTTTACTGATTTTCTTGTATTAACATTAAATATGTAAAGATAGCATTTTATTTAATTTTGTGCAGAGTAACTTTTCAAGCATAAGAAAATTACGTAATTAGAGTAACTTTGCGCATCTTTTACTCGCATATTTGCTATGAGGCAACTCACAGAAAAGCAGCGTGAATAAAACCATTTATAGACGTGCCAAGATAAACTTAATAGTTACAAATAATGCGTAAAAGGCTTATCATTACATCTTACGGAGATAAAATACTACGTATCTAGACACAACAAAACCACGGTGTGATTAACTCCATCTACAGGATTAATGAAGAATAGCAAAGCATACTTAGGTAAACGATTGAAAGAAATTCCTTTCATATTTCAGTCGTACAATGAAAGACCACTTTTAAATAATTATGGTATAGTATTTACTTGTGAGCTTGTTGAAGTACCAAGAGGGGTAGACTTCAGAGGGTTGTAAGGCTTTTCACCCCCTGTTGAAATTGTATCCCTCTCTGTACTCCTGCAGGGGATGATTGCTACCCCCTCAAAGAAAATAGCTTTTGTGCAGCACTGAAAAGAGAATAAAAGATCAACGCACTTATCGCCAACAACAATGTAACATCAACTGTTTGCGGTCTTCATTCCTGTACATTTCTTAACTTGACAGGCTGTCAAAAAGTTGAAAGTCAACTTCTGAGCCCACAGACTGCATTAATTAGCTCTTCCCCTTTTCGGGATATAAATTGTGTTAATTTTGCAAACAACATTTTTATTTCAATGTTTATAAATTAGTTTGAAAATCCTTTGTGATCAGGAAGACACTGTTTTCTGTTTACCCTCCTCACGTGTAGGGTGTGCACCCCCAGGACTTACAGGCCTGTTGAGAAGCAAACGAACAGTGAATCAGAATGAATATCCTAAAACGGGGGATAGAGCCAGAGAACCTAGAGAAAATCCGCACAGGTGCCGGCCCGAACACCTTAATGAGAACGAAGCAATGTAACAGGTCGGCCACGGCACCGATTATTAATTGTAATTATTGTATTGTAATTGTTGGTTACTGAGTGAATAGAATTGTAGCTTAAGTTGTAGATTTACGTTTCATTACTAAATGTTAAAAATACAATAAATATTATATTTTAAATTTAGGCCTAGTGACTGTATTTTATTTACAAAAGTTAAATTTTAACCATCCTTAATATTAAAGTGTTGCTTTAGTAGTTTAATTTCTATTATTAAAATAAAACATTAAAAGTAAGTGTTGGATAAAATAAATGAATAGAGTTATTGTTTTATTTCAATACTACGTTTCGTAAGTTTGGGGGAAAAAAAAAGTCTTAGGGGAGCGTATGAAGTCCACGTCTTTTGCATAACTCATAAACCGTAATAGATACATAAAATCTTTCTACCCCCAAAAATTCAAGTACACATTCTTTTAAGTTAATCCATTTTCGAGATAGATTATTTGGTTTCAATTTTCCAATACTTCTCCAATAGTAAATGTTATTGCCCCCCCTCTACCGCTCATGCAAGGAGAACCGGATTTTAAAGCCATTAATTATAGCGACGAGCTCTTAAAATATTTGATTATGGCTTAAAGCCATATTCCACTACTCCCATTGTAATATGTAACATGAATTTGATACAGAAATAAGCATTTGTAAGAATACTTTGTGCAAGAGTAGAGAAAGGCATGTGACTGCAACACCATATTTTTTAAAGATTATGTTAATCTTTGCAAATCATTGTCTATTCAAATTAAAGAGTAGTAAAATGAATTCTAAAGAAAGTGGAGGAAAAAGATGGGAAAGCAAACAAGCACAAACAGCATTTTGTGGCCTATAGAGTCCCTAAAGTGAAGATATTCTGTTGGGTCTCGTTTTCGGATGCTGGTAAAGAATATGATTTCTTCTCAACCCCTGAGCCTTAAAACAACCCTTACAACCGTTGGTATTCAGGCTTCCTGACTGTCAGAAAGATGCACCCAAGGTTTGACATGTTTCAAACAGGATGCGAAGGGATGTCTATTGCTTACCCATTGTGGACCTCTGCCTTTGTGGCTACCTGAAGATCGCTGAGGTATGAAACAGACATTCCGGCCAAATTAAACTAGGCTGTGAGGCGATTCGGAACAGCGAACAGCATCAAAGGCATCAAGGGTTCATCTGAGCGTTCAACACTTCGCTGTTTCAAGTTCAAGGACGCATATTCTGACAACAAATATATATTTATAAATACTCTCAGTGCTTTTGTGCTTTTTTCAATTGATATACACAGAGGAAACATCTCGTAATGTATTATTTATATACAGTTCCTTTAATTGCGATGTTGTAACCGTGTTTTTTTTTCTCTGTAATTTACGTCCGCCCTAACGTTAAGTTATATCGGACGGTGAACGAATTGGGTGAAATGATGCTCAAATGAGTCCAGGGTTCATGGAGCTTAGTTACCCGACATTCGTCTTGAAGGATAAGGGAAACCCCGGAAAAAACCTTATCTAGGTAACTCACCCTGACCGAGATTCGAACTCGGGACCTCTTGAACGTGAGGCAGACATGCTACCATCTACGCTACCGAGGCGGACAAAGTATAGCTATATAAGCAAAATGGATGTAGCTAGCTAAAGTGGTTTTGGGCGGTCGGCTTTGTGCTTAGCACATTTAGCCATTCACCGCGCCGCTAGTTTTCTGTGCCCACTTCCACGCAAGGCCGGCTGCTCAAAATTTAAGGTTCGAAAGCGGTTTCTAGAAACACATCTCAGCTAGTTAAGAGCGAGTGGAGTGTTCTTGATGACGCTACTGAACAATAATATAAGACTTACGAATACAGTTGCTGCTTCACAACTGACCTGTGGAATGAACTGAGTCACAACTAACCGAACTTTACTGTCGATGCCAAACTTTCCACTCTCAGCCTAACTGATGACTTCTGAGCAGCGGTCAATCTCTTATATAGGCCCAGGGTAGAAATGGAACGTTCTAGGAAAGGAAAATACTGAAAATCGCAAACGAATCTTCAGGAGCCATGAGGCGCCACACAATGGTTATTGTTACGAACATGCAACTGTGCCGAAGAAGGGTCACTAGCCGCGCCCAGGTCCAGGTAACCGAGAGGCCAAGCGCCGACCCTGGCGGCCGGAAGGAGTCTCCGACCACGATGACAATTACCCCTTCCCATTTATACCCTCAATTAAGTTCAGTGGTATCATATCAGCTGCAGTTCACCTTTGGAACTATTCCTAATCGGCAATGGTCTCGTATAAAGCTGGTCTTGGGATTTTGTACATTAGATTAGACACATTCAGTCTCGGGAGGTGGGAATACTGAACAATCTTAGCTAAAGAAAATATTACCACGCTCGACCTGGAATCGACCTGCGATTCCCCGATAGCAGGTAGACGCTTCACCGATTGAGCTACTGGAGCAGCCTGAGTCATTACTAAATAGAAAAGCAGTTCTATAAATACACATATTTTAGATAAGTTTCGTTTGTGAGTCACTATTTCAAACTACCCATTTAACTAGAAACATTTATTATTTACGACCTCCAACGTTAAGTCTTATCGAACGATGGATGAAATTATCCTCAAATGAGCGCAGGATCCATAGAGCTTACATTCGTCTTTCAAGATAAGAGAAAACTCCGTAAAAAGACATTATCCAGATAACTCGCCCCGACCTAGATTCGAACGTGAAGCAGACACGCTACCACCTACGCTACTGAGGCGGGCTTACACATAATATGCGACTTTCATTGATATATGGTCTTAAATGTAATAAGATTTTGTAAACGTTAATAGGGATAGCTTTTTTAAGTTGTAAAGTAATCCTGTAATTTTCGCCACATTATAATCCCCAGTGCACCAACCCTAGTTTTTGTTTATAAGGGTTTGAAAATATGTCAGGGTAGTTTCCAAATATTTCGAAATAATTTGAATTTTTCAGGTCCTTTAGTATAACTATTTTGATCACTACGTTAAACACAACTGATTTCTATATAAGGGGTTGAAAAATTGGCAGGAGTTTTAGTGTACTTTATTTCATCCTTATGCAAAATGTTGATTTGTATGTTAAGGATTAAAAATAAGTGTGGAGAACGTTTTTGGAAGTCCCAAAGTAGTTTACTTTTGTCAGATTCAAATATCTAAATTTTGTCAAAATAATAACGAAATTAGACACGTTCAGAAAATTCGGAGGGTAATTTGGTGGTATGAACATCTTACACAGAACACCCCCAAGTTTAAAAGTTTTCGAATTATTTTTATACCTACTTTGGACTTCGGCGGTAAAAGAACTGGTTAATTAATAATTTTCGAAATTAATGTATTCATATATGTTTTCTGTCTAATATTAGTATACATAAGTCATTGATGAAGCACAATTGGAACCAAATGAAGGTCTTAACAATGTGGGCAGAGTTATCTGCAGTGACCTGGAATTGGTGGACTAGCCATCCCGCGGGGTCGGCGATTTAATGCAACGGAAGATATTTTAGGCCGGATTCAACAGAAGCTGGGCAGGAAATTGTTAGAGAACCGGATCCTGTAGAGAGCAGAAGCCCCGACTCGCAGCATGGAAGCTAGTTTTATTGATCGCTAAACCACAAAGATAGACGAGTAATTGCTACTGAAATCACTCTTTCCTACCGTTAAGAGCGACCTATGTCATGTAATAGTTCTGGATGGACGAAATGGTCGTTCGGTGTTGATAAACATTAGAATTGCAAATTGGTGCTGCAAGTTCTTTTAGTGTATCTCTTATTTTACGAACTAAGGGCCTGCCTCTGTAGCTCAGGTGGTGGAGTGTTTGCCTCACGTTCAAGTGGTCCCCAGTTCGAATCTTGGTCAGGTAAGCTCTCTGGATAACATTTTTTTCCCGAGGTTTTCCCTTATCCTGAAAGGTGAATGTAGGGTAACTCTAACCTTTATGGAGTCCGCCTCGGTAGCGTAGATGGTGGTGTCTGCCTCACGTTCAAGAGGTCCCGAGTTCGAATCTCGGTCAGGGTAAGTTACCTGGATACGGTTTTTTCCGGGTTTTTCCCTTATCCTAAAACATGAATGTCGGGTAACTCTAAGCTCTATGGATCCTGGACTCATTTGAGCATCATTTCATCCATGCCATTCATCGTTCGATATGACAACGTTGGAGACCGTAAATTACAGCAAAAATAACCTTTATGGACCCTGAGCTCATTTGAGCGACATTCCACATATTTCATTCACCATCCGGTGTGACTTATGCTTGGAGCACCTAAATTTAAAAAAAAAAATACGAAATGAGGTTCATCCTTTATATTATTTAATTATTCTATCTTATTGAACCTTATTTTTACGTATTTCGCGAATAAAGAGGGGAAAAAGTGAAAGAAAGGAAACCATCACATGTTGTTGAACAGCTTTCTCTATACCAAAATAATTTTAAAGTTGTAGTAGCTTGGATTAACAAAAACGAAATGTTTGGAAAATGAATGTTTCCAGAAATATTAAATGGGACATTTTGGAAAATTTTGTGAATAATTCCTGTTTATCAATAACAAAACGATCAAAAAGTATTAGAAAGCATGGCTCTTAGTATTAGGGTATACCTATGGATAGGTACTTAGTTAAATGATGATCGAACCTCTATTCACCAATGTTTTAAACCAGGCAAGTGGTGTGCATATGGCTCTGAATAGGGTTAAGCATTCAGCTTAATTGTCATTGACTTTTACGAGTTGTAAATCGGGCTTAACCTATTCTATAAACACACAATATTGTTCTTCTGAAACAGTTTTTTTCCTTCTATTTTCTTTGCATTGTTTTCGTAGCATATGGAAATCAGATTGCTTGAAGTTATGATATTTTTGGCATTTTTAGGCCAAGATTGAAAAATTGTTTCAAATCTGCTCAGATTTCAATACCCGTAGTGGCACCTTTAGAAATTTACATCAATATAGCACGCTTAAGGTTTGCAGTCTATGACGTTTTTCTAATTGCATTAAACAGAACATCAACAAATGCCCGCCTCTGTAGCGTAGATGGTAGCGTGTCTGCCTCACGTTCTAGGGCAGGGGAAGACAGGTAGTGGCGGTGTGACGTCAGCTCCGTCAGCTCTAACCGCCAAATATGCTCCTGAACGAAAGGTAGGTTAGCGTGTGACGTCACCGCGCTGATTTCATCTGCCCAGGAGGAAGGAAATAGTTTTATGTGTTGGGGTTCCGACAGCGTAGGAAAGACAGGAAACGTATCGGGTATTAATATGTACAATTAATTACAAATTGGTCACAGTTTATAAACAATTACATTTTGGTTCTGTGCTGTGATAAAATATATAAAACTACAACTCTGAAGATCAGGCATATTATAAAGTAAATAAAATAAAACAAAGTACTTTTCTCTGCAAATTAGAGGAGACCCACTCAGAACAGAATTATGTGGACATTTTCCGGCACTTTGTTTCGCTTTTCTTTAACTAGTTTAACAATGTCAGGACGTAATGTCTGGGAAATTTGTAATCGAAGGTTGCATGTTAGGTTTTGAACCGACAAGATACTTCTGGGTTTGGACTTCGCTTATTTCATAACAGACAAAAGAAATGTTCGCACACATGCCGAGCCAAACATACACAATGTCCGTGCGGCAAGTGAATACAACCTCGGAAATCTGGTTTGGAGGACATTCTTGTAAAAATCAGCCAAGTCTTTCTTGTGTGTATATTTGTCCTTCAATAAATCGTCACGTAAATTTAACAGTTCCATTAGGTACGTGGTAGCTACATTGTCATCGAGTGTGCTACACCTGACTGAATCCTCAGATTCTGTACTCACAGCTTCATTTATATAGGCAACTTGGTGCTACATTGCTCTTGCCTGACGTCACACGCACTGCAGGCCTCGCTCCAGGCTGAAATAGTCACAACTCTCGAAGCTGTCTTCCTCTATTCTAGAGGTCCCGAGTTCGAATCTCGATTAGGGTGAGTTACCTGGATAAGGTTTTTTCCAAGGTTTTCCCTTATCCTGATAGATGAATGTCGGGTAACTCTAAACTCCATGGAACCCGGATTCATTTGAGCATCACTTCACCCATTTCATTCATCGTCCAATATGACTTAACGTTGGAGGACATAAATTAAAAAAAAAGAAATAAAATCAAGTACTAGTATTTAAAGTACATAAATGACGTAATATTTACAGAAAACAGCTGTTCCTTGATAGTGATAATTATTTGCGGAAGAGAACTAACATTTACTGCGGAAACTGCACCTTATATTTCAAACGTTATAAGATTTCCACCCGGATGTTGTACACAGCGATATGATGGGCCACCACAAGCTCGTGTGGATGAAAATGAAGTATTTATTAATAAATAATCCTTAGAGTGTCTCCCTTATGCAGAGGGTACCCTTTTCGCCCGGTTGCTACGTCCTCCAACCACATACCATGGAGTGCAAGAAGATTAATTCTTTCACGCATTTTTGCTTGAGTGTAAAGAATATTTAAAATGGAAGCTACAAGTTTCAGGGGAGGAGTAATAGGGTTTCCCAAATTCACTGAAAATGGTAAATACAAATATCTATCAAATTAGTCCATAGTTCGTTCCTCTTGTCACGTAGAAAGCAAGATTTTAGTAGTTTGTGATATTGACAATATCCGTTTTAAGAACTTGACATTTCTTTTGTGCTCTGTTGTGGATGGAATGTGCTATGTACCATTTTATCTTGGTTAGTTTGTGATTTTGGTTCCTGTGTGCACAGATTTTGTGGTTTCAATGTATTCTATGGTTAAAAGTTATTCAGACACGTCCGGTTTCTGAATTAGAAAGAGACCATTTAACAATATTAAGGGTTTTAAAACGTTTAATTTCGTTATTTTCCTGATTCTTTGTATTTGCATCAAAATCGTTTAACAAAATTTGCCTTAATTTTAATGGTATACTTTGTGTTCCATTTATATCCTGCCTTTAACTGCAATGATCATTTCGGCGGCCGTTCTCCTTTGGAACATATCGTCTAATTGGCTATGGTGTTGACTCGTACAAGTTGGGTTGCAGGTACTTTGGGTTTTTTTCTTTTTTTAATCATTAGACATGCACACATTCGCACTCTCATTCATACTTCCAGACTCTGTGGAAAATGGGGAATCATCTTGGAGAAAAATCCCCACCACCAGTCGGGAACCGAACTCGGGACCCCTCGCACAGCAGGCAGCTACGGGGCCAGCCGTTATAGTTTGTAGAATAAAGTTAGTATCAGAAAGTAAGAAATCTACCATTGTAAGCAATACTTTTCTGTGCTTTCTAACATTCCAATAGTTGAAACATAGCACGCTCACATCCCTTATAGAGAAATTTACAACTGCTGTACCTAAGCTACCTAAAGTATGTGTGAGAAAAAGCCTAGAGGAGGACATAATGCCAACAATGCAACATTGTTCCTATCTCGTGTGTGCAGAGAACTGGAAACATTCAGAACTGATATGCAAACATTATATTCCTGTGATATTAAGGTGCATTGCTTCTGCGACAACGGAAGTGTTTGAAAAACGTAAATTCCTAAACTGTAAACCACTGCATCGGAAAGTTCTGCAGTTCCAACACATTGCAGCTGTACGTTGGAACAGGGGTCATCAGCCAGCGCCATACGGTGGTTAGTGGAGAAATCTAACTTTTAGTCATAACACTCTAGCTGGCGAGTGCCGAGGCTTAAAGAAATGTGAGCGGGCTATGGTTGAACATAGAAGTATTTCATTGTTTCGAGGTACTCTTGGGCTACATGATATAACAACCACTTTGAAAATGGGGGCAAACATGTCCAACAGAGTAGGCACTTCCGTATTCCTGGTCTTTTTCTGATTTGGTGATTCCCTATATTACGAACTTGACTCGAGTTATCGTATTTCACTTCAGGAAATGCTTCTAGTTTCTGTCTCCCCCTTTCCTCCTGTCTCTCGTTCTATCGACATCTCTGTGCAATGTGCATGTCAATTGATGTTTGGATAACTAGCAATAAAACAACTTTGAAGTAATTGGTTCCGTTGTAAGCAGCTTACATGCAGTAATGACAAATAACATTTTGTAGAAAATCTAAATAATTAATTCTATCGGAGTTTTGCACATATCTGATTTGTTTCTTTTTTATGTTGTGCTTACGCATAAATCAGAAATGAAAGGTCTAATGTCTTTATGTCCCAAGTATGTGACAAGATTTTCAAGAAAATCCAACCATAAAAAAGATTTTCTTTTGGAAAAATGGTATTTTTTCCAGCACAGCTATAACGATTTTGAATAAAATACCATATACTTAAGCTGTTTTTATACAAATGAAATACCTATCTTCAATGTTCTGGAAATATCTTAAGTATTCAGTGCTTAAAAGCTTTAATAAGCCGGTAATGCCAACTTTGGTTTCTTGTGGAATGTGACAATCTTTTCATTCAAGAAGGACGTTAATCTGAGTCAGGGGAAGACAGGTAGTGGCGGTGTGACGTCTGTTCCGTCAGCTCCAACCGCCAAATATGCCCCCAAACGAAAGGCAGGTTAGCGTGTGACGCCACCACGCTGATTTCTGCTGCCTAGAGGAAGGAAATAGTTTGATTTGTTGGGGTTCCGACAGTGTAGGAAAGACAGGAAACGTATCGGGTATTAATAATATGTACAACTTACATCTTGGATGTTGTAATATTAATTGCCTGCTTTAATTACACAATCGGTCACAGTTTATAAACAATTACGTTTTAGCTCTGTTATGAGAAAATATATAAAACTTCAACTCGTAGTTTATCTGAAGGTCAGGCATGTTATAAAGTAAATAAAATAAAACAAAGTAATTTTCTCTGCAAATTAGAGGAGACCCATTCAGAACAAAATTATGTGGACATTTTCCGACATCTTCTGTTTCGTTTTTCTTTAACTAGTTTATCAATGTCAGGACGTAAGGTCTAAGAAATTTGTAATCGAAGGCTGCATGTTAGGTTGTGATACGACAAGGTACTTCCGGGTTTGGACTTAGCTAATTTCATAACAGGAAAGAAAAAAAAAAAACTTGTTCGCACAGATATGTCAAGCCAAACATACACAACGTGTATGCGGCAAGTGTAACATTCCTATAAAAATTAGCCGAGTCTTTCTTGTGTGTATATTTGTCCTTCAATACATCGTCACATTGTAAATTTAACAGTTCCATTTGGTACGTGACAGCTACATTGTTGTCATCGAGTGTGCTAAACCTGACTGAACCCTCAGATTCTGTACCCACGGCGCCATCGTATATCGGCAACTTGGTACTACACGGCTCTTGCCTGACGTCACACGCACTGCAGGCCTCGCTCCCGGCTGAAATACGTCACAACTCTCGAGGTTGTCTTCCTATGATCTTAGTTAAATAATTGAATAAAATGGGAGAATCGTTTCAGTTTTCTGAATATATGAGTATGTTTGGAGAAAGTTGGAATCTATTAATTATTTAAATTTGTATTACGTTATTTTCATTGTTTTATTATTTTCACTTCCTCCCTTTTGTAGAACGTTGTGGTTTCCTAAAAGTCATGTTGTCAACACTGATGCTACGCAAGGCAAATGAACATAGCAACCCGATGAATATCATAACCATGAGAAAGATAAAACAATACCATATATTTATATACAATCTATAAAATAGTGAACAATGCCCGGGTTAAAGGGATTGTAATTTGTTCTTATGTCTCGGCCTGTAGCCTCGTTTCGAAATCTCACGTGCTCCCAAAATAAAATCTTCCTTTTAACTCATGTGTCATAAATAACCATTTTGAACTTACTTATGCTTTTTTCAAATAGGGAGCCATAATTGGTTTTTGTTTTGTTAATCGCTTAGCCTTGCAAAGACGACGGAATTGCAAAACCATCACAGCAACCAGCTGTTGAAACAGTTGACTATCGCTTAAAGCCTACTGTGTTCAACTGCAAGGAAACACGAGCGGATGTCGTAGTTTTAATTATCGCCCTTTAAAAATGTGATAGAGAGTTTGTGTTGATATGTGCTTCTTAGTTCTTCTGCATGTAGTCACCATCCAGATTTACACATTTTTCCAGCGTTTTTTGACCTTTCGAAAACCTTGATTGTAGAAGTCTGCAGAATTCGCTTTAAACCACTCTTCCACCTCATTAATGACGTCATTTGTATTGTCAAATCGGCGACTACACAAGGATTCTTCATTTCCGGGAACAAGAAAAAGTCACTTGGTGCGAGATCAGGCGAATAAGGCGGATGCTGTAAGGTCTCAAAGCCACATTCCCTTGTTTTGTCAACTGCAACTTGAAATGAATGAGCTGGTGCGTTGTCAGCCAGAAGACGCACAACTTTGGAGAGCATACCGTGTCGTTTCTTAATCAGAGCTGCTCGTAACTTGTCCAGAAGATTGCAGTAGTATCTGCCGGTGATGGTTTGACCCTTGGCAAGATAATCTGTAAGGATGACTCCACAACAGTCCCAGAAAACTGGAAGCATGACCTTTCCAGCTGACTTTTGCACCTTTGCCTTTTTGGGAGCGGGGGAATTGGCATGTTTCCATTCCATACTAATGGTTTTTGTCTCTGGATCATACTGATAGATCCAGGATTCATCAATGGTTACCAGACGATCAAAATAATCATCTTCATCCTTTCCAACAGCATCAACATCTGTCTTGAAAGGTCACGCCTTGTTTGCTTTTGGAAAAGGGCTGGCAAACGAACCCACCGTGCAGACACCTTAGACATGTACAGTTCGTCATGAATAATTTTCCACACACTACCATAACTAAGATGTCTAATTCATGATCATTTGGATGGTTGCTCGTCTAGTATTAAACACTCCACTTTCTTCACTGTGACAGTCGTCTGTCATTGACAGTCTACAAGCTCTGGGCTCATCTGTCAGGCACATGTGACCAGTTTGAAAATTCTTTTTCCACCTCACAATAGTGTCATACGATGGGCAATCATTTCCATAAACAGTCGCCATCTCATCCGACCGCAAAGTGAGATTTGTGGTGGACAACACGGCGCTGGGGCGGGTTTTCTCCGGGATCTCCGGTTTCCGCCGCCATTTCATTCCACCGGTGCTCCATCTTCATCTCATGTATCATCAGTGTCATCGCCTGCGGTGCCGTATGTAGTAAACGCGGGCGTTAAACACTACACATTTAAAAAAAGTAGATTTCCCGGGCAGTTTTACCCTTCAAATGCAGGAACTTGAGCACACTACGAGCCTCAATGTTCTCCATCTTACACCTCTTATGGCACTCATTGTATATATATATAGAGAGAGAGAGAGAGAGAGAGAGAGAGAGAGAGAGAGAGAGAGAGAGAGAGAGAGAGAGAGAGAGAGAGAGAGAGGGGGGAATCAAACCACTAAACTACCAACATTATGTCCCGAGGGATCAATGACGACACTGAAATTTTCATCACTCTAGCTTGAAAACTACCGGGTGATGGAAATTTACGACCCTCCCCCCCCCCCCCTCGTATAAAGTAAGATAATTTCTGCTAAAGTTTCATCACGGTTAATACGAAATAGAAGATTGCACAAGATTTAGTAAGTCACGTTTTATAAAAGCCTATTCTTCTGTCTTGTTAAGCATTTGCAGAAATACGTTTATTTTACATTTTAGTGTGAGTAGAAGAGCGATACAGTAGTCTGAAGCTATATTCAAAACTTTTAAAAGCGTCTCGCTTACGTAATGGCTTCAAAATTCCATGCTGCTTGCATGACCACGAAGAAAAAAATGAATAGCGAACTTGGTACTTGAGAAATGTATGACGCTCCCGGTATACACCCTTTTTGCGTGCTACTACCAAGAAGACTTTTAGAACTGCGGTGCCTTTGTTGGGCTCAAGTGACTGGGAAACATCCTACGCTTTCCTGTAAAACTCTGAGAACGAACCACTGCTACGTATGACTCATGCAGTAAAGCACGCAATATGCTGAGGTCAGTATTGTTCAAAAAATGGATTTTCTTAAATAATATTTAATTAATAATTAGTGTTCCACATGTGCGACAGAATCAGTATGTAGTTAAAGTGTATTCCGTGCTGAAATTCGTAATTTTTACAAATCTCAACTAGTACGTTGAAACTTTTTCAGATTTGTTCAGTTAGAATAAATAAATTCACTTTTACTTATGGAAGTTTATATTAGGGCGAAGGACTAATTAATTTTGCTCATGGCCTCTTTGTAGACTTAAGGACACTTCTCTAATATCTATATTTTTCTCATATATGTGGCCGCGTAAAGAAAACAGCACTCTTAAAGGCGGTCACTTAGCGATATGCTCTTGAAAGTCCTGGCTATCGCATAAAGCCTACTATTTTTCCAATTCCTTGCATGTGCAATAATTTCTGCAAATGTTTACCTGGATTAACACAGAGGAGACAGTCGTTTGCAAGAATGGTTTGTACACGAGTAGAGAAAGGCACGTGAATAACACAGAATGTTTTTTTTAGTAATCTTGACTGTGGGCAGTAGTTTCTATACAGAAATATTTGCTTATTCAAAATACAGTACAAACGATACAAATTGGAAATACAGAAAATACAGAATTAATAAATTCTGCATGCAATAATCAGATTAAATAGTATCAAAGTCAGCAAATACAAAAAACTTACATGAATTGACAACCATTAGTATCATAAAATTATTCTCATGTAATCATTTACTCTACTTAATCTGTTGTCTAAAATATTCAAAGAACTCTTGAGTACTATAGAAGCACTGATTTATTAAAAATGATTTCACATCTCTTCTGAATCGTTTTAATCATTGTTTTTTATTTTCTTTGTGATTAGGTTACACATGTGAACCCCTTTATGTAGTACTGAGTTAAGTTTTTTATTTGATCTTGATCCCAGTATATGTAATTTAGTACTATTCCTAGTATAATGTTCATGAATAGTGCTATTTATTTGAAAGTATTGCATGTTGTTATTTATAAAGCATACAGTTTCTAAGATATACAGACATGGCAGACTTAGTATATTATTTTCCTCAAAATATTTCTTACAATGAATCCCTTTACTTAGATTAAACATTCTTCTTTTTTTCTTTTGTGTTACAAATAAAGCTTTTATTTCTGTAGCTGATCCCCAGATAAAGATACCATATGCAAGAATGCACATATGAATAGTAAATCAGCTTTAATGTTTGTGTATTACAAATTTTTCTTAGCACTGATATTATATAGTGGGCTTTATTAACTTTTGCAGTAATATACTGAATATGTGGCTTCCAGCTTAAACATTTGTCAATAATTACTCCCCAAAATTTTGTTTCATTGGTATAGTGTATTACCTCATTGCCAAAAGTGATTACAGGAGCTATATTAGCGTCATTTCTATTTGAAAGTGAAATATGCATACTATGTGTCTTCTTAATATTAAGTAGTAATTTATTATTAGTTAGCCAATGCATCATATTTGTCATCACAGTATTAGCATAATGTTGCAATTCAGAATTATTGCAGCCTTTGATAATTATATTAGTGTCGTCAGCATACAGAATAGTTTCTGCATTGGGAATAATATTAAGTGGAAGGTCATTAATATACACTAGAAAAAGCAGTGGTCCCAGTATAGAACCCTGTGGAACCCCACATCTCAATTTCAATATTGGAATTAATATTATGACCATTTAATTCATTATTAACTACAGTATACTGTCTTCTACTCTCAAGGTAGGATTTTATATATATAATATATTCCGAAGTTTTCCCTTATCCTGAGAGAAATGTAGGACAACTTGAAGCTGTATAGAACCCGGCCTCATTTGAGTATCGTTTCGTTCATTCATCTTTGGATATGATCTACCAAGTTAAATGCCAGTCTCCTCGGATTCGTGAAGTTCTTTTGTTTTCCAGATCGTGCACGTCTATATCGCTTAATGTGGGATTATTTCTAGCCAAAAACTTATAAGATTAGCGATTATGATAAGGAAACGTACAGTGGCGTTTGCTCGACAGATTTTTCATATTTGTTAGGACTATGTTGAGGTCAGGCCATTCTGCTGTTTGTTGACGAAAGACCGAATGGCGCAGTGACGCTGTTTGTAGACTCTTGTGTGAGGAAAGGCCGGCACACGTAGGCATTGCGTGTTTACCGGCATTTGTTTGTCTAGCTAAGGGAGCGGAGCACACTCATGCGAAATTCCCAACAAATGTCTCATCGAAGATGAAAGCGGGCGATGTTTGTGTGTAACAACGGAAGTGAGACTCGTGAACGAATTGTAAGCTCGGTTTAATTGACATAGGCTTCAATGGAGCACTGCCAGTGTTGGTTAAAACACAATATTCAACAAAATTTCTGGTGTAAAATACCTTTGTTTACACATTATGTAGGCATAAAATGTATGCAAAGCCTGGCTTTTACTGCCATTATATTATTTCATAACCAGTGTCAAAAACATTTACATTCATATTTTAATCCAGTAAGTTATCTACCTCAGCAAATTTCTAACCATTTGCATATTGGTCTGTTCAAATATGATTACGTGACCCCAAATCAGTTGCGTGAAGGGTAATTTTATGTCTGTTCCAGAACAATCTGTGATTAGGAATAGCAAATAAGGTATTGAATATCCAATTTAGCGCTTTCATCCTCTAATTGTTACAATTTCAGACCGACGCCCTGAGGCATCTACGTAGGAAATTGTTTCCTTTGTCTTGCGGTTATCTAATTCCACCGGTAGCAGATGTTCCGTTCATGAAGTACAAGATGTACCAAACCAGTCTCTTCCTCTCCTCCCCTTTCACGCTCTTCTCTCTACCCTCACCTCCTTTCCCCTTCACTTCTCTCTTCTCTCATCTCTCCTTCCTCCCCCCATCTCTCCCTCCTCCCCCAAACTCTCTCTCTCTCTGCTGCTCTCCCAAATCTTCTTTCCCCGTTCCCTGCTATCTCTCGCACTCTCGAGGAATTTTATTTCTAACGTTCACATGTTACATGCTTCCTGCAGACTATGTTTACAGAAGCTTATCTTTCCTAATATTTCCTGTGAAGATAAACTTTGTCATTCGTTTAAATGCGACTTCTTCGACGATCTCAGAAATAGCTGTTGCTACGAAAAAGGTTATTAGAAATAAATTTTGCGTTTTTAAGACACGTGGTGTTTTTTCTGCAGTACAGTTTTCTCTTGCGGTATCTCTATGCAATATTCCTTCCTAGTAAAGAGAACCCAGCTGGTGGTTTATAGAAAATGGGAGGTCATATGATTTGGGTGGGGTAATTTAATGTCATTTAACCAGATTAGGTATATCGAACAAATGGTTGAAATAAACTCAAATGAGCACAGAATACCTAAAACCTAGTTATCGGACATTTATCTTCTGACAACAAGGGGAAACCTCGTTAGGGGTACCTTATCCAAGGAACTCGCCCCAACCTAGAGTCGAATTCGGATAAAATTTCACTTTAATGAATAAAATACAATCGTATAGCGCACTGCTTTTCGTATGTAAATTAGGAATTACTTATAACTTTCTATTAAACATTGTTTTTCTTAATTGGTATGAATAAATCACTGAATCAGTTGCCGTAAGTTTTATTCAAACTATACCAACAATTAAAACAAACGAGTAGCCAATATCGATTCTCTCATATTTAGTATTAGCCAACGATGTTTGTGACACACATCCAGCCGGCCTTGGTCTGAATAGCTCTATATTCCAGAAAATAAAAGTACAACTAATTTTTCTTAATTTAATATAGTTTAATTAAAAATTGTAAGCCTTTTTAATGATTGGGGTAAGTGTTGGAATAAAACGTTGTATGGTACTAGATAATCAAGACGTATTTATATACTCACGGAAATTAACAAATCTTCCACTCGTGGATAAAATACTACCATAAATAACTATAAAAATCTTCGTGTCGCAACTTTAGAAGGTGCTGAGCTTAAGTATTAAGTTCTGCATATATTCAACTTTTCGTTTTTGAGTTAATTTTGTTTAAAAATCAAACCTAACCTACTTTTTTCTAAAAATACTTTTCGGGTGATTCGGTTGGCCTCAAACGTTTATTTTGAGAATTTTTTAAAATGAAATGCGGGACTTTCTCTCCTTACACTTCCCTGGTAGGGAAAGTAAAATATAAAACAGCATTGCTTGTAAGGTTTGCATGTTGGAATATCTTTAAATTTTCTATCAGCTAAATTTGAGAGAGGACTGTATTAGTTCCCTTAACCTTGAACACCTATTTTAATTAGAGAGGAAGAGAGAACTCAAAAGCGAAAATTCAAATAAATACGCTTTAATCAGGTCACATGAAGCTCAGTTTTCCTCTAATGGATTAGTAATTATTTTCTGTTTACCTTAGTTGGTCTTGAATCGACAGACATGCAGGCGGCTCATGTTATGATGCCAATACACGCAACTTGTCTCAGGAGACCGTGACACCTTTCCCTCGTTTTCACTGAATCTTAATGGGCATTTACATTGACAAAGAAGGCATTAAGAGTTTATTTAACTTTCTTTTAAGTATCTGTAAGCTATAGGAACTGATTCATTAGATATCAAAATCCAAACGGATGCTTGAATTTACGTTTCTGTATTTACCCTCACATTTGTATCCACTTAATATAGGGATTTAACTGCAGAACATTTTTGAACATTTTATTTTACCTTTTTCTAAATTATGTTCTTTAGATTTGCCTTCATTCACTTTTACTAGCGGGATTTGAACCATCGATCTTCCGGTCTTCGTCTGGCTGCTCTTAACCACTGTACTACCATGGCAACATGCCAGCACTACTTTAAATTCTCCAGCTGACTGGCTACTTTCTCGGTAAACCACTAAGAGATCTCGCCTGCCTCTGTAGCATAGGTCGTAGCGTTTTGCGTCATGCGAAAGATGAATGTCTGGTAACTAAGCTCTATGGATCCTGGACTCATTTGAGCATCATTTCGCCCATCATTCGTTGTCCAATTATGACTTAGCATTGAAGGGCATAAATTAAAAAGAAATACCTTAATAGCGACGTACTATACTGCAAAAATCTTTTCCAGTTAATTTACATTAATTGAGCTAATTGTGGTCTGAACTTTGAAATCGGAGACAAGAACTTCGTACATAAAATATAGAGATACCTCCGAACATGGAGAAAAGTGTCTGAATGCGCTCAGGCAGATCGAAGCTACTTTACATAGCAATCATGTGCTTCATCTGTAACAATGCACCAACCTTTGAGAAATCCCCATACATCTGCACAACAGTACTACCATCTGGAAGCGATTAGCAACCGGTCAGTTTGAAAAGTCTTAACAGTGCTTTCTCCCTGCTTTTATTGCTTTACAACCAAGGTCATGAAGTAGGGTAGAAGCGAAGGTGGTTCTTGCGGGAAATAAAACTACAGTTGTACAATGTACACGACCTCCAACTACACCAAATTCTATCGAGGGTTCATCATAGAAGGCAGTGGTATATGTCTGTTAACAAATGAGGTGCTGATGACGAAATGCTCTAATAATAATGATACAAGCACTGCAGAGCACGTAGAGTTCGCCAGTATGTCATGCCTGGACTGATGGCCTTCAGTGAATCATTCTGTTCACATGAATCGCGCTGGTGAATACTACGGCGGGGGCGGCATTCGACGGGAAACACCTAAATGCACACTTTATGGAATGCTGACACCAAGAACCGTTCGGTAGATCCTTTCCAGGAACTAATTAAAGACATTTGACTGGCCTACCCCGTGGTGTACCAATAGATATAGTTAAGCGAAGTTAAGTTCACGAGTTGGTCTTGAAATTTAGGGATATTTAAAATTACAGTGTAATGTAGTGACAAATGTGGTGTTTGACGTAGATGATAATTTGACTGCCCTGCTTTCTTAAGTAAATTAATAATTATATAGCGTAAGCTATGTTCGTGTTATGTTTTCAAACATAAAATCACCTAAATAAGTAATTGTAATAACATTATTACACAAGCAAAATTGGAGCTGTACTTCGAAAATAAATAAATTATATATATGAAAACTAAATGGAACTAATAAGTCCAACGTTTTGGACATGATTTCTAATATCTCACTTCAAGGAACAAGTAGGTACATTAAGAAATAATTAGTTAAGCTCGCTGACAATGAACACCGGCTTCAAAACTCGAGGTCGTTGACACAATGCCCGCCTTGGTAGCGTAGATGGTAGCATGTCTGCCTCACGTCCAACACGTCCCGAGTTCGAAACTCGGTTGGGGTGAGTTACCTGGATAAGGTTTTTGCCGGGGGTTTCCCTTATCCTGATACCACGTGAGCGTAACTTAAAGCGATACCGGCTACCCCACATGGCTTGCGGACACTACCAGTAACCATAAGAACCCTATTCCTGCCTAAACAAAATTTCAATCACCCAAAATTCTTGTCTGGATACTTAAATTCTGCTTATCCTCTTCCTAGTTGATTAGCTTATCCACCAGCGGTGCACGATGGCCGTAGCACCCGAATCTTCAGTCATCGAGGAGCAACATGCTACCTCCTTTCTTCCCATCTACATAATTTTCACCCGACATCCTGCAACATCCACATCCCGCCACTACGTGGTTAAGCTCTTTCCAGAGCAGGTACACGATTTGACCCCCCTTCGGGCTGTTTCACAGCCTGCCAACATGCTCTCCTTATCCTGATGGACGAATGTTGGGTAACTCTAAGCTCCATAGACCCCGGACTCACTTGAGCATCACTTCACCCATTTCATTCATTGTCCGATATGACTTAACGTTGGAGGATGTAAATTAGAAAAAAAATTGTCACATTGTTAGTTACAGATCGAGTTGGGATATATACTTCTTTTTTATGGAGGGGATGAGCAGATTCTGGAAGCATTTTTCTAAGTGCACATCGTTTCCATGGTCGGTTTACAATGGTGTCACGCAACGCGCCTCTTTAGCTTCGCTCTACTGAATCCTCTCATTGAGTCTGTTACTAAACGTGCACTGATAGCTAAGCGGTTATAGACAAATATATAGGAGCTAGACCTAGAAAGGTTCAACTCGCGAACATTATTTTGTCCTTTTTTTTCCATTGTAGGAATACGAAATGTGCATTGCGCACATTGTAATATAACTTCCAATGGATAAGGTTTACTTAATTTGTTGGCATTTATGCTCCCATATAAAAACTGAAGCACTCTACTGTTTTAAACCGCATGAAATAAATGGTTTATTCCTATATGTAAAATCAAATAAAATGGAAATAAACTTAGTATCGGGTGTATAAACCCTCTGCTTCTATTACTGCCCTCATTCAGCTGGGCATGGATGATACCAAATGCCTAGAGAAATTTTCACGAGAGAATACTTCGCATTATATGCCAGTACCATTCATAACAGTTGAATGAGCCCGAGTGTTTACACAACTAACATTAAGGCAATTTTCTAATAACATTGCATTTATTTTGAAAACGATACGAATATGTTATATGTGTTTTTATAAATGAATGTGTTAAAATGTTTTATCTTCAAGAAAGTAACAATAATAATAAGAAACATGCACATCAGGATTCGAACTTGTTGGTCTTCCAGACACATGTGTTTTACCGCTCGGCTACCATGCATACGGCAAGTACTTTAGCTTTGAAATGAAGCCAGAGTGGTATCAAAGCATAATTGGAAATATTAATTGTAAGTCTAACTTTCCAATGCGTGCATTGTGAACGCAGCGTCAGCGTATGCTTCCGACGTTTTCCGAAGCGAACTTTGTTTCTGGCAACGGTTTTTCTTTAATTGTGAAGGGGTGTATATTTTAGTTCGAAAATAAAAAAACATTTTATAAAATTGAATGATTCACTAACAATATCTAATCCTTTGCCTACAGAAGGTTTTGTAAAGAGTTACTAGGCTTACCAAGATCAGCACTAGGGAAGTAGCTTTAGTAGAATTAGGAAAGACAGAAATGGAATAATAATGGAAAGAATAATAGCATTCTGTATAGGTGCTTGACTAAAGAAGGGGAAATCATGAAATTATGCATGAGAGCAAAAAAGATTAGAGAACTTAAACAGTTGGTGGGCAGATATAAGGGGAATTATGGAAAAAAATAGGAATGGAGATATATTAGAGGAACGGAATACAAGCGATGTGGGTAAATTGGTAAAATGCAGAATAGAAGATATAGAAAGACAGAAAATATGTGGAAGTCTAGAAAATATGAAATCATTACAATTTTACAAATAAAAAGAAACTGGGTACGAGAAGTATACGTAGATTACTGCAATAGGCAAGAGCGAGAAGGGCTAGCTTGGATGAGAACAGCAACAATATTCCTGAGAGGGATACGAGGTAGGGAAAAGGGAATTTGTGAATTGTGTGCTGGAAAATAAAGTATAGAACACCATGTAACAGAATGCGAGGAGGTTGCAATATGGAGAAAAAAAAAAAAAAGGTTTGGGAGGAAAAATGGGAGAAAGTAGAGAAGAGGATAGTAGATATAAAAATGTTAACAGGAAAGGAGGAAAAGAAGGTAAGAAGTATTCGTGAGTTCTTACAGAAAGTAAAAGAAAAATGGGCAAGAAATGTAAAGAATATATGAAAGGAAGATGGGGGAGGAGGAAATGGGATAATTAAGTAACAATGAGGTATGGAGGTTAAGAGCTACCTGGCAGAGCAGAAGACCAGGGCGTCATGTAAGTCAAGGTAGCAACAAGTTAAAGACAAATAAATGTAGCCTAAAGTTGTAAATTGTAAAATTTTGGAATATGCACAGTAAATAATTAATTCATAAGCCATTCATTAATGATTCGCTGCATTTATCAGTGCTTAAAATGATCTCTTTAGTTTTCTTCTCCTCCCCTGAAGAGGCACCCGTCACTGGGTGAAACGGCTGTGGCCGATTTCCTTTTCGCTACGTGCAGTCCTGGTTGTAAGCCATCTGTTACTGTGGTCTTGCCCGCAGATACCTGTAGCATCGACGCACGTCAAAGTTTATTAGCCCTTCCCAGGATGCTGATCTTTGACCGGAAAACAGGTCTTGTCAGTCATTACAACTTAAAATGTTTTTACTTTTGATAAGTTGGAGACTTAGGTATTTTTGTTTTCGATACATTTGAATTATAAAAAATCGCAGCTCAATCTGCGACATTAACTAGGTAGTGGACACTTGTCAATCATTAACAATAATGTGCTGTTTTTATTGGGTTTTCAACAGGACGAATCTTGTTACGGTACGAGATGTCCTCACAATATTCAGAACTGGGATACCCATTTCCACGTTGACATTGCAGAACATAACAAAAATATCTCCTATTACGTTATCTGTTTGCCAGGTTGATAATTTTTATGATGGCGCAGCATTTACGTTGCCTGCTATTTTCAGGGTCAAACTACACATAGCTCTACGATGATTAGTTGTATCCGGGAAAGATAGCATTTATTGGAAAGCATTGCAACAATGCGTAAACATTAAAAGAAATCGTAAAGCTTACCAAGATTACGACTGGTGATTTTTAGCAGTTCGAAATTGGAAATGTGTCATTCAGATTTCTACATTTTGAGCGTTTACATTAGCATCTTATAGTATTTGGAGCTTAGAAACAAGTATGAGTGCATTAAATTAAACTTTGTTTTGTTTATGGGTGACTTTTAATTGCTATTATTCTCAGGGTTCTATTAAGCTTGAAGTACGTTTACGTGCCGTAAATTCACGACATGGACTACCGGCTTTGCTTCCCTTAGGTCCGAAAAAGTTCATCGCCCTCCTGCGACCTGGAAACCAGCAGTTCGCATGTTACCCCTCGACCATGTCAGGAAGATGCACGACTCTAAGACGTTTGTCCCCAGAAATGATGTTCATTCTGGACTATTTTCGTATTAAGTCATACAAAACATCGATATCAAACACGCAGTTTGTGTCAAATACATCTTTTTGTAGAGTGAACTATTTTCGAGATATTCCTTGTTATTTGTTTGCATTTTCCAATACGTATTTCAATTAGGAAGTCGTTATTCTTTTTTTTTTTTTGTCCTGACCATACAAAGACAACGGAATCTCGAAGCTGCATAGGAAACAGCTCTTTAAAACATTTGACTATCGCGTATGCAACCTGTATACTTCTCCATTCTACAAACGTTAATCTCTTATTAACATGAAGTAAAGAGATGTGTAAGGTTTTTAAGAATATTTGGTAGAAGTCTGAATAGAGGAAGTCATGCAGGTGCACATATACGATCTTTCACTTTTTAGTACATTTACGTCCCTTTTAAATTAATTTTAACGGCTTGGTGCAACAATAAGACTTTTAATAATAATAATAATAATAATAATAATAATAATAATAATAATAATAATAATAATAATAATAATAATAATAATAATAATAATAATAATAATAATAATAATAATAATAATAATAATAATAATAATAATAATAATAATAATAATAATAATAATAATAATAATAATAATAATAATAATAATAATAATAATAATAATAATAATAATAATAAATAATAATAATAAATAATAATAAATAATCGATCATATTAGGGAGTGGAAACTTAAACAGATTCCCTAGCGTATGCAGATGATTTAGCAATCTTAACCCGTGACACATAACAGCTCAAAACGGGATGAAGTATTTAAAGAAACTTCAGAGAGTTGGTCTTCAGATATCTTTCGAAAAAAATAGATTTCGTGCAATAAACAAGTGCCAAAATACGTGAAAACCAAATATGATAAAAATTAAACAAGTTTTACAATTTAAATATTTTGGGAAAATAATTCAGGAAAATGGAATCGAAACTAAAGCAAGCAAAAACAGGTGCCAAAAAATTAAAAGAGCATATTGGCTTACTCAAAATATATATAATAAAAAATGCATGTCTAAATATACCAAATTAAGACACTATAACACTAAACCAGAGTGCTTCTATGGAGCAGAAACATTAATTCTGAACAGAAATCGAAAATGTATAAAGAAAAAAAATGACGTAACATTATTAGAAAAAAAATAGGTTCACATGTCGTAGGTAAAGAATACAGACTTACAAGTAAAAACAAAATAAAAAAAATATACAGATATCCAAGCGATATTAGAAAATGAAAGCTTAAACTTTATGTACATATTACATGATTAACTTCAAATAGGCTCAGAAAACAAATCATGTGAATTTACGAACATAGAAGTAAAGCACAAATATCTTCTATGAAATAGATTGAGGTAAGGCATCACTCAAGATGATATCCTAGATTTGGACTCGGGCGTCTTTAGAATGAAGGTGCAGTGGCAAGTTGACCAAGAGCACAAACCGAAGAAAAAGGCTGGAATGATGTGGACAGACGAGAGAAAGAAAGCACAGAGCCAAAGAATAAGCGAACTTCGGATTTATAGAAGAGCTAAGAAACGTCTCTAAGTACTTTGCGTAGTCCTACATGGACCCATTCGAGGGAAAAAGTTTTTTTCAATAAGTCTGAATCACTTCGTAATCACGAACAAAATCAGATGATGCACAATTACGTCACTTGTAAGACGTCATTAGGTAGGAACTTGGCCGGTGGGAGTGTCACCCTGGAAGGACATACAACTATGACATCACTGACCCAACTAAAGAGCTGATGAAACTGTCAGTGTCGCTAATGTAAACATATCTTGCACTGATGAAGTTGGTATGCGTTTTTAAGTGCGTGGAAATCACGAGGAGCACGCATGTTGTCAGCCTCTGAAACTGTTCCTGAATACTGTAATGCCATTGTAGTTTTAAATCTCATTTTCAGTATTTTCAGATGGCTCTGAAAACTTATTTCTTTTGTGTACAATGGGTAACCACTTTTCTGTATTTGCATCGCAACTTTTAATTTTGAAAGAAGGAAGTTCTTGCTTCTATATAGCTTTTGAATGAAAGGACGAAACAAAACACACGCTTTGGCTTAAACATTCACGTACCTGTAATCAAAGTAGAGACAGTATACTGTTTTAGCTTTAACTCTCGAATACAAAGACTGCTTTGATTCAACGTAAACAAAATGCAAACTTAATATTTTATTTTGTAGTTTATATTGCTGCAATACACTAGAGTAAATCAATGTCTAAATATTTAATAGAAGTTATTAAAATTTACTTATCTTGATTTTATTGACCTCTGCAATGAAAGAAACAACGACGCAACGATACCGTCAGTGGCGCTGTCCAGGAGGATATTACTACTATTTGGTTCATGGAAGGAAAGCCTACCGAAAATTGCCGTAAAGTGCCAAATTGCGACAAAAGAAGCAACAGAAGAAAGGAATATAGTTTAGGTCTCTTGTATCATATACTTCAATAATACGCGCATTTGAACTAAACTACCCATGAAATGCACCCATATCGTTTCCCCCTTTTAACTACAAGTAAAACGCTATTAGCACTAACATTAGTCATTCATTTTATGAAGAATTACTTCACAAGCGAAGTACCCTGTAGCTGCCTATCTGATGTATTCATGGTAGCGGGAGTCCTAGGTTCGATGTCCACTGAAGAATGGTTTTTCGTTGTTTGCTTGGGTTGGTAGATGAACTTCTGCTTCTATCAGACTTTACCGATCATTTCCTTCATTTGTTTAGGGGTTAAAGGACCAGGCGACGGTGTCTGTGTTACGGTTGGGCGGTAGTGACCCGGTTTGAAAAAGTTTTTCCCTGGCGAACTGAACCCACCCTCTATGCATGCCTTCTTAGAAGTCGTGGAAGGCTCGGGGCTTTTGGACAAGCTTGAAAGGTGTCGAATGGTTTCATCTTGAATCGTTCGAACACAAATGGCCACAATGGCCTACGTGTACGAGGTTTTGCGCCCTACTGTGGTATGCATATACCCTTATCTGTTTAAATTGCCATAAAAATACAATGTAACTCATAATCAAGTAAAACTCTATCTCTGACCAGTACAGAAGTTGGAAGTTCATTTGTGCATTAGGAAGCTGGTAATCTAAAGAAGTGAAGAATTGATAAAGATAACCTCGAAAACGTGCACTGTTTCATCATTCTAGTAGTATTGCTACATAATGCGAAAAAACTTGTGCTTAAAGTAATTAATTTGTCTGCAGTGTAAACACTCTTTATAGGTACTATCCGATGTTACACAACTACATAATTAGATGTTCTTTTGTTTCGCTCTACTTAAAGGTTAAATGACCTTTACTAAACAACAAATTTAAACTTAGGTCAGGCACCATTTTAAACAAATGCCGTTAACAATATTTCGCCTATCTTTAAGTATGTTATTTCAATAAAATCGCAGGTTTTCAGATTGAATAGGAGGCCGGGTAATCGTTGCTTGGAGCGCCACTTGTGTCAGAGAGCTGACGTGCTTAATCAAAAAACTGTATTATGTTGAAAGCACTAGCTGCAATCGCTCACGTTCAAAGAGGTCAAAGTTATAGTTGTGACATTCATAGGGGAGAGTAGCTTATGCAGAAGATTGGCCGTATTATGCCAAACGTATAGAAAGGATAGAAAATTATTATTTACTATACTATGTCCAACGATAGAATAAAGTACTGTATCACTCCGCGTCCACATGAGTTCGGAATGACAGTACTGTTACCGCTTCGTTAAGTATAATATTAATACGTATTAATAATATGAATATGCATTTTCAACACTAAAGACACGTATTTTTCCAAGCCAACTGCTTAATCGCTTCGTTAAGTGTAATATTAATATAAATTTTCGACATTAAAGGCACATTTTTCGAGCTAAGTATCACATAGCACACTATTAGTATCCCTGAAACTTGACTGCTACTTACTTATTTTTCGTACTCTTTAGCACGAGACTTGACCATTGCCAGCAATTTCGCCGTAACATGATCCTCGTGGAAAATTATATTTTTACTCTATAGCCATGTCACTTTTTGTTAGGTATGCGTTCTAACCTCACACTGTGGTAGAGGCATTGTCCATCACAATAACGCTACTCGGTTGTAATTTGGGGAATTGATGAACTTTTCGGCGCATTGCTGAGCTCACAAACCCATACAGACAACATCCAACACTGATCTGGCACGTGGTCTCTTCTTGCCGGGAGTCGAAACTTCACCGAATGTGGCAACTGTCTATTAGTATTAGTTTTTTATAGCTGAAATATGCGTAGTACGCACTTGTACGCTTTAGCAAAACGAACTCAGTAGCAGTAATTTTTCAAGGTACTATTTAAAAAGCGGAGGCATCATGGAAATTGTAAAAAAGGCAGGCTACGATCAACGGTCACGTGGTTTTGTTTACATCTACGTTATTCTTCCGCTGCAAGCAGTATAGGTGCGTGCAAAAGTTAAACAAATGAAGGCGGTGCAGAGACAACTGAGAAACACGCTTTCCGCTTCTAACAGGGCTGTGGAATCAGTGTTGCCAACTCTGGCAACCTGTCCCTAGACCGAAAGCCTTTTGAAGTGGAATAGGGACAGAATTTCAAAGAAGTGTTTTTTTCTAACGATTTTGGATGATATTTAAAGACAATTCATAGTTTATTTGTTATTTGAATTAGAGGATTCATAGTTTTATTTGCTAGTAGATGAATAATTGGTTTTTAAAATATAAAATAAAATACACATACTCTACAGTTTAACTTGAAGGATTTCAGTTGAATGCTTTCTCAAATAAATGAGATAAAGAACCAGTGACATAAATTATATAAACCGCCAAAATACTTCCAGTACAGTGAACTTCTGAATAAAAGTAGATAGACCTCCCGCCGCTAACCAAGGCAGCGCCTTGGCGGATTTTCTTTGAATTCACCGGTTTTCCCCGTCATTCATTCCACCATCAGTCCCATTGTCACCCTTTCTTTCATCCATTTCATACTGTAATCTTCCTTATTCTCATACTAGGCTACGAGCTGATTCCCCGTTCCAGATTCTTCATTCTGATTTAATGTTGGTCTACTTCTCGGCAGACATTAACTCAGGCACTCGCGTATAAATCTTGGGGCAGGGGAGGATAAATAGACTAGGCAAGTAAATTATATATAGCTTTTATTCGATCATCACGTATAAATCGGAATATAAATGACATTTCGGCTATAACTTAACCTTATGCAAATTGTACACAGTTCCACTTTCGCTATGTGTAAGTCTGGTAATGCTCTCTACACTTGTATGTACAAACTATTAGAAACGTTTACTCCTCTGCCCACTTCAGTTAATTGAGATAAGTGCTATCTTATCTCTTATTTCCTTGCAGATGTGAAGGAATATGGAAATACAGAAAACTTTAAGCGATAGTCAAGTATTTTAAAGCTGGCCGCTCTGAAATTCCGTTCTCTTTGCATGCCCAAGAGACAAATGAGTAACGACTTCATTGACAAAACTATAAAATTCACGTAAATAACAAATATTGCGACATAAATTTCATTTATTATTGAGGAATAAATTATTTTTAAATATCAAATAAAACACATACGTTGGGAAATGATTTCCTTGGAGGATGATTACAGTTCTGAAGTAAGTGATATAATCAGTGGTATAAGTTAAATACTGGTGCCAAAACATTTCCAGTGCAGTAAACTTCTGGATACAAGTACAGAGATGCGGCGGCGTCAAAACCATTTAGAGAACAGATTAATTCCACAATCGTCATTTCCTCCTCGCACATTTCAATGAGTGGTAGAATGTATTTTTAGTCATACGAACATGGCTAAGTTAAAGAATCAAATGCTCCAATTGTAGAAACTGGATATTACAGAAATGAAGTAAGCAATTTAAGTTCTAAAATCCCACAAAAGTTCTTGCGTAACATTTGTACAATACTTTGCAGCGTATGTGCAAAGCCTCCAACTCTGGTGAAGGTGCCCGAGAATTAGGTATAGTTTTTTTTCTGATTTTGGAAGCGTATCTTTTATTTCAAGGTTATTTATGTATTATATAAATCATTGTAAATAATTTAATACCTATTTATTTTGATTTAGCATATTTAATTTAATTTTGGTGACTTTCGGCTATCACTAGTTGGCAGCACTATAGAATATGGACATGCATCATGTGCGATTGGACTGAGAATATCAATCAATATTTTAAAAATATGGAAGTTAATGTTATAAGTAGACAGAATTTTATTTTCTGGTAAAGCCTATAAGAATTCTGTGTATATAATGCTTTGAACTTCACTTTTATCATCACGTGGCTATCGCTCTGAACATTCATCCATAATAGAAAAGCCTGAAAAGAGTAACCATTCCGTTCTCACAATGATTATATCAAATATAAACAATATATTATGAACAGACTACGTCGTTGAGTTCATTTCGATTTTGGGATAGCGGTGTTATTTTATTATTCAAGTGACCGGCATGTCACCACCGAGCTGGAATAGTGTTAATATTCCCTTTGTTGAAGCTGTTTCAAGTGACTTAACAAACTTTTTGGAACAAACATAAGTTCAACGCAGTTAAACGTGTATCATAGTGGTCTAGTGACAGTGTATTCGTTTTGCTGGGAGATAACAGTAGCATTTTCCGCTTCCTTCTCCAACGGATGTAAGTTCAGTTCCGAACAGCTGGGCAACTGCTTATCACAACACATGAATGCATGCATCTTGTTTATAACTTATATGCTAAGTACAGAACGTGAAATCAAGTAATTTAACTTAAGTTCCGTTGTCATTTAGCGACTTTTGTTTTAATTCTGCTAAAAATGTATGCTTCAACGTTGGTACTGCTAACATAAACTTAACTAAGGAGCAAGTCTAGCAACAGATATCCAGTGTAGATAGAATTTATTTGCTATACTGCGTATACTGATTATTCCTCAGAAGTATCAAAAGTTGCTATTGCTTCAATCCTTAGGTTACACTGTTTCAAAACCACTTACACATATTCTGATGAATTACAAAACTTATGAATATTTCATGGCTTTCTTAAACAAAATATTTCTTAAGCTAAAGGATTCATTTTGACGTTTACTGTTTGTCAACTTGATATTGAATTTTGTTATGTTTTTGTAAATTGTATTATATTCATAAATTTGTAAACTATATTCCTAATATACCTTTGGGTAAAATATGAATCCAAAAATTGGATAGTAAATAAATAAATAAGTTGCTAGCGAGAGTGTGTAAGGAATTCTGTTTGCGGGGGGGGGGGGGGCAAAAATGGCCAACCTGCATAAAATTATAAGTTTAGAACACTTGAAAATGAGACAATAATATTATTATACAGGAATAAAAAGTCAAATTTTTTTCAAACAAACTTTTTTTCTCGATATAGCACCCCATCTTAGAAATAAAACTCCTTTAAAAAAGAGGAATTATGCTATGCGAAATACTCCTGTCTCAACCATGACCTCGTTTGATCTATGTTTTGTTCTTACAAACCATTTCTTCATGTTTGGGAGCAAGAAGATATCACAGGGAACCTCTTCGGGTGAATAAGGTGGATGCGACAGCTGTTCTTAACGCAATTCCGGGTACAGCAACAGTAGATGGATGCACCGGTTGTTCTCGTGGTAAAATAGTATTTTCTTCTTCACCAAATGGGATAGTTTTGGCAACGCGTAACAAATGACAGAATATAACTTGCCGTAGCAAGATTGTTTTGAAGCACGGGTACTTATTAAGGATACCCATCTGTGAAAATTTGTCAAAAAGTGGCGATTTTGTGCCTAATTAGAGTACAGTAATCCGCGTACCTCGATTTCCTATTGTTTTTATGCCATACAACCCTTTAAAATTGTGGCATATGACTATTTAAGTAGGTAACTGCAAGTGGACACACTGCTTTATATCACCTACTTGGGTGATTTTGTCGTGTTTTTAATTTTCAGCGCTTTTCAGAATATAAATTGCTCCACACGATGCAGCTTTCAAACTAGAAGCTTGAAAAAGTTTGTGCTTGAATAAAATAAGTACCAAAGGAAATTGCTGATATGATTTTTCTATAATGTCAGCAGTGTTTTTGCAATTGAATAACAAATTTCACAAGCAAATATTAAAAATTAATAAAAGGAAAATTGAATAATTGTTTATCCTATACCAAGGGTCACATTAAAATTTCATCACATCAATTTACTAGTACGGTGTTTGAGTATAACCGCGAAGTATTCTTTTTCTGAAACTAAAATTGCATCATGTGGAACAGTTTAATTACATGAATAAAAACAAAAACTATTTTGGACAGAGGTCTGAAAATTGGTCTGAACTATTGTTAATAGTGTCGCGAGGATTTTGCGGCCGGGCGCATAAAGGGACAGATAGTGCGGCGCGGAGATAAAAGCTTGCCGAAACAGATAGAGACAGATAGCTGGCTGGAAAGTTCCATTTATTGTTTGTTATAGAACATTCCAGAAATGTCTAGAAATATGAATGGTCATATAAAAAGGAAGCCGCGGTTAGCTGAGTGGACAGTTGTAATGAGTGAGTGAGTGGTAATCGGAACTATTCGTATGCCTGCTGCTGTTTTGAAAGTGAACTCTTTGTGATCAATGACCCTGACGATTGTATTTGTGTATGTTACGTTATTCTGCTACTCTTAAGGGTTGACCAAAGTGTATCTACGGCAATAAAGAGCATTTTGAATTTCTGCAAATTGGACCTTTAATTCTACGAACCCACAAAGTCACAATACTACAATAATTGTGTTAAAGTTGCAAGTCAATCCAAGCAAAATTGTAGATTTTAGGATTTTCACACTCCCTGTATATGCAGTTATGAAGTTACTTCAAACTACACTCTTTGCATTCTGAGGCAGAAATCTCCAATTTCTTTGTGAGTCGTATTTAAATACACTGATTCGTACTACAAAGTGGATTTAACATTTTTTTTTTAATCAGCGTTAACGCATTTTCAGTTTAACATTTTAGAAACAGTGTGAAGATACAAACATGGCCATTATACAAAATCAAGTCGTGTTGGAACATAAGCAAAATTATCACCAGAATATCATGTCCAATTAACATAATAAAGAAAATCGTGAATATACAAAAATAAAATAAGTAAACCTTTTTAGAAAAAGGTCCGTAAAGACCAGTACCAAATTTGTTATTTGGGTATATCATCTTCCAAAGATGCGACGAAGAGTTCCATCTTAAAGCTAGGCTTTAAAGGAAACTTTTAGAAAATTTGTATTTTCTCAAAAATGACTCTTTTAACGATTTTAATGACAAATGAAACGTATATATTTCCTGCGAATAGCCTCTTAAATCCTCTTTATTCTGAATGACTTCTGCGAAAGAAAAAGTCGATCTGATTAAAACAGCCATTTATTCCCTGTTGTCATTTTCAAATATACAGTCCTCGAATAACAAGTCATTCGGCGTTTTTCAAACTCTTTTGGCCGTTAAAAATGTCCACATAATTTCAAAGCCAACATAATTTCATAGCCAACTTTCAATAAAGTTCTATTAAACATTTTTTCTTAATTAGTATAACGAATCAGTGAATTAACTGTCATAAGTTGTTATTCAAACTATACCAACAATTAAAAGGACTAGCCAGTATCAATTCTCTTATATTATGTATTAGCCAACTATGTTTATAACACACATTCATCCGGCCTTGGTCTAAATAGTCCTATATTCCAGAAAATAAAATTACAAGTATATTTCCTGTTTTGTTATAGTTTTTTAAAATTAGTAAGCCTTTTTAATAATTAGGGTAAGTGTTGGATGAAACATTGTATAGTATTAATGGGCTGTTCGAACGGTTACCATGGATTTCTTTGCTAATAGATACCTCTCAGATAACGCACTGATTACTCCACGTGGAGTGAACATCTCTGTCATTTGTGATTCCTGCGAATTTCATTGGCTGAAGTGATGCGTTCATTGGCGCTTAGCACACGACCGGGAGGCCCGTCAGCAGCCCTCTCAATCTTGCTAGAATAATCGGTGCGTTGTCTGAGAGGTTTCTATTAACAAAGATAAATGCATGGAAAGCGTTTCAGCAGCGCTATAATAATAGCGAATCGATATTTATACACTCGCGGAAATTAACAAACCCACTCATGGATAAAATACGCCTTGATTCACTAGTACTAGAAACAACTTATTTTTTTAAAGAGAACGTTGTGATTTATCACTTAGGCAGGCGTTTGTCTGTTGTGGGTGAGATCACAAACTGATGAACAAATATCGCTGCATTCGTTTTTTTTTTTCTCCCCTTTTACTGCAACTCCCATTCCCTCCCATGCAGTCGAAACTTCATTAACTGTGGAATATTCACGACCCAAGAAAGTCTGGAATCTCCACATACCTAAACCAGTCACCCTGATTCATTTGACTAACCAGGGCCAGTCATGACTGAAACGTTCTGCAGCACCCTCTTTTGTACTATCAGGGACGTCTTAACAGAGTATAAACACAAACGATGACTTACAGGGACTGAGGGAGTGCCGTACATTGTCATGAATTTATAGGGGTGCACCCTCGAATTCAGCGGCAAGAAGTATTCACATTCCCAGCACAAAATGTGAAGGGTTTTAAAGCTCGTAAAAGCAAAACGCAGGCCTATGATTTCATGATAAGGGTTTCAGGTACTATAGCGATATCATAGAATGTATGAGTGCTAGGACTTGGAGGGGAATTTCTCAAATTCCAATTTCCTCCCTCTTCTCACTAAATTGTTAAGGGGAGAGACAAGCTATCATAAAGCAAATACAGTAAAACGTCTCTAAAACGTGTGTTATGTACTATATTTTCAACTGAAATACAATAGTTGTAGTTGATCGCCTAGTTTCTGTCTGTTTTCAATTTTTGCTTTCCAATCTGCAACTGTCTGCATATCAACATCATGTACTTCACCTCATACAGCATTCCAAACAATGTTATGGCGATGTTTGAAAATCTCGAGAGCAAACACGGAAGCTCTAAAATTGTCTGCATGATTTGTTACTGTCTCTAAAGTTTAAGTCTGAAGCAGTGGACCAGAAATAAGAATTCCTTCAGCGTGCGCACTAACAAACCACTCGAACACAGCACGATTTAGCTCGTCATCTGTAGATTTTGTGATGCGTTTCACATGTCCTGCTCTTCCCTTTAGCCACTCGTCTTTAATTTCTATTTTATCAATATATGACAAATCTGAGTTTTCCGCACTTTAAGCAATGGAGTCAATTCTTTAGCTGGACATCTGTTCTTTTCGTGCTCTTTAATAACCTTAGTTTTCTCCTCCAGTAATAATGCCTTATCCTTTGTAATCATTTTACAGAATTTGTGTATACACAAAAGTCCAGTTTTCTTCCACTCGTACTTGATCACTTGTAACAACAAAACTGAGAAGGAAGATACTGCAAAACAGTTGTACCCTTACCAAGTGTGTTGGGGAAAAGTTGAGAGCTTATTGTATGTTCTTCCTTCTCCTCGAAGGATTACAGTTTATGACTTAATGTTACATATAACTTCGCGGCAAGTGCAGTTGCCCTCAAAATTATTGCATTTTTTAAAATACTTACGTTGTAACCCATTACACATAAAGTGGTCCGTTTTAATCTGCTTATTTACCCGAACTGTTCCCGAAAAATATTCCCCTTTCCGCGTTAGGCAGTTTTCCGGCATTGAGTATAATTTTACATGGGAAATGGCTCCGTTCCAATTTTTTCCCCGCGTTTCCGGGGTGCAAGGGGTTTGTTTTAGGGAGGTTTTACTGTATTTTTTTAATTCAGGAGAGTACAGGGATGCAACGTATCACATTTTAATCCTTGCTGGACCAGGTTTTTGTAATTTACGTTCTCCAACCTTAAGTCATAACGGACGAATGGAATGGGTGAAGTGATGCTCAAATGACTCCAGGGTCTACAGAGTTTAGACGGCAGTTGGCGGCTGAGAGACAGCGCGTTGTGTTTTATGCCTGTACCTGTCCTAGAATGACTTAATCAAGTAGTGACGGATTTGTGGGGTTTTGTAGGATGGTGGCTTAGATTTAGGAGGGGGAATAAAAGGAGGCAACAGTGGCTCCTCAACGGTTGCCGACTCTGGTGCAACGCTTGTGTGCACAACTTGTGAGAAAATATTCAGGAAGAGTTTAATTTAGAAAGATTCTAGTCTAATTCTCGAGTAGGTATAATTTTGAAGTTGGAATAGCAACTTTAATGTTATCGGTTATGCCCGCAATCCATGCGGGGAAGCCGGTGGCGCTTTAAGCGGCGTTCATTAGGTTGATAGTTCCCAAGAGACCTAACCAGGGCGCTCTGATGGTGAGGCAAACTCCCTAGAATTTTTTGGCCCGGTGTCTTATGACATCTTCCACATAGTGGAGAGATGAGGCTTCGTGAAGGTATCTCACGGGAAAGCATCGGTATACAGAATAGATAGTCCTAAGATATCTATTCTGCACATGTTGAAGTTGCAGCAGTCTTGATCCTGCGGCCATGTCCCAGATCTCGCACGCATAGAGCATGATGGGGAGTATGAGAGCCTGAAAAAGACGAATTTCAGGGGAGTCGGCATCCCGGACCGCATCATGGGGTACAACGAAGCCGAAGCCCCGCATGCCCGATAACTCCTGGAAGTGACCCCCCGAAAGTTAGGCCCTTGTCCAGCCTTACTCCTAAGTAATTGAGTGAATTCGTCCACCCTATCCTTCGACCAGAATATGTAAAAGAGTGTAGGTTGGCGGGAAAGCGGCCCTTGGTGAAAAGTAGGGGAGATGCGCCGACTACCGCACACCAAAGGTTTTTTTTTTTTTTTTTTTTTTTTTTTTTAAATTCAAAGAAAATGCAATGGCGAACAAGTAGCGTGTTACTATTATCATGAGGGTAATAACATACAGAAGGAATATTAGTAATGAACATTCATGAACGCGAGTCATGTTGACTGTTAAAATCTAAAGTAAATATTAGTGATAACTGCGCATCTCAAAAAGTGTTTCCCAGTACCGGAAAGACGCAAATATATACATATTTCTAAATAACGGAAAAGGAACTGCATAATAAATCACAAGATAATTATTCTTATCATAATTATTGTATTTTTGAGTTAGCATGATAATATATTTTTCAAAACGTTCTCTAGAGATTACACTCTAGAGATTATCATAACAAAATAAAAAGATCTTAGAACTAATGAAATATTTTTTTTTAAACACAGTGATTAGATTTATAAAAATCAATGTTCTTTTGCCTGTACATTCGATATGTGTCCAACCCTTGCACGATACACACTCTGTGATTTCTTAGCAAACGATACTCTGTTAGAACACTTCAATTAACACTGGTTTTGGTTCCAAAATTTTCTTTTCTTTTAGTCTTCTAATGCTCTTCACTATTTCCAGTTTCTGTTGGCACAGAGATAAAGCTAGGTTTTCTATTTATAGTTTTATTAATGTTAGTCTTGCTTCCCTTTGATATTAGTTTGTTCTTCTGTTTTTGTGCCTTTTCCTACAACGTCAACTTATACAGAGTCGACGTTAATGTTTCAGCAATATATATTGCTACTCCCAGGCTCATTGATCCTTCTAACACATTCTTTATTGCTTGTTTCATATTTTCTTCTAACCATTGTCCTTTCTTTTTTGCCTCCATGTTGACAGTAATGACTATAAACAAAAATTAATCTAATGTCAGTGCAAGTTCCGGGGATAAAAATGTCTTCGCGTACGGTAGTGGGAAAATTGCTATCGTACGGTACTGAGCAACTCCCACGTACGCATATATAACGTCATAGCATGACCCGATTCTTTTAAACCGACACTGTATTTTGTTTTAAAGAAGACATTGTCAAATTATTAAAAGTGAGATATCTCTTGTATAGAAAATGAGTAGTTGTCAAACATTTTTAGGATTACTCACTCAGATGAGATGTTCTTCATATCTCAGAAGCGCTTTTCGGTCAGGTTTTGACCATCTTCAGTGTGTGTTGACTAGCTACTACTCATTTTCTATACTGTATTTTGTGTTTGTGTAGTCTACTTAATACCAAATAATATGAGTACAAATACTTAATTAGTTCTTCACCGGACAAGGCAGTAGCAATGTCAGTAAGTTATTAACAGCACAGCTCCAATTCACTACACGACTTCTCTGAACAATAACTTCTGATTCAACGGTCAAAGAGAAGGGAAAACTTTCCATTGGTAACAAAGGCAGTTGTTTGTCTAAATACACACCATGAGCTTCTACTATCTATCGGCATCTACCAGATACTGACACCGTAAGTACTGGGCGCATCTCCCCTATAGCTTGGCTTTTCTCCAGATTGATGGATAATTGCCAAAGCCTGCACCAATCTTGGATGAGGCTCAGGTGTCTCTGAATGTTAACCGACATTCGTCTTTCAGGATAAGGGGAAACCCCTGAGAAAACCTTATCCAGGTAACTCACCCTGATCGAGATTCGAACTCGGGACCTCTTGATCGTGAGGCAGACACGCTACCATCTACGCTACCTAGGCGAGCTTTTTGTGGTTGCTGTTTATCTACAGGAAAATATGCAAATAAATTGAATAAATATATTTTGTGTACAATACTTCTGTTTTGTAAGCAATCCACTTCTTAACTAAGTTTCGCAATTATTGTTTTCAACGTTGGCATCATCGTGACCTGGCGGTCCGCGTTCAATCCCAGAAGACCGCATTTGGAACAAAGCGGCATCTGGACGGGTTTTTTTCCGGGATCTTTGGTTTTCTCTACCATTCAATCCACTAACTGCTTTATGTTCACCTTTCCTACATTGCACCGACATCACCTTTCGTTCACTTCTTCAAACTCATACCAAGAATTACTTTTTTTTTACATCCTCCAACGTACGTTATAACGGACGATGACTGAAATGCGTGAAATTGTATTCATATAAATCCAGGGACCATAGAAATTAGTTAGTACACTCATTTTCAGGATAATGGAAAATAATAATAAAAATACTATATCCAGGTAACTTACCCTCTCCGAATTTCGAACTCGGGACCTCTTGAATGCTAGACAGGCGCGTTACCACTACAGACGGACAGGCTGATCACCCATCCTTGACATTCTCCTATTAAACAGTAAATCGCCACATCTTAATTTATCTTTGACGAAACTAAATTTAATTATCGTCAGAATGTTTGCTTTACACTTTGCCTGAGGTAATTCTCGGTTTTAATAACTCTATAAGTTCATGGCTATTTTGCTGTAAAACAATTTCCCACGCAAATCACTTTTGCCTGTTTCCAGACCTTTAGCTTAAAGTTCGCCATAAGCAACACTGTAATCCTGTCATTGCTAAGTACGCTAAAACACACTTGGTTAAACCTATTTTTGAGATATTCTTTGTTAAAGGTGTATCATTACTTGAACTTTACGTGACTGACGCATTTTCGACCCCAGAAACCGCCCTTATATTGCACTTTTTTTTCTGAATCCTTGGCTGAAGTTTATATCACGCGAGATTCTTATGAATTTTCTGGTGATTCCCCACTGCTTGTCTAAAATTGGACTCCCTCGTGCTACTTTGCTCTTGCAACTTGGATGGAGTAAAGGACTTTTCCCCTCTCTGATGTTAACAAAAGCCTTCAAGCTCAGCGTGGATCGTAAAGTGAGATTTTCACCTCAAGTAACGATTTTTTTAGCCACGTAGTTTCCAACGCAAGACTGTAATAATCTCTCTAAAATATAGACAGGTCTACATACATATACGGTTGTTCGGCACTTATGTTATATTGTTTTAAAACGTGAGGGTTTGTTACTGAATGAAAAGCAACATATTTTTGTTTCCTTTTACTTGTCTGGCTCGGGAGTTTTAGTATCCATACGTGATTTTTTTCCCCAACATTGTCTCAATTCCACCATGCATGTGCAATTAGTAAAGTACAGTTACAAACTACAAATTTAGTATAATTAAGGGAACGCACGTTCATCGCAGTAACCACCCTGTATAAGTTCCCATAATACAGGTTCCAAAACGCAATATTTCTAGCGGACTTGCTTCAATTGTAACTTGGAAACAGGGACCGTTTCAGCCGTGGACGACGGTAGACCGTGTTTGATCGTAGGCTACCTCATGTGAGATGCGTGGTGGACAAAGCGGCGCAGGGGCGGGTTTCCTCCGGGTACTCCCCCGCCATCTCATTCTACCGGTGCTCCATCGTCATTTCATGTATCATTGCCGCATGTAGTAAGAGCGGGCGTTAAACGCTACAATAGGATAAGCCGGTTATTTACTTTGTAGTTGGTGGGCATATCCTTCGGCGCTTGCCGGCTCATGCTTGGTTGGAGAGGGAAGAAAGAAGGCGCTCTTAACCCAGGAAGCATCTGGAAGAATAATCTAGAAGAATGGGAAAAAATTGACTGCGTCTTTTCCTGGTGGTAAGAAGTTCCTCAAGCTCTTGCAGATATAAAAAGGAATAATGAATGCCCGCCTCTGTAGCGGAGATGTCTGCCTCACGTTCAATAGGTCCTGAGTTCGAATCTCGGTCACGGCGATGTATCTAAATAAGGTTTTATCCAGAAGGTCCCTTATCCTGAAAGATGAATGAATGTCAGGTAATGCGAAGCTATATAGAACCTGGGTTCATTTGAGAATCATTTCACCCATTTCATTCACCGTCCAATATGACTTAAGTTGGAGGACGTAAATTAAAAAAGTGGGGAGTGAACTCATCGCGACAGGTGATTGTTGATGTAACTTATTGTACTCCGAGCATTGGCGAGCAATAGAGGAGAGAAGGTTAGAATCTAAACTGGTACAGAGAAGAGGCTGTATCACGTCTTGTTTTTGCAACGAACGCTTAAGCAAGTACTTGAGAAAACGTTTTGATGACTGCAGTAACTTCATAAGAGGTCATAAATAGCTAAGAAACTTGTGATTTTCAAAAACATCCCCTCTTCTTCTGCACTTCAAGGATTAGTCATAAAAGCCTGTGGCACCTTCCAAATGTATTTGACCATTTTCTGGTCTTCCTGGATGTCTTCTTCCTTTCGGCCTTTAGTAAAATGTTTTCTTGGGATCCTCTCTGGTGACATTCCTTCAACGTGTTGTTATCATTCATTTCTATGGTGTATAATCTTTTCTTTCACAGAAACTATTTCTAATTCTTCTCTTAGCATATCGTTAGAGATTTTATCTAAGAGTGCATCCTTTTACTGATCTAAGGAAACTGATTTCAGCAGCCTGTATCTTCTGTTTATCATCCCTTTGTCAAAGGTTTATTTTTGCAACATGTACCTATCCTAAATAAATATTACTTTGTGTGTAACAGAAAACTATTAATGTGGATAAAAATTATGAATTATGACATTGTGTAACGTTTATCATTTAAAACACATTTGTGTAGCCAGAAATTTCTTTTAACACCCTGTATGTTTGCAAATCAGTCTGAAGTGTAGGTTTTGAACACAATAGAAACAATGTGCTCTGGTTACACCAAAATAGACCAGTTATAGGTGTAATTTAAGAGCCGCTACGCTTCCATTGTAGTGCTCGAAAAGTGAGCTCTCCAGCCATCGATCAATATCTGTCCAATAACTTTATAATCTGGATGACACTGCCATGAAAGGCAACGAGGATCCTTACGCGTACTCATTAGCGCTGCTGATAATTTGGTCGTATTATGCCTTTATTATACAGAGATGGAATAATGGCAGTTTTTAGAACTGCCTCGGCCTTGTTAGAGCAAACGAGGAATAGTTGAATGAAAGAGGCATATATTAAACTAAAAGTAAATGATGTGTTAAGACTGTATCTATTGGCTATTTCTCAGGAGTTAAATGGATCGATCATTAACATTAATAGGGCATCCTAGTGCCAAATGGACATTATTTCCTAATCAACCAATTTTAATGACATTTTTAGGTTAAATTACACAACCCATGATGTATTGTTTGTACAAATGTTACAAATTACTGGAGTGTGTTAGGTTTTTTAGAAACAGTTGACTAGTAATAAAAAATAAACCTTTTGCAATTTAAAATAGAGATCTGAAATTTGGTATGCTAGTTATTCTATTCCTATGTGTACTTGTTTTCCAAAATATTGTTATTTGTTATTATTTGTTATAAATATGATTTGTTTCTATGAAAATAAAAATTACTAGAAAAAGGCATACAGTGTATGTATGCACAGTTCTCTATTACTCGACAGAGCGTTGAGACTTATTGACCTTCAGGTGACCAGCGCTGTGATCGTTCCTTATCGGGGCTTATCTGGGCGATTAGAAGAGCGAAATAGTAGTAAGTTGGCGTACAGTAAGTTACGAAACACAAATAGAGCGATTGGAAGCTGCGTTTGTCTATATGATATGCTTTCTCGCGCCTGCCGATGTATCACATTACTGTCCAGAAGACATGATTATATCTGAACAGACTATACATACACTGGACTGGTATGTGCGATAAGCTGAGGTAAACATATGTGTTGCGATTTTTTTTTTTTTCCGATACGCTTTCTCGCTTTGCCGTGTAGTAACAAATTATACTCTACATGACCTGAAAATTTCAGCTTGATCCATCGATATAAAATGTTGACCTCACAGTACAAACATTTTGAAATGGAGGCAAAGCTGTTTAAAGTTTTGGAGCACAGTCATTTTGGATATCGCAAGCGTCTAAATGAATTTAAAATATACCACTTTCCAAGTGGAAATATGGAAGTAAGTACCTTATCTATAATAGGAGACCCGTTTATAAAGAAACTTTGCTAAATTACTTTTTCCTTTTCTTTTTAGGTTTTTACAGTTCATGTTTGTTTAATTTCGGTTTTCACTTATGAACAGTGCTCACAGATGCATCAGTAGCTTCAAACGTCAGTTCAGTTTTTCACAGCCAGGATGTCATAACGTTGAAACAAAGATAAACACGTTTAATGCAATAGCCTTTTCCCCACTTCTTAGAGGCTTTCCACTCTGCTGTGTTTTGTACACTACTCTAAGGAACTGAGCACTATACGCCTACTGGCGGAACATGCAATAGGAGTGGTAGAGCATCGGTTTACTGCGGTAAACATCGCAATCGGGGAAGTACTGCCACGTGGCAACAAATGGAAACAAAATATTTAAGCACATGTTTAAATCTTTTGGAAGTTGAATTGCGTATGTACAAGGGTGGTCTGAAAAGTTTCCGACCTCAACATGAAGATGGCAGGACTTGTAAATAAAAGTTTGTGAATTTCGTTGTACATCTGTTGACAGTTATTCACCAAAGTTTCAGCCATTTTGGACGCTTAGTTGTTAGTTAAGTCGTTTCAGTAAGTTAATGTAAGTGTTTTTATGAAAATGGACAAAATCGAGTATCGAGCTGTTATTAAATATTTATTTTTGAAGGGCAATACGCCTACGAAAATCAAAGATGAGTTGGGTTCTATGTATGGGGGCTTTGCACCTCATTTACCACAGTGCAATTTTGGAAGCTGAATTTAAATGTGGCTGTAAGAGCTTGGGAGACGATGAATGTTCGGGACGTCAAAAAACTGCAACTACCGTGGGAAACATTACCAAAGTTCACCAAATAGTGGCAGTCGACCGCCGAATTAAAGTGACAGAGATAGCAGAGGCTATGAACATGTCAAAAGAGCGTGTTTGTCAGATATTAAATCAACATTTAGTAATGAGAAAGCTGTCCGAGCATTGGGTGCCACATTTACTCACGTTAGACCAAAAACGTGTTCGAATGAACATTTCCAGCGCTCTGTTGGCGCAGTTTAGGCGCAATAAATCCGAGTTTTGGCACCGATTAATTACTGTAGATGAAACTTCGATACACCATCATACGCCCGAAACAAAAATACAGTCCAAACAGTGGACTGCAAAAACTTTTTTTTAAGCTGGGAAGGTGATAGCGACTGTTTTTTTGGGATAGTCATGGAGTTATTTTAATAGATTATCTTCAAAAAGGAAAAATCATTACAGGAGCATACTACCTATCATTACTTGACAAGCTGAAGGCAGAACTTGCGGAAAAACGACCACATTTGCAGAAAAAGAAAATCCTGTTTCGCCAAGACAACGCACCGTCTCACACCTCAGCGGTTGCAATGACGAAAATCCACGAATTACGGATTGAACTGCTTGACCATCCACCTTACTCACTAGATCTAGCCCCAGGCAACTTCTTTTTGTTTCCTCATCTGAAAATTGCGCTCATTTTCGTCAAATGAAGAGGCAATCACCATGAACAATTATTTTGCAGAGAAAAACGCCGAGTACTATTTGGACGGGTTACAGAGATGGGAGCATAGCTGGGAGAAGTGTGTAGGATTGCCAGGAGACTATGTTGGAAAAAAAAATCTGAAAAAAAAAAGTCTTGTATCTTTATTAGGTCGGAAACTTTTCAGACCACCTATGTATTCATCCCGTTCATTACTTGAATGTATCAAATAAACGATAATATAACTATTTCTACTCGCGCTTCACTATTTCACTCGCTCTAAAAGTTGCACTACGGCGTAATGTTGACATACATACGTACGCACTTTAAGAACATCATTACGATAGCTTTGAGCACAAGATAAAATTATAGGTTATTAAGCTTATTAGTAGTTCATAGCATATAGTTTACGTAGCGTTCACAAAATATTTGATGCATAAGTTCTAGTATGTTGAACCGTACCTATCGAATGCAAATGCACATCACAGTTACTGTTCATCACATTTGACAACTCTCCGGTTCACTGGCACGGCTCAAACCATTTAAACGGTATTCATCAAGAACTGATTGTCTTTGTGGAGATAAAGGTCTATTCTTTGAGAGGATAAAAACCTTTTCTAGCTGTTTTCCCTATGGCGTTTTTCCCTTGCGCACAGAAATGTTTGTCGCCTTTGGTGGCTTTATTCTTCTTTTAAACCCAGAATGTGTAGGTATTACGCTTTATATTGCAACTATCCAGTTTTGAAACTGTTACATGACTCGCTTTTCACTATCACTTAATAACCTAGTTTAGTTTCTTCTGAGTCTTGCTTAACTCACTTCACAAAGTGAGGTAGCTTTTTTATAATTTACGGGTCAATGGAGCTTAGAGTTGCCCGGCATTAGTCTTTTAGGATAGGGGAAAACCCCTGAATAAATCTTATCCAGGTAACCTATCCTAACCGAGATTCGAACTCGAGACCTCTTGAACGTGAGGCAGAAATGCTGCCATCTACGCTACCGAGGTGGGCTATAGTTCAGTTACTACTTCACTGCCTTTGTGTCATATAGAAATAGGCACGACGCAGCCGCTTCTTCCGAACGGTCCATTCGCTGGCTATCCCGCGATAGAGTAGGTTGAGCGAGCGCGCTACTTACCTGTTTGCATTCCGACTGCCCGGTGCAGTAGCCGTTGCAGTAGTTTCTTTATCCTGGGATCTTCTTTAATCTCCAGTATTCAAGACATTCACATTTTCAAAGAAGGACAATAAAATAAACTCCTGATTACACAATTTTGATGTGGTTAACAAAACTCTGAGAATTTCAACTAAATTGCAGCAAAATAATTGAACATTTGGATTTTATTACTTCATGGAGTATCTTTTCAACTTTCCTCCTTTCCTTTCCTCTTCTCAGTTAATGGAGAACCCTCGTGAACACGCATAGATCAGGAAATGGGGTTAGCTCTGGTATTCCTGAAGCTGTTCATAAATTTCTGTCATGTCCAGGTAAATATAAATTTCAAGCAGCGAATTCATTCCTTTCGGTGCAAGGGAAGTCTCGGTTAAAAAAGGGCTATTATCGAGATTCCAATTCGAGCCCTGCGGTTACTAGTCAGGAATGCTGTCTATTACGTGGGCGAGAATCCTTTATCTGAGATGCACGTGACCTGATTTTTGTCTTCCAATTCAACAGTCTATAGACCGGAATGATTTGATTTTTATCACTTGAATTAAGCCAACCAATATTCGTTCAGAATAATCTATACTAATAAAAAAAGAAACAAAGAAGCTCTATAGAGCGCATACGCATTGCACATTGCTTCTAGGTTTGTTCAGTTGATGTTTCTATAGATGGGTTTTATGCAAATTCAGCAGATGGTTTAGTTATAGATCGGGAAAAAAATATTTGATACAAGAGTTAAAAGAAACATTTATTTTGTGGGCAGGTGTGATTCCGAAACGAGGCTGCAGGCCGAGACCTACGAACGAAATTAAATTCTTCTAAACTGTGACTTTTAACACTTTTTAGACATTCCTGAATATTTATAGATATATTATAGATTATAACTATATGGTATTGTTTTACCTTTCTCATGGTCATGATGTTCATTGGGTTGCGATGTTCATTTGTCTTGTGTAGCATCAGTGTTGACAACATGACTTCCAGAAAACCACAACGTGCTGCATAAGAGAGGCAGTGGAAATAATGAAACGATGAAAATAACGCAACAAAAATTCAATCAATTAATTAATTGATTACAACTATTACCATTTCAAATAGTCATTCCTTGTGTGAAAGAAATGGGAATTGAATTATTTGGTACATGATTTACGATACATTGTCTGCTCTTGAAACAGTTGAAATAATTGCACTCTGCTGCTTGTAAAACTTCAACAGGTTCGGTATAGTCCATATTTACATTCAAATGAATCGCCATTTTATACATTATTTAACTGAAATTCATGGCATTCTTGAAAGAGGGGATTATCACATTCCTCAAGAGAACAAAGTTGGCGTTACCGGCCTGTTATAAGATTTTGAGCACTGAGCAAAAGAATTTTCTTCTGCGGTGATCTACTAAAAGACCCACTTTTTACTAACAACTGTGTAAAAACAAACTTCTGACACAGAATTCACTTATCTGCCTTAGGTGTCTAAATTCAAGTCATAGTTCGCGTGGTTTACCCAAATCTCTTAGCTGATTGATAGTTTTTCTTATTGGGTTATCCATTTCTTACGTTCTGTCAATATGTTACCTCCATTATCTCTCCTTATGCAGACTGGAACTATATTAAATCTGATGTTATCAGCTCATTCCTTTCCGTAAAAATTGGCCTAGTGGTTCGGAAGTATCTATGTGCGAGGTTATTTTTATGTAGATAAAATGTGTTTGGTTTTCTAAAGAAAACATTGCTTCTCTTCGGTCAAAAATATCCTAAATGTACAGACTGGAAGAGTAAATTGAATAGATTTTGAACATGGTTGCCTGTATATTGAAAATGGTCAGCGTTCTGGCTTTACAACACGGAGATCCCGGGTTTGATTACTTTTTGGGAACTTCTGAATGAATGTCCTATGAACTCAATAGTGTGGAAGTGTGAAGTAGAAATGAATGTGTGTTTAACTGCAGAAATTAACAAAACTAACCCACAATTCGAGTGAAGTTTCTCAAGCAAAACCCCACTTAATGGCCGTAGAAGTTCAAGTTTGTATAAACGAAGCAGTTATAACAAATGTTCAGCGTTCTTTCACAGACAGTGATGGGACATTTAACAGTCATGTGCCACCTCTAGCAGGTGAGATAGTCAGTCATGCTTGTGTGGTCAGTCTGTCACATAGTAGAATGTGCGTCGAGCTTCATATTGCCGCGAATGTGTTACTACAATGCGTGAATAACTTTTGATAGAGAACTCCTTGGTGTGATTTGTTAAGCATTGCCTTACCGGTATTTTCTTTGTCATTCTCCAAATTTTTTCACTATGTCTGTGATCAAAATAGCTGTTGTGATTAAAAGCAGCAACTATAGTACACTGTGTTCTGACAAGCCTTTCGTTTATAGTGTGTTTATAATTTGAATACCGTGAGAGGGATTAAAAGGCATTTATACAAAAAAGTGTGGAAATCATTACAAACATGTAGTTAAAGGTTACCCATTTCCGAAGTATTCGTTGTTACGTAATTAAAGTTTTCTCAGTTCAAATATTGTGCTGCGATATCTGTGAAGCATTCTTTACAAATAGGCAATTCTTTGGTTGTTCAGCACGGAAGTTGTAGCCCGCTTCGGCAGCATGGTGGTAGCACGTCTGCCTCACGTTCAAGAGGTCCCGAGTTCGAATCTCGGTCAGGGTGAGTTACTTGGATAAGGTTTTTCCGGGGTTTTCCCTTATCCTGAATCACAAATGTCGGGTAACACTAAGCTCTAAGGACCCTGGACTCCTTCGAGCATCATTCCACCAATTCCATTCATCGTCGGATATGACTTAACGTTGCAGGACGTAAATTAAAAAAAAAAAAAAAAACTTGGCACATTTCAATCGGTAGCTCTGTGGTTTCTTTCAAGACTCGGTGATGAGGGTCCGTGGCTCCTTTCCTGGTTCTACGGTGGCGATTTTAAGTCGGTCCTATCCATCGCTGTCTGGTTAATGTGAATACCCTCTAGGCCTAACATGGTTCGGAGGCCACGGTAAAATTCTGTAGCTCAGAAATTGGTCCAGTCATCTCTGGGTGAAAGGAGTTACTTCCGAAGGTCATATCCAACTAGGCAACATTGAAAAAGGGAACATGTTGGTCTATTTTAGACACATACTAAATAGATCGCTACCAAATGTTTTTATTTTTAATTTTTTACGCCAATATCACCTCCCCGTAGGGGGAGGGATTCGTCCGTTTCAGCTACCAAGGTGCGGGCGCTGCGGACCCCTAGCACTCGTGGTACCTCTGACGTTACTAGAGGAACCTCGGGCCGAGCATGCCGAGCCCCTTCCGTAGGGGAGTCGTTCGGATTGAGTTGGACTCGAGGGGGCAGTGTGTTCCCGCCACCCATGGACAATTGGGTACCTCTGGCCAGGCCATCGGCCGCCCGGAGGGGGTAGAGGGTTGCCGCATAAGTCCCAGGAACTAGCCTGCAGAGCTAGTAGCTGGTGAGCTAGACACTGGCGGCCCTACCGAGGTTTTTGGTAGCTGGTTTATTAAGGACCGGCGCGTAAGTGGCGTATTCACTTCTGTCCTGTCTACCGTGTGCAGACGGGGGGCAGTTGATAAAATAGGTACTGTCCTACGGTAAATGGACCCGAGAGGCCCGGGTTCTGGTCCTACGGGGCCAAGACTAATGGGAGTAGATCCTCACATTTGCCCCAATATCACAATTTTTGCTTTTAAGTTTCCAGATATTTGTTTTCAGCTTTTATTATGCAACGGTATGACAGTAACTAGTATCCATTAAAACAGCCCTTTGCAAAGCTTTCCAACGGCATAAAAAAGGAACTAAATTAGATGTATTATACCTAAACCTTCATTTCAATGTCACATTGAACATTTCCAGACCATACGAAGCACAGGAAACGGTCTTAATTCGAGGAAAGTTTAGTTTTCCGTATTTATAATTTAGCCTAGTCATTTGACTACAAACGTAATTTTAGCTATAATAATCAAGTAAGAGGGAAGGTTTACTGCACCCCGGAGTAGAAAATGATTGCTGCTTCATTCCTGCATAACCTTTTGGTACGAAGGCAGTTTAAAACATTTTAATGCTGGAAATTTATGGAGTTGGTCGTATAACAGCGAGCCTGTATTAAGGGTAATGCTTGTGCTTTCATGAAGGGGAGCATTAAGCACTTCATCGCAGTAAAGAAGCGAGAAACCTAAAAAGTGGGTTCAGCCCTTTTGAAAGAATATTGCAGAGTTCGCTGTCCAGAAGGAAGCACCAAATTCATAGCGTGATTCTCTCTTTTCACGTTTTTTAGATTGACGCCCTCCAACGTATCGGACGATGATTGAAACTAGTCTCAAATGAACCCAGGGTCCATAGAGCTTAGTTATCTGCCATTCATCTTTCAGGATAAGGAAAATCACTGAAAAAAGAAAAACCCTTATCCAGATAACTCATGTTCGAGCCTCTTGAACATGAGGCAGGTTATTCATTCTTGTACAGTCTGTTCTTCTAAATACTTCATGTGAATCGAGACAAACATGTGCGGAAATTTTCCAATAGAAATTGGGAAATACAGTAGGTTTAAGGGACAATAAATATTTTAATAAATAGTCGCTATGTGACGACGACTTTGAAATTCCATTCCCTTTGCATGGCCAGAGCATAAAATAATATTTCAATAAAGTATAAGTATTTGACTTTCAAACCTGTAAGAAAGAATATCCAAAAACAATTATTAAAAACCCATTATTTATGATGCAAAGATTTTATCTTATGAGTAGATGTTTTCGAATTAATTAGAGCCAACTGAAAAATTCAATGCCACGGCCGGGATTTGAACCACGGATCTCCTGGTTTCCGTCCAGTCGCTCTAACCCCTTGAGCTACCATGGCCAACATGCCGACGCGACATTAAACTCTCCAATTGACTCATCATATTTTGCCCGGTAGACCACCGTAGAGTTCTCATATTCGAGATACACATTTGTGGCGACTTACTGTTGTAAGTATGAGGACTGTTCAATAATGAATGATCACTTTTTTTTTTTTTTTTTTTGACAATGTGCCTTTACTCATCCTCATTTTGTTGGCCCTTCTCAAAATAGTCTCCCCTGAATGCGATGCACTTGTCTCAGTGTTTCTGCTAGTCTTCAAAGACATGCTGGAAACCATTTTGTGAGAGATCCTTCAAAATCGCCTCCGCAGCCTTCACCACTGCTTCTGATAAAGGATAATGCCTCCCACGAAAGCGTTTCTTCAAGTTAGGGAATAGAAAAATGTCACATGGGGCTATATCCGGACTATAGGGAGGGTGAGGGATGCACTTCACGTTGATTTTTGCAAGATATTCAGCCAGCAACATTGGCAATATGCAGCCGCGCATTATCTTGGTGCAGTATCCAGCCTACTTCATGGAAATGTGGTCTTTTGCGCCTGATATGGACTTGCAATGTTTTCAGGACATCCTTGTAGTATTGTCCAGTTACTGATGTGTGTGCAGGTAGAACATGCTGATAAACCATTCCATGAATATCAAAGAATGAGATGACCATAACTTTACCAGCAGAAGCAACCACTTTTGCTGTTTTGGGTGTTGGTGATGAAGGAGATTTCCACACTGAGCTTTGCTGTTTGTTCTCAGGATCAAAATGATGTAGCCAAGTTTAATCAGCAGTGATTACGTTTGAAAGAAGCTCCGGATCTTCCTCTAACATCAACTTTAACTGCATCTTACCTTCATTGCAGCGGTAGGCGATATTGAACATGTCTGAACTTGCCTGGTTCTCACAGGCAGGAACCAGGAGTACCAAAAGTGAAACTACTACGGCGTGTTTGTTTCACATTAAGCTAACAGAATATAATAATATTGAATTTTAGTGCGAAAATTTATGATCGTAAAGAAATTATGATCATTCTTTATTGAACAGCCATCGTACTTATTACCAGGATTTTTATCACTGAATCTTTTAATGTTAAATTTATATTGAGGAATTAATCCTTAAAGAATTAATCCTTTTGAAGATATTACTCCGGTATATGGATATCCAAAATAAGTTTAACCCATGCATCATACACTATTTATTAAAACAGTCTCGAATAGTTATAGATTTGATGGATTATATATAGATATATGGTATTGTTTTATATTTCTAATGGTCATGAAATTCATCGGGTTGTGATGTTCATTTGTCTTGCGTAGCATCAGTGTTGACAACATTACTTTTAGAAAACCACAACAATTTACATAAGGGAGGCAGTGGAAATAATAAAACGATGAAAATAACGAAACAAAAGTTAAATTAACGAATAGATTACAGCATTTTCCATAGTTATTCATATTTTTGAGAAAACTGAAATGTTGATTGTGACATTTTATTTAACTCAGGTTCTCGGCCTTCATGGATGAAGCGATTGTTATTTTTTTTTTTTTAATTTAAGTCTGCCCCAACGTTAAGCTATATCGGACGGTGAATGAACTGTGTGAAATGATGCTCAAATGAGTCCAGGGTCCATGGAGCTTAGAGTTACTCGACATTCGTCTTAAAGAATAAGGGAAAACCCCGGAAAAACCTTATCTAGGTAACCCACCCTGACCGAGATTCGAACTCGGGACCTTTTGAACGTGAGGCAGACATGCTACCGTCTACGCTACCAAGGCGGGCAAGCGATTGTTATATTCCGCAAGGAAACAAATTTGGCATTACCGGCCACCACAAGCTCAAAAGGTTTTGAGCATTGGGAGGGGGGGGGGGAAACCTACTTTTAACACATTCGTGAACTACTGAAAGACCCCCTTCTAGAATCAACGGTCCTAAACAGTTACTTTATATAAACTATCAGCATTAACGAGATTATATTTTTGTACAGTAAGATTTTGTCTATCATTTAGTTTATCATTTATGCAGAAGTGATCCAGAATGAAGAGGACTTCTGAAGAATACAGCATGTGCAATTCATGTATCATAAAAATATCATAAACGTGTATTTGTTGATAGAAAGCGCTAAAGATTTTGAGAACGTCTTTTTTGAAACAATTTCAAAGAAAGTGTTAAAAGAATATGTTCTCCAACGTAAGCCATTTCGGACGATAAATGAAATGCGTGAAATAATGCTCAAATGAGCACAGGGTCCATAAAGCTTAGTGTTACTAGAAATGCATCTTTCAGATAAGGGAAAACTCTGGAAAAAACCTTAACCAGGTGACTCACCCTGGCCGAGATTCGAACTCGGGACCTCCTGAAGGTGAGGCAGACACGCTACCATCTGCACTACAGAGGCGGGTTCTGTATAGGAACAGCATAATTCGAGAACGAAAAGTAGGGGTTAAATACCAAACTGGTAAGTCGTAAGTGATAGACAAAAGTTACTAAAAAAAAAAAAGCCCGCCTCGGTAGCGTAGATGGTAGCGTGTCTGCCTCACGTTCAAGAGGTCCCGAGTTCGAATCTCGGTAAGGGTGAGTTACCTAGATAAGGTTTTTCCGGGGTTTTCCCTTATCCTGATGGACGAATGTCGGGTAACTTTAAGCTCCATGGACTCCGGACTCATTTGAGCATCACTTCACCCGTTTCATTCATCGTCCGATATGACTTAACGTTGGAGAATGTAAATTACAACAACAAAAATGTTACTAAAAACGTAAATCTTGTTAACTTAAACTATATACACCAAATTATTTGGGTGGAGTTAACAAGTTATAAGACATTCATTGTTCTTGGTTTGAAATTTCAAAAACTGTACCTGAAAGCGAAAGTCGCCTTTCGTTTTCCCCTTTCTGGCCATCCAAAGAGAACAGAATTTAAAAGCTAATTACTTAGGGACCAGCTGTTTGACTATCTCAAACTTACTGTGTTCTATTTCCTTTGTATCTGCCAGAAAATGTGTAGTAAAATTATTTCTAGAATAAAATATTTTAAGGGTTAAGTCATGCGAGAGGAACATTTGTTTGCAGAGCGACAGAAGTGGTTACATATTCTGACGGAAACAGTAAGTTAACCACTGTAGTTGGAAACAGCATGCATGTTTACAATGTACACATTCACTGCAGCAGCTGGCCTGGGAAGGAGCAAATAGTTCCTTTACCAGGAAGAAGGGACAAGACAGTTCGCAGCTGCAGGCAAAAGTTGGCATTTGGGGGCAAGGGGAAACAGATTACATTTTAAATCTTGCAGTGTAATCGATTCGACAGGGGATTTTACCGGAATTTAAAATGTTGAGACCGCCTCTTATCTTAGAGACACCTATGGTTGGTAAAGGAAAATTGCATTTCTCCCAAAAAAATCTATATAGAATTTACCTGGTTTGATAAAGATTCCTGTCTATTCCCACCCTATGGCTTAAATTCCCGATTCCTTGCATTTAAATACAAAAAAGGCCAATAGTCCCAAAAGTACCTAAACGACACATGAGAGTATAAAAACTGAATAAACACAAACATATTTGAGTAAGACATTTTAAAGGTTTTTCAGTCCCCTCCATAAACAAACTTTATATCCAAAGTTTTGCTTGGCCCTTTTATTTCGTCAAAAATGATTCTTAAGGATTTCGTTATCATTTGGGAGTTTCTAAAGGCAAAATGATCGTCTTAGAATTTCATTAAAACTGATGGTAAAGTCTTCATTCTTTCCAAAATTTCTATATCAGGGAAACCAGAGGAAGCGGAATACCTAGTATATACGAAAAGTATGGAGTTCTTTCAGTTTTGGAATTTACGTTTTGCAACTTTTTTTGAGTTAGGTAAGAGGAAGGCATTGTGGAATACCATTTACGTTTCTAAAAAATTGGCGGTAGAGCAACTGCCTGCCGTGCTGGCAGTCCCGGGTTCGATTCCCGGCGGTGGGGTGAGTTTTTTTCTTCGACCATAATAACTCATCTTCCCCAGGGTCTGGAAGTATGAAAGAGTGCGAATGGTGGTGTGATCTAATGTTTAAAACCCAACGAATACGAGTTAACACCTTCGAGATGTTCTAAAGGAGAACGGCCGCCGGTATGACCATTACAGTTAAAGGCGGGGTATAAATGAAGGGTAAAAACCCTTAATTGGTTTTTAAATAAAAATCGACGAATCAACATGCTATAACTAATTATGATGAACTGTCACTTGTAAAAAAAAAAAAAAAATAAAAAAAAATAAAAACCCTTCTATTCATTTTGTTATAGAAAAAATGTATTTACAAAACCGTTACAAATGGAGGTTAATATGAAATAGTCCAGTATTATGAAATAGGTGGCTTAAAACATTGAAGAATTAATTTGATTTCATTACACATGAAACCTGATTGGTTTAAAATAGACAAAGCATCAATAAACAAATTATTACAGGCCTAGACCATATGCTAAGTCTAGATATAATAGAAAAATAGGTTTTGTTTGCATTTCAATGAATTTAATTTTTTTAAATATACTTTGGTATTAAATTATACTATATTTCTATTTATATAACTAATAATTGTTTAACTACTAATATTATAATAAAAATCATTTTAAATTTATTCTATTTAGTATATTTTGCACGGTTATATGGAACATTATATTTTTAAGTCGGTCATTAAGAAATGCCTGGTATTCCATAATACCCGACACAATGAACATTTAAAGCAACGTACAAAATATTGTCAGCTAAAAAACCGACCTCAGTAAAACAAACTGCAATTCCTTTAGTGTACCTTACACTTAACATAAATGTTCAAGTCACATGCATATTAGTGGGTTGAAATGCTTAAAAATTTGCCTATAAAAACTTTTGAATATTATAAAACACAATTATTCTGTAGCTAGTGAAATGACAAGCTGTCAACTCTCACTGCAGTGCATCGTGGGAGTCCTTGACTATTTCATGGCACTCCCACATGATAGCAGTATCAAACAGATCTGAAATCTTGGTATTCCATATTTCCCGACTAATCTATAATACCCTCCTCTCCGCTACTAACTGGTTACAACATATTGCCACGCTGAAGTTCACATCGTCTATTCGCGATAAATAATTATCTTCTTAATTTAGTCCTTAAATTTCACTCTTGTTTGTGTTGTGGGATGATTAGATTTTAAAATTTTGAAGATGTATTGGATGTATAAAGGATTGAATTTCCTCCTTACAGCTTTTCTCCAGTGATGCATGAGAAATCTCATTCTCTGGGTCGCTGTCTCGAATGGATGCAATACTTTAATCTCAGTTTACTAAAATTGTGATTCTAAAGCTTTTTTGTTGATAATCATTTACTTGAGAGCACCAAATACAAAATAAGATAACGCAATTTAATACAATAACTCTAACACGTTCACCTCCGCGAAGTTCACTCGAGTGTTTCTGGGAAGTTGATTTGTAGCAACCGTGCATTTCTTTATATAGTCAAAACTCAGTCACCTACGAGGGGTGATCAACAAAGACAGTCTGATTTCTGGACTATTCTTTGTCAGGTCCTTGAGAATCGCCTCACTTTTCTTGAGCACTGCTTCATAGTTCTCAAATCGAATACCCCTAAGCATTGCCTTCAGTGGTGGGAATAAAAACAAGGTCACAGGGTGTAAGATCAGGGCTATAAGGTGGATGTAGTACACAGGTAATGTTGAATCGAGCTAGAAACTGCATGACTTGATTTGCGACATGAGGCTGTGCATTGTTATGATGAAGTAGTAGTAGGCTGTTGTAACAGTAGTGTGAGGGGGAACTGCATGCTGGTAAATCATTCCATTATAGTAAAAAATGTGATCACCATCACTTTCCTTGCAGATGGAAAAACGTTTGCCTGTTTTGTGTTGGAGAATCTGGCGATTTCCACATTTTGCTGGCTTGTTTTTCTTCAGGATCATAATGATGCAGCCATGACTCATCACCGGTGATAATCGAATCTTATGGGTATTTGATTTGAGAACTCTGAAGCAGTGCTCAAGAAAAGTGAGACGATCCTCAAGGACCTGACAAAGAATGGCCTGCAGCATGTGTTCAGGAACTGACAGAGACGCTATAAAAAGTGCATTGAAGTAGGTGGGGGCTTTTTGAAAAAGATCATGTAAACATTGAATTGCAGTACAAATTTATTATTTCATCTTGACAGAAATCCTGCGCGGTAGGGATGAGTAGCAACTGTGGTGGGGATAGTGCACCTATCGCCACAATGCGTCACACACGTAAGATTCCTAGAGAGGAGTGCGGTGACAAGCTGTCTTAAAAAAAAAAAAAAAAAAAAAAATCTCACTCTCGAAGCCAGTATTGCAGCTCTTATAAAATAAGTTATAATTCTTACTATGGTAGTAATCTCCACGCTTTTCTTGGATCTTAAATAGTACATAGGCATTTGGAACAAAGCCCTGTTCTCCTCCAGCAGGCATGATAACCAACTGTCGGCCTTTCGACATCGCTGCAGAGTCACTGTAACGAATTTCATTCCAGACATATGGTCTAGTATGTGTTGCATTGATATAAGTTTCAGCCATATAAACTATATAAACTTCACTGTGATATCTCTGAATATTTCGTAAATACTTAAGCCTTTTTGCCCGTATGGTAAGATGTTCGATTAAAATTTGTCTGTCACACTTTTTTTTTCCATATAAACCCTAACTTCAAAGTATCTCTTCTTAATGTTCAGAAACTGCCTTGGAAGTCAATAGAATATTGAAGCTTCGTAAGCACTTTCTTCAGAGTTGGTCTTTGTTTTTCTGTGCTTTAAAATTATTCACATTTCGTCTAACTACTTCTGAATTAAAACATCCAAATTAGATTTTGTGCACGTCCTTAATCTTTGTTTACTGGGCGTAGAGAAGGACGTTGTTGCACTGGCACCAATGTTTTTTTCTTTCCTTAACTCTCCTAAACTGCTTTCAGACATAAATGTTGCCTCAGATGCCCTTTCCCAGATTTTTATAGCAGACCCAGACCATTGTTCCTTTTTTTATAAATCTATAGACATTGGTTATTACTTCTCGTGTTTTTAAATGTAGCACCTTATTTCCTAATGTGCTGCTAGGAGGTGTCGTTTCTAAATGCTCTCTTGGAACCAGGAGACAAGCACATTTTGAAACAAGCTGTAGTGTTAACGAGTAGCTCTGCTCTTGTTTACTCGCTCGCAACTGATACGCAACTGACCTGCCCTCCCTTCCAGCTGCAACTATTCTGAAGTGGACTTGTCCAGATACCACTGCGCATCGCTCTCCATCTGTCAAGATATAAAAATACATTAAAAATAAAAGTCTGTCTTTGTTGATCAGCACCCGTATATACATATCTTGTTTGTCTCTTATTCACAATTTCACTTCTACATACATAATATAAACATTACATCACATTTAAGCATTCTTCCTCCGTTTTTAAACTCTTAATAATACTACCAAATGAATAAACAATATGTACTTATTTTTGGGCCAAACAAAAATAACCGCTTCAACATGTAAACGTTTGAAAATGAGCAATTTTTATATCTGAGGTCGTAAGTAAAGGGCAGCCCAGGTAGAGTCTGTCTAGAGAACGCGAGTGCAGTTAGCCCCTCAAAGGAAACTACTCTCCCGCCCACTAATGACCCTCATAAATCTATCTCCACAATTCAGAAATGGAACACCGTCGTTGAGGATCAATAGCAACCCTGATTTTCTCGAAGTGGCAGTCGCATGTCTACTCCACGTGGAGTCTCAGTTGCCAAAGTTCCAACTTCCAGTTGAGCTGTTTCATTACATGCAGAAATTCGTTATCATGATGTGGAGACCGTGGGAGAGAAATGCAGTGGTAAATGCAGTAGATTACTTTCAGTCAAGTGAAAATAATCAGTGATGACAATAGTGTGAATAACTGGGCCGAGTTATATTGCTGGAAAAGCCTCAAAAAACAAAGTTATAACGGGAACTGTTTCTAAGCAAATTCAAGCACTTGTTTTGAACACGCACACACACATATAATATATATACTATATATAATATATATTATATATAATAATGTGTGTGTGCTGACAAATAATCTTGGTAAGGGGTCATGCAATGAACATGATGATAAATTCTGAGTATTCACATAAATACAGTAAGAATTATTGTGACGAAAGGAATACCCAAGACGCCATTCAAGTATGAAAACAAAAGGAAACGTTTCTCTAAAGTTGATAATTTCACATGCGATTTAATTCGTCGAGAAATGTATAGATTCTATGCAAAAGGGAGAGCGCCCACCTTAGACGAATTGGTTGCACATTTGCAAGCAATTTCTCATTTTCCTTATGGGCACTGCACTTTGCGCGGCCTCTTAAAGGAGCTGGGTTTCAAATACCGCACTTCGAATAAGACAAGGGTTATTATGGAATCCAGTAGAATTGTATTTGTCAAAACTAAGGAAGTTTCGCAGTACGATACATATAGTCAAAACTAAGCAAGTTTTGCAGTAATAGACAAGATAATTTATTTAGACGAAACCCCGCACGATACCTATGACGTATCGAGAAAGGTGGCAACCTTGCAGAAAGGTCTGTGTTATAAAACGATTATAAGGGATCGTCAAAGGCAGCGGCCGACGTGCACATGAGTTAACTAAACAGACTCTAGACAATTGTTTTTTCTGTTGTGCGCGGGGTGTTACGCTCTCTGGGGGACTAAGTCGGGGACAATAGCACATTGCAGCATTAATAGATCTATTGTAAGTTGAAAGTCCAGTCTTAATTTAATTTTTTCAGATAAGGCCAAAGTTCATAATAGCAACGTTTTCCTTACAGCTATTTCCTGGATTTCAGAATTTTGGCAATGTGTTTCCTGAGTTACCCGGATTTAATGTGTTATTACGGAACCTCGTAATTAGTATAAGGACGTCTTATATCACTAAGCGTATTCTAACGCGCTTCTGTTGTGCTGGGGAAGATATTAGTTTGAGCTATTTGGCTGGCTGACATGTTTAATATTCACTCCACATGATAGCTGCATGCTTCCATTGCTGGGAAGCCACAATTTAGTGACGTTTAATGAGAAAATGGGACCAGAAAGCTGTCCGTGGTCGTAGAACACATGGTTACGCTTTTATTCTCGTGTCCATTTTGAAGTATGAAACATAACATGCTCTCAGAATCAGCCAAATTAAACGAAAAAAAAAAAAAAAACGTATGTTGTATTTATTGATATGACTTTTTCTACTCCTCTTCCACAATATACTTTTACAAAAACGTATTCTTTTATCTAATTCTTGTTAGTGAAATTATCATATTTGTCACTACATATTCATGATTTGACCGAACAGATTTGTATTAAAAGAAAGACGACAGCGCTGCGCATTTTTTATTATGGAAAGGGGCTCAAAAACAGATTTAACCTTCGCTGGACGTTGTAATCCCTTGACGGATTACAATATAGTAAAGCCAAATACGTACTAATTTAATACGATATAATATATCTTAGTTCTAATTGCGTTTTCCTTTTGTTTTACAATCTGTTATAAGGACGGAAAATCTTAAACAAAATAGCAACGCAGACTAACGTTTCGAAACGTATGATATTGTCACCGTCTGGTATTGTGCTGCTGCGACAGGCCGGAGCTGAACGCTTGCCGAGAGAGAGACAGAGAGACTCCGAAACGTTCTGCCCATTGTTGCGGCCGCGAAAGTTCTCGCAAGGTCTGCGGCTCTCTAGAAACAATGGCTGGGGAGGTATAAATACCGGCAAGGTGTTAGAAGCGGCAGTTGTTTGTTGGTTATTGCGACAGTCGACGATTGAAGTGTTCCGCAGTGATTTCTTTCATTTGTTTTCGTGCAGCAAAACACCGAGGCAGCCGAATGTCAATTGTACATCTTTTTGCTGCAGCCAAAGCTGTTCTCAATATCTGCAAATTAGATTTCCGAATCTACGTAACCCACGCAGTCACAATATTTAAAACATGATACCGAAATTAAAGGATTGCAATAAGTAAAGAATCGTGATGGATTTCAAAGAAATCGTGTATCTTTGTTACAACACGTGCAGGGGCAGGAGGTTGAGTTGTGTAACAAAAGACACGGAAGAAACAGAATTCTCAGTGGGTAGCACTTGACTCCGTTTGAATATGTATTTTTCGGACCCTTAATAATGGCATGACTGAGACTAATAATCACAGTGGACAAAATAGTCACAAAGGAGTTTTAGGGTGAATAAAGGGCTTCAAGAAGTGAAAGTCACAGACACATGCAGCTATGTGGGAAGACAGTCCGCGGCTGGCAGCCGATTAAGACGGTCCTCTAGTTCTGTTTTGGGCGACAGCAGAGCAGAAGCAACTCTGAACATTGATATATCGGTAACCCTTGGTCGGCAACTTCGAGAATGATGTGATAAGAAAAAGAAGCAGTCATTAAACCAGTGGGAAAATTGCATTCCAGTGTCATTAGAACCATCCTTATACATACCCACTCATACCCTGAGAGTACTTCTTTGCTCATACCCTGCGCTACCCATTTTTCGTTTCAAACATATGGTAACCCGTTCCGCAGGACCGACCAATGCGTGAGAACTGAGAGGTCACCGGGAAATTTATGGTCAGATGCGCACTAAAACACCTAATAGACGCTGAAAATGTTTACCTTGTGCTCTCAAACATCAGAGCATATCTTGTTAAAATATAATTGCTCACTCCCTTAAGCTCAAAGGAGGAATCCCTGTTCTAACCCTTATATATTACAGGACATTGGTGATAACTTAATGCAAGAAGCCTCACAGAATCCTGCTGCTAACCTTAGACAAGTGAAAGATTTGTTACGATTTGTTGTCTGAGAGTAAAAATGTAAATACTTCCCAGCGACTGTCGATTGTTTCCCGCAGTAGAGATGGCCCACGGAACAGGTTACAATGTTTTAAAGACTCTATGCTAAAGCATTTCATCCCGCGCGTTCTTGTTTTGTTTTAACAATTGTATATCTGGTGCATCATCGTCTGTTTTAGGGACTTGAAAATCGGGTCGCTTTAGTCATTAATATAAATGATTCGGATTCATTGCAATACTTGAAGGATTGCAGAGAATTTACACGACCCTATCTTTCTCTTCCAGACAACATACATTAAGCATTTTTCTACGTCACAAAGTTTGCAATTATTGAAAGAATGAAAATATGCAATGCCTCTATAGCAGCATTCTTCTTTCATTAGGCAACTTTTATTTCTATACTCTACACCAGAACTTGTAGCACTGAATTACTTTTCTGTGTTATTGACAGTGGTTTATGTGTATATAGTCGTTCATTCACTTGTACTGAAGAGAGAAAAACACGTGCCTCTAATTTACGATTTGCTTCTGTAGGTCTTTTGCTAACATGATTGGGAGTAGGACTTGGGAGTAGTTATAATAATGGAAGGTTGCTATGTTGCAGAAATTTGTTGTAGAGTTTTGTAACTTATCGGAAGTGCATATATTTGGAACATTATGGGGTGTTGTAGAGCGAAGTTAGTTATATACCATTTGCAAAATAGTGCTTTTTTAAGATAAGATAAGATGCTTTATTGTCACATACGCTTACAGATAGTGAGTAAAAACTCAGTAAACAGGTGACTCGTCAACAGTAGAAAATTTAAAATAATAATAATAATTACACAAAATAACAATAACACTAATAATATAAATACTAATAATACAAATAATATAATTACTAATAATATCAATACAACTATATACAAATATTGTTATAATTATGACATGCCCTTGGAATAATATTGTCAGAATATTAGAATTACAAAATGACAAAAAATTTCATTATAATTCAATTTTATCATCCATATATTCAATAATCGAGTAGTAGGCTTTGTCCATTAGTAGGTTATTTATTGCTTTATTAAAGCATTTGAGGTTTTTCATTTCACGGATTCTTACAGGTAATTTATTATATATTTTTATTCCTGCATATTGTGGGCTTTTTTCATACAGTGCTAATCTGTGCATGGGTGGTTTTAGATTATTTTTATTTCTCGTTCCATGATTATGTTGCATTTGTGAATTATAAATTGTATCAAAATTTGAATGGATGTATTTATTTATTTCATACAGGTATTGGGATGGTAAGGTTAATATCTTCAGGTTTTTGAACAGGTTTCTGCATGAAACTTTTGGTCTTGATTGAGTCATTATCCGAATTATCTTTTTTTGACTTTTAAAGATCGTTTCCCATCCCGTAGAGTTCCCCCATAGTATTATTCCGTATGTCATCAAAGAGTGGAAGTAACTGAAGTACACTATTTTTCTTGTTTCGAGGTTTGTTAATTTAGTTATGCAGCTCATATTGAAGGATGCACTGTTTAATCTTTTGGACAAATAACGGATGTGATCATCCCATTTTAATTGTTGATTTAAAAAAATACCCAAAATGTTTGAGTTTTCTGTAGGATTTATAGCATCAGTTGTGATAAACCTCTCAGAATTCTTTCCTTGAGTGCTGAACTGCATAACTGATGTTTTGGAGGTGTTAAGTTTGAGGCCGTTACTCGTGAACCACTTCTGTAGGCGAGTTATAGTTTCACTTAAATTGGTTTTTAACTCCTCTAGGTTGTGCCCATTGAGTAAAATGGAGGTGTCATCAGCATACATAATTGTTTTCCCCTTTATGGAGTTAGGTAAGTCATTTGTGTAAATTATATACAGTAGGGGTCCCAAGACACTTCCTTGTGGGACTCCTGTTTTTATTTGTTCCCAATTTGATTCAACAGTTCCCTTTAGATTATTAATGACTGTTTTCTGTTTACGACAATTAAGATAATTTTGAAACCAATTTAAAGCAACGCCCCTTATGCCATAGAATTCTAACTTTTTTAATAATATATCATGGCAGACGCAATCAAAAGCTTTAGAATTATCACATATCAGAACTGCTGTTTGTTTCTTATCTATCATTTTAGAAGCATCATTTACCAAGGTAGTTAGGGCTGATATTGTTGAGTGCTTTTCCCGGAATCCATGATGTGAGTTACTTAACTTGGTGAATTAGTGTTTTGAAAGACGTATATAATATTTTCCTTTGGTAGTGAAACGCCATTAACAATGAACGTAAGACCTTTGATCGCCACGACATGGGAACTAAATTGTTTAGAAACTCTATACAAAGAAATAAACAAGCTTCAAGAGGTATCGAAAGGCCATCCTATTTACCGCAGCCTTGGACTGAATGCGAATTGACGGCCCCGTATTTCTTCTTCCGGTGGTGTTGCGTAAGGTTTCAAAGTCGATCTGTAGACGGTGTCAGCAGATTCCTCCATGATCCTTGTTTATACAGTATATTCTATTTTGGGACATGTTTGTCAATACTGTTCAATGTCTCATTAATTTGAGACAACAGTATGAATAAATGCCATAAACATTCATGTACCTACACATTTTAATAAGGGTCGTGCTTAACCTACGTGCTCTGGGTTGTCATTCAAGAAGACATTCAAGAAGCTATTTATGTATCAAGTACCTAAAGCTTTTGCATACGTGGTGCATACAATTTTGTTAAAAACTCTGAAGTTATATACGATTAAATAAATGTAAGTACTTCGTAAACTAAAAGAAAGTTCAGTCATTTGTTTAAATATTCTCATAGGCGTCTGAATTTTACGCAATGAATCGCCTCCTAGGAAGCGTGGACAGTACAAGATAGGGATGTAGATGGCAGTGCTTAGTCTGTTCCTCGTTGCTAAACAAGGAGCTTGTACCCAAAAAGGAAGAAAAATATAGAAGAAAATCTAAGGAAAGTATATTTTTGTGAGAATGTGTACTAAAAATCTATTTTGACGAATTCTGGATGCCTAAAAATGAAAATTTTCTAAATTATGCGCAATTAATTAAATTATGTATCCACGTCCATTCTATACTTTTTGTCGATCCCTATAAAAATGTTAAGTATTTCAAATTAAAAAGGAAATTAAAATAATTGAAAATATGGAAGATGCAATTTCATGAAAAATGACTCACCAGAGATAACGAGTATAATCATACGAGCTGTGCTTTATGAAAATCCTTAGTTATATCGTTGGCAGACGTGGTTTATAATGGCGTCTGCGTGCATTTTCTAACATGCTCCATTCTATCATCCGTCGACTCGCTCATTAGGCAGAATATTATCCTAGATATCAATTTGCTGTCAAGCCGGTAAAACCCACAGGCTTAAAATCATTTAATATTTTACTCCATTATCGTAATGATGAAACGCATCTGATATTGGAAATCAATGAGAAATCGTATCAGTTTATGCAGCAGCCTCCCGACTGGCATTACTACAAGTACATCAGCATTTATTGAATTATAGCAGCAGATCCCCTAGAGATATTTCGATAATCGTTCAATCTAACCACAGCTCTCATTAATTATTAATGCAAAAGCTTCGCCAGAAAAAACCCCAGGCTATGACGAGCACAGCGTTTCACTTTTATGTTGATGTAATGGAATTCGATGAATTGGTAGTTCCCTCAGTAACTCAGCGCATATTAAGTCTAGCTTTTCATAAATTAGTGTGTCGAATTAAAGTTAAGAATAACATAAGGGAAGCACAAACATTTAATGAAGATGTGAGAAAGGGATTAAAAGTCTTAACGCCACAGGGAAGGCAATCATTTTGAAAACACCTGAGATCGAGTTGGATAATTGGAGCCCAAATGTTGGACATAATACTTTTTTCGTTGAATGTTAATATATCAAAAGTTGTGTGGATATAATCATGTTTAGAGGTATTTGGAAGGGATATAACCAGAGGCAAGATTTTGTGGTGACAATTATTTATAAAATTTGCATTAATTTTAATTGGTGGTGTGTATGTGTGTGTGTGTGTGTGTGTGTGTGTGTGTGCGTCCGCGCGCGTGTGTGTGTGTGCGTGCGCGTGTGCGCGCGTGCCATAAATTCACGTTAATTTCGCGCAAATTTTCGGGAAGAATTAAATGAGTAATGACATGGCTGAAATGAAAAGTAACAGGCAACTAGAGTAGCACAACTGTTAAAACCCCTTTATTCCAAATTAAAATATTTTATTTGAAATCAGCAGACGGTAGTTAACATGAGTAAAATAAAATATCAAACATCAGAGAACTGCAGCATACAAGTTGTGATATTTTCGCTTTTTATACTTGTTCTGTTGTCTGTCACAACTAAGTTATGTAGAGAAAAATCTCTCACTGTCAGTGTTTGGCATCGGCAACCAAAGACATTGAAGGGACTTTTCAGAAATAATTGCGGTAAGAATCAGCTTTTGCCGTCAATGCCATGAATACATCTAATCTGTTATCGTTACCATCATGGCTTTGCTGTTCAACAATGCCACAAAGCTCTTTGTAACAGAGAAGCAAATTAGGATCACAAGTAATACCACTGATTTTAAATGCATTTAGTTGTTTAAATGATGCCATTACATGATTTAAATCACCTATACTTGATTTAGTAACTAGTCTAGAAGGCTCAAACAAATGATCTAAAGCTTTTATGGTTATTACATCAGTTTCTTTTGCTGTAATGGAGTTCAATTTAGACAAAGTCATAGGACAGCAAACTTTTAGATTCTCTTCTGCTTCTCTGACACTGGGATCCGTGATACGATCTACAAGTGCGCTTACTCTGTTTCTAAAGTGATCACTCTCTAATATTTCATATTTGGCTCTCAGAGAGTTACTTCGCGAAAAAACAAGAGGGCCACAGGTTTTTGTTTAGATTGAAATTCTAATATTGGATCTGTTATCTATCTGCAATTTTTAGAAACAAATGTTGCCTGTACTTTTACAATATTGCAGCATTTGATATCGCAAAAATGATCGTTGAAAAAATTTTGCGCAGGAGCTGAAAGCTTTTCTTTTTTAGAAAAGAACTCGACAATTGCTTCAAAATAGCTGGCAATGTACACTACTGAATTGAACCAGCTATACCAGCCTGCCAGTTCATGCAGTGGGAACAGTTAGCTTCTTAATCAGGGTTTTTCAGTGAGACATTGTATTCATTTTTGTAACTTTCGGGCATTTCGGAATACATTCTTAAGCCATGAGGGACAATATTTTCAAGTTAATGTATTGTCAGAGAGTAGCTTCCAAGAAGTTCAGTACCTTCTCAGTACCTCAGTTTATTGTTGCACCGCTTAGTTGTTATTTCAGTGCGCATGATGTCACTATTGGCTTTATGAAGTGTTAAATTTTATCTTGCTTTCGTTAAATTTGTAAACATTTTTTCATGACTTCTAGCTTCATGCTATGAAGACAGGAATGTTAAATTAAAAGTTATATTTTTTGCAATTTGTAATAATTTTCTATACAGACTAAAAATAGAAATTTTCTATTTATCGCTAAAAAAAATTATCAAAAAAAAAAAAAGAACAAATCGCGAAAAAATTGCTAAAAACAAAAACTCTTTGCCTCTGGATACATTCGATTAAATAAATTCCGTCGTTCCGATATTAAATAAATGCACAGGAAGTCATTTATATAAGCCGTTTTAATTTTTAACAAGTTGGCTGCCAGGTCTTTATTAACAAATTTAAATTAGGTCTAAATATTGACTTATTTTCAAAGTTTTTTATGATGTGAAAGAGTTCTTAGTGCTTGAATCCTGTGATGTAAGATTCTGGTGTTACCCTGTCATACGGGATTCTGGTCTCCAGTAATTTAGGACTTTTTAGTGTAAAACCAATTGTTTAACCATGTTATCCTTTTATGTAAATGTATAAGTTGTATATATTTCTATGTAAATTACTTTTATAAATCAAGTCTAAGTCTATTTTAATAATGTATTACCTGATGACTAATAAATATCTTATATTTTAAACCTAATTATTTTGTCTTACTTTTTTTTAACTACAAACGTTTTTGCCTTTTTAAATCAGCATTTTCAGTTTTTCGATTACATTTAGAGAACTCTAGATGATACACACCACTTGAACATTCTCGAATTTATTGTATGTGGATTTATTTTATAAACTCTCGCTATGGAATAGAATGTAAAGCTTATTTGCCATTACTCTCACTTCAATTGCTGCTCCAAGTAAAATGCGATACAAACTTGAGTTGCGAGACCTTGAATGAACCAGTTACCCCCGCACAAGCGCGGTTTAAGATGCCGAGCGAAAGCAGGCCCCAGCTGCGGAGACACGATATATGGATGACCCAGTACTAAGGGTTCAGCATCTGTCAAAGAGATTAGTCAGTGTCCGGAAGTACTACAAGGAAAACATTTGAATGAGGAGTGATTATCAGTTACTGTATCGTAACGTTTAATTACGATACTTCTTTCAAATATTCAGCTTCGAAATATAATTCTTAAAAATTGTAATCAAGGCACCATTTAAAAGAAAATGTGTAATCGATGACACATCATATAAGCCAAAATTTCACACAGCATTGGGTATTTTTATCGATCTTAAGCATTCATTATGCTTTGGTTCTCTGCCTCGGAATTCGCCCATCGATCCCATCCCTAGGGCGGGATGCGGATTTTAAGTCCCACGTATAGGACTGGTGAAGAAATCGAGGAGCTACTCTAGGCAGCGAACCCTGGTCTAAAAAATCAAATTTCCGGCTGGGGTTGCCGTGATGCTGATCATATCTCTTCCTATCGGATGGATGATCGCCCACCTCTCCCTTGCGTATGTGGACGTGAGGTCGGATTCGGATTTGCAGCGGGATCAGGCCTGCTAGCGGGCTGTTACGCCATGGATTACGTTTTTAAGCATTCATTGTTCATTTGAAACTTTTCAGTCAAAGCAATCTGCAGAGAATTGATTAGGGTTTTATGAAATGTCTATCCAATGGTTCAAAACTATAGGAGGAGAAATGGTTTCCGAATAGCCATCTACCTAGGATTCAAAGAACTGTTCCATAGTTCTCAGTTTCAAGTGTTAATTTTGAACACGTTAATAAGTAGTACATGCTAATGCTGGCCGTCTATGAAGACTAATACCTCCGGCGATTGTGAAGCCGATTATCAGAAACGACCGGGTGAAGTTATCAGACAGTGGTTCAACAGGATCCTCATGAGGTCGCCACTGCTGGTGATTCTGCGTGTTTTGTGGTGTGTTGACGGCATCTTCAACAGACAACATGCACCACTGGTTCAATGGAAATCAATATTGGATCCCTCCGTTGAGGTAAAAGGTCGTTGGCGTGTAGAATTCTCGAAGATCGCATCACTGCCTCCTACTTCTGCCCTGTCACCCCAGGGAGTTAAAGCAGCAGGTCTGGCACTACGCTGGCTTCACTTGATGATGCATGTTTTGTCTTCAGGAAGAAACACTGATACCCTTGTTTCTAGCTTTTATACCGAGAGATGCGTCACAATTGAATTGAATAGTCCACGCGAGGCAGTTCATTGGTCACTCATTGCAGCGACTTAAACTCACATTCATTAATACAAACTTCTTATAAGCAGAACTACATGCTTTATTTTCATCGTCTTTCCATTTTAATGCCCTAAAAACACAGTCTGCTCTTCGACGTGTGGCCTCACTATAGGGAATTGCTTGTCATGGTCTGCGCCGTTTCTAAACGTCTTTGTTCCCTCTCCGTGTGCCGGCTAATCAGTTAAAGGCGAAGTCTGTGCTGCAGAGGTGCATTGCGTTTCAGTGCGTTAGTGCTCTTATAAAGGCAAAAAGTCTGTAAATCCTAGTGCAAGAAAATTTCGTATAATTCTTATGTGAAAACAAACTTTGATAAGTGAGATGGCGATTCCGTGCTATAGCACCCTCCTAGAGAAATAGTTAAACTTGTGAATAAATTTATGGAAACAGAATCTATTATTTAAATACGACCTAAAGCTTTTCTGGCGACCAATATATTCAAGATATTCTCGGGAAACGAGCCAGGTGAATAGACAATTATAAATTTCTTATTCATATCCTAATGATGGGAGCATTGTACACTCCTGAAATGCCGATTTCTAATCGTCTTTTCACCTGGTTTGTTTCCCGAGAATATCTTGAATAGAATCTATACCACAAGGAACAAAGTAAATTGCGTTTTTAAAGGGAGTAAAAGCTCTTACAACAGAGGAAAGCACAAAAACCAAAGAAATCTTTGAGAAAGCTCACACAGAAGTCGGAAATGTTACAAATCTTAGTCTGGATTGCAACCAAATTTCTTAATGAATGGAGCCAGACTGAAAAATTCAATGCCACAGCCGGGATTTGAACCACGCATCTCTCGCTTTCCGTGCAGTTGCTCTAAACCACTGAGCTACTATGGCCAACATGCCGATATGACATTAAATTCTCCAACTGAGTAGACCGCTAGGGGTTCTCATACGCTATGAGACGCACCTTTTGTGGCGACTTACTAGAATGCTGTAAGTACTTAAGTCTCAGGCTTTATAGTTAAACCACTATGTTTTTTCAGGTAAATTGATAGAAATAATTATTTCTTCCACACTAGCCGTGTGTAGGCTAAGGTTTGAATGAATGGAGCCAGACTGATAAAAATTATTATTTTATGAATTACTGAATTTCACTGAATTATTTCCATCAATTTACCTGAAGAAAAAAAAGTGGTTTAACTATGAAGTCTGGGACTTAAGTACTTACAGCATACTAGTAAGTTGCCACAAAAGGTGCGTGTCTCAGAGCATATGAGAACCCCTAGCGGTCTACAGGAAAGACATACGAGTCAGTTGGAGAATTTAATGTCATATTGGCACATTGATCATAGTAGCTCAGTGGTTTAGAGCAGCCACACAGAGAGCGGAAGATCCGTGGTTCAAATCCTGGCTATGGCATTGAATTTTTCAGTCTGGCTCCATTCATTCAAACCTTAGCCTACACACTGCTAGTGTGGAAGAAATGATTATTTTCATCAAATTTTTTAAATTAAAAACCTATCAGACTATTTCAAGAATTGAAACTAAGTGATAATAGAGTTAATTTCTAGGTGCAATGAAGTATTGTTTTGTTTATATGGTCATGAAGAATTTATGAATGTTAATGCAAATTTCCTTCAGGGGTATGAGAGATGTGTGGCTGCACAAGGACATCAGTTCCAAAATGTTCTATGATTAATGCGGTTATAATTTTCATGAGATATCTACGTATTTGAATTTAAGGGCTATGAATATTCAAAGTGCCAGCAAACAGGTCTTCCTGGTGGGGGGAAAAAAAGCAGCCACTTATCCAAATTAAGGTTTTGTTTTAATAAAATTCCAAATTTATTCCAAGATTTCTCAACTGAACTGACACCCACTGCTAGATTCGCTCATCTTGACTGATTGGCCCATGCCAGACAACTGTCGGCTTCTTATATGTCCTGAATACAAGGCAGAACATTTTGAAACCCAATGAAAGGAGTTTTCTGGAGCAATAATTACCCAAACTGTGAGGTAGCTGGTCGGGTCAGTGTGCACGAATATCTCCACTGCATGTGTCATCAGTTTTATGACCATGGTGCCAATACTTTGGTGATATTGTATTTTGGATTCTTCTTTCGTGGAGTGGAACTAAAAGTGTCTGGCTGTAGTTAATTTAATGAATTAAAATAATTTTTGATTTTAAAATATTTTTAATGTCATTTTATTATATTCCCAACACCCTCAGTAAACCATATAGCATTAGTATTACAGATCTTAACAGGGCTGTGGCATCATTTCTTATACAAAATGAATGCATCTGAAGTTTACCACCAGGCACTGCCTGAAAACCTTTGTCTGGCTTGTCTGCTACTTTGAATGCCATCCTCTCAGATTAATATAATAACCCTGAATGTTGTAAGAGTACAGCCTTTTGTTCTGTTTTCTGTGCAGTATGATGTGGTGATGTGATGGCAGTCAGAGCAGATGAATTCTTGTCAGAGCATTGACAGGAGATGGAGCCGCCACAGACAGAAACAGTGATGCATCGAGATAGTGATGTGTATACACCATCCCCTCTCGTTCGCATCTTCCATGCCTTTCCTCATCTCAACATCACTTGTCATCTTGTCAATGCAACATTTGATCCTGAAAGCAGTATTTATCTAGAGGTATGTAATTTTCTACCATGGAAAACTACATTTTGATCTTTATATCTGTGCTTTTATTGATTTTATAGAAGAATGAAATTCATTTCTAAAACTCTACAGGATTAATATATTTTACTAGGAAACTGCTGAAATCATTGGAAGAGCAGAAAATATAACAAATTATGAAATAAATGTAAGACTAATTTACAACCTAAAATTCAGAGATGTAAGCTTTCGCTGAGAAACCTACATGCAGAAACTCCAATCACTTGATATATAAGGCAGTAATATCTGCAACTTAAGTCATTGTTGTATTAGGTGTAGTACCAAACTTTATAAAAAAACTTTATAAAAAAAATTTCAGTAAAAATATAAACATTTAGTTTCTAGCATCAATTATCAAATGAAAACAAGTAGCAAAGCAGATAAAGATTTAAAATAACACTAAATAATGCTACTAAAAGTTATCTTATGATTTATTTTTAATTTAAATTTTAGAAATAATTGTGTGCCTGACTTGTTTTTGTTTTGTTTTGTCTAGTTTTAATATAAATAAACTAATGCAAGCTTAACAATATCGAAAATTTGTGACATAATTTTTATGGTTAATTTTGTGTTTAGAGAACTGATGTTTAGTGCCAAAGAGGTTATCATTTATTAATTTTTTTTTGTATTTTTTGTATTAAAATTGAGAATATTTGAAACACTTATAAAATATACACTAAAACAGCAAATACTTTTTTCATTTTCCATGTTGGAACAAGGTGTATGCAATAAAAACATCACGTGAAGTCATTCTTTTATAAGGGGCACAGTGTCTTCTTGATGGCTGCTCAGGATTGTTCACTTTAAAGTCCATCAAAACAAAGGATTTGCACAAATGTGAATAAAATTGATGACAGTTGTCAGGTCTGAATGTGAGTTGAAGGGTCATGTTTCACCTAATAGTATCCTCTTCATAATAGAACGAGAAGCCATAATGCATTTTTGTTGATGAATAAATGCTTCTTTATCTGGGAGTGTTTATTAGCTTTTATAGACGTTTCACAGGGCTGACAGTATAGAATTTTTCCATCTGTCTGAATTACTTCAATTCTTTAACGTACTTCTGCAACAGAAAACTTTGACTATTTTATGTATTTTAGGTATTGCCAAACACATCTCAACTGAAGATGCAAGACAACAAGAAATCAAAAGGAGAATCCCATTGAGCGTACAATGTTAGGTGCAATACTCTGACATGTGATACTTCTTTTCCATGTACATATGTTTGATAGAGTGCAATGGAAATGGACAGTAGTGTATTGTTGACATCGCATATTCTAATCTACCCTTATGAGAGTATGGAAGAATGTTGCACAGTTTCTCTTCCAGCAAACCAAGTTCTTATTCACAAAGCTAGTTGTAGTCAGTTTTTATCACACTACGTCACTTGCATTTTAAGATGCTGTGGTTTCCATTTTCAGTCTCGAAGGTCCAACTGTCATTGCCCGCAGTCTCTTCTCTGGTAGTGCAACAATGAACTTATCAAGTTGTCAATTGCTGGGATTTCGGTCCTTATTTTTTCATACAAATATGTTCTCCCAAGTTGTGAGTTTATGGTTTATCATGCCTTCTAATAATTTTGGATTTGGATCAAGATTATAGTTTTCATTCCAAAACTGAAGTGCTACTGCTGACTTGTCTTCCTGTTTCAATTTGGTGTTTCTAAAATGTTCTTTCACTCTGTTGTTTAGGTTTCTTTTAGTTTTCCCACTGTAGAATTTTTCACAATCCTAATAATTTATTTGGTATATTTCGGATCTATTGTTAGGTGGGACTTCAACTTTTGATTTTGAATTTAACATTTTTATTATTGAGTATCTATTTATAGGTGCCAAGATCTTTTGCAAAGAACTTGTTGTGTTTATTAAATGTTTTTGGATGGTAAGTGAATCTACTGAATATGCTGTTGCTTTTTTTTCATGGCAAATATGGTTGTTTCCTTAATGGTTTTCTGTAGCTTACCTTTTTTAATTTTCTTAGATATTAGTTGCATCTGTATTTTTCTGCTATGTGTACTTAAGTTTGCCACACATAGTAAACAGTTAAGCAAAGCTTAGTAATGGAAAATATAGTTTATTGCTAATAATACATAAAATATATGCCAAGACTTTTAATTATTTTTTTTATAAAAATTATATATTTTTATGTAAAATAAAATGTATTTGTGATAGTTATGTCGTGTTCAACATTTATTCGTAATTACAGCGTTTAATGCAAGCATGAAAAAATATTTACCTATTAATCTTTTTGTCATCATCATTGCTCTCAACTTATGTACCTACTTCTCTACCTCGTGCTCTTTAATTACACCTCAACACAATGTAATGTTTGATCACAGTAGCAGCCACCTGGAAACATTTGTAACCTTTATAATGTTCATGTTAGGACTGAGAAACTATTTTATAAATAATGTAACACATTGTGTGAAGCCAGTAACGTAGTATTTGTAACATAAGTTTGTGGTTGAGGTTACGTATTTATTACTTAAATATTTTCTATAATAAGCATTACTTTTCAACTCTTGGCTGGTGAGAATGACCAAATATAGTGAGCAAATGACGCACTACTCACATATGTACATATGAATTGCAATAACACAGATCCTGAAGTTTAATGAGATAATGATGACTGAGTGACAGGAAGGGGATTAGGAGGGGGCAGAGGGAGACAGGATGTGTTTAATGTGATGGTCACTCTGTGTCCCTCAGTTCTTTCGTGGGAATTAATACATCAATGCCTTACACTGGGCATATTCCCCTCATAGCAATTCTCTTTATTTGCATAAATGACTAAAGCTCCCCTCTGTGAAGCAGAATAAGTACTCTTAAGAAGCATTACCATATAATTTAACTTTACAAAAGCTATGATTAATAAGGTTCTGTATAATATAATTCATTAACTAACCTCTTTTCTCTAGCAATAATAAAAAGATAATAAAACATTTTTTATTTTGAGTACCTATATAAATAAAAGTTCAGAAATGCAATATAAATATGAGAATAACATGTACAAAAATATTACAAAATTTGAAATAATTTAACTGTCTAAAATCTTAATAATGTAAGTATGCAATGAATTGATTAAGCACAAAAATATACAAATATAATAAATAAAAACTCTTAACAATTCTGTGTTGCACGTATACTACTTGGCCACAAATATGAATGTGTTCAGTGAAAAAATAACTAAGCAGTTCAGGGGGAGGACATTGCAACCATACTAGTTAAAGAAAACATCAGCAGTTCTGCATTGCAAGTACAAAAGTAATTATACAATTGTACATTTCTGCTATTTCCTTAGCCTTCACTCCTCTTTAATCTCCAGGCTTGATGATGTTACAGCTGTTAACAGAACAGAAGCTCCCTCCTGCAAGTGCACTCTATCCTGGTCGATCAGTGTATGGCACAGATCTTGCCAGAGAATACTGTGCAAAAAATACATAGGACTTTTGACAAGTTTGGAAAGACTGGTGTATTACCATGGTACATTACAATGTAAAATTTAAGTAGATGCCTCTGATTCCATCATGATTTAACAAACAGCACCCCTTGATCAAATATTGTCATCATAACCTCATCTGCAAAATAATTATTTTTAAATTTGATCTCTTTGTCTACTTGATGAAGAGATCTCATCTGGTTTTACCGCATCACAAATATAAACGTTGCTTTGTATTTGGCTTTCTTTAAAAAGCATTTTATACTTTATGTAAAACCAACAACATAGAAACTTAATGATGATGCATAGTTTATTTGTGTAAGCCTTGTAGGGCTGTGTAACACCAACCTCACATTCAGATAACAACAGGAATAGAAAGATCGACTGAAGATGCAAAGAATGTCTTGAGAAACTAGTCTCTTGATTTCTGTGAAGAATTTATCAATTTCTTAAATAGATAAGTGAATTACACAGAAAATTGAAGCTAGTTACAGTGGAGTAATAAATATTACACAAATAAAAATATTTGTAACTTATAATCCAGTTATCTTAAGAAGTTGATGTTAAAACTTCTTTCTTCTTTTTTCAAATCAATTTCGAAGGCATTTTGCATTCATCATCAGTGAAACACTCTCCGTTGTTAAGGAAATCTCGGTTACTATGTTTTCCTTTTGCTATGTCACATTCCCAGTACCACCAACATCCAAAGATGAAACAAACCTAAAAAACAGAATCAATTGCCGGTATGTCAAAATTCATTACATCAACTTCTTAAGATAAGTGAAGATAAGTTACAAATATTTTTATTTGTGTAAGATAAGTGAAGTTTGTAACAAATTATTATATTTTATTGCAATATAGAAACTATATAAAATTAAAATGTTAAAAGAAATCAGAATACCTCCAAAAAGAGTATTGTAGTATAAAATAATCCTGTAATAAAAGAGAGACTAATTAAAGAATAAAAATGAGAAAGCAAGATAAGAATAGTAAACAAGTATGTAAATAAAATTAATATATTATTTATATATACATATATATATTAATAATATAATACAAATATGAATATACAAATTTAATATAAGGATATTGTGTTGGAATGCAGAACTGAATATGATAATGTATATGAAATGTATACAGGGTAGCTGGAAAAATCATCAAAGGAATTTGGCTAAATATGTGACTGAAAAGCACAGGGGTTAAGACAAATAGTGATTTGAGTGAGTGGGATAAGTAATACTTCGGAGAGACAGATAAGTTGGAATTCCCAAAGCAGTTTTGGGAAAAAATGCCTGAATGATTTTGGTTTTTAATTAGATGTCAGAACACATCACATATTACAGTGAGGAAATCAGCATTGATATGGTCTAGTGGAAGTGATCTGCTCTATTCTTTCTAACTTCTAAATCAATAAATACTGATTATATAATTTTGTTTCAGTCACTGGGGATTCTAGGATCAATACCAGCAGCATGGCTCATCTTAACCTTACTGGTGCTGCTCATTTACCTATTAACAAGATGTTGTGACAGAAAACCTCGGCCGAAGCACAGCATTGTGGTGTTAAAATGGACTCTGGCCATTTTTACACTTCTTTGCTGGTAAGTAGCATCCCTTATTTCTTTAATTTTAACACCTTTGAATTTTCTTAACCATTACAAAATGAGTGTTTCTTTAAATAGTTATGTAATAAATAACGTTGAAAGATATGTATGTGGAAGTTGGTTCCTTTAGTTTTGTTGTTTAGCCTTACCAAGTTGGTCTTCTAATGCAAGCCACATCATGTGACATTTTAACCATTCATTGACATGAGCTAGGGGAGAAGACCTAAGTTACGGTTTTGTCTTTGTCTTAATACAGCATTTTCATGGTAATTTAATGACTGAAGGTAAACATTAATTGAAGGAAGCTTTAGCATGGGTTTATTGTTTTTTATAGTATACTCGTTGCAGCATAAAACAGCATAATGTACTCCATACAGTAGAACCTTGTTTAACCAAATTAACCAGCCATTTCAGATAATGCATTTTTTTTTAAATAATCAATGATAATGGTTTTAAGCAGTGAAAAAAAGAAAATAATTTATATTCTAAATATATGTAATAGTGTTAGCAAGAAGCTACTATATATACAGCACTAAAATATGCATTATAATAGTTACAGACTGTAATAAAGTCAGTAACTTTTTTCTGAACTTTGTCACAAACTGTAAGCAGCTATATCATCTCAGTCTGATGAGTAGTATATCTGTTCATGTTAATTTACTGCTTTGTTTCACATAAAGCAAGTTAACTTAGAAACAAAGGTGTTTTTTTTATGGCGTCTAACTCGGTATTTTCTTGTTGTAATTTGAATATATATATATATTCCTCCTTACCTCTAATGTTTTGATGACATTTTAAGTGCAAATAAACAACATTGACTAATACCAACAGTAAAATAACAGTGAGCCTCCACATTGGATGGGAGTACAGTTAACCTCATTATACTGGTACAATATTTTATGAAATGTTAGTTAGGTGGTGAGGTTTAACACTGCTTTGGAATTTAGAATGGAGCAAAAGAACATTACCAATTGTCACAGCACGTCAGCATAAATTTGAGCATCTCATAGTCTTTTCCCTTCAAATTTTGGATAAGCCAGGTTTTACTGTATTTAATTCTGGAGAAATAAAGTTGTTGATTGCTAACCATCATGGTTTTCTTAGAGGAAAGATTTGCTTGAGAACATTTTTAGTATTTTAAGAGTTTTCTTCCTAACATTATTTTAACTATTCTGTAATTGTGTTGCAGTGCAGTCATTGGTGTTGGTTTGTATGGAAATGATGATGTACACAATGGTCTGGTGCAGTTTGTGGTGGCTACACAGAATATGGATGACATGATTACAGCAGTGAAAAATCAGGTACCTGTGCTTTAAATTACTCTGAATATTTCCTCAAACAAAAGTGTTTTTTCTGCAGAAATATGGATATATTGTAAATGAGTGTTTTATAAAAATTATGACTATATTTGTGTGTACTTAATATTTGTTTCTATTTTCCTATGATAAAAAAAGAAGAAAAAAAAAACATGTAACATCTTGATGTGTGTTTGGAGGAATTTAGTAACAGTGACGTCAAAATTAATATAAAAATTATTTGTGGTTGGTTTATTGACACTCGTCACTTACTTTTTCATATATTTATGAGAGACTAGTTTCAAAGGCCCTGGCCTCCATTTTCAATCTCTTCCCAACTGGCAACTGTTGTTATCTGCTCTCTCTGGTGGTGGAACTATGAACTTTTTTGTCAAATTATCTGCTGGCGGGATTTCAAAGTTCATTACGCGATCCTTATTTTTCCAGATGAATATGTTCTCCCATGTTGTCAATCTATTTTGGTTTATCACTCCTTTTAATAATTTTGGATTTGGATCAATGTCATGGTTTTCATTCCAAAAATGAAATGCTACTGCTGACTTGTCTTCTTGTTTCAATCTGATGTTTCTAAAGTGTTCTTTGACTCTGGTTTTTAAATTTCTTTTTGTTTGACCTATGTAGCATTTTTCACAATTCTTGCAATTTATTTGGTATATTCCAGATTTGTTACCTGAAGGAATTTATCTTTTGTTTTTGAATTTAGTAATTTTAAAATTGAGTATCTAATAGTAGGTGCCAAGATGATATTTTGTTCCTTGAATATCTTTTTAAATTTATTAAATGTTTTTGGATGATATGTGAATGAACTGAATATGCTGTTGCTTTCTTTTTCTTTAATAAATGTGGTTGTTTCCTTAATGGTTTTCTTTAGTTTAGATTTTCTAATTTTCTTCAACACCAAACTTTTGTTGTATCCGTTTTCTTCTGCTATGTGTATTATTGCTTTGGGTTCCTTGAAATATATTGAAGGATATTTCAAGGAACAAAAAGCAATAATACACATAGCAGAAGAAAACGGATACAACAAAAGTTTGGTGTTGAAGAAAATTAGAAAATCTAAACTAAAGAAAACCATTAAGGAAACAACCACATTTATTAAAGAAAAAGAAAGCAACAGCATATTCAGTTCATTCACATATCATCCAAAAACATTTAATAAATTTAAAAAGATATTCAAGGAACAAAATATCATCTTGGCACCTACTAATAGATACTCAATTTTAAAATTACTAAATTCAAAAACAAAAGATGAAATTCCTTCAGGTAACAAATCTGGAATATACCAAATAAATTGCAAGAATTGTGAAAAATGCTACATAGGTCAAACAAAAAGAAATTTAAAAACCAGAGTCAAAGAACACTTTAGAAACATCAGATTGAAACAAGAAGACAAGTCAGCAGTAGCATTTCATTTTTGGAATGAAAACCATGACATTGATCCAAATCCAAAATTATTAAAAGGAGTGATAAACCAAAATAGATTGACAACATGGGAGAACATATTCATCTGGAAAAATAAGGATCGCGTAATGAACTTTGAAATCCCGCCAGCAGATAATTTGACAAAAAAGTTCATAGTTCCACCACCAGAGAGAGCAGATAACAACAGTTGCCAGTTGGGAAGAGATTGAAAATGGAGGCCAGGGCCTTTGAAACTAATCTCTCATAAATATATGAAAAAGTAAGTGACGAGTGTCAATAAACCAACCACAAATAATTTTTATATGTAACATCTTATTCAGTAGAAGATTCCGGGCTGTAAGGCCGTGGTCCACTGGGTTTCTTCATCTTCAGATACTACTCAGTAGCTACGAAGAGTACAAGGATAACTTTTCTACGCCACTGATGGTGCTTGCCACAGTTGCAAGTGAAACGTCTGGGAGGGAGATGAAGAAATCCAGTGGACCACGGCCTTATAGCCCAGAATCTTCTACTGATCAAGACACTGGCTATGAAAGCCTACGTTTGTTAATGTATCATCTTGCTATTATCATATAGGTGTTAAATAGATAATTATTTATGGGACTTGCGAGGTAAGTTGATGTTTATTAGCAAGTGGAAAAATTTAACGCCGAGACATTAGCACCAAGGGCTTAAATTTCAGCATAATAAATATCAAACCTTGCCAGGCCCATACGTAATTTTATCCATTACCTAAGAAAAAAATTGATTTGAATTATAAAAATATTAAAAAAAAAATTTATAAAAGATTTAAAATTAATGTTTTTAGCAGGTGTAAGATGATATTGGAGGCTTTGAATAGCTAAGAATTGTAACTATGGTGATGCAAAAATAACAAATAAACTGAATGTCAAAATGAGTGATTCACGCAACAAAAGAACAACCTGAAGAAATTCGAAAAGAGCTCAAATTGCTAATCTTAATTTGCTGCCACAAGTCATCTGAATTTTATGGCAAAGAATATTTATGTTTTAAGAAATGGAGCAGTTCAAAAAGTATTGCAAATCAGATTATTTGTGGGAAGAAGGAAAAAGTGGCATCTTGTTGTCATTAAGAACAATAATTTACCAGTCATGCTCGACTAACTTGTTTAGTTCATCTTCAGCTCACACTAGTGGATCTGTATTCAGTTTTAATAGTTATACCGTTAATATTAATTATGCAATGAAACCAGAATAATAAAATACATTTCTGTATATTATAGGTGTTGTGCGTATTTCAGATAACTAAAGAAAAATTGAACATCGGACTAAGCCATCTACAAGGTAATCAACAGTCAGAGAGATTATGTCTTTGACATTATATTAGCCGGTCCTGAAGAATATATTTTTGTGTCGCAAATTTTAACTTTATTCTTTTCCTTAACCTGCTATATTGACTCTGGTAGACATAATTTGATTCTTTGCAGAGATTATTCATGTCTGACAGTGAAAGGTCTACTTCTCAGTAACAAAAGTATCACGTAATGATGTGCTTTTTCTTATGCTGGCAGATAAATGTATTTATAAGCTGATGCATTTCGTACAAATAAAATTATATTTTACTCAAAATTGTTTGAGTTGTTTTTGAGAAAGTAAAGTAATTTTGTTTTTTGTTTTTTTGTTTAGGGAGAATTTTTTGAAAGTTGCCATTGGATTTTTCTTAACTGACATTTTTGGATGCCCAATTCTGTGAAATGTCAACATTTATTGAGTGCAATACTTCCTTTACCTTATGTACTAAAGCAGTGGACAAAGTAAATAGAAAGATGTACGTAACAATAAAGGCCTAGGTTAAAGTTATTAAGAAAATGATATAGATAAAGGGACAAAATAAAATATATGGGGATGTTATGTATGTTTAGAAGTGGCAGTAACCTTCAAATTAATTGATAAAACTACTTTTAGTTGGTTTTTCGCATTTCTTAATCTTTAAGACTAAGCTGTTGCTTCCATTTTCGATCTCAGACATCAACTGTAGTCTGTTGTCATTGTCATTGTCTAGAGCCTTGTGTTGAAACTCTCTGATGTTGAAACTATGAACTTCTTTGTCAAATTATCAACTGGTGGGATTTCAAAATTTATTACTATGTCTTTATAATTCCATATTAAGATGTTCTTTCATGTTGTCAGTTTGTTACAGTTTATCACAGTTTTTAAAAATTTTGGATTTGGATCAAAGTTTGGTTTTCATACCAAATTGTTAAATTAAAAAACAAAAGATGAAATCTCACCAATCAATAGATCCAGGCTATACCAAATAAATTGTAAGGATTTTGAGAAATTCTATATAGGACAAAGTGGGAGTGGACATATAAAAACTAAGTAATAAACTCTGAAATCCCGACTGTAAATAATTTGATAAGCACTACAGCAAACAGAATGCAGGGAATAACAATCACATTCGGATCTTTAGGCTTGAAAAAAGAAGCAACAGCTCCCAAAACTAGTTTCTTGAGGATTCAAAATGGAAATGAAGTAGTGTGAAAAACTGACTACAAATAGTTTTATTAATATTGGGATGTGCTGGTATTATTTTGCAAGAGTTGAACAGAAATAAATCATAGTAGAGTGATTTATTGGAAGACAAGGAAATATTTATGGTGCATAGTAGGCCTCTAGGAAGCTAGGGACTTCAGATAAAAGCAGGCCAACAGGTTCTATTGTCAGCTAGGTCCTTAATCTTGCTCCAGCTTTTCCCCTGCTTTCAGCTTCTGTTCTGACTGTATTATACCATGCTATTCTGGGTCTGCCATGTCTTCTGTTTGATTCCATTCAAAGGCAGCTCTTGTTATATTTTCATTCTAATTGAGCGAACAATCCATCTCCATTTCCTATATATAATTTTTTTCCCCCGCAATTTCATGTTGATCTATTTTCCACAGATCTTTGTTATGACTTTTGGCTGTTGTATTCCTAAAATGTCTTGAGCTTCTAGTTATAAACCCCTGCACTTTCTTTCTTATTGATTTGGTTGTCTTCCAGGCCAGACAGTAAGCCATACAGTAGAATGGCTTTGACATTAGCGTTAAAGATTCTTTATCTTAAATTTCAAGGAAGTTTGTTTGGATTTCCAAATGGTGGTAAGTTGTATGAAGGAGAATCTGGCTTTTCTAATTCTGGCATTTACATCTTCATCTGATCCTCCTCCTTTAGAATGCCTCCGAAATACAGAAATGTTTGACCTCTTCTATTTTATCTCCATCCACTATAAGATTGTCTTCAACTTTATTGTTTATCCTCATTTCTTTTGTTTTATGTATACTTATTTCAGACAGATGCTGACTCTAATTTATTTAAATCTTGTAATTTTCCTTTTATGTCTGAGAACCTGTGGGCATACAAATGTCTTCTGCATATTCTAAATTTCCAAACTTCATTTCAGTTCCACTATATATCTCAACGTCTTCTGCAAATATTTATGGATTTTAGCTAAAGTGAGGAAATTTTAGCTTAAATCAGAGGAACAGATTGGTTTAAGAAAGTGATGTACGACTCAGTTTGCTTTTAGACAGGCAGAACAAAGCAGGCTGTCAAAGGTTTGTACTTCTCACCCCCCTACACCATTCCCAGACATTTTAAATATGTGCTAGCACATCTCAGCTTCTTGAGAGCATACATGTATGATTGATGAGGTATAGTGAGTGAGAGATGGAAAGCCACACAGTTTATTTTAAACCTTTGTCCCTACCATGTCTTGAAACATATCCAATACCGTATCTCATGGCCAGGGCTAGGAAGTTTGTAACAATTTCCTTCAGCAGTGAAAGAGCGGCCAGGCATGGCTATACCATGCAGCATTACTAGCAAGGGCAAGGTTCATCGTAGAATGCAATTCATTACTGTAACTTGTATTCTAAACTAATACATATTACATGTTTAGCATATGTCTTACACCGAGTGACCGAATCAATCAAATGTAGTTATGCAGGTGTAGACAGCTTTGTAGCTCACATGAAAAAGAAATTTTTGAAAGCATCTTACAGGATTGCAAAGTTCAGAGACTCAACACCAGACATATTGCTTCCATCACGGCCAGTTGTCACCAAATGGGTAGCTTGGCTAGAGGCTGTAGTCTATTATGCCGAACATCATGACAAAATTGTTTCGGTATTAGCCAATTTAGAAACCGATGGCAGTTCTAAGATAAAAATTACCAAACGTCTAATAATGAATAGTTTCGTAGAAATATTATTGATTGCACATTTTTTTCAAAGTTACCCACAACTATCACACTGTTACAGTCCAGAGGTATGGAGCTGACTGAATCTGAGCAGCATGTAGAAGAACTGTCAAAACGGATTTACCAATCCACGAGCATTCTACCTGAAATGAAGATGAAAATGAAAAGTGTAATTGAAAAGAATGCAGGATTCAGTGCGATTTACTGCATATGAGATGCACTTTCAGATCCCAACAAAAGCTATGATACTGGTACGGAACTGATAAAATATTTCAAATATGCCCCAATCACATCATGTGAGGTCAAAGGAATATTTGTGCAGTACAAATCTTGTTTGACAGGACGTAGAATGAGCTTTTCATTTGAAAGGCTTCAGAGGTACATTATTGTTTTTAGTAATATGGCCGCAGATGAGTAAATGTGTAGTAAAATACCTGCTTTGATATTTTATCTAGTAAGAGTCTTCAGATATTTAAGAAATTAATTATATTATTTGGATATTATTTTTCATTCGATCAGGAAATATAAGAACCTGCATTTTAATTGCTTGGGTGTTGCCACAGTGTGACTATTTATACCTTGTTTCTCATAAGCTTGCCCCATATCTCATAACGGTCACGTAACCTAATCACCTCTCATTGGCTGCTGTTGTGGTAATGACTGTTGTGCGGTAAAAATTAGTTCGTTATTTAACATGGTGATATATCTTTATATGTTGTAAGAGAATTGTCAAATTTATATTTTCGTAACTGTTTGAATTAAATATATTACGCAATAGAGTTGATTTATCTGAAATGCATGTTAATTCTTAAACGAAGTAAAGAGGAGGTTCGTTTGTTCTCAAGCACTTGTTTCACATGGCACGATAGCACGTGATTTAGCGGTAGTGGTGACATTTGTTTATATGACTTTTATTGCTGACCTTGTTTTGAACTGGATTAGTCATATATCGCCATTTGACGGTGTGTTGTGCTCAGTGCGAGAGATAAATTATTTTATGATCGTTTATTGCGTGTGTACTTATTATATGTATAATAGCAGAGTCTACCGCCAGTTTTTCGCTGAAGTATCGCAAGGATAATTCTTTAAAAACAGGCGAAAAAGAATTGTAGTGCATGTGTTTAATGCACTCACAGAGAAGAAACCGTCTTTGTCAGTGAGAGAAGTCGAACAGCTGTGCTTTGAAGTTACAGGTGTCAGTGTTAGATCCGTAGGAACATCGCGATGTGAAATAGAGAAAACAGGAAAACCTACCACTCCAGGTAAAAGCAGGAATAAACAAAAGTTCGTGCTCGGAGAAAATACGTGAAAAGTGTTGTGTGTCGTCATGTCATGTGCATAGTTGTTTCTTTAGAAACGAGCTCCCTAACATAAGTAACATTTCGTCTGCTGTACATGAGGATGCAGATTTACCAAATTTCAGCAGATTGCTTATACAGCTGGGGTTTGTGAATGAAAAAAGAGGCAAGAAAAATATGCTAAAAGACAGAGGCGATATTGCTATGTGGCGAAGATGTTATTTAAGGACAATCAGACTGTACCGAGATACAAATCGCAAAATATACACGAAGAACACACGAAAAGTAAGGTATGGCATGACACGACTTTTAAGACTGAAAGACAAGCATTTTTGAAAGGTATGTGTGCTGGTTTAAAAAATCCCAGTGGGAAAGGCCGAAGGCCTTTCATTATAAACTTGTTTCAGTTTCATTGCTCAGTCATTGAGTTTCAACTTGCTCAGTTTCATTATAAACTTGTATTTTTGCATGCTTTCATATCCTTATTTGAATTATTTTATTTATCTTCCCGGCAATTATTATGACGTTTGCTGCAGGTTTAAATGTGATGGGAAGGCACCGCCTATGGCCTACGGCGCTAAAGCATTAGCCAATTAGGTTGAGGGGGAAGGTAGTTGAACGCGGAGTGATACATTTCAGCGGGGCAAGGTTATATGAAACAGAGATTAAATAATATCAGCCCGAGACAAGCCCATATGTACTATATAAGAATTTGTATGTTGTACATAATGATCTAAATAGGTGTGCATTTACAAATGTCTCATAGGACATTTTTGTCTGGGCAACCGGTTTCAATGCCCCTCCGCTGTGCGCTATCTATTTCTTGTTTGGATGCCAGGAGAAGGTCAGTCGCAATCTGTATAGGGAATGGCAGACTGTACGAACTTCCTAGCTTTGTTCATGGCTAATAAAAAGCCAGTGAACTTGTAAGTTGTTCCCTATTTCGTAATGTTACTATAAAACCAATGAATTTGTAGGCCATTCTCTATACAGCTACATGTTATAACTAAGAAGTGTAAGAATTTCCTGCTAAATGTTTCCTAAAGTAGTAAAGAGTAGTACAGTGTTTTTTATTTGAGAAATATTGGTTAAATGTTTTCTAGACTGGTACCATCGAGTCCACTCTCACACAGAAAGTGGAGCCACTGCTGACAGAATTGAGAGATGTGTTTGACAACCCAGTGGCCAATCTCACTGCCAGAGACATGGTGTTTTCTGCGCTCAAGGCTGTCACAAGCAACACAACTACTGCCCTAAACAGCATACAAGATATCAGCAAGCCTCTAGAAGGGGTTAGCTTGCACAGTATAGTGCATATAGTACAAACTGCAGAAACTATCAGGTAACTGGAATATCCATTGAAACTATTTTATTATTTTGCAAATACTTTCTGCTAAGTTAAATTACTGTACTATTGTTGTTTTGTTTTGTTTTTCACTGTGCAGTGCTCTAGGACTTTGAACAAGTCATATTGTTAAAACTTTGAGGAAAGCAAAATGGGAGGTTATACTGGGAAGTTTTACTTGCCTCAGTGTTGAAGCTATTAATTTGAACCGTTTTTGTAACAACTTGTATAGGCTTGCTTAAATTTCAAGTATGTAAAAGTTTTTTAATTACTGATTACCATTTTCCATAATTTAAATAAAAATTTTAAATTTGATACATTTTAAATTAAAAGGAACAAATGCCAGTTACAGGTGTTTTACATTCTAATACACAGCTGTTTGTTACCAGTGGGTCAATCAGTACTATCTTATGTTAATTTTTAATCTATGAAAGCAAACTAGAAAATTGTCTTAGTGTTCTGAGGCTATTTGATAACATGACCGTGTGCATGTGCATCTGCGTGTGCATGTGTGCATGAATTTTCATAAGCAGTTCTCTTTGTAATCATCCCTAAACTTCTCCTCCCATTCCTTCTGTAACAGCATTTTTGTCCTTCAGGTAGTCAATTGCCAGTTTCTCTTAATGAAATATGCATTAAACTTCAGGAAATTGCTGAAAATAATATAAGGCAAAAATTAACAGGCACGAAGCTTAACACTTCCATGTATTTTCTGAGAGCTACTGCTACTGGCATTTGTTGAATGACTTGGAAATGAAGCCTGACAAAGGGAGGTGGGGGAGATAGAAAATTCTAACTTTAGGCACCAATAAGAAAATGCTACCAACATATATTTTACATATGATGAGCAACTGTAAACATGCACTTTGAATAATATCTCTTGCATTAAATGCAAATTAAAAGGTGCTTAAAAGCAAATAATTTGGAATTATTATTGTAATGGAATCTGGCAGTGAAAGCATTAATTTTGTTATAGAATCAATTGCAGATACATATTTGGCCACAAATCAGAAGAGTGAGAAACTGTCTGAAAGCAGACAAAATGTTTCAAGATTCAAAATATATATAGACAATGGCAATATCCAGTACTGCAGGGATGTTGAAGGTACCTTGATAGTATACTTAAAGGAAGTATAAAGACACAGATAGCCACAGTCATTTGTGAATGGAAGATCTGCGGTTCAGTTCCTGCTGGGATCATATTCCCCAACTGGCATTTAGTCCATATTTTCCTCAGTTTCATAACTGCGAATACTGAAGAGATAGCTTTAACGCATGCTTCCTTCCAAAATTTTCTGTCCCAATTATCATTTAATGTCATGTATCACCATGCCAATATGTGAAAAAAGCACTATTAGAAAAAAATAATTAAAAGATAAAAATATTTGATAGCACTGCACTAGTAACATAAATATAACTTTTGGAAAAATCAGCTTCTAAGTATGGAAGTTAATGTCTGATATTATTATTATTATTAAATATTTCCATCCATATAAAATAAAACTGTCAAAAACTGCAATTTAGTGAGTTAAACTCAACCTTTTCTTGTACTTCAGTTCACCTTGATAACAGAAGTTATCTGTGGTTACTGCATCTATAAAGCAACCATGAATTTTACTTTTTAATAATAAATGGGATGTTAGTGCTTTCCTTAGACACGAAAACATTGATATCATCACTAATTGAAAACAGTTAATATAAGCAAGTGCTTCCGTAAATTTTTGACAAATATAATTAAAATTGTGAGTGGATTGGTGACAGTTAAATTTTACTTACCGAGTTTCACATGCACAATAAATATAGTGAATAAATTTTGAAATCCTGTCAGTAGATGACATGCTAACAGTTTTAATTAGACAGCTAAATGGCACAAGAATTAGGGGATGCTCTTCCAGATGCTTGGAATAGCTAACAGTGAAAATGAACATTTTTGAAACATTTTCAGAGTAAATTGAATTGCCAATTCAATCATAATTTCATTTATTAAATTATAGATGAGTCGTATTTTTTACACATCTGCTTCACTTTCGTACCTATTTTGAGGACATGTTTCGCAAATCATCGCTTGCATCTACGGCTCTTGTGCGATTGAAGTTAGATCCAGCGGTGTGGGTAATTCTGGGGTTGTTGCTGCCATCTGTGGATTTAGTGATGAACTTAAATGTGGGATTCTCTTCTAGCGGGATTTCAAAGTTCATTAGTTGGTTTTTATATTTTCTATGTATATCCTCTCCCATATGACGAGTTCACTATGTTTTTGTACGTATTTTAGTAATTCTGTGTTATCTTCAATTTCATGATTTTCAGACCAGAAATGAGCTGCTATTGCGGACTTATCAATATTTTTGTATCTTAAGTGCCTGAAGTGTTCTTTCTTTCTAGTGCCTATGTTTCTTTTTGTCCTCCCTATGTAAATTTTTTCACACTCTTTACACTTAATCTTGTAAATGCCTGACTTTTCCTCTGGTTTTATCTTATCAGTATACTGATAAGTACAGTTAAATCTCGATATAATTTCATTTGGGTACAAAAGTGAATCGAGAATATATTGACACATTGCTTCACTCACACTGTTTATTCACAGGACATGTTTCAAGAGCTCTTGCTCCTATCCTCAGCTGATACTCGATTAGTGCAAGTTGTAGTGGTTTCTTCTTTCTCCGTATTGTCAATAGATGGCGTGATGTACTTGTCAAAGATGTCCGGTGGTGGAGTTTCAAAATTCATGACTCTATGACGATTTTTGTTAATGAAGATTTTTTCCAATACGGAAAGGTCTATGGGGTGATTAAGGTATTTTATTAGAGATGTTTCCAAATTGATGTCATGTCTAGTATTCAAAAAATGAAAAGCCACTGCTGATTTTTCTGTTTCACCATTTTTAATGTTTCTCATATGTTCTTTAGTTCTGATGTTAATATTTCTTTTTGTTTTTCCTATATAAATTTTAGGGCAAGTTTCACATTTGATCTCATAGATTCCTGGTTTTTCTTTGGTAGTGATTGAATTTTTGGGAGGGCCTTTTAACAAATTTCTGATGTTAAACCTATTTTGAGGTGCAAGAGTTATGTTGTGTTTTGAGAAGATTTTGTGGAATTTGTTATAGGCTGATGGGTGGAAGGTGAATTTTTTAAAAAGTTTATTCTCTTTTTCTCCTGTAGGTTCTAGGGTGGTGGCTTCTTTTATTTTCTTAGCTTTGTTGAGTCTGATAACTGTTTTGTCTACTAAATTTGGGTTGAAACCGTTGGATATAGCTACTTTTTTTATGTGTAGGTATTCTTCTTGATAATCTTCTCTGTTTAGTGGAAAGTTGATCATCCGAAAGATTAAACTGTTGAAAATGGCATGTTGGTGTTGTTTTGGGTTGAAACTGTTGTTCTTAATGTAATTATCTGTGTGTGTCGGTTTCCTGTAAATACCAAAAGTGAGTTTGTTGTTCATTTTTTTGATCTTGATGTCCAAAAAAGGGAGCACACCATCCTCTTCTGTTTCCAATGTAAATTTTATAGCTGGTTTCAACCCAAATTTAGTAGACAAAACAGTTATCAGACTCAACAAAGCTAAGAAAATAAAAGAAGCCACCACCCTAGAACCTACAGGAGAAAAAGAGAATAAACTTTTTAAAAAATTCACCTTCCACCCATCAGCCTATAACAAATTCCACAAAATCTTCTCAAAACACAACATAACTCTTGCACCTCAAAATAGGTTTAACATCAGAAATTTGTTAAAAGGCCCTCCCAAAAATTCAATCACTACCAAAGAAAAACCAGGAATCTATGAGATCAAATGTGAAACTTGCCCTAAAATTTATATAGGAAAAACAAAAAGAAATATTAACATCAGAACTAAAGAACATATGAGAAACATTAAAAATGGTGAAACAGAAAAATCAGCAGTGGCTTTTCATTTTTTGAATACTAGACATGACATCAATTTGGAAACATCTCTAATAAAATACCTTAATCACCCCATAGACCTTTCCGTATTGGAAAAAATCTTCATTAACAAAAATCGTCATAGAGTCATGAATTTTGAAACTCCACCACCGGACATCTTTGACAAGTACATCACGCCATCTATTGACAATACGGAGAAAGAAGAAACCACTACAACTTGCACTAATCGAGTATCAGCTGAGGATAGGAGCAAGAGCTCTTGAAACATGTCCTGTGAATAAACAGTGTGAGTGAAGCAATGTGTCAATATATTCTCGATTCACTTTTGTACTAATTTGTGCTTCACTGTCCCTACGCTTCTTTCAAGTTTATACTTTGGATAATTTCATTTGTTTTAAAAGAAAGCTTCAATGTTTATAACCGGTTGTAACAACTATTTTCAATAAATATTTGCTTACCCACCTCCAAGTTGTGGAATTAGTGTGTCTGTCATGTTCAAGAGATCCTGAATTTTAATCTTTATTTAGACATTTAACTGCATAAGGTTTTTCTCAAGTGTTTGGCTTATTCTGAGAAGAATGGACCTTAGGCTGATTTGAGCAACCATTCATTGATTGTCTGGAAAAGTACAGATGTAGTTTTTAGAGCTGGCACATGACCTTGCTTGGATGTGCATGAGTGACATGCAAATCAATGGTAGGGGTAATTTCTCTACTTTCACAGCAGATTGCTGATAAAGCTAGTGGGTTAGATGACATGACTAACCTGACACCCCTTTTTCTTACAAATAGACAAGTGGACACAACCATAAACTACTGCGCAACATTACGTCATATGCCACATTTAAAAATCTTCGTATAAAGAACTAGCAATTTCTTTTATTTTTTCTTTATTTTTTTTTTTTTTTTTTTTTTTTTTTTTTTTTTTTTTGTAACTATTTCAAAGTGGTTAACTTTAATTGAGATTTTCTTTTAGGTATAAATTTGGAGCAGCAAGGAGAAAGATGGTGTATCTGTAAATTGCAATAATATTTAATTCTAGTTAAAATTCAATCATATGTTTATTGTTTAGGTGGCCAGTGACAATGGCTGTGTTGAGCATCCTACTGGTGTTCTGTATGGTGTTACTGTTCGGTGTTGCTCGTCATTCACGATGTGCTCTCATCACGTAAGTGCAATTGTTGCTGCAAGCCAATAAAAATAAAATCCCTGAAGTAAAAGCTGGAAATTCTGTACAAGTAAACAAGGATCTCTTTTTCTGCTATAAGTTTTTCTTAGAGAAATCTAATTAAAGTAACACTCAACAATGCAGTTTACTTAAATTCTAAGAAAAGCAAGTAAAGAAAAAAGGTGATTATCTTTTTTAAAATATGGCAGTTTCATAGCATTATTTTTTCTGTAATTAGTAAATCCTATGTTAATTAAAGAAAGATTAATTTAATTTAATTTAATTTAGATTCAATACATTTTTTGACAAAGGTTAAAAATGAGCTAAATTCTAAAATTCTTTCTATAGAAACCGCAAACAAATATGTTTTATCACACTCTTGAATTTATTTTATCAATTAGACAAAAGGTACTATAACATGTCATTGTTGCAGGTTCTCAGTATTTGGACTGTTTGCGGTTATCATCTCGTGGCTTCTGGCCTCGCTTTATCTCGCCACTGCCGTGGTGAGTTGGGCCATTATTTTTTGTTTATTGTGAACCTTAATATTTACTTTATATTGAAGCTTCAAAACTATTTTTCTAAGATTTTGTTTATTTAGATTAATAAATTCTATTGAATTTCTTTATAAAAAGTATGGTTGCCAGCAGATTCACACGTACAAATTTCAGTTAACTTCATTCTGTTTTGCTTATATGGAGTAAGAGGTACTTTGTTTTTACAAAAATATAGACATTAAAAATGTGGTGTTAAAAGAAGACAAGGAAAAGCAAAGGAATTAAAATTAATTAGGAAATTAATAAATAGTAATGATTGAAAAATATATTAGTTCCTTGAATTCATCTCGGAATAAAAGCAGTCTTCCAGCAATGTTTGTTGATTTCTCGCATCATAATAAATGTTGATTATCAGTTTATCAGATGTATTTGTGAATGTTCGGTACCTTTTACATTTTCTGAACCTTGCATGAAGCATATGTATTATGTGTACATAAATTCTAACAAATCTATAACAGTACATATATATTGTATATCTTTCAATAAATAGAAATCTTATGTAATCATAACATTATTTATGCAAAAAAAGGTAGGAATTGTTGAAGTAAGTATAATCCTGTAATGTTTGTCCCAGGCCCTGGGTGATCTCTGCACAGCTCCTGATGCTTTCTTGGAAAGAGAAGCTTCCTCGACATTGAAGGCAGACATCCTAAGTTACTATGTACGTTGTGACCAATCCAGAACCAATCCGTTCTTCCAGCGGCTCCTACAGGGCCAACGAGCTGTGAAGGCAATGAGCTCGAATCTGGTAACTGTTGCTCGCATCGCCAAGGAGCTGTATAAACCAGCAGAACTTCATCCAAAGCTGGATGTCCTCACAACAGACATTAATCAAGTAGATAAGTTGGCTTCTGGGCTTTCCACGTTATTGGACTGCAAGAGCCTTCATCGCCAGTACCTCAATGCTACTCGCAGTGTTTGTGATCTTGGCCTGTGAGTACATTGCAATATAAATGTATTTATTTATTCATGCTAAGTTTATTTATGTGAACATTGCAAAGCATTCCTCTTAGCCTCTTTGCCAGTCAATCCAATAAACACACAATAATTTTTACATACATTTAATAATGGCGTATGATTAGTTACAGAAATACTAAAATTCATCATGTAGTTCTGTTTGTTACCTCTTATTAAAGGGCAAGTTCAGCTTAAAACCTTAAAAAAAATTAACTTTTCAAAATATGTATTATTGAATTTGTAATAATATAAGGGTGTCGTGTAGAAAGAATTACTTAAATATACGTGTAAGTTTTAAAGTTATGAATTTTAAAGTGATATGCTGTAGTGCATTTCACACACACTTTTCAAATATTTTCATTTAATGATAGTTTCAATCTTGATACAATTTCTGCCTGCTGTGCAAGGTGTCACAGGTAGGAACTTTCTCCAGCCAAGTTTATTCCTTAATGTCACTAGAGTCTGAAAGTGTGAATGTGTATGTTCTAATATATAAAAATATATAATATAGATTAAAAAGGTATGATCAAAACAAAACTAGTAACATCAACAAATATGACACGAGAACAAAAGATAATTATTTTAGAAACAGACTTACTGGTATCCTAAACAACAAATGCATAGAAAATAGTATCAAAGATTTGTATAACCATCTACTGGCTGCAATTAAACAAATAACAAATGAGAAAACAAAACTAAAAGCTGTTAAAACTTATTTATTACATGAAGTATTGGTACAAGAGAGTACAAAACAGGTTAGGTAGAATATGCTATTTACACTTCTCATCAATTTTGTAAACATGTTTGTAAATATAAAAATTATTTGTGGTTGGTTTATTGACACTCGTCACTTACTTTTTCATATATTTATGAGAGACTAGTTTCAAAGGCCCTGGCCTCCATTTTCAATCTCTTCCCAACTGGCAACTGTTGTTATCTGCTCTCTCTGGTGGTGGAACTATGAACTTTTTTGTCAAATTATCTGCTGGCGGGATTTCAAAGTTCATTACGCGATCCTTATTTTTCCAGATGAATATGTTCTCCCATGTTGTCAATCTATTTTGGTTTATCACTCCTTTTAATAATTTTGGATTTGGATCAATGTCATGGTTTTCATTCCAAAAATGAAATGCTACTGCTGACTTGTCTTCTTGTTTCAATCTGATGTTTCTAAAGTGTTCTTTGACTCTGGTTTTTAAGAACACTTTAGAAACATCAGATTGAAACAAGAAGACAAGTCAGCAGTAGCATTTCATTTTTGGAATGAAAACCATGACATTGATCCAAATCCAAAATTATTAAAAGGAGTGATAAACCAAAATAGATTGACAACATGGGAGAACATATTCATCTGGAAAAATAAGGATCGCGTAATGAACTTTGAAATCCCGCCAGCAGATAATTTGACAAAAAAGTTCATAGTTCCACCACCAGAGAGAGCAGATAACAACAAATGCCAGTTGGGAAGAGATTGAAAATGGAGGCCAGGGCCTTTGAAACTAGTCTCTCATAAATATATGAAAAAGTAAGTGACGAGTGTCAATAAACCAACCACAAATAATTTTTATATTAATTTTGACGTCACTGTTACTAAATTCCTCCAAACACACATGTTTGTAAATATTACTGTATTAATTTTATGTATATACAATTTGACGATCCATGCAATAAGCTTTACAGTTGAAAATAAAACATCAATCAATAAAATTCACTGAATAAGAATAGTGATTTGCAATATGTTCCAAAGATAAAAGGCGATTGCTTTGACCAGTTTAAGTCAGGATATAAATGGAACAAAGGTAAAAAAGGATGCTTTGGCTCTGCCATGTGAGCTTGGTTTCTTCTTTGTTTTTGTATGTGTAAATAGAAATCATGCTTCGTTTCCTTTGGTGATGCCATGACTTCTAAACTCATTTATCACAACTTTCATTTTGTTTTCAAAACTTTTCCTCAAAAATTCAACTACTTTACAGATTGATAGTCAAACTGAAAAATTCAATGTCATGGCTGGGATTTGAACCACGATCTCCTGGTTTCCGTCCAATCGCTCTTAACCATTGAGCTACCATGGCCAATGTGCTGTCATGACATTAAATTCTCCAATTGATTCATATTTTCCCAATAAACTACTAGGGGCTCTCGCATTCGAGATAGCTAATTTTAAAATAAATTATAATGCTGTTTGTTTAGAAAAATGTAATTTTGATCATTTGTCTAAAACTAAACTTGGGCATAAAAATGGAGAATTTAAATGTCTTTCAAATACGTTTGTTGTTGGGAAAAATGTTGATTTTAGCACAGAGAGGAGCTGCCATTTTAAAAAATTAAATTAGGCATTAATTTTTGAAATTGAAACCAGCATTATTGTACTTGAGAAAAAAGTAGTATTTTTGATTACTCAAATAGGAAGTGGTATAGTTTCTGAATATTAAGAAGAAAATTAAGTATACCCAATTTTTCAATCTTTTAACTCTCTAGAACCTTTTATTGTGACAAAGATGAAAACTTCTTTAATTTCACCAAAATCGTTAGCTCAATAACAACTCTCAATAACCCTTTCTTTTACACAAATGTAACACTTTGAAGTGTCTCTACCATGTTCCCTGAAGTCTCTGTAGTACATACCCTTTATGTTGCTATATTCTCTCTGACCCACACATGGTCCAACACTAACATGCACCTATGCACCATTTCTGAATAGAGCTCGTGACATTTGCACACAAACTGCCTTGCTGCTGGTCCCACAGCTTGGCAATCCCTCACCTGACTGACCTGTGAAGTGCTTCTTGTCGGTTCAATAGCCTGCTGACTCTTATCATGGAGCTTGAAACATACCATACTCAGCTCGAAGCACTACAAATCACTCAAGGCGGCCCGGGTTCGATCCCAGGCGACCGCAAAGTGAGATTTGTGGTGGACAACACGGCGTTGGGGCGGGTTTTCTCCGGGACCTCCGGTTTCCCCCGCCATCTCATTCCACCGGTGTTCCATCTTCATCTCATGCATCATCAGTGTCACCGCCTGCGGTGCCGTATGTAGTAAAAGCGGGCGTTAAACACTACACACACACACACACACACACACACTACAAATCACTGACTCTACTTTGCATCGGCTCTTATATACCTGCTGTATATGGTATATCTTTCAGGAATTGGAACCTTCTCAAAACACGGCATAGAAAGGTCTTTTGTTTAGAAGCAACACAGTTCCACCTGGCCTCATGACAGCTCATGACTGGCCTTGAAGACATGCCACTCTCCTCCTACCAGCCAATAAGCAGCAAGATGATCCCTCTAATCCTTCTTCTTCGTGATGGTAGCTAAGTTGCCTGATTCTACTCTTTCCCTCCAAAATAGACAGCAATGACAACGTAATCTCTCATCAGGCAACACGAATGCCGATGTGACAATACTTTTCTTCCTGGTCTCTTAATATTTTGAATCCCAGTTCTTACCTCCTGCATTTTGCCCAGTTTACATTGGAGCAACTTTGGCAATGTGATATGAATGATACACATACCGCGTATTGCTTCTCAAAATCTAGTCTTCACAATGAGGTTACACAATTTGCCTTTTCTTGGTATGCATTTGAACTCAACTCTGATATTTTAGCAATAAGAATTAGTGAACATCAATGTAGTTCAGCAATTGTTTTCACGGTTAAGGTCACCAGATGACTTTAGCTGTCAAAGATACAATCTAAATAGAATTAAAAAAGGAAGAAATTGAAATAGAACATCTATATTTTTAAGTGTTATTACCTGTTCTTTGTGCTTACATTTTTCTTTCAGAAGTTCAAACTTAAGTAAAAGCTGTGTGATTTCACATAATTTAGGATTATGTACTAAAATTATGCTTACTTTTATTAGGTATGGGCTGACATTTATGCTGGCAGCTAGTATAGCTGCAGGTCTGTTTTTCACAGTTCTGGTATGGGTTGACTCTCATACCTGGATTTACATTCGACGGAGGTAAGTTAAATCAAATTCCAAATAAATTCATTAAAATGTTAAGACTTCAAACGTCTACCAAGTCTATTTTCTCTGTAGTGAAACATATTCTCATTCACTAAATATTAGGAATATAAATAGTTTTGTTTTATTGAGTCAGATGTTTACACCTGTGATTTAGTTTTAAAGGCTAAGATTTTTTTCCTTTTCTTTTATAATTTTTATTCTTGATGCACAGCATAAATTAATTTTATATTATTGCTGAATACTACACATAAAAGTTTAAGGGCTCATTCAGAAACCAATAGCTAGTTTCCATTTAAGTCAGTTCAGCTGATGTGTGTTTGGAGGAATTTAGTAACAGTGACGTCAAAATTAATATAAAAATTATTTGTGGTTGGTTTATTGACACTCGTCACTTACTTTTTTTAAGTGACGAGTGTCAATAAACCAACCACAAATAATTTTTATATCAGTTCAGCTGAGTTTAATTTCCATGTTTACATTGCAAAATGGATTGTATTACAAACACAAATCAGATTTATAAATAGCTACCAATAACATGATCGTTAAAAACTAGGAGAAAAAAGGATACTTCATGAACAGTGTAAAATTATAGTATAGTAAAAGTTTCCACCTAAGAATTATGTTACACTTCATATGCAGAAGCTAAAACAGTTCTGTATTTCAAGAAGAATTTGAGTTGAGGTCCATTGGTTTACATAGGAAAAATGTATGTATATTAATAGTTATATTAGAATGAAAGAATTGATAGAAGTGTTGCTTCTATAAATTTGTGCAAGGAGCTTTGCTGTTTATTCATAGCTTCATTTGCCACAGTACTATGTTGTTCATTAAAAGTTTCCCAGGAATATATATTTAAATATTTAATAACTGTAGGAATCTCCAAAACATGATTGACAAGATTTTTTTATAAACCTAATTCATATAAATAAACTGATTATTCAGAGGAAAGTAAGATACATAAATTACATTTGGTACCTGTCATTTTATAATAGTACAAAAGTACTTTTCTAAAATTTATATTGCACAGTGAAGAATTTGCACTGCTTGTGTCAAAATCCAAGCATAAAAATACATTAAAACCCAATGTTCCTATTGCTTCTGTATAAGCAGGAACTACTTATTTGTGATGCATACATAGGTTATAATGTTAGTATTTTGTGCATCTCCTCACCATAAGTGTAAAACTATGGTAAAGGACTTTCCGTAATTTGTGAATGTTTGGCAATTAAGGTAAGGATGTAACAGAAAGGTATCTCAAAACTTTGGGAAAGCGTTTCTTGCATATAGAGGATAAAAAAATGTTATATGAGCATAGGTCCAGAAATGTTTATTTCTATGTTAGACCTCCTTTTCTACAACTCTGCTTAAATGGTGAGATGTGTAATATGTAGCTGTCCTCCGCGCATTATCCCACAACAGAAAAGTGGCTTTAAACATTCACTTTCACTCAAAGTATAAACTTGAAAGAAGCGTAGGAACAGTGAAGCACAAATTAGTACAAAAGTGAATCGAGAATATATTGACACATTGCTTCACTCACACTGTTTATTCACAGGACATGTTTCAAGAGCTCTTGCTCCTATCCTCAGCTGATACTCGACTAGTGTAAGTTGTAGTGGTTTCTTCTTTCTCCGTATTGTCAATAGATGGCGTGATGTACTTGTCAAAGATGTCCGGTGGTGGAGTTTCAAAATTCATGACTATGACGATTTTTGTTAATGAAGATTTTTTCCCATACGGAAAGGTCTATGGGGTGATTAACGTATTTTATTAGAGATGTTTCCAAATTGATGTCATGTCTAGTATTCAAAAAATGAAAAGCCACTGCTGATTTTTCTGTTTCACCATTTTTAATGTTTCTCATATGTTCTTTAGTTCTGATGTTAATATTTCTTTTTGTTTTTGCTATATAAATTTTAGGGCAAGTTTCACATTTGATCTCATAGATTCCTGGTTTTTCTTTGGTAGAGATTGAAGTTTTGGGAGGGCCTTTTAACAAATTTCTGATATTAAACCTATTTTGAGGTGCAAGAGTTATGTTGTGTTTTGAGAAGATTTTTTGGAATTTGTTATAGGCTGATGGGTGGAAGGTGAATTTTTTTAAAAAGTTTTTTCTCTTTTTTTCCTGTAGGTTCTAGGGTGGTGGTTTCTTTTATTTTCTTAGCTTTGTTGAGTCTGTTAACAGTTTTGTCTACTAAATTTGGGTTGAAACCGTTGGATATAGCTACTTTTTTTATGTGTAGGTATTCTTCTTGATAATCTTCTCTGTTTAGTGGAAAGTTGATCATCCGAAAGATTAAACTGTTGAAAATGGCATGTTGGTGTTGTTTTGGGTTGAAACTGTTGTTCTTAATGTAATTATCTGTGTGTGTCGGTTTCCTGTAGATACCAAAAGTGAGTTTGTTGTTCATTTTTTTGATCTTGATGTCCAAAAAGGGGAGCACACCATCCTCTTCTGTTTCCAATGTAAATTTTATAGCTGGATTTTGTATATTCAAAAGTTTAAGACCATCTTGTATGAGTTTTTTAGGTACTATTGCAAAAATGTCGTCAACATAGCGATACCACACTTTGAAATAATTTGGAAAAGCTTTTGTGATATGTGTTTCAAAAGCACTCATGAATAAATCTGCCAAGAAGGGAGACAATGGGTTGCCCATAGCTAGGCCCGTTTTTTGTTTATAGATCTGTCCATTAAAGCTGAAAAAATTTTGATTGATACAAATTTCTGTAAGTTGTGAAAGTTCTTCTATTTCTTCAGGTGTTATTTGTATTGATTCCAGCCATTTTTTGAGAAGTGGAATAAGCTCATTGGTAGGTATACTTGGATATAAAGAAATGACGTCAAAGGAAACTAAAGCATCTGTAGAGTTGATCTTTGTGTCTTTCAGGAGATTTAACAATTCAAACGAGTTTTTTATACTTAAATTTTCAAATTTTGTGAAGGATCTGAAGATTTGAACCAGCCATTTTGATAGTTGGTAAGTGGGTGCATCAATGTTATTAATTATTGGTCTGAGGGTAATTTCAGGTTTATGTATTTTGGGTAAACCATATATGTATGGTGTTTTTGGACTGTCTATTTTATTGTTCAATTTATCTCTTTTAGTCATGATTTTACTGTTTTTAATTGCTAATTCCACAGATTTGCATGCTTTCTTTAATGGATTGTTTTCTAGTTTAACAAATTCTTTTCCGTTTAAAAGGTTGTCCATTTTTTTGCGATAGTCTTCTTCGTCCAATATTACTATTTTGTTACCCTTGTCTGCTTTTGTGTAGACTACCGGTTTTTCATTTAAATTTTTTATTAATTTTTTATATGAATATCTTTTTGAATTTGCATTTTGAATATGATCTAGAGTTTCTAAGCACTGTGTTCTGATCGTAGATTTTTTGTTATCGGGCAAATTATATATCGCTATTTCAATGTCCGCGATATAGTTTTCAATGTTTTTTGTGTAGTCTACACATGTTTTTAGGCCTTTGTTTAGAAAATTCACGGAGAAAGAAATAAATTTTCTAAACAAAGGCCTAAAAACATGTGTAGACTACACAAAAAACATTGAAAACTATATCGCGGACATTGAAATAGCGATATATAATTTGCCCGATAACAAAAAATCTACGATCAGAACACAGTGCTTAGAAACTCTAGATCATATTCAAAATGCAAATTCAAAAAGATATTCATATAAAAAATTAATAAAAAATTTAAATGAAAAACCGGTAGTCTACACAAAAGCAGACAAGGGTAACAAAATAGTAATATTGGACGAAGAAGACTATCGCAAAAAAATGGACAACCTTTTAAATGGAAAAGAATTTGTTAAACTAGAAAACAATCCATTAAAGAAAGCATGCAAATCTGTGGAATTAGCAATTAAAAACAGTAAAATCATGACTAAAAGAGATAAATTGAACAATAAAATAGACAGTCCAAAAACACCATACATATATGGTTTACCCAAAATACATAAACCTGAAATTACCCTCAGACCAATAATTAATAACATTGATGCACCCACTTACCAACTATCAAAATGGCTGGTTCAAATCTTCAGATCCTTCACAAAATTTGAAAATTTAAGTATAAAAAACTCGTTTGAATTGTTAAATCTCCTGAAAGACACAAAGATCAACTCTACAGATGCTTTAGTTTCCTTTGACGTCATTTCTTTATATCCAAGTATACCTACCAATGAGCTTATTCCACTTCTCAAAAAATGGCTGGAATCAATACAAATAACACCTGAAGAAATAGAAGAACTTTCACAACTTACAGAAATTTGTATCAATCAAAATTTTTTCAGCTTTAATGGACAGATCTATAAACAAAAAACGGGCCTAGCTATGGGCAACCCATTGTCTCCCTTCTTGGCAGATTTATTCATGAGTGCTTTTGAAACACATATCACAAAAGCTTTTCCAAATTATTTCAAAGTGTGGTATCGCTATGTTGACGACATTTTTGCAATAGTACCTAAAAAACTCATACAAGATGGTCTTAAACTTTTGAATATACAAAATCCAGCTATAAAATTTACATTGGAAACAGAAGAGGATGGTGTGCTCCCCTTTTTGGACATCAAGATCAAAAAAATGAACAACAAACTCACTTTTGGTATCTACAGGAAACCGACACACACAGATAATTACATTAAGAACAACAGTTTCAACCCAAAACAACACCAACATGCCATTTTCAACAGTTTAATCTTTCGGATGATCAACTTTCCACTAAACAGAGAAGATTATCAAGAAGAATACCTACACATAAAAAAAGTAGCTATATCCAACGGTTTCAACCCAAATTTAGTAGACAAAACTGTTAACAGACTCAACAAAGCTAAGAAAATAAAAGAAACCACCACCCTAGAACCTACAGGAAAAAAAGAGAAAAAACTTTTTAAAAAAATTCACCTTCCACCCATCAGCCTATAACAAATTCCAAAAAATCTTCTCAAAACACAACATAACTCTTGCACCTCAAAATAGGTTTAATATCTGAAATTTGTTAAAAGGCCCTCCCAAAACTTCAATCTCTACCAAAGAAAAACCAGGAATCTATGAGATCAAATGTGAAACTTGCCCTAAAATTTATATAGCAAAAACAAAAAGAAATATTAACATCAGAACTAAAGAACATATGAGAAACATTAAAAATGGTGAAACAGAAAAATCAGCAGTGGCTTTTCATTTTTTGAATACTAGACATGACATCAATTTGGAAACATCTCTAATAAAATACGTTAATCACCCCATAGACCTTTCCGTATGGGAAAAAATCTTCATTAACAAAAATCGTCATAGAGTCATGAATTTTGAAACTCCACCACCGGACATCTTTGACAAGTACATCACGCCATCTATTGACAATACGGAGAAAGAAGAAACCACTACAACTTACACTAGTCGAGTATCAGCTGAGGATAGGAGCAAGAGCTCTTGAAACATGTCCTGTGAATAAACAGTGTGAGTGAAGCAATGTGTCAATATATTCTCGATTCACTTTTGTATTCACTTTCACATCTGGTTAAATTGGCGATTGTGATGATTCATTTCACCATTGCCATTGGAGCAACGTACACTTGTTAGCCACCAGTACTCTGGTAGATGGATACGAAGAGGTGGACCAATTCCGTGACCTCTGCACTCACCTGACTTAAACCCACCAGATTTTTTATTTGTAGGGACATTAGAAATCTCTTGTTTATACAACTCTGGTTCCAGATGTAGGGACTTTTTGTGCTCTTATTGTGGAAGGCTACTAGACAATATGAAATTCTACAGCCATAACACAGCACATTAGGGAGTTCATGTGATGGCAAGTTGGTGGATGCATCAGAGCTAATGGAGGCCATTTTGAACCTGCGCTGTGATATCCTGTTTTCCCATGGTTCTGTCATTGAGTGGTGTTGTGTGGGGTTTAGCTGCAGAAAGTGTTCTTAACCCTTTCACCTATATGGACGTCATATGAAGTCCAAGTTAAAATGCCCCAAACCGATATGGACGTGTATAGACGTCCTGCGCATACATGCATTTAATGCTCATTTCACGCCAATTATTTTAATCTTCCTATTTTACAATAAATTTAAATTAGTTCTATAAGGAATGTAAACGTACCCTTAAAGATTTCTTTTTGAATTGTACGCCTCCAAACCTGGATAAACACCCAAGGACACATCTGCAGATTCACACCGAATAATATTGGTTTCCTTGCGAACTTCTTTTTCGCAACACACTACACATTTTCGAAATGGTTACAACTTCTTTTGGTTGTGGGTGGTATACTTTTAGGAAAGTGTTTTCTCTCAAGTATGAGGGGTGATGTGGTGAATTTCTTACCCCCTAGTATAAAGAGGCCTCTGAGTATTATAATACTCAATTAGGTTACAAGCTCTTTATACGCACAAGTACAGGTAGATGAATGTCTTGCATGAATTTACATCTCTGAAAATTACTAAACAACTGTGCATAGTTACATCCAGTGGTATAAAAATACTTTTTTTTTACCATTTAACTGTTTTTCGTGTAGAGGTATAGCTAGTAATAGCTGATCCACATCACCCATATTTGACCCGCCATTTCCCCAAACAATGGAGTAGCTAACATGCCATCTGTAGACCAACACACGTCACTGCTACGTATGTCCTAAAGATCTCCTTCATAATCGTACAACAAATCTTCCAGATTTTCTACAGTAATATCAGAAGCCTGTACATGTCATATCCAAGCTAATTTATTTGCTACATTACAGGGATAAGCCATGGTTAACATTGAAATTTAACAATTTCAAATGTGCCATTCATTTAGCTCTTGATAGCTATAAGATCACTCTGAACACAAAGAGAGTATAAATAACTAAAATACAGAACAAAAACAGCTGCGTAAGGCTACCAGAAACCTTGGTTGAGAAACACTGTAATAACAGATGCTGACAGAGTTTTCTTTCCAGTGTGTGAGTGTGTAACGCAACATATTCTCGTATGATTATCGCTTGGTATAGCATAAATAAACTAAACTTGAACCGGAGAAGTCGCTTGCGTAGCTATACATATATACATTCGTTCGTATACACACAAAACAAAATGATTAAAATGTTAGGCGTGTTCGGCGCAAAGAATGGCTTTCGCTACAGTGAAACAAAGTAGTGAAATTTCAACAATTTATTAATGTAGTCTCTACTTTATTGTTACTGTATATTTATACTGCCTTTAATGGAGTTTTAACCCAGTTTTTGTTTCGTTTAAATAACTTAATAAATACGGAAGATACAGAATTGTATTTATGATGCATTTTTACAGCATTTAACAATTTAAATGTCCTGTTCTGTTTATTGGGTATACATTTCCGGCCCCTGAAGGGTTTAAATGGCCATCGGCAAAGCGGTTAAAGGAAATAAACAATTATTTCTGGACTATGTTCATGTAACTGCATTTTATCCTCTATCAGCAAGAAATGTTTTCTCAAATTTTTTTACATACCTTATATATATATATATATATGCTGTTACAGATTTGTTTATATAATTAGTTATGTGTGATTGGAGGAATTTAGCAAAAGTGATGTCAAAATTAATATAAAAATAAAACTATTTGTTATATTATTGAGGGATTAGTTTTGGAAACCATTACTTGCATCCTCAGTTGGAGAGAGGTTGAGAATGGAAGTGATGGCTTCTGAAACTAGTCCCCCGATAATATAAAAATTTAAGTGATGAAGTATCAATAAACCGACTACAAATAGTTTTTCCGATTAATATAATTAGTGTTTGTAAACCATACAGATGTTAAGCTTATTGAATATTATACAGATGCATAAAAATGGATGCCAGATTAGTTTAATAACCTAAATGCAAACTGTAAAGGCTGGTTCAGAATAATCCAACAATAGAAATTTGAATGGGAAGCAACAAAACAGTACACAACATTAAGGTTCACAGTACCCTTCTAAAGCGAATAGGAATGCATATTAATTTATTGATAGCAAAGCGAAAAATTGATTTTGTGTATTGGGAAAGTATTTTTTTGTAATTGCCCAGTGATGCTTTTCAACCTGCTTCCAATTCAGCCAACATAATGCAGATTAGCCAATTCAATAGAATAATACCCAATTTCACCAACAGATGTTAAGACTTAACACAAGTTTAGCAGTAGTTAAAACAAAAATTGTATTTCATCAACATGTGTTAGTTCAACAGTTGTGTTAAATCTCTTGTTAAACTAACAAGCCAAATTTCTGTTAAGGCCTTAACAATTGTAAATAGTCAAGATGGTGGGCATGAATGCAACTATTGATGTCGATTTGCTATATTTAAGACCGTCTAAATGGCATTCGTAATAGAGTACAGCCTATGAGGAGAAATTATTTTGAGGAGCTATCAGAAGAAAATTTTCTAAAGAGGTATAGACTGTCGAAACAAGTTGCTATGAAGGTTACTGCAGAAGTACAGGAGAGGTTAAAACAGGCATTGAAAGGAATATGCCGATATCGCCTTTGCTTCAAGTATTAATAACTTTGCTATTTTATAATTCACTGAATTATGTGGATAATGCAGTGTCCATCGCCCGTCTTGAAACATTCAAATCACATGTCCTTCTTGGCACCTTGTTTTACATTTACGTAATACTGACAAAGTTGTTTCATGCTTGTAGTAGTGACACGTGCATTTGAATTAAATTCATATCCAATATTTTCCCATGTGTCATCTTTCTCTTTTACATTCACTGTGTTCATCCTCTTATTTTCCATGATATTCTTATACTTCATCACCAGTTCAATTAACAATTCTTTCTCCAGCGATGAGAAATTTGTCTCACAGCTTTTGTTTCAATTTTGTTCACCCGCCATTTTTTCAACTGTGTGCAGACGAAAATGAAAACAAAAGCGCATCACAGTATGTTCAAAAAATAATATGACTCATCCATAGCCTTCTATAGCTGTAATATTTACAAGTGTCTTGTCATTAACACATATTTGTTAACATTTTCAGAAAACAGGCTGGAAAAATGCAAGAAATTTAACAGTAGTGTTAGCGCTGTGACAATTATGTTACATTTGTTAATGTTGATTTTAACATCTGTTGGTGAAATTGGGCATAAACATTTTATAAATGGAGATCCACTACTATTTCTGATACCTCTGGTCATACCAAATGAAATTCCTTTATTAATGGTCATACCAAATGAAATTCCTTTATTAATGGTATACACTAGTTATCTGTTATTCGTTATTAATTTCTTCTGGTTTTTGTTATTTGTATTTTTATTATTGTTTTTTATGCTATTTTCACTTTACTGTTGCACATAAAAAACTGCATGTGACACTTCTATCATAAGAACTAACTTTCAATGGATCTGAGGGAATGTTGAGTGAGGGCTACCAGGAGTCATGACTCCCCCTCCCCCAAACCAAGGAAATTATCTTATCTGTGGGTGTTTCCTGATATCTTAAAAGGCCTCCCTTTCGGGTGGAAGTGGATATGCCACTTACATTTATTAATCCTGCAGGGAAGACTCCGAAAACTTGGTAGGGCCGCTGGTGTAGTAATTCACCATGCTACTTGCTAGCAGGACAATACCTAGTATTCTTTTAGGCACCCTCAGCCCGTCCTAGTGGCCAAACTAGCCAGATCTACCCAATCCCCATTGGTATCAGGAAACATGCCCCATTGAGATCAACCCAATCCAAATAGCACCTTATCAGGAAGGACCTGAATGTTTGGCCTATGCACTTTTTAGTAAAGTTGGAAGTACCATAACTATTAGGAGTCTGCGGTGGTCGCACCACAGCAGCTGAAGGGATTGGAACCCCTCCCACCGGAAAGGATCTGAGGAAATAGCAATGTACATTTCCTTGTATTTCTTTTGGTTCTATGTTCTCAGTTTGACTAGAGAGAACTACAGCAGCTGTCTCATGTTATGGCCATTTTGAATAGTTTCTACCGTGAAGAATGTAACTAAACTGTGTTTTATTAATGGATGCTCTTTGGCTACTGTAGTTCTCAATGTTACATTCTATACTGGGCATGAAAGGTCCCTGCTCCGAAGATTATCAGGCTTAAGGTTCTTTCATGTTTTTAGATCTATTACACACTACCATCAGCTTTTCTTCTTTCTTTCTTTCCGAAGAAAGCTATATAAAGGCATATGTATACCCAGAAAAATCTATTTTCTCTACCAAGTTTCTGGCTCCCATTTTCTCATAGACTATAGGGTTGACAAAGAACCCAATATTTACAACATGGAATAAATAATAAATAAGTCAATAAACTGACTACAAATAGCTTTTATGATTGATTTTGATGTCACTGATACTAAATTCCTCCAAACACACATTGCACAAATATCTCACAGTCTTAGATAATGCTATATGTTAAACACATTTGCTTACAAGCCAACCAGTTGTTGCGACATTTTGTTTTTGTCAATATTGGTATTAAGGTCTGATATATTCCAGAGAGTCTTGACATAAGTATTTAGGGAAACATGCAACAGTAAGATTAACATACAAAAACTAACCTAAATACACAAATACAGAATTCAAAATTGTGTAATTAATCAGGAAGCAAACCATGCAATACATTAACATTATCTAGAAGATCCTGTGCCACACCAACAATATTTTAAATTTATCTACTTACTTCTGGGAAAATACTAATGAGCACAATGGTACCCATTTAGGGTAACAAAAGTTGGCAATTAACAAATAGTGAACCTTTAACATTTCAGACAGAGTAATGATTAGAGTATGGTTCCTAAATAAAAGAGAGTTGCTATATTTGTGATATAAAACTTATTGCCTGTATTATATTTCCTATGGCAGGAAATGAAAAGATATATTTAAATGAATAGTTACAAGAAATTCAAGAGTGGTTTTTATTCTTTGGTGCTTTTGCTGTCAACACTTTTTGCCATTCCAGCACATCACTATCATTTGGGTAACAAATGTTTAGTTCATTTTTTTTATGAAATATTTGTGTATAATATGAATAAGGAACCAGCTGATTACTTGGAATCTATCATAGAAATACAAGCTTGCAGAAATTAAAATTTATCTGTTGGTGTCTCATGAAGCAGTGGTAATGGAACAACTGTTTATGTGCAGTATTATTCATCCTTTGGTTTCAGATTTGCTCAAATAGACTAACTTTAGTCATATAGATCAGAGGCTAATTATTGTAATAATAACTGAAGTAATATACAGAACCTTCATTTGAACATGTGGCTGCCCTAATTGAATGTTTTTTGCTGTGGGAATTTTTACCAGAAGATTCATGTACTTATAATCCCTTAAATCCTGCATAGTTTTCTTGCACAAGTAATTACTACAGTAACCACATACTTTCATCATAGAGGATATCAGAAATAATGTCATTATTTCGCTGCCTCCTATTTTTACAGCTTTTAAAAAAAATAAGTATACATTAATTTTACAACAGCATACAATATACATAACATAACATACATAATTACAACATACTTTTGGTTTCTTAGCAAGAATAGGTCCCTTTTAATAATCTTTTCACAAGATCACAAACTACTTTTCTGAGGCACCTTAGCCGCAGCAAATCTGTCAAATAAATAGAGCCTGGATTTGTATGCAAAATAAAATACTAAAATGTGCATGCAAATATGCATGAAAAATTGTAAAACGATGCACCATAATATGAAAAATAAACAAACAAAAATCAATGAAGCCATTTTTCTGGGGTTAATCTTGCTATTCATGGTTATTCCAGTAGAAAAAGAAATTACCCTGAGGTTCTCTTGTATGAAGTTCCTATGTCTGTCGGTGAAGAATGTTTTGTACACTGAAGAAGTCTTTTTTTCATTGCATGATGTCACAGGTGCATATGAAAAACACAACTCTTTTTCGGTGAATTCCTCTTCTGTTAGTTTTTCCACTATCATTAGACAAAATTTTTCTGATTTGACAAGATGGTTTTGTAATCAAGATTTTTATTTAATACCTGATTAAGCTTATGGAGTGTAATTTTAGCAACACCGCGAGTTTCTGTAGATAGTGTGTTTCAAATTTTATCTATCATAGAAAGAGAGTAATCTAAAGCAGTGATCAGCAGCAGCGTGCACCCTCGTGCTGCCGTCTCTTACCCGCATGCACACTAGTGCACTCGGAACTGCTGACGGGTGAGCAGTCGGGCAGTGACAGCTTTTCCATAGTGTCATACAACTTCTTAGTCACGTTCAGAGACAGTCAAAGCATACAATGTTCAGTGTATGTAAATAAGTATATGTTATGTAATTAGCATTCCAATTATTCAGCCATTTCTTTTAGGAAATTAATAGGCTAACATAAATAGATAATATACTCTAGGACAGTCTTATTAATGCTGTGCCATATAGACCAATTAAATAATAATAATAATAATAATAATAATAATAATAATAATAATAATAATAATAATAATAATAATAATAATAATAATAATAATAATAATAATAATAATAATAATAATAATAATAATAATAATAATAATAATAATAATAATAATAATAATAATAATAATAATAATAATAATAATTATGATTATGACGATTATGATGATAATTAATAATAATAATTAATAATAATAATTCAGGACCGTATTGCATATTAAACATCGCGCAACAAATGGTGTAAAAAAATATGCCTGCTTCTATGAAGGGTTAAACAATGTAGGGGTAGAAGACCTTCATGAACATGTAGTCATCTTGTACGCAACATCCATACACAGGTAAACTAATGAGCCTATACTGCTCACTGCATAAGCTAAGATTGCCTCTCTATCTCCACTCCTCCCGCACTACAATGCATTCGCTGGTGCACTGCTTACGTCTTTACAATAAGCTACCTGAATCTATAAAAAAGATTGAATCACATCATCAATTTAAGAAATTGTTGTTAAACTTCCTTAGAGCCAATAGCTTCTACAGCGTGGATAAATTTTTAAATATTTCGTTAGCTACCTTAATTGTAAATATTGTACTTAGTTTTTAATTTGATGTGTCCTATAATCTGTACACGTTTTAATGGATGAATCAATAAATCAAATCAATACCCGTTTTAGCATGTCATGAAGACCATTGATCTAAAGAATTATTTCGGGCCTTCACCTGTGTTATAATTTCAGGTAATTTCGAGAATCTATTATAAATATGCAAGATCTTTTTGTTACAGTCTTCTGAAAAACATTCCTGAGCTATAGCAATACTAGCTGTATCTTCCGCATTTAAAGAATTTATTACTGTGTTTACTTTACTGAAATGTTCCACATAATATGACAGCCTGTAACCAAATGCCCCACCTAGTTAAAATTGGCTGAGTGAGTAAGGGCAAATCTGTAGATAGTTCACAAAATGTGGAACCCACTATAGTCCTAGCAAAAGCAATATACTGTCCTGCAGCATCTGACATTTCATCAATTGAAATCCAGATTTTTTCCTGTTCCAGCTTATCCTGTAGTTTAGAAATTACAGCACTGTGGTGCATAGCTTTGGTAATGTAGATTCATTTGGGAACCTTTCGTTTATGTATTTTTCTAAGAAACTCTAAAGCTGCACACTATTCAGTTCTTACAGTGAAATGTTGGCACTCACTAAAGTTAAACTCAAATCTAGAAAAATTGTTACTCAAATGTGATTGTTCATTTGTTTGGCATGTAATTAACTGTTATTTAGAGAAGATTCCTTCTTAACCCAGTTAAGAGTGGTGTGGTATATTTAAATGCCGCACAACTTCATACTTATTATTTGCAGAAACACTCTTTTCATGTACCAAGCAAGACAATATCTTACTATCTTCACTAAAAGTATTACTTTCAAAATCATTTACATATTTACATAATATGGCAGATAGAGGTGCTTTTGTGGGTGGTATTTCTCAAACCAAAGCACAAACACTATACAAATAATTAACTCCCTCAGTTGTCAACTATCTACATGACCTGAGCTCTGAATTAACTGTTGAGCTGAGAAGTTTATATATGATGGGAAATGGTTAAGCACCGAACCAGATGAAGACATGCCTGATACTGATTGTTGAGCTAGCTTTTACTTTATGGCTGCTATGGCAATTGTCTTGTTTCGTCTCTAATCTTAAATGCACAATTTTCCAACATGCCTGGGTGTATCTCTGTTATACAGAGTTAAATGAACACACTCATCGTAAGGCATGTAACATGAGAGGTTGTTTATGGATTGTCCCTATTCCAGGTGTAATGATAATGTAAAATCTGGAGATATCAAATGCATTTTTAAATAGTTTATAATTCTCTTTCAGTATAACACTTGATATAAAGAAACATATCTTTAATTTGGTTTCAAATCCCTTACAATTATTTCAATTTTATATATTACCTACTTGACTAAATTTACTTGGACAGTTAAATGCTGCACTTTTTTCTCACTGGATGTGTTTGAGAAACAAAACTTTAGAATAATTTAGAAATGATACTCACCAAAACAGCATGATATATAGAATTTAGAATAGGCTGAAAAGTTGGAGAATACTGAACAGTGCCCCTACCACCTCTTGTCACCTTAGAGATGAAGTCAACCCTCTCGTGTCATAGCTTCACACACCACTGAGGTCAGTTATCTCCCCAGGGATCACTCTGTTTCTCCTTTTTCTTACTGATGCCACTAGTAGCGCTAGTACTGTGCCAAAATCTTCAGTCCAATCAGTTGGGCAGTGATGACGTAATTTTCAGTTGTTATTCTCCTGAATCATGCACGTATCAAAGTTTGGTGATAATCTCCCTGGATATTCTGTAGGGGGAGACGTCAAGATGGCAAAGGCATCAAACATTTACTTCATTTGGTTTGCTCCAGGCTTCTTCTATGTATTTACATATGTATTTATTGCATTGTTGTTTTCAGAGACTTTATTAAGTACTAGTAATATTAATATTATGTAAAGGAAAAATAATAATTTAATGTCACATTCAAGAGTAAAATATGCACTTTCTCAAAGCTTAAAATATGCATTTTCTCTGAGAATATTCAATTTTATGCATTAACAAATACTACTCAAATTGTATGGAAGTGTTACATACAAAATATATCATGTAAGCATTTTTTAAGTATATAAAAAAGAACATGCATTTTGCATACAAATCTACACTCTATTTATAAATAACCATCTCACATCTCTACAAGAGTGTAATATATGTAGGAGTTCTACATGAAGATTGTGTGTACTAGTGTATAGAAATTTTTTTTACCTTATAATAGTACTACACTAAAATATTGGTCTTGCAACATATCAACCTCTGACCTAGACTTTGCATCAACTGATAAGCTGGTATTCAGAGAGGGAACAGAAAGTTAGAAACAGCGTAGTGCTGGGCAAACAATTCCCTGTGATATAACCATGTATCCGATCAAAGCCTCTATATACCTCTTCATCAAAAGCAAGCTCTAGTCAGTTGCACCTTTAGCAGCCAACTTTCAGTATATTTAATAAATTAACATCCATCTTTATCTCATTTAGTCAGGGAGATGAAGTTGTTTACCTTTCTTTTCAGTATAAGTTGACTGGTATTATAAGCACAGAAACGTTTGATGTATAAATAAATAAAAAAATACAAGTAATATTGAGCCTGGCAAAGATGTGACTTATATAAAGTATATTGCACTTGTTTCATTAGGCATATAATAAACAACAGTCTAAATAGAGTAATGTAGTACAAGTGTCTGCACAATTAATGCTTCTGCCAATTGTGTATGGAACCATTCATAAAGATGGAGTTAACTCTTCTTGCAGGTAAAAGAGGTTCGAATACTATTGCAGTAGCATAGTATCTCTCTAATTAATCTTACCTTTTCTTCTCTTATATCTCCCATTCTCTTTGAAACTATATACAAGAAACCTCATTGTTCCTATGATAGCTGTGTTGAAGATATTAGGTTTTTAACAACAAATAAAGACTGTATATTTATTAAAAATATAGACTTAAAACAACAGAAATGAATGCTATGTACATTTCAGTTTTCACTTTAGGTTGGTTTGAATTTAGAAAACAGTAAGCCTGTAAACTTGAACAGGATCAAGCACAGCAAATTATTGTAAACCATGTGTTGTACGTAGAGTGTGATGTAGAATTGAAGTAGCATTGTTTGGCTTCATTGCATTGTTTTGCAAATGTAATTGTGGTACATTTGATGAGCACATAACAGATAATAACAGGAAGTAGGAAATATCAATGGACATGGCTTTGTTTCTTTTTATTTATTTAGTTGTACATTTTGTTGCCATGTTGAACATTTAAGCTAAGTTGTAGATAATCTTATTTCAAATTTTGAACATTTCTGGAGCCTTTGTGATGAAGTATAGAGAAATGTTTTATGTAGAACACTCATTGAGTATAGAAATCCAAAAAATTGTTTATTATAGCTATTTTCATTCCATCTTGGCCTATGGTATAATATTGTGGGGAAACACATCTGGATGGGAAACAGTATTTAAAATTAAAAAAAAGATGGCATGCATAGTGTTACATGCCAGCTTTAAAGATTCATGCAAACCATTATTTAAAAAATTAAATATTTTAACAATGCCTTCTGTATATATTTTAGTTACTTATGTATATAAAAATTATGACAAATTTATGCACAAACATAATCATCATTACAGCACTCGTAAAGAATCCAGCATAAATTACCTAACACTATACGAAAAAACATCCTATTATATGGGCATAAAAATATATAATAAGTTGCCTCAAATATTTAAAGAAATAAAGACTTCAAAATTGTTCAATAAAAGTATAAAAGAAATATTAGATAAGACATATTACTCCATACAAGAATTCATGGTTGACACAATATTATAATTACTCACAATTTATATTGCATAAATAATACCTTGTATACAATCTACACATTAGAATTAGTTTTCTCTTTTATGTTAATTTCTTGCTTTATATATTACCTGACGAGTCACCAGATTACCAGCTTATGCTCACAAAGTAATTGTTATGTGACAATAAAGATTCTATTCTATTCCCTACCCACAGCCCATATTCCAGACAGTTCACTGCAAATTTATTGGGACTCTTGTCAAAATGTAGTAGTTCCGTCCAGTACAACTCACTTTTTAATATAAAGAAGGCAAAGAGCAACAATCTAGTACATTTTTGGTTTGCACAGTTCAAATGGTTTAAATTTCAATAGGATGATTTGAAGATATCGTAAAAATTTGTGGAATGAATGGAGGATGAAACTAAACAATCACAAGAATAATTATGCGTATGTAAATGTCCACCATTTGTTCACCATATATCTTCTAATGAACCTCATTAATTCATTTTGCTGGGAGAAAAGTGATCTAAACCACTCGGCCAAAAACTATCTATATATAAAATAAAACTTGCAAGATCAAGCTACGTTGTGATATGTTTCAATCAGTTAATTTCTGGAAAAAAAATGTTAATATGGTTTTATATTTTGTGATAGATAAGCAAAATGGAAGTTGCTTATCATTATAAAGTCAGCTGTTTTGTCTAGAACAAATATTTGATCAATTCAAACAGTCATGTTTTGCATTTCTTTGTATTTGGGTCTTGGGAAATGTTCAAAAACATTTTTGTTTTGCTTTTACATTTATACATTCTATGTAGAAGTGTATAAATTTAAAAATGCATTATGAATTCCAGAATATCCTAACCCTCTATTCCTTGAAGTAAAGAAGAAAAACAGCTGCATGTATAGTGAAATTAAAGGGATCACAAAATAAACATTTTCATAAAAGAATCAGTGGGAAGTATTGATCTTCTTAAAAATTAGCTCGTACATATGATGTAAAATTTAAAGCATGCTTTCCAACACCAACAGAAAGAGGCAAGAGCTGCCAATGTTGCAGTTTTGAAAACCAGAGATCCCCAGTAATAGTTTATACGTGCAGTAAGTGTGTTGTTTAAATCCTAGCTTGTATTGTGAAAATGTTTTACAGGACAGAGTAACAGTAAAAATGTAATGTGGAAATGTAGACATAAATATTAGTTTTGAAACAAAAATGTGACATATGCAGTGTTCAAACTGAAGAGGGAGGAAAAAAATTAAAATTTTAAAATTGGCTTCCTAAACAGTGATTAAAAGTATTGTTAATTTTTAAGAGTAAAAAACATTTGATTTTTTTAAATTAATGTCCTTCATAGTTCAGTCATATAGAACGAGAATTTGATATGGTTAACTACTTTTATGTTCTTTATCACTAAATTAATCCTTCATTGTTATTTATATATGTATTATTATTTTTGAGAACTACATATTCCAATGCATTTAGTAAAAGCTGAATAATGGGTATGTATTTTTTATGTGAATTTAAGTTGTTTAGGTTTAGGAATACAGTACTTCCTATTTTGTATATATAAGTTAAATTTCTATTTACAGTTTAAATAGGTTAAATAGGTCTTAAATAAATAGGTTTCCTACCAAAGATACATATATACACACTATATATGCAGTTACAATAAAACTGTAAAAGTATTATTTTATTATTTATTTACTTATTTATTTATTAGCCAAGAATTCATACAGAATTATATGCATTGTCAAAAAATATTTAGAAAAGTTAATAAACGAAAGCTTTCTCGGCCAGCATCTTGCTCAATAAAAGAAGAGAACAAGGAGAACTTTTCAAAGCCACTTATGACGCTTGCTGCCATTACAAGTGTAATGTCTGGGAGAGAGATGAGGAAGCCCAGTGGACCATGGTCTTTTAGCCTGGAATTTTTTATTAAATATACAGAAAAGTATTACCCAGTATTTGCAATCTACTTTTATAACTTTTTTACAATATCAAGATTACCACTAACCTACACAAATTACTGTTTACACTTGGAAATATTAATACAATATGTTAAATTATATATCACAATTTATTTATTCAGACACTGTTACTAGTATTGCACTTTAAGGAATTTGCAAGATACTTCTTCATTGATTAATCTTGAATTCTTGATCATATGAAACAAGAATAATTTAGTGTTGTTGGGTCTTTTTGTAATTTATATCCTCCAATGTTAAGTCATTTCGGACAATGAATGAAATGGGTGTAATGATGCTCAAATGAGTCTGGGGTCCATGGAGCTTAGTGCTACCCGACATTCATCTTACAGGATAAGTGAAAACCCTGGAAAAAACCTTATCCAGCTAACTCACCCTGACCGAGATTTGGACTCGGGACCTCTTGAATGTGAGGCAGACACGCTACCATCTACATTACCGAGGTGGGCTAATTTAGTTTAGGAATTGCACTTAACCAAGAGATTTACTCTTTAACTGAATGATATTCAAAATATTCACTGAGTGGAACTGATTTTTCATAAAGAATTTGTGAAGTTCTGCCTTAAACCTTTTTATAGAGGGTATGTCTTTTAATTGACTTGGCAAGTTATATAATTTCAAACCCATATATTTGACAGAAGTCTCAAAACAGCTTACTTATAAAAGTATTCCTCTATTCAAGAAGCAATATAGCAAGCAAAATGCAATCTTGAACTGGGGTCAATAATTGTACTTCCTGTCCAAGTTATGTATAAATAGCATTGCAACTGAAGTTAACACATGCATGCTTGTTATTGTGAATTGCGATAAAGTTGAAAAAATGATCTTGATTTGCAACACTTCCCCATATCTGAAAAAGATTTTAGTTCAATCGATACAAGGCATTGTTGAACTTACGTTTTTGTCCAAAAAAGGATCCAGCACACAGTTTTTATAGGATTATGAATAGTCTTTCGGCTAGGAATTGTAATGTCCAAAAACTTACAATGAAAATTAATTTTTTAATTTTTTAAATGTATTATTAATGTAAATTTTTGTATTGGACTAGAACTGACATCAAAAGAACTATGGAGCATTTTATACTTAAGGTAATAAGGGTTAAATGGAATAAACTATTGTCAGGCTTAGTATACATATGTGATTTCAAGGAGACCATTACAAATTATGTCAATTCAGTTTTTCTCAATTACTTCAAAATATAAAGGAGCTCAAGCACACAGATTTCTTATGAAAGTTATAATTTACCTTTGTCACAGAAGATGTTGCAAATAATGTTCTGATGTCACATTTCTCATACCTTTTAAGAGAGTTTACACTGATACTCAGTAATTCTTAATGGCTATACAAGTAAAACTATTTGAGGTCTATAAAATAAATTAAATGTAAGTAAAGTAATTACTAACATCAATCACAACCAGTATGCAGACCAAATGGGATGACTCAGGCTGTTTCTTCTGTGAGCTGCATTTGGGAAGTCCGGATTCAATTTACATGGCCGACCTACCTGACCCATGGGCTTTTTCAGAATTTTCTTGGGTTGTCAGGCGATTGCAGGTTAGGTTAATTACATCCCTCAAATTTCCTGTCCCTCCATTTCATTTTCATTATCATTTCACATCATCTCTGATCTGATGGGCTCTTATAGGGTAAGAAATGTCAGCAGGTGTCTCAGAGGTGCATGGCGGGATGATATGCTCTGAGGAAAACTACTTCCTCGTCTGGTAGGTCGGTTGCCGGTCTTTGAACCTGCTGTTCAAGCCATTTCGGGACCAGCCTCTGGGCCCATTTCCATACCGCTGTAGGGGGGCATGTCTGTTGTCCTGGCCTGCTCGGGGAGATCTCTATGTAAAATGTACAGACCCTTCCCTCTCCACTGTTATGGCTCCTTGGGTTGGCTGCCCTGTCTCTTGTCTCATTCTTCCTCCCAGAAGAGGAGAGGAGAGTTATTATGGAAGACTTTCAGAAAAATCTGTGGTAAGCACGAAAACTACGACAGAAGTAAATTTGCAGAAGAGAAAACTGATTTTTAATGACGGCGATGTCGAGGAAACCACCCCATTAACACCACTTACTACAGAAATTGACGTCTACAAGTCTTTGGGTGAACTGTATAATGACTGTCCCACTTGGACGCATAGGTACAATGGATCAAGATGGTCTCCATGCCGAATTCCCTCTGTAGTAAATGCTAATCCTAACCAGTTTGCAGATATTATCTACTCACCTTAGAATTAATTGCATTTCGTAAACTACAGTTATACTGTAGAAGCCCGAAATGACGCAGTTGTTGGGGAACATCCTTGAACCCCACATTATAATCTTACCAAGGTATCTGGAGATGTATCACTAGAAGGGACAGAAGTCAATCCTGCGATGTCAGAAGAAGGAAATATGCTCACAATAATAAATTATAGTACAGTATTAAACTTTTGTATATAAGCCAAATGTCAGTACTTTTAAAATTTCTCACCAGTTATGCTGGGAGATGTATTCCAACTTGTAACCAATCTACTCAGATAATGTACTCTTTAGTAAAGTACAGTCCTTGCAGAAAAATGTCCACACAATTTACCTGGTTGAATCAGTTGCACAAATCTGTTTGTATTAATGCAAGCATAATTGCAGACATTGTAAATACATTTATTCAAGTTGTTCAATACCAGATAGACTGTCTTCTTCATGGGGTACATTTAAAATGAATGTTGTGCTTTTCTATAAGCGTTTACTGTTTGTTTGTCTTTTTTCATTTAAAACCCAGTTCTCTCACTATTCTGTTTAAGAATGACTTACTGCCTTGAATGTTAATGCTTTCTCTTAAAATAATAAGTAATTTAGCTATTCTAGCTTAGCACTTTTTTCCTTAACATAAACATTTTGAATCAGTCTTCTAATGACACATTTGTTGTCATGTAGATCTATTACTCATTTCAGAGTGCTGTTCTTTTTACCTCCAGTTCCAAAAATATACTCCGATTTTCATTTTGTTTGCATTCTTGAACAATTCTTTTCACTGTTATACACTCCTGTGTCATCTGATATGCACTTTAACTTTTAGAATCTTTTTGAAAACAAATCTACAGATGCAGTTCTTTGCTTTTGGCTTCTTTCTTTATGTATGCTATTATGTACATTTGAAACAATTCTCAAATATGTCTGTGTAATGTTTAGGAACATAATTTACAAGACACACTGATGTCATAATTAATCTATGCAATAATCAGTATGTGACAAATTTGCTGTACTCACTCCTTATGGAAAGCTCCTAATTACTTGTATGTCTTCAATAGTATACTGCACAAAAAAGAACTGTAAATTAGCAAGGACTGTGTGTCAGATGCAGAAGATATCAGTCTTACCTCCCCACCAGCAGTGTTTGATTTCATTACACAGTTTTATACGAGTTGGTGAAAGAGATGAAAGACAGCACTTTTAACTTGTAACTTTTCTCCATTGTCTTCATGTTTTTTTCTCTTTAATAACATGATAATTTACTTTGAGTTTCCTATCAAAAATAGATTTCATTTCCCTAAATCTGTTGACAAGATTATGGAAAAAAAAATGGCAGGGAATTTGTCTCACCTCTCTGCAGGAGTTTGTCACATAAGAATCATACACAAAGATTTTGTGTGCTAAAGTATTCAGAATGTTTGGCATTATAACAGCACTAATACACTGAAACATGGCATCTCGCAATGTATCAATCTCTTTGCATCAATTGATTAGCTGCCACACTGAAAGTATAAGATAAGATACTTTATTTACCTTTTGATTTATACATAAATCATGGCTTTGTCAGTAATACTACATAATTATATAATGTATGGAAAGTAAATGGGGAACAGAACTTCTAACTTCTTAGTAAGGCAAGCAGTTCCCCATTATATGGCAACACAAAGGTTCTGCATAAGTCCTACAAGACATGAAAAATTATTCTTTTGATTCATTCATTGTTAGATTTCAGGATGTAAAAGATAGTCAGAGGTAAATAAGCATAATTCTATAATTATGCTTTGTTAACTGTTTAACAACTATTAACATTGTTAACTGAAGTATCTATATAGAATAGATGAAATGTAAATAGTTTTTTCTTCTTGACAATGCTTGAAACTTGTATAAGTCTATAAGCAAATAAATAAATAAAAGTGATTAAGCAACTTCAAAAAATTCATGCATGAGAGCAACTTGATTCCCAAATTTATTTTTTAAGTATGAAATGCTCTGTAGTGCATACTGTGTTTTAATCACAATATTTCCTATTAATTTATTTTACACTCTGGAAAAATATGAAATAATGAAATTAAACTGAAGAAGATTTCAGAGTTGTATCACTACTTAAAAAAATAAATAAAAAAAAAACCATTCGAGGAACTGATGGCCCCTATAGTCTGTTAAAATTATATATTAGTGTGGTGAATTGAATAATGAGAATTTTGAAGAGATTTTATTTTGGAAAGTAAAGGAGTTAAATAGCTCATTTTTTGTTATAATGGAAATCTTTAAAATTATGTTGTCTAATATTAAGTACTGGTAGCCTATATTTAGCCTTGGCATTTAAAACAAATGCATGATTTCCCAGATCAATCATGAAATTCATTTTGTTTGAAGGTGGAAGAAATTTCCAAATCCTGTATATTTACTTTGCAGCTTAATTTTTCCTCCCTCATTTTGAATACTGCACAGATTTATTTTAAGTGATGAGGTGAAGAAAGCAGCATATGCAGCGACACTTGACACCATGTTGTTTGGTGCATGTGTTGCAGGCGTGATTACCTGCAGGTGGATGAGCAGGATCCGTTCCTGCCCCCGTCGGCCGCATCGCAGGCCATCGCCGCGCGGACACTGCGCAGCCAAGGGTCGTATGGCAGCACAGGCTACTTCCGGCATCACCACTCCCCTCACCACTATCACCACCACACCCCCCCACCCACGCCGCCCTACCCTGGAACGCTGTACGTCGCATGGTTAAGTTGATGCCTGTAGTGTAGAAGTAGCTATTGTTGTACTTTTATTTTTGTTTTTTTCCAGGTGTGCACATCCTTAAATGGATGGCAAGGTGGTAAATGATGCCTTGGTTATAATCTTAATTTTTTTTATGTTCCTGCTAAGAAGATTAATTTTAATCACTGTAAGTTAGTTACCTTTTTTTACATCCCAAAAGCAAGAAACACTTGGGAATAAATCATTTAGAAAAGCAAATAAATGTGATATCAATCTCTTTTTCAAAATAAAGTTACTGTTCTCATTTCTAAGGATTAAGCATTAAAATGCTTTTTTGTTTGGTTGCAGATTAGCAAGAAAGGTTGTCACATTGATATCAGAGTTTTACAGGGAAATGTAATCATTTGTGATACATCATAAATGAAGAGAGATGTCCTGGCTTTAGCATTTGTTTTTTAACTAACTGCTTATTTAGCATAGAGTGACTAAATATCTATGATTATTTTTAATTAACACCTAACTGTCCCATTGTTTTTATTAGCATCCATCGATCAGGCAGAAATATAAATAGGATCTGAGTGATATGTACAGTTAAATTTCAGACGCATTCGTGTGGTAGATGTTTGCCATATCTTGGCCTACAACCAAAACTAACTCAGATTCAATATATTTTTATTTTATGTAAAGTTAAACTCTGTATCCAAAATTATATACTTAATTAAAAGTTTAAAATGAAATGTAGTTCAAATTTTTATTAAAATATACAACTTTAATTTCATGTGATTCATCCAAAAATTATTAATTTCAAATTATGTATTAACTACCATAACTTTATATCAACTTATACCAAATTTGTAATGTTTCTTCAACCTCTATAACATTTATATACATGAAGTAGTTCAGGATCCCTACATATAAATTAAATTTAATGTTATGTCAAATTTAAAATTTGTTAACTAATATTAATACAATTCATATATTTGCACTCAAAATATGCTGTAGTTCATAAGTTGTTTCATGCAGACTGATGGATGTGGATGGACAGATAGATGAACAAAAGAATACTATTTGCTCTGTAGTAATCTCCATGGAAGTAGACAAAATGCATTAGTTTGGCGCTAGTTCTCCTGGTGGGATCATAACAGATAACAAAATATACTGTTATCATACTTTTTTGTGCTAATAAACATGTTCCTCCCCTTATTTCAACTTTGTAGAGATTATTAATTTAATATTTTAATGAAGAATAATAATAATACATTTCACCATAAATTTAAAGACACAAGATATCATAGATATAATTATTTCCTTTGATGAATCAGAATCTGAATTATGAGGACATTTACTGTAATTGTTAGCATTTGTTTTCATTCATAAATTGGTCGTCCATCATGGTGTCATCAGTACTTATATTTTTACTGGATCTTTTGGAAGTTAAATGGTGGATGAATCTAGATTTCTTTTCTTCCTGTTAGTATAATTAACAACATTACAAGCATCACTTCCTTTTTCCATTTTATTATTCTTAGTAAACATTTCGCATGGCATGTCTTTTTCTCTCAAACAACAAATTATAATAACTGTTTGGTTGATTAAAATCCATTTTGGTAGAAACTGGCCACTAGGAGCACTATAATTGCACCAGCTGTAATAAACCATCTCAAGTTTCATTACTGTTATCAGTAGACTGTGACAGAAACTGTGTTCACACTGCTGCAACACTACTCATAATGCATCTTTTTTAGTACATAACTACTTTATTCTCTCTTAGAACTGTCATGTTCTGCACTGTTGAACTAGCGCAGAAAAACCACTAGAGAAATAATTTAAATTTCTTTTCAGGGAGGGTGGGAAACTAATTTTAAATGGATGGTAGCCAAGACGTCAGTTTATTTTGGTGAAAAATAGCTGGCAAGTAAAACTGTGATATTGGTGTTGAACACCTTATTGTTATAGGGTTTAGCTCAAACAGCTCCAGAGTGACTTATTTTGTTCTGTGGAATTAGATAACAATAATTCATGCTAAAGTATTATCTTTGTATTGCAAAGCTTGAGAACTTTTCTTCTACAAAATTGTGCATACTTACGTAATCATATATTGAAATGAGAGCAGCTAACGAAGTAAGGCAAAACTGCTGGGTCTTCCATTATGAATGCAATGGGTGTTGGGCATTTTCCATTTTCCTCAAGCAGACCACTGCCATTTGGTAATTGTCAGCTTGCATTGCCCAAGAGTGGAGTGCATTTGTCTGTTCATAGCTTTTGTTTAAAGCATTAGGTATCAATAATATAATTTTGAATCAAACTAGTACTCCATGTTCCATATATTGTTAGTGTTTACCTAGAATGCATTTCATTAGGACCTTCCTGACATTCTCAGCTAATGTCATCTGTTGAATTTTGATTTGGTGAACTCCTTGGAGGTGACAGGGGCGCCTGTGTTAGTATCTTGATGAACTTCAAGTTTGAGTTCTCTTCAAAGTTGGTGTCAAAATTGAGCATTTAATGGAAATTAATTGTTCTTTCACACTGGCTGTGTGTAGGCTAAAGTGTGGAAACGTAGAGTCAGACTGAAAAATTCAATGCCATAGCCGGGATTTGAACCACGGATCTTCTGGTCTCCGTCCAGCTGCTATAACCATTGAGTTACTATGGCTGTCATATTGGCATGTTGGCCATAGCTCAATGGTTAGAGCAGCTGGACGGAGACCAGAAGATCCGTGGTTCAAATCCCGGCTATGGCATTGAATTTTTCAGTCTGACACTACGTTTACAAAATTGAGCAGTTTTCCTTCATATTTCTTTATGAAAATCTCTTCCCATGTGGTTAATGCAGTTGGACCCTGAATACTTTTTAATAAATGTATTTCTTGTACTATATCACGATTCTTATACGATGATTTGTACACCACGTGGGAAAAGGTATTCATTAAGAAATATGAAGGAAAACTGTTCAATTTTGTCACCACCTTTGAAGAGAACCCAAACTTTATCAAGATACCTAACGCCTTCAAGGAGTTAAGCAAATCAAAATTCAACAGATGGCATTAGCTGAGGTTGTTAGGAAGGTCCTAACAAAATGCATTCTAGGTAAACACTAGCAATATATGGAACATGGAGTACTAGTTTGACTCCAAAGTATATAAATTTTGTGCTTCATTGTATCATAGCCATATTCGCTAAGAACATTAAGTATCATTTGAAAGAGCATATTTCTATTTATGCATAAACTTGAAAGATGCATTAAACAAAAATAATTATTTTGTAGCCAAATTAACAGTGTAGCAGCAATATCTACTGAGAAGCTGAAATTAATTTATAGAAGGACCGTTGCTATTTTTCTTCATTATGTTATGAAGAAATGAAACATTTCTATAAGGAAAAATTTGGTATTTTGAGCATCTGCTAGATAAGTTACTTTGGATGGTTTTGAACCACCAGTTTGTTACTAGTTGCTGATGAAGGGAGTCGCTCCTTTACATATAAGCTTTATGGTCCAGCTGCATTCAAATGGAAGACACTCTGTAATATTTGAACATTTTTGGCTGTATTATTACTTATTAACAAAATATATAGTAATGCCTTTCATACAGCTGATTCAGGGGGCTATCTCTTATCTTCAAACAGATGAAACTATAATGTTCATAATGATGTTTAAAATATTTAAATGTTCTCACAGAAATTATGCACCAAAGCATTTAATGAGTATATAGTTTAACATGAACATTATGGTATTTCAGCACTGTGAAATATTCAGTTTAATGATGAACTGTCATGTAATATTCTAGGAAACATAATGTGTGCCTTTTCGTTTTATTTTGTTTGTGCATCATCACAGGCTACTTCACTTTAATAACTATATCTGCTTCGAGTGAAACTCAGCTTGTTGCTTGGTTCCAGTGAATAACATGGCTGAGATGATTCAACCAAAACTCCTGTGAATGTATGTTGCTCTTAGAGCAAACGAGAAGGCCCTAGTTGAGTTATGCTTGCATGTTGATTGTGTGCTCATCATATTCTGTAATTTTCACAAGATATTTATTTTTTGAGAATGATGAATGCAATTTAATGTTTCTGCAAGTTAAATGAATGGTTTATCATACTTTATGGCATGAATTCTTGTGATGTGAATACTCAACTCGTCATTGACGTAATAGCACCGTTTTTTGGTGCATGTGTTACTTAGCATGATATGTTTTAGCATTGTGTAATCTAGCATTCTTTTTAAAGAGATAAACAATTTGAAGTAAGCATTTAACTATTCATTGTGTACTTGCATATATTTTTAATTGGTTTAAAATGCTTAACTGTTTTATAGGATTTTATGAGTTGTATTTATGATTTCAGTCGCATACTCAGCATCATTTCTGGTTAATGTCACCTTCTAGGCCGGTAGACGTTAGAAGATAATAAGGTCACACTTGAGTTTGCATCAGTGTATGTCAATTTGGCAATGCTATGGTTACAATATTGCCAAGTTGACAGAACAGCTCATAATGCTGCTTTCTAATTCACTCTATTACTTTGTCAGCTGGAATAGAGTGATGATCATACTACTTTTCCTGCTCGTAAACTGCATGTATCCCCTATAGAAATTCCAATGTTTGTTTATTTAGCACTACGTCTTAACACAATGGATTATCCCTCTGTGAATCATCACACGGTGATCTAACTTTCTATGCATTTCCATAGTAGAATGCTACTGCTGTTATATTAAATGAACATGCATATTATAAAAAACAAAGCTAAATAGTAAGAACAACAGATTGTCAAAGAGAGTCGCAATGCCACAGTTGTAATGTATGCACATGATAGAACTCAAAGAAAAGGCATATAGTTGAAATTAGTTAAAATTGGTAACTTTTTAAATATTTTCATATATAAACCCCATTGGCTGACTGAACAAAATACTGCATTACTAATGGTTCAGGAAGTTTAGCAGATAGTTACTCACTTGTTGCACCCACTCAACTGAACCTGTCAATTGCCAATATGTCTAATGGGGATATATTAATGAATAACTAGAAAATTTTGGTGTCAACTTTTGTAGTGTAAAACTTGTGAATTTGCATCATATCAATTTAAATTCTTAATAGAAGCATAATACGTTTTGGAATCCCAATGAATATTAATACACATTTTGCAACTTAAGAAGGAATTTAAATCATGAATGGATAAGTAACTAGGAAGCATGATACTGAAGGTTAAAGGGGTAACACAAATGAAATTTATATATTCAGTTCCACTAATAAGCCAACATAGAATGTAATTTCTTTAAGCCATGGAATTGGATGAATCACATTTTCCTTTCATTTTATTTAAAGCTCAGGCATGTTTAAAAGCAAATTTTTGAGTATGAGTGAAATATTGAGCGAAAAAGGCTCTAATAACTGATCACTTTAGCAAGCGCAGCACCTACATTCTATTGCACTGGCGTAGACCTTAAAAGCTTAAATTATTAACTGGACTTCTGCAAGTACCACAGTTTTTATCTACGTACATACTCAAATATAGTAGGAGCCTGAAATAATGTGGTTGGTGTGGGACATACTTTACTCCCATGTTATAACCTTACCGCAGTATATAGGAATGTAACACTAGAAGGGACAAAAAATATCAATCCCATGCAGTTGAAGGAGGGAAATATGCATATAATAATAAATTACAGTACAGTGTTAAATTGTTAATATATTACAATACTTTTAAAATTGCTTGCCATTTATTCTGTGAGGTGTGTTCCATCCTGTGTTCAATCTTGTTTTATATTACACTGTACTTACTTTACACTAACCTAAGCTTGCTTGTTTTAAAAAAATATCAGTAAGTGTCAGTAATATCCGTAATTTTTAAAGAGTTTGGTATAACTTTAGTTCCTCAAAACAAATATAGTATTAAAAATTTACTGCATTTCTCTAAGAAAGATAAAATTCCTGATAGTAAAATATCTGGTATTTTTCAATTTAATTTTTTTGGTTGTGATAAAGTTTATATTGGAAAGATAAAACGTAATTTGGAAACCAGAACGAAAGAGCATTTTTGTAACATTAAGTATAAACAAACTGATAAATTGGCCGTAGCAGATCATTTTTGGTCATTTAACCATGAAATAAATCCAGAAGTTAAATTATTAAAACAATTAAATGGTCTAATAGATTTAATGGTTTGGGAAAAGATATTTATTTTAAAAAATAAACATAGTGTAATGATATCGAGATTCAACTGTATTGGAACACCACAGTGAAGCGAAAAATTATTAAATTTTAGATGAGTTATTCAAATCGTCAGTCATTATTTCACCATTCAGAACACTACTTGCAGACTGGATTTCACTGCTTGTGAATTCTGCAACTGAATAATGCTTCCCCATGCAAGTCATTTGAATATGCAACTGACATTAAATAGATAGATTTTAGGAAAATTTCCATTTCCTTGTCACAATTCAGTAGAGCAATGAGTTCACAGTGGTAATGCTTTTTAAGCGCTCTTATAATACCCTGGTTTAATGGTTGTATCAGTGCTGTAGTGTTTTTAGATAACACAATTCTAATGTTTCCATCTCGCAACTGTAGAATATCGGCAGGTGGATATGTTGGACAGTGGTCAAGAGTAAGGACTGCTCTCTCTTCAATTTTAAGTGAATACATATGCTTCCTCACTAACGGCACAAATTCCTCATGGAACTAGTTTGTGAAAATGTTGGTAGCCATTCATGGGTTTTTTATGTCTACACAGGTATGGTAGTGAATTCATATTAACAAATTTAAAACATCTCGGAATATGACTTTTCTAATGCAGAGCCAATTAATTTTGTGACTCGAATGCCATTCTGTCTTTTTTCAGTTTTATCCCTGATTTATGATGCTGTTGTTCATCTCCAGCATTTTTTAAGGAAGCAGTTGATAATGCAACACAGTTTCACAGCAGTTATACACTTGATGGTCATTTAAATTGTTTTCATTCATAAATTGATCTAATTCCTGAGGAAAAGTTTTGCGGATTCACTGTCACAGGAACAAGTTTCTCCATCAGTGCTGGTTTGGCCTATACTGCAACAAAATTTCCACTGTGAAAACCAGCCATCAGGTGCATTAAAATCATCTGTCCCATTGAAACTTCATAGAATGTTACAGCCTTAGCTCTGATGACTGGTCTAGATGTGGTATCCCTTTACTTCATTTTATTAAAAACCACATGTATAAATGCTCATCAGTATGATCTTTGCCTCTTCCCCCCCCCCCCCTTCCACTGTAGTCCAATTTCACCTTTCCACCATGTTTGAATTTCAAAGTTTATCTTTCTCCTTCATATGTCCTCTGTTTGTTCCTTTTGGGACTCCATACATGCATGATAAACTTGCCTTTGTTTCTTCCTTTTCACAGTATCAATAATTTTGTATTTTTCTCCACCTGAATATGCTTTTTGCTTTTGTGACATTCCGATGCTGATGCATAACTCAGACTGGAGGCATACTTCAACTTTCCTAAGTATTAAGAATTTTTTATATCGTAGGTAGAGTACATGGTTGGTGGCGAAAATTACACTATAGAGCCTTGTTTGTGAACTATTAAAGAAAAGAATAAATGAAATAATCAACTACAACATTTTTTTTAACAGTAACATACTTTTACCAGAGTTACATCGGAATCTGCAGTATTTTGGAGCGCATTAATTTGGGCTTCTACTGTAATTTTATTGAAAGTACTTATGTGTATAAATCTCTACAAAATTTGATTTTGCCTGGAAAAAATGTTATACTGGTCACCAATCTAGAAAGTGATTGACATTTCGTATGGAGAGAGAGGCGACGTTGCCGCATATTACTGCCACGTGGAGAGCACGATAGGATTATGCGTGCGAAGGCGATTCAGTTGCAACTGCAATGGGTATTTATTTATTTATTTATTATTAATATTATTATTATTATTATTATTATTATTATTATTATTATTATTATTATTATTATTATTATTATTATTATTATTATTATTATTATTATTATTATTATTATTATTATTATTATTATTATTATTATTATTATTATTATTATTATTATTATTATTATTATTATTATTATTATTATTATTATTATTATTATTATTATTATTATTATTATACTGTACAAAAAGACAATAGTAAAGTTGTAGATCTATATGCAAACGCTAGAACATGCAAGAACACATCAGTGTAAAGATCATCGTAACAAAGAAGCATACCTGTGACATGTGGATGCTTAATGAAGTGGGGAAATGCCGCCTACATACTTTTTTCCAGGAGTTTTTAATTTAGCCTCCGATGCCTGAAAAATACTTTGCTTTCCCAATCTTAACCACAGTGTCCTTACTGATACCTACAGCACGTGAAGTTCTATTAAGCACCTTAGAGAATGGAATAATAGGCTCCCCTTTCAATTTCTCTCACAGAGCATATTATTTATCGTGTCTGTCCTTTAATTGGAATACCTTTACCAAATATAGTTTTATTTGGTTCCCAAGCACATTCAGGTTTTCGCTTATCACTATTTTTAGACATAATTAAACATTCATTAAAACACAATTGCAAATGATCACAACTCTCGCACAGTTACATGAACTGACGCACACGTAAACCAAGGAAAATTGTCACAAAATGCAAAGGAAATTGCCAGTACAGGATCTCTAACTGTTGTTAAGAATAGCAACATGAAGCCATTCTGTTTACGCAGAGTTATCAGAAGAGAAACAAAAACCAAGGTATTATGATTACTGCAGCGTTTGTGTAGTTCACTCGCCTGCACGGCATGCCAAGCACACGTGTTAGAATATCGGCAACCAAGGTTTAGCATCTAACCTTGTCATGGAAATGTCTGGACTCTAATTGGTCCTTCTAATGGTTACTATGACAACCGTTATGACGTACTCATCCCCTCCCGTTTATTTACAGCATTTTTCCATGTGCTTACTAACTGTCAATCACATTCTAGTTTGGCAGCCAGTATAATTACATGCGTGTGCACATGCATGTGTATGCATGTGTGTTTATACAATGAGCAGAGCTGAAGCGTAGGTAGACAGGAGACAAAACTCAAGAATGTTGTTGTTTGAGCAATGGATTAACTTGAAATTTTGCCAGAAATTTTGCAAACCAACAAGTTAATCATTTCAGGTGATTAAACTGGCGTATACCAATGAAACATGGTCTGCAGAGCTTAGGAGAAAGTGAGAATGACACACAAGCCTGATCATTTAATAACAATTTGGACTGAAGCGAAGATAGCAGAAGTTGCAATGTTAATGCTGCTCACTAGTCCAGTTGTGGATGATGACCTTGTAGTAACTGCAATAACTGTATTGGTTAGCCATGGATGTATCACAAAATTGTGTCTAACGCCGTGAACATATATGTTCCAAAAGACCAATGTAACAATCACATAGCTGCATTGCATTGAACAACTTGAATAGCAATTTTATATCTTTAAGATTATAATACCAAGAGACCTAAAAACATCCAAAGTGGCTGCGTAATGTTTTGCCTGTCTGCACCCTCAGCACTTGTTGCCATCTGCTGCTATTATAGAAAGGTGTAGATGAAACCATTGAACATTTTTAAAACTACTTTTAAAGGCTTTATCTACCCCTGTTTTTAAAGGAGATGCTGAAACTGCCCACTGCCATTGTCCATACATGTTTGGCACCTCTTTAGGAAACTATACATCACTCGCCTTAGTTCACATTGAGAAATGTTGACATTTTTCCATTAGCGGAGAAGGAGTAGGCCCAATTTTTTTCCAGTCAACAGTTGACACCCGTACATATGTGAATACAATTTTGCCCTCCTTTTTTTTTAAAGGGAGAGAGAGAAAGGGAGAATTAAGACAGGGAGCATGATTTTGTCTTTTTTTCAACAAAGTCCTGTAACAGCTCGTACAGCCAGTCTTTCGATGAGAACAATTGAAAATATGTTTCGGGACATAATTATTATTAGAGATTTGTAGCTCCTTCGGTCTCCGACCTAACCCCCTGCGATTGAAGGATAAAGTGTACAAGACAACCCCACACATCCCGAAAGGATTAAAACAAAATATCCTTTGGAAATTGCCAGCATTTCTCAACTTGAATTACAGTGAGTGATGGATAGTTTCCTATAGAGGTGCCAAACATGTATGGACAACGACAATAGCCAGTTTCAGTATCTCCTTTAATAACTTGGATAAGTAAAACCTATAAAAATAGTTTTTTAAAATGTTGCATGGCTTCATCCACTCCTTTCTATGTTAGCAGCAAACAGCAGTGCTAAGGTTGCAGACAAGCAAAATACAGTTAAGCTCAGAGATTCTACTCCCATTAGTCCTGGACCCGTAGGACCAAGGACCCCGGCCTCCTTCTACCCGGGAGTGATGGAAACTCCGGGGCTCTTTCCATAGGGCAATATCTGGAGTCTAGAAAGCCCCCCCCCCCCCCCCCCGCTGAGCACAATGTCAAGATGGGATGGAAGTGGATACGCCACTGCGTCAACCCCGCAGGGAAGACTACCGATAACCTGGGTGGGGCCGCCTGGTGATCTAGCACACCTTCTACTAGCTCTGCAGGCTAGCACGCGGGACTATTCAGGCAACCCTCTACCCCCTCCGGGCGGCCGTAGCCTGGCCGGAAGTACCCATTTACCCGTGGGTGTCGGGAACACACTGCCCCCTCGAGTCCAACCCAATCCGAACAACTCCCCTACAGGAGGGGCTCGGCATGTTTGGCCCGAGGATCCTCTAGTAACGTCAGAGAGGTACTACTGCCGGTATTTCAAAATTCACTAAGTGATATTTTTTGAAATAAATAACTTTTCCCAAACCATTAAATCTATCGGACCATTTAATTGTTTTAATAATTGAACTTCTGGATTTATTTCATGACTAAATGACCAAAAATGATCTGCTACAGCCGATTTATCAGTTTGTTTATATTTAATGTTACGAAAATGCTCTTTTGTTCTGGTTTCCAAATTACATTTCGTCTTTCCAATATAAACTTTATTAAAATCGAAACAATTAAATTGATAAATACCAGATTTTTTACTATCAGGAATTTTATATTTTTTAGAGAAATGCAGTAAATTTTTAATACCATATTTATTTTGAGGAACTAAAGATAAAATTTAAAAAAAAATTTGAAAATGTTTATTAACCCAAGGATGGTAAGTAAATTTTTTTAAATTATAATCGTCTTTAATTTTTTTAAGGGTAGAAATATCAGTAACAGTTTTCTGATATTTAAATTTTTCAATTTTTTTATGTGTAAGGTCTTTATTAGATTCCTCTTTATTCATTGGTATATTTATTAATCTATAAATCAAACTATTGAAAACAGGAAATTTATGTGAACATAGAACAGAGGTCATGTTGGTAAAGGGCATGTCTAGGTGTATCATTGTGAAATTTATCCTGTTTGTAAACATAAATAGGGTACATTTATATAGATTTTCTTACCATCTCTACTGCTTATCTATAGTAAGCAGAGAAAATGCATTCCGTCTAAACATTCAATACCAAGATTTAACGCAAATATATATTTTGAGACTCCATGAAGCCCAAAAACTGTATTTTTAGAAGTTTCCACATGCTGGTGCGCATATAGCTCCAAAAACAAAAAATGAATCAAAAATCATAGAGATTGTCAGAAAATTTGCTCCACCCCAAGTTATTCTTTACATGGAACATTTTCTCAAAAATGGCTCTAAAGTTTTTTATAAAAGTAGTATATAAAAAAAACAGTAATCTTTGGTGTAACAGCCAATACAGCTGGCCAGAGCCAGCCAACTTGACTGTCAGCCTTATGCCCACATATGCAAGGAAGAGGTGGGTGATCAGCCAACAGATATGGGAAGGTGCTGTGGTTATCATTTTGAACTTCGAGCTGGAAAGTTGGCTTTCTTGACTGGAATTCGCTACCTCATAGCCCCTCGATTCCTTGCAATGCAGAGTGTACACTGGTCCTATACCCAGGATTTAAAAATCTGGATCCCTCAAGGGTGGCATCAGTCCCGGGCACATTCTATGGCAAGGAAGCAAAGCAGAATGCTCTAGCCCTCACCACAGTGCAGGACAAAGTAGTATATATTAACGATATTTACATGACAAATAAAATGATTATCTTGATTTTCTGGGAATATGCTTTTAAGTTTTCTTCATTCGGAAAGAATTTTCTATAATCTTGTACAACTGGTAAATGTTTGGTGATAGACAACAACGTACTGTATATCTCTTTATAACACACAATTTATTCCAAATAATTTTTGTACTATGTCACTTCCATGATATTCATTATCAATGGTTCGAATTTGTCACTATTTTGTCATTCTTTTTAAATCATTTTCATATTCAGTTTTCTCACAATTGCATGGAAACATTGTGAATTTGTAAGGCCATTATGTAGTGTCCAGTTCTTAAACATTTTACTATCTCTATATTCTTTGTATTTACCTGCACGCATAGTATCTGCTGCTAGTAGCAAAGTACTTAATTCTTAACTATACCATTATCCTGAAAGTTGTATACATCACAACACAGGAATTACACACTTGTAGATTTGCTCTGAGCAGGTTTCCTCTGAGGGATAAAGTTTGAAACACTTGCCAATTGAATTATTGATATAATTGGTAACAGTACATCGTATCTGTGAAGCCAGGCAGTTAAAAATTGTTTATCATTAGTCACTTGAACATTTATTGCATTCAGCTTCCAGTTGTTCAGCTTCTAGGGCTTTCTTCTTCTCCTCTTCCTCGTCTTCTTTTTAGACAAATAACTCAGAAGTAAGAACATTAACATTTATTTCACTTCTGCCAGTGTTTGTTTCAATGCTATTTAAACATACCATATTGTGACTTTGTGGGTTCTTAGAATTAAAAAGTCCAGTTTGCAGAAATTCAAAATGCTCTTTGTTTCCATAGAAACACACTTTGGTCAACCCTTACAGTAGCAGAATTATGAAACGTATGCAAATACAACCTTCAAGGTCGTCTGACACACTCACTTTCAAATCACAACTGCAGACACACGATATCAGTTCTGATTATGCCTGTCCCAGACAACTAACCGCGGTAGATGGAGTCAACATGAAAAATTCAATGCCATGGCCGGGATTTGAACCACAGATCTCCTGGTTTCCATCCAGTCGCTCTAACCCATTGAGCTACCATGGCCAATGTGCCGCCCTGACATAAAATTCTCCATTTGACTCATATTTTCCCGGTAGACCACTAGGGGCTCTCGCATCCGAGATACACCGTTTGTGGCGACTTACTATTTTAATTGATGGAAATGAATCAGGTCTTCATACTAGCCATATATAGGCTAAGATCTTTGATAGATGGAGTCAACATGAAAAATTCAATGCCATGGCCGGGATTTGAGCCACGGATCTCCTGGTTTCCGTCCAATTGCTCTAACCCATTGAGCTACCATGGCACGTAATGTCAGGACAGCACGTTGACCATGGTAGGTCAATGGGTTAGAGCGATTGGACGGAAACCAGGAGATCTGTGGTTCAAATCCCGGCCATGGCATTGAATTTTTCATGTTGACTCCATCTATCAAAGATCTTAGCCTATATGCGGCTAGTATGAAGACCTGATTAATTTCCATCAATTAACTAAAACTAACCACAGCTTTCTTTTTATACCTCTACTCATTATTCTAGAAATTACCAGAATATTCTGTAACAGTCAAGATGGCACTAGAAAGACGAACCTTCCAGTTATCTATCTTTATCTGGTTCAGCAAGCTTTTTATCTCCACGTTGCACTATCTGTCCCTTTGTGTGCAATACCCGCGCAAGTGGCAACAATGCTTGCGACAATATAAAGGAATTGCTCACAATTGCATGTGTACATAAAGTTGTGGCTGGGAGTCTACTTTAAATATGTTTTAACTGCCTACCAATGACATCCTTGCATACATCTGATAATCATTTTGCAAAGCATTAGATTGATCAGCCATAAATGCTTAATGGTAACTAAGTGTTCTTGCCTGCATTCCAGATGCAAAGCTTTAAGTTAATTTATTTGCAAATAATTTTCAATGTTATTTGCAAGTCTTACAGGCAATGAATATAGTAAATAAATGTTGCAAATGAATCACATATTTGGATTTCTTCTTAGCTTTTATTCTTCACAGTACTTAGAAAAATGTTATGAGAAACTTTACCCAGTGAATCTCACATTTGCACCAGATAAATTGCATTAAAAACTATAAACTATGTTGCTCATACAGCATTATTCCTTCAATTTTTTGGTTACCTCCTTGATGTGGGCTTTTTGAACAGAAATGTGTTGTGTGACATGTACATTAATCACAATTTAGGTAATGTCTGTATGTAAGTACTTGCAAGATGTATTTATGGATAGGAATGTAATATTTGTGCATGATATGAACAGGCTTATGCTATTTTACATTTTCTTATGTTTGATACAAAAGTTTATTATTTTAATTAATTAATCTTTAAAATTATGTATTTTTTAAATGTGGAATGTGTACATTTTCTAGCTTCAAGGCATGATTTCAGCATGGTTAAGTTATGAAGTTCCTAGTCCATTATCCTCTTCCTTCCAGTACCTTCCTTCTCTTCCTGATCACCAACCATGCATAAGTTTAATATGTTTTACAAAACATTACAGTTCCCGGCAAATTATTGTCAGACAAAAGGTTTAACATTGAAAGCTTAAAATGTATTTCTTTTTTTTACAATGACAGCAACAAACTGTATGACGGAGCTGTAATGTTTGTATGTATATATGTTCATATGTATAATTGTACTTGGCTCATACAACTTTACAGTATAATTTAAATTTTTATGAGGCATAGCTTATAACTAACCATTTAAATAATATCTTGACAATTGTGCAATATATAAAACATCTTGCTTATAAATCTTGGCTTCTCATATAGCGTTTATCATCTCAATTACTAAGCCTGTTGCAGACAGCAGCTCCTGTGGTTAAACTTTAATGTCAAAGTTCATATTTTTATGCAGGATTCTGGAATTGTGGTCATCTCTATGCTAAACACCATTGTTTTAGGGAGAGACATTCTGGTTGACATAATTAAGCTTTTCTGTAGTGATCTTTGAAATTTTATTTGTAGTGCAGTTCTTCAATGTATTTGAATTTATACTTTCTCTACCACTCATGTAGGGAAAATAATATATTTGACCCAATTATTCACATTGAGGTTTTATCATAAATTCACATTTTGATGTTCCCTGCATTCTGTATCCATGAACCGCATAGCTAAAAAAATAAAAAGATAAATAAATATCAGACATTTTATATAGTTTAGAGATACGTTAGGGGATAGAGGATACATTTAGTACCTCGACTCACAACTGGAACTTCTGTGAAGATGGATAAGATGAAGGAAATACAGTGGATATCTGAGCTTCAAGTACAGACGATATAAGTAACAAGAGAATTGGCGCTCCCTAACATTTAACATCTTGGCTACCTGGCTGGGAAACCCTTGAAGTGATGCCCTCCACTGACACATAGGAGTTGTCCTTTATAGTAAAAGAGGGAGATAAAATAAGTGAAAATGGGAGAGAGAAGAACCATGATAGACACACCCCTTCAGTGCTTTTTACTACTGACCAGCGGAAAAATCGTGGTCAGTGTGCAAGCCTACCAGGGATTGAATCTGGGCTCTCCAAATACAAGCCTTGCACATTATCACAGAGCCAAAAGTTTTCAAAAACATCCTTTCCCTTCCCTATCAAACAACCCTTGGAAAATGTTTTCTTATTTTCTCACAGTTACTAATTAATGAAAGTATTTTAATAAGCCAGGAATTGAGTGCTATATGGGCTGTTTGTGACAGAACTGTAGATGAAGTTGTTTCCATCTCTTGAGCCCTTTGTTCTATTCAAATGGCCTACAACTCAGTCTGTAAGTATCTCAGGATGTAACAAAAAGGTATGTGAAAACTTCGGGAAAGCATTTCCTGCATATAAAGGACAAAAAAATGTTATATGAACATATGTAGATCCGGGAATTGTTTATTTCCATGGTAGAGCTCCTTTACTACAACTCTTCTTACGTAGTGAGATATATAATACAGTCAGTTTCTGAATAGCAGGTTTCCTGCTAGATGGATAGGAAGAGATGGACCAATCCCCTGGCCCCAATGCTCACCAGACTTAAACTCACTAAATTTTTATTTCTGGGGACATTTGAAATTTCTTATGTATGCAACTTCAGTTACAGATGTAGAGACTCTTTGTGCTCATATTGTGGAAGGCTGCTAGACAATATGAAATTCTCCAGGCCTAACTCAGTGCTTTAGGGAGTTCATGCGACGCGGGTTGACAGATGCATCGAAGGTAATGGAGGCAATTTTGAACATGTGCTATGATTTCCTGTTTTCCCACTGTTCTGTCACTGAGTGTTGTATGGGGTTCAGCTGTAGAGAAAAAGGGCTCTAAAAAGGAAATAACTTCTGGACCGATGTTCATATAACATTTTTTTATCCTCTATCTGCAAGAGATGTTTTCTCAAATTTTTGACAGACCTTTTTGTTACATCCTGTATGTCTGGCTGAGGTGAAATTGCTTCTTATTCATAAGTTATTTATTAATGAGTGTCCCTATTGTTTGTCTGCTGCAACCTTAGTTCATTAGCCTATGTTGAGACATCAGCATTCTGTTAATCTAGATTCACCATACATCTTAATTTGAACACTTTCCTGAATGCTACCTCACTTCAATCCAGGCCTGGGATGCTACAATATCTCCTTACATTTAAGATCTTATCATGACAAATTGGATATATATGTGATGAAGTTATGTAGAGAAAATCAAACGCTTCAGTTATTAAATTTAAAGGGAGTCGATTAATTGACTCCCTTTAAATTTATTTTATTACAACAACATTGTTTTCAACACTTCCAAGAAAGGAAGCTTCAGTTATGTTTCATATTTTGTTAAATCAGATGTTTACCAATTTTGTTTTATTTTTTCTTCTGCTAAAACTACGTAGCTTCACTTCCTCCCTGCTTAACACTAAACTTACAGGTTCAAATTTGTTTACAGTTCATTAATTGTGATTCTGCAACTTAAATTTCCCTAATCCTTACATACACAAGTTATTTGTATAAAATATTCAGATATTTGCAGTAGCCAAAATGCAAAATATTACATGAGCGAATAAATTCTATAACTAAAGTCTAATGTTACCTTTGAGTATTGATACCAAATACTCTGCTATAGACAATACAATACGAGCTTATTCTTAAACAAGTGGGAAGTAGTCCATTTCCATTTCTTAAAACAAAATAGTGTGACAAATTTTTGTCCAGTTTGTTCCAGTTTCTTTTTGGGTTTCATATCAATATTTAAGACTGTAACAATAGTTCAGTGACCTATAGAGCGAACCTATAATCATATTTCTTCTAAACAAAAAGAAATACGTATAAAAAGATTTATACTGCCCTTCATTTTAGCAGCACCCATGTTCTAAAACTAATTTGTATGTGTGTCTAATGCTCAGAATTTGCTAATAAAATTATTATTCTTGCCTCCTTGTATTTAGAGACTAGATCTTCTTGAGTTTTGAGAATTTCACATACAGTTAGGTGATCAATATTAATTAAATCATCTTCACCACATAAAAAGCACTGTGCGGAAGTTATTAATCCAATCTTGAACAAATGTCCACACAGACAATTATGGCCCACGATTAATCTGAGCATTGCAACAGGTGATTTCTAGGTAGATCTGGAATTGTTTTTAAGTTCAGTTGAAATAAGATAATGGTAAAATGTTTTTAATTAATTATTTAACTATTTAATGAGGGAAACGATTAAATACAATTACTCAACAAGGGATAATGATGTGCCTCTCACAGTCTCTCCTATCCAAATCCTACCCATGGTGCACCCTGCTTTAACAGATAAGGATCTGGGGATCAGTTATACAAGTATATAATTGTTCTATCAAAAATGGAAGAAATGCTGGTTATATCCTAATAATTTGCCAAGCCTGATCCGATGGATCCATAAACTGACAAGTGTGTTCCCTCCAAAGTATGAAGGTTAACAAGAAATAATTCAATTGCCTACTTACAAAAAAAGAGGTTTCCATAAGAAACAGATGAAACCGGCTCAATAAATAATGTCTGTCTCCTTATATAAAACAATTGAGACTAATAGTCCTGCATTTGCATCTCCGGTTGAAACTGTATTTGGGAATTTGAACATACTGCAATGGAATGCAACAGGAGTAAGCCAAGATAAGAAAGCAGAACTGCACAATTTATTGTAAGACTGAAAGTAAAAGAATGTCAGTTTTATTGTTTAAATGTCACATAGGCTATGCCTCGTAAAAATATCTTCTATCATGTATATAGTATTCTTACAAGTTATGAAATAGTTCTTCACCCAAAAGTGCAATTTTGGTACATGACCCTGCTAAATACCACACAGAACTGTCTTAGCTGTGCACTATCAGCAAAGCATGATCATGTGTATACTCAGAATTTAATTTTATTTACAGTTTTAGTGCAGAATAACAATTTACAGAGAATCTAAAATAAATTTCAGTGTATTAGCCTTTTACTGTAGAGAACAAGGTCAAAAAATATAGGAAAGAAAATAATGAGCAAAAATCCTTGCTGCAGAAACAAAATGATGCATTACAGATTCAGACAGAATACAAAATTCTTTTGAAGGATTTTTCTGTAATTACTTCTATTAGCCTGAAGATCTCCTTCAAACCCAGAAGAGTTCTATTGTAGATCCCATCATCTGGTTCGAGTCCCATGAGGTCAAACATTAAGAGATAGCCAAAGAGAATAAATGAATGTAAAAATGGAGTCAAAGTTAACTGAAACTTTCAAGGCTTCACTTGCTGTACACATAGTGCAAGGGCACACTTTCATTGTTACCTACAGTCAGCTGCTGTTGGACTACTGCTTAATGGCTCAAATTTTCTCTGTCAGCTGAAACAAACAAATTCACATTTCTTGCACATCCAGAGGAATATCATGCTTCTTGATGAAAATTTTCTCCCATACATCTTGACATTTGTTGTGGTTTCTGACAGTTTTATATCATGTTCAAAAATGGTCAATTACTGCAAACTACCTGTTTGTTTCTAGTTAATGTTTATATATATATATATATATATATATATATACTCTTTCATTCTTAATATTTGGACTTATTCTAGGTTTTCTACTGTATAAAAGATCAAAATTGATCATTCTTTATTATAAAAATGCATATACTCTTGAAGATACCAGGGCATTGTCCCATTCCTATGTAAGAGTTATCAATAAGTATTTATCTCCCTTCTATAAATCCCTGAGTATTCCCTCTAAAATCATTAAAGAATTATTTAATGAGTCCTTGGAAATCATCTATCCAAATAGTATAGAACCATTTATAATCAAAATTATTTTTTGAAAATTATGTTCATGATCATCCAATTGTTATGCTAAAATGAAGTTGATCTGATGTTATTCTTCCACTATATTATCCTCTCTTTTAAACACTATCAACCTAATTTACAACCTTTTCGTTGTAAATAAGAGTATTTTTCATCTCAAGATAACTTAATGATTAGAAAGATTTGTTAAAAAAATGTGAAGATCCATTTTGATGTTTTATTTTATATTGTTACTTAAGAAATGGTATTTTTTAGGTGAAATCTGTATGCTGATTGAAGGTATTGTTATGGTACTATTGGATGTTCAGATAAGTTTACTCCCAATATTCTTTGCCTTTTTTGTTCACAAGTTTATGTACTGTTACTGGACTACAAAGGTCTTACAGCTACAAAAAGTTGTACAGTTCTACAGAGAAGTTAAATATGCATTTTCTCCTTTAAAAAAATTCTAATTCAAGATACGTTTTCATCTATATTCCTGCAGCCTATCTGGAGATACATGGGTCATTCAGTAATTACTGGCAACAATGTTTGTATGTGATGCTATCAGTGATAATTGATGCAAACTGTTGACAGTGAGAAAGAAAGGCGTCTGATGTGCACTGTCTGAGTTTGAAGAGAGTAATTGTGTTTATAAGATATTTGTAGTGAATTTAATTTGTTGGCTGTTGTTCTATAATGTCTCTAAAATTGTAAATACAAACAAAGATGCTTACAAATCCTTTCATGGAAGTGTTGAAAACAGTGTTGTTGTATAAAATGCACTAAAACTTTTAAATATTCAAGAAAAAAGCATCAAGTTCACTGTAGAAGTTGAAAAAGACGAGTATTTACCATTTTTAGATCTAAATATAATCAGAAATAAAAATAGAATAAACTTTGGCATTTACAGAAAACCAACACAGACAGACAACTACATAAAAGCTAATGGCTACAATCCAAGATCCCACAAACAGGCAATCTTTAATAGTTTAGCACACAGACTGGTCAACATCCCTCTCACAGCAGAAGACTACAAAATAGAATACAACAAAATTATTGAAATAGCACAGAAAAATGACTTTCCCAAATCACTAGTAGACAAAAAAGTGAACTTAGCAAAAAAGAAGAAACTACTAAAGGAAACCACAACCCTCTCAACTACAGAAACTAAAATAATCTTCAAAAAATTCACTTACCACCCATGGGCCTTTGATAAATTCAAAAAAGTCTTCAAAAAACAAAACATTCAACTAGCTCCAGTGAACCATTACTCCTTAAAAAACCTAATTTGCTCAAACATCAAAGATGCCATTCCATCTAACAAAAAATCTGGTATATATCAAATTGAATGCTGTGACTGTAGTCAAATTTATATTGGAAAAACCAAAAGAAATTTAGAAACAAGAGCAAAGGAACACTGTAGGAACATAAAATACAAACAATTAGAAAAATCAGCAGTTGCCACGCATTTTTGGGAATAAAACCACAACATAAATCCAGAACCAAAATTACTAAAACATACAACAGGAAAAGAAGAACTGTCCACATGGGAACAAATCTTTATTTCAAAAAATAGGAACAAAGTATTCAATTTCGACATCCCCCAGAAAGATTTGTTCAGTAAGTTCCTCGAACCGCCACCAGAGGAGACCGATGACAAAATATTGCCAGCTACACCAATGAGAACAAGTCGATGTCCGGCTGAAGATAGAGGGAAGGCCTCAGAAACCGGTTCCGGGAAAATTTAAAAGTAAATGTTGTTTTGTGTCATTAATCGACTCCTAATTAATTTAAAGATGCTTACATTTGATAACGTTATGCAGCATTGCTGAAAGCTTGTGATAAAGGCAATTTATCATATCATAGTGCGGTTAGTTGGGTGCAGAAGTAAGGAAACTGGCGGACTGCAATCACCACTGCTGAAAGAACATTACCATTGGAGTTGTATTGAACTAACAAAGGAAGTTGGAATTGCTTGTGGTACAATTCTTCAAATACTTAAGATGAGGAAAGTCTTGTTCGATGAGTTCCACAGTCTTGAAGAGCAAAAAGTGGAAAAGAATGGAAGCAGCGACATTGCACTTAGAACACTATGGATGCTATGGTGAGCATTTCCTTTGATGTATTCATCTAACTTTAGATGAAATATTGGTTCCGTGCTTCATCAAAACTGAAGTTCTGATCAAATGAGTGGTAACACAATCGTTCCCCAATGGCCAAAAAGTATAGGCAAAACCTAGATCACTTAAACTCCTGTCTACAATTTCTTAAGATTTAGATGGTGTCACTCATTCAATTCCTGTAGGAAATTGAGTGAATGACACATATTACAGTTATTTTTGGGAACACCATTTACTGTGTTGTAAACATCCAAAACTACTCAATTCTCATGTTGTTACCTACATGATGGTGCTCCTGTAGTTAATTTATTTTGCAGATGGAACTGGCAAATTCTGGAGCATCCTTCATACTATATTCACTTAATGTGAGTACATGGGATTTTAACCTTTATTGCCATTTAGAGGAGTTTGCTTTAGAACCATACAGACAATTATGGCAGCAGTAGAGCGGAGTGTTCGAAGATTAGTACAAGATGCTGTGAATGGCATCCATCATCACCTAAAGTGTGAAGGCGGGGTATTTATGTTGGAGATCCTTCTGAGCACAGCAACAATGTACTGTTCCAAAAATGTTTTATTTTGTGTTAAGTCAAATGGTGCCACTAATTATTTAATGACCCATTTATAAATTATATTTTTAAACTGTGTTTCAATTTTTCACTTTTACCAGAAGTGGACGTGGATTCAAATCCTGTTCATTATACTCATTTAAATTGTTTAAGGCTAACTTTGCTGCTGTCTCATCTCGAACACAATTATCTAACCAAAGATGGGTACTTCCTACTTTCTCTTTTACTCTTTGTATATAAGCTCCCCCCCCCCCCCCCCCCCCCAGATTGACTATCATCTGGTATCTTCTGTCCCAAATTCTTTCCTCATTTCACTTCTTGTTTCAGAATTGTTTTCCCTCCATTCTCTTTAGCTTAGTTTCGGTACATTTTTTGTTTATCCATTACAACAATTTTGTAGGTGTGCTGATACAAATGCTTTCAATCATCTTCTCTCTCTCTTTGATGCAGAGTTACAGTTTCATCATTCACTAATTTTCTTCTTTCAGGGTTTATAGAAAATGTTTTTCCATTCAAAAAATGTATTGCCACTGCTATCCTCTATTCAACTTTTAAAACAGCTATATTATTTATAGCACATTGTAAGCTTTAGAAGCTGTCTGCTTATTCTGCTATGGTGTCTCAAATTTCATTCATAAGCATATTGTCTTTGTATATCTTCCTTCACCATAATTCTGTAATTTTTCATTTATCTCCCACAATTATTATTTGGTTCTGTAAGCATCCACTGGCAGTAATTTGCTGCGTTAATGAGCTGGACTGCACTGCTTATATGAATGTCAGTTCAGGTTCGAGGTTGTACTACTGGAAAAAGATCCAATTCCATTTTTTGTAGTAATTTACTGCCCTTACCCTGGTTGCACTGATACTTTACTGCGACCACTTTGAATACCATGTGTTATGTTTTTTTCAGGTTTGTTTTATTATACTTTTCAGTCTGTTAAAATGGAGCTTGATATTAAATTAATAGCGTAAGTTGAGAAATATCTTGTTGTGGTTCTATATAATTATTTAAATGATAATTATAAGAATATAAATGCAAATGTTGAAGCTTGTATAAGCCTACCAAAATAATTGTAACAAAAAGGAATATATGGAAAGGTTGAGTCAGACTGAAAAATTCAATGTCATAGCCGGGATTTGAACCATGGATCTTCTGGTCTCCATCCAGCCACTCTAACCATTGAGCTTCTATGGCCAATGTGCCAATATGACATTAAATTCTCCAACTGACTCGTACTTCTCACGGCAAACCACTTAGGAGTTCTCATAAACACATGAGACAACTACCTTGATGGCGACTTACAATGTGTAAGTACTTTAAAACCCGGGCTTTATAGTTAACCACTATTAGGTCAATTAATGGAAATTAATTGTTCTTTCACACTGGCCGTATGTAGGCTAAAGTATGGAAAGGTTCTTATAATTTTTGTTAATGGTATGCATAAACCATCAGTAAAAAGTGATAATGATTTAGCAAAGCACATCCATTTCATATCGTTCATTGTCTGGTGCAGTTAATGGAGCTGAGACAGTGGTTTTAAAACAGTAAATTTAGCCATCATGTTACGTGTGATACAGTGTTGCTCATTTGAGCAGTAAATTACTGTCAGTGGAGCCCTAACCTTGGGATGTTTCCATTTTATGCTTCTTCCTTCCTCTGTGCTTGTTCTGAAAAATTTATCAAACTCTCAAGTATTATAGATGCTAAACACTGAGTGATTAAGGACATTCTTGTCTTGCTCCTCTGTTCTACTTCCTTCATATTATAGTAATCTTTTCTAACTAGTTGCTTCATACAGAGATTAATGAAACCTTCTCCCTTTTGTTCAGAAGCTCCACTAATTTTTTTCCCAGTCTGCTGTGTCAGAAATGCCATAATACTTCCTTTATTTCTGAATTAACATTCACTGGTTGTTAATTATAATGCCCTTGTGTCTTTTCCTGAAGTCAATTATTGTTGTTCTGATATATCTTCCATCTTGGACAGTAGGCGACAATTCAGTATTTTCAATAGAATCCTTATTGAGTGAGATCAGATTAATAGCCCAGATTGGCAGGTTTCATTGGTATTGTAACAGCACCATTTCAAAGATTGCTGCAAGCTTTGCGTTTCTAACAAACTTAAGATTTGCAGTTCATTCTTAGAAATGTTAAGGTTCTTATGACAGCCTTGTGTAAAGTACAAAACAATTGTTAGGTAGAAAGAAAAAAAAAATAATAATAAACACAATGCATGATAGAATTTGAGTGATAGCATGCAGGTGACTTCACTGCTACCATTGTTTACTCATTGTTTCCTTCTATACTCTCAACTAACAAGAGTGTGGAACTGTTGCATTCCTGTATTTTCCCAAAACACTATACAGAGCTTTCATTTAGATGTATGGCTAAGCTAATGGGAATTTTCTTGGCACCAGGAAGCATACTGTTTGCCAGCAGAGTTGGATATTCATAGTCCCTTAAATTCTGTTGGTCTGGATGGTTCAGTTGGTTAGGTCATAGGCTCAAACCCAGCCCTGATCAATGGTCTTTAAGTATGCTTAAATGTGAAATCCCCATGTCAGTAGATTTACTGGCAGGTAAAATAACTCCTGAAGGACTAAATTCCAGCACACCAGTGTCAATTGATAGCATTATAATCAAACAAAATAATTTTGTTTTCTCCCCTTAAATTCATGTACATAGATTTTCTAATGCTGTTTCTAACTACAATAACCCTATACCTTAGTCATAAAAAGTGTTAGAAATTATATCGTCCTGCCAAACATCTCTCGCACCTTTTCATAAAATTTACATTAATACTCATTAATTCTTTATAGCCACATATATAAAAGCATGCTTGATCCATTAAAAACAATTAAACACAGTTCAATAGAACAATCATTAATGTAACACTAATTGCAGAAATTAACTCTACTCTTATTACATATTTATTAATTCCTGAACTATATTACTCATAGGGTTTTAATTTAAAAAGTTTATTCATCAGCATTCTAAGCTGATGATTACAAAATTCTTTATCCCTGTGCAAGTGTTCTCAAATATTTCATTGAATTTCTTTGTAATTTTACCCCAGTGTCATTAAGTTTCTTCTCTATTAGAACGTGGTGATTTACTTTTGGTTTCTTATCAAGAATAGATCTGTTACCTTTAATCTAAGCTCACCGTACAAAAAATCAGTCATGCCTAAGACCTGATAACTGCCTGGATTCGGTAGGAAGCGAGTCCACAAGATTCCACAAGTGTGGCACATCCATCTGACACCACTGATGTATGAGTTGCTCGCGCAAATCCACCAGACTGTGGGGATGCTGATTTCGGCGTTTCATCCGCTGTTCTAACATATCCCACAGATTTTTGATTCGGTTTAAGTCAGGTGAGTTTGCAGGCCAATCGAGATGTGATAAGGTGCATGTGTATTCCTCAAACCAGTCCAATGCTCTTCTAGCCAATGGACACTGCAATTGTCATCTTGAAATATAGTGGAGGCAACAGCACAATCATCATGGAGATATTGACTAATTGACAATACCTGCTCATTCAGAATATTCAAATAAACATGCTGGTTCATCCTATTCGTCACCTGATGGAGCGCGCCAAATCCATAGTAAGAAAAACACCCCCAAAACATTATTGACCCACCTCAGGCTTGAACCTGATGCTGTACACAATTGGATGAAATGCTTCATGGTGGCCGATGGTGCATCCATGCACAACGTACATCATTCCAATAGGGGCTAAAACATGATTCATTGGATCATATGACATTCTGCCACTCAACGACTGTCCTCATTTGGTGATTTTTAGTCCACATTTGTCTCTTTGTGAGCAGGGGCCTCCTTCAAGATGTCTGATTCCAAATGTTCATGGAATGTAGTTCCCGCTGCAATGTCCTCTCGCTAACAGATTGGGATAGACCTGCATTCACAGACTGGAGCAATTTCTGTCGGGTTTGGAAGCGATTAGCTTTACTAGCCGTGAAACTCACCTCTGGTCCCTCTCAGTTATGACCCTTTTCCAACCACAATTACGATGTTTCATGGCCACATGTATTGCATCACCCATTGGACAGTTCGGTTCGACACATCCAACAAATTTGGACACTTCATCTACTGTACGGCATGGGCAAACACAGTTGCCCCTTTTTGCCACTCTATCACGTCTTTACATTTCCCCATATTACCTTAGACTGAATGTTTGACACCACAACTCATAGCCTGCTACAACCCTCTGATTATGTAGCGACAGTGGGCTAGCAGTTAACCACATGACATAACCATAGCACCATCTGTCGAGTCCTAAAGGTTCATCATTGATTTTTACAGGGGGTGACTAATTTTTTTCCAGTGAGCTTATGATCTAGATTGTACACAGCACAAACAGCAAATTATCTTTTCTGTAAATGATTTAAGATAGGAATCATACAAGGTTCTTCATTTAAAACCTAATTGGTGCATGGCATTTCGCCTGTGCACAATTGGGTGTGCCACAGCCAGCTTAGCTCCAAGTAAACTATGCACTTAAAGCATATATAATATTCTTATAGAAGATGCTGGAAATGTACACCCTTGGCTAAACAGGCATTGTATCAGGAGAATACATTCTGATTCACATGATTAAGTTGAGCTGCTGTAGTGTTTCCAATTTCATTTCTAATATTTTGTTTTAGTTCTTACAATGTATGAGGATTTGTCTTGTAAGCTTTGTCTTTCAGGTTAACCAACAATTAAAAATCACACATTGTTAGATTGGGGGAGCGAGAGGGCCATACACCAGCAATAATCACTCTATCTTCAAACACTTCCCTAACGTTATTCATGGACTTCTCTGCTATATGGGCAGTAGCAGAATCTTGTTGAAACCACCCATATGATTTCTCTTCTTCTGTCTGTTCATGATAAAATGGGGTCAAAATGTCATTTTGATACCTCTCTGCATTTACAGTCTGTCATAGAATATTGGACCAATTATGTACCTAGCACTAACAGCACACCAGACTGCAACTTTCCAATCCTAATGAGCGATTTCTTGAACATGAGTGGATTTTCAGAGGCCCAGTAGTGACTTATGAGTTGACACGACCACTGAGGTGGAAGCATGCCTCATTGGAAAAGAAGAGAAGCTGTGGATCAATTAAAATTTTCATTCATTAATGAGACACCATTCACAGTAATGCATTCCTGATACTGGGTACCTTGTTTTAAAGCAGGGACACTCGTACACTTGTATGGTTTTAGTTTTAATAATTTAGTTGTTTTATGTACAGAAGACTGAAATTCCCACCTGTTGTGCTAATTTTTTGGGTGGATTTGGTTAATGAATGTTCAAAACATGCGCCTATGTCAGCTAACTTTTCCTCTGTTAACACTAAGTTGATATATCGAGATTCAACTGTATTGGAACACCACAGTGAAGCGAAAAATTATTAAATTTTAGATGAGTCGCATTTTTTACACATCTGCTTCACTTTCGTACCTATTTTGAGGACATGTTTCGCAAATCTTCGTTTGCATCTACGGCTCTTGTGCGACTGAAGCTAGATCGGATCTAACTTTCGCGTGTTCCTCTTGACTTAACGTCACTTCAATATATCGAGATTCAACTGTATTGGAACACCACAGTGAAGCGAAAAATTATTAAATTTTAGATGAGTCGCATTTTTTACACATCTGCTTCACTTTCGTACCTAATTTGAGGACATGTTTCGCAAATCTTCGTTTGCATCTACGGCTCTTGTGCGACTGAAGCTAGATCAACAGATGGCAGCAACAACCCCAGAATTACCCACACCGCTGGATCTAGCTTCAGTCGCACAAGAGCCGTAGATGCAAACGAAGATTTGCGAAACATGTCCTCAAAATAGGTACGAAAGTGAAGCAGATGTGTAAAAAATGCGACTCATCTAAAATTTAATAACTAAGTTGATACTTTCATTTCTGTTAGCCACAGAACCAATGGTTTCAAATTTCTTCATAATCATGTGAATTGTAAATCTGGAAGGAGGCACTTCACCAGGGAACGTTTGAGTATACTTTGTGCAAACACAACTTGGTGATTCCCATTTATAATAACTTTTACACACAACAATGTGTTGCTCCAGAGTCAAGCGCCTGTTCATTTGTAAAAACACTAGCCAGTATATACTGCTGAGTGGAGTGCACACCACTGTGCCCCATGTACAATGGCAGTCATTAGTGGGGGGAATCCAGCAAGGCCATGAGAGAGGTGAAACACTGTGTACTCCATTAGGTTTTTAATGAAGAACTCTGTAAGTAAAATTTTTATTGCAAGAGTATATGAATTTTTTGGCACGCATTACAACAGTAAATACAAATACATAGTCTCACAACATATCAGTATCTATACAAGGACTTAGGTGGTACAGTGAGAGGAACGGAACAGGTTAGAAACAGTGTAGTGCAGGACAGGACAAGCAATTCCCCATAATATCTATATGCCCAAATGAAGGCTCTGTAGTACTCTTTGTATCTACATACCTTGAAAGATCAGCATGTGCAGCATGTTATGCATACTAAGCAAAGCACATGTCTTAAGTTTTAGTAACCCTATTAGCATAACAATGTCATCTCTTTGTTCAAAATATAATTATCTTTACTTATTTTAAAAGCTGATGAATTTATGAGGATTTTGTTCTTTAATGTATATAATACCTTCTATGTGTATAGTGAAATTGAATTTTGCTTTTGAAATATGTGCAATTTCATTGAGTTATGGCTTTTTCTGGTACTGGTTTCGGATTTGTTTCAATTTTAACTACTAAGTGATTGCCGAAATGTTGCAGTTTCTGTAACAGTCACAGCCGTATCTTCTTCAGATCAGCAAAATACAAAAATTAATAATAAATTACTAGTATAAATTAAGTACAAAGCAGAATTTCTTTCTCATGGTGAAGGAAAGTGTAATAGTGTTGTAACATAACACTTAGGTGGTGATAAGATTTTGAATTCACTTCCCTTCGCATGATTTTTGCCAGTTCTTAATGGAACAGCAATAACAGAAAGATAAACTGTTCTTTTATGGAATATATCTTAAAATTCCTAAGGTGTAGAAGGGTTGAATCAGGTGAAATCGAGGCCCGGGTTCCCGGTCCTACGGGGCTGGGGCTTATGGGAAGTAGACCTCGGCGAGTATGTCAATCAACACTATAAATATCAGAAAGTATCACATTAGAAATGAAAGCCAAAGATGAATATCTCTGAAAGACATTTTAGGCTTTGGCAATCATGTTACAGCTGAAGTGCACCCTTGTGGGGTGGTCTGTGGAGTATCATCTTCACCATGTAATGCAGAGGCCCTGAGTTCAAATCTTGGTAGAGGTGAATTGTTTGCATAAGGATTATTTTAATCCTATAAAGACAGATATTTTACTCACAATATCTGTTATGAGGTGTGAATAAGTTATAATGAAAGGATAAATTTCTTTTTTGTAGCCCAACAAGTGGCAAGGCTCAGGTAGTAATGCTTGGAACTCACATTCAGGAGGACTAAGGTTCAGTCTCTGGTGACTGACCAATCTAACCAAAGGTTTTGCTAGCTTTCTGTGGTCACTAGGTAAATGTTGGGTTTGATGCCTACTCTAACTTTCCATACCTCCATTTCATTTCACTTTTGTTTCAGTTCAGTCATTTCAGTATCAGAAATGTCAGCAATGGGCAAGTGTGGTGCTGCTATTGGGGATCTTTGTGCTCCTTAAATGATGTTCTCTTCATATGGGTGGCACTGTAGTTGCCTGTCATGTTGCAGAGAGCCAGTGTCGAACCCCATGGAGCTGATGGCTACATACTACCAAGATGAAAAATCTTCAGCTCACATTGGGGATCCCCATGCTGTATCACGCCCCCTTCCCAGGTTTCGGTACTACCATCTCGTCATTTTCTCCCAGAGGTCTGACCAGTCTGTAGGTTCAGTGTTGAATCCCCTCTGATTCTAATCCAGTCCAATTCAATCCACAGTGTCATAAGCTGTAATTATACATAGGCTGGTGGAGGTATCATTAGAATAAGTACACAAATACTTGTCTGTTTCAAAGCCTCCATCTCTTGTCATTTGTTACTTGTAATTATACATTCATAAAAACAAACTTCACTCAAATGTGCCCCCAATCCCTGCTTCACACTATGACCCTGATGTCAGTAGTACATACCAAACATGCATTGAAAACTTGCAAGTTCCAAGAAGTTAACAGCTTAATAGATTTCATATATCCTAATGTAGTAAAAACAGTAGAAAATTGGCTACAAAAGTACTATGGTCGTCTGGATAGCTGAGTCGATTACGTGCTGGCCTATTCATCCCAAGATCACAGGTTCAAACCTGGCTCCCAACTGATAGTTTTTAAATATGCTTTAAAACCAAGCTATATACTCGTAGATTTAATGGCATGTAAAAGAACTGCAGCACAAAATTCTGACATGCCAATTCTTATATGGTGCTGGTATTCGAAAGCATCATTAACAATTATAACAAAATATGTATATTGTATTATTATAAAAAATACATATACAGAATGTTTCAAAATTTGAGAAAATTATATCTGTGACTGAAATTTCATGAACAATTTCAAAAATTCACCTTTTCTATTTTTAGTTTATAAAATAATGTAAGCATTCCTGAATCCGCAGAATGTTTAGACAGCCTCCACACACCATTTTTAAATGCTCTAATCAAGTTTAAAAGTTACGTGAATGTTAATGTTAGATATGAATTCTAATTTGTTATTCTTGTTTATTCACTATTGAAATTTTCAGCATTTTCTTTTATTTCAAATGCTCCTTGCATCACAGTTTTGGAGTGTTACAACTACTGAAACTTGCTGCACAGGTTCACAGAGACACAGTGAATAGAAACTGCCCTGGGTTTTATTGTGAGATCCATTTATGCATACTTTCTTTATTACAAAACAATGGGCAAAAAGGCCATATTCATAGTTTTATAAATTTTTGGAGCCTAAGGACTGATTAGGATTAATACAGAGGGGATTTGAGGTTTATTACACGTAAGCCCCAAGTGGGGCACCCCTATTAGGAAGGATGAGGCGACAAGAGAAAGGCAGCTTACCCTTCTTGACATGACTGCAGAGGACAGGGTCCCTACTACTTAGCAGTTGGAAGAGTCCCTGCAAGTCAGCATAACCAGCATCCCATCCGTCATGATCCAGAAATGGCCCATCAGGTCAGCTCAGAGACCGAAAGCCATCGTGCTGAAGGAGGTAGTGTTTACCAGGAGCATATCATTTTGCAATACAGCACTGAGACACCCACCGACATTTCTACCCTGAAAGAGACCACTGATGTGATATGATAATGGAGATAAAATGGAAAGACAGGAAATTTGGGTTATGTAATTAACCTAGCCAGCATTTGCCTGGCAACCTGGGAAAACCCCCCAAAAAACATGGGTCACTTAATTTGGTCAAGGAGAATTGAACGCAGGCCTCCCAAATATGGACCACAGATAAAACTGCCCGAGCCATCCTGCTCGATTCTGGAGCCTAAAATTGAGACACAGAAAAACCTAGAGCAATTTCAAAAAGTGAATGTATTGGGAACCTGTTGTTAAAATATTAGACCAAAATTAAGTTATTTTGTAACTAGGGACTTTTTTGGTGACATAACAAAAAAATAAATAAATTTGACCATAATTTCCAAACTATGAAGGTGAAATTAATAAACTTTGGGCTGTATCATAATTGCACTCTGTTACACCTATGGTATAAATTTTATAAAGCTAGCGTTATTAGTTTAGTATTTCAAAATTTTAGTCATAGGCATCCTTAAGAGATTATAGAGGGATGTTGAAGGAACAATTTGAGATTGAACACTTGTGCAATAAGCCAAAGTAAATTTGGGCTAGTATGCTGCTGATACCACCTCAGTGGTATATGCATACATTGGCTTCACTGCCAGGAAGTAAAGTAGGAAGTTCTCAAATCGACAATGCCAGATTGTAAGTTCAAGCCCTGCTGAGTGTTTTTTCTTCTTCTTCTTCTTTTTTTTTTTTTTTTTTTTTTTTTTTACATATCTATTAAATATATTTCTTGAAATTGTTAGTTATGAAAATGTGGAATACTGCACCACTCCATTTTGAACAGCAGTGTGCAACATAAGATTGTGTAATGTTCTAAACATGGAAAATCCTTTAAGTCACTTTTTGCTTAGGTTTGTTTATCCACTTCAAGGAATTGTAGAAATACTTAAGATATACGGTAGCAACAAATAGCACTGCCATTTGTGAAGTCTGATTTTCTGAAATATTTTCCTTTTGAGAAGCATGTGTTATCACAAGATAGCATATTGTAAAATGTCAGATGTTAACTATGAAATCACGTGCTGGCGCTTGCATCATGCAAATATCTCACTCAATAGCATGGATGGCTATGGGGAAATTATACTATCTTAAATTTCCTTTGTAAAATAAACTTTTGTTTTTATTTGTGTATTTAAGATGAGAGATCGATGTATATGCAAATAGCAATAGTAATTTTAATTTCTGAATTATCGAGAAGAAAAAGCATTTGGTTTTAGTATATTAAAGCCCTCTTCTGTACATGACTTTGTCACACAATGTTTATAACTACTTATTGCTCAGGAATATATGCATTATTCTTGTTTAAATAGTGTGGTTGCAATGACTGACACTCTGGGGCACTATAGCAATATTCAGCACTATTTAGTTAAACTTGGAAACGTTGTCACAAAAGCTTCAGCTCTTACCTAACTTTCTATGAGAATACTACTGCAAAACTCAACTAATGTATTTTTGTAGCAGGGAATTGTACAAGAAATTATTGTATTAGTGTCTTTTAAGAATATAGTTTGATGTGTTTCTGAAAATGAGTCTTTTATATATTATTACCCTGGAAATTATTACTCTTTCACATATTTGCATTCCTATTGCTTTTATGATTTGTTTAAAATTGATCAGCGCATTGGTGTTTCCAGCATAATTGTAACTCAGCTCCTGAAAAAGCCAAGCTATTTTATGACTGTTTTGAAAATATGTGACATGCATGAATTTATAAACATTTACGTGATTATATGTACTTATTATGATTGGTTTGACTATTACAGAGATGGCAGGAGTCCCCGCGAGGAAAAGTCCCAGCACAGTTCCCATCATGAGTCGGGACTCCACCATGGCAGTGGGGGAGACCACTACGGGAGCTCCGGAGCCTCTGCAATGCTTGGACCCAACCATGGGCAGTACGCGACTCTGAGCAAGCAGTGCAAGACCCTCGAGTCCTCAGACTTCTACTGAGCACACTCCTCCTACACGATCACCCAGCTGTGGTAACGTCATCATGGGAGGACAAGTGGAACCCTGTGTGATTGCAGATCACCAGCTTCCTCCAACAACAGCAGCAGCAGCAGAAGGGACCCAAGACAACAGATGTGAGGTGCCAGAACGTAATCCGTACCAAATCACAGAATTGTAGAGGGGGTCTTGCACTTGCGAGTCATAAGTAAGGTCCAGTGTAATGTAACTGCTTTAAAAGACATGTAACATGAAATGAAATGAAATGGAGGTAAGAGCTGTTAAAATAATTATGGAAGCTCTAATTTGTGCTAGTCACTTTATGCTGTGCACAAGAAAACTAAACAAAATCAAGTAATTCCTATGGTCACCAAACTCTGATGGGAACAAATCAGCATACTTGAAACTATTATGTTCTCTATTAGCATTGTAGAACAAGGAGCAATGTTCAATGTGCTGGTCTTTGTAAAACAACTAGTTTTAACGTGTTCTGGTCAACTTGATGCAACATTAAAGAAAATGGCAAGGATACATTTAGTTACAAAAATCAAATGTGCAGGGAACTCACAAACAGTATATATCATGTAAATATCAAGTACATTTGCTTTCTCATTTATTTTTACTGATAAGCATACTAACTTCACTGAATGTTAATCTAGCTCTTACTGGCCTCAAGTGAGTCTAGGGGTTATAGCATGACTTATTTGTCTCGTCCTGCACTGACAGAAAGCAGTAGGGTCAGCAAAATGTCCCCTAAATTATAACTCCAAGTAGATTTTCTAAATTTTTTTTTCTGAATTTATAAAAAAAAAGGTGTGTAGAGGAACATATGAAGCACCTGTGAAATGAGCAAGAAATGAACTACTATACTACAAAATGAATACTGAACTCCTCATTCTCAATTTTCATAAAGTGCAAGGAAGTAACAGATGAAAAACTGCAAGAGTTGTTTGAAACGCACCTCTAGTGTCAATAAAACACAAAATGATGTGTAATACAAAATGTACTGAACTGGCAGATTAACAATCTATTGCAAAAATTTAAATGTTGAAAAGTGAGATTACAATTAATTCTAGAGAAAATATTAATGAGCTACTCAAAAACACAATTTGAAGTATAAATTTGGCTTTTTAAAATGTATGCCCAGAAATTATATCCCTGATACTTGGGATTTTATGTTAAGAGTTTCTACAAACAAAGCAATATAGGTCATGTAACCTGGAAAATCCTGGCCAAAAAGAGGTCACTAGCACATAACCTCACTAACAAAGGGACCAACAAAGCAGGATTAAATCAATCCTTCAATATTCATCATTGTTAGTGCTCGGCTTTTGAGAGTAATTGCTAAGGAGGCAATCCAAGACAGTAAGGTAGGAACAGTTTTTGAATTGCAAAACATATTCTGCTGTGAATTTCGTTTAGAAAAAATAGTTTTCTACATATTAGTAGTGTGTTTTGCTTATATGACAATTCTGAATTACAGTCTAATCCTTATAGTTAAGAGCAAAGGTAGAATATATGGCTGGAAATAAAGGCATACTTACTGTATATAATGCAAATGCACTGAGGAAACAACAAATAACTATAAAACTAGAAAGAAACTATTTTGCTTTAATGCAATGTCAAATACAAAATCAAATTGTTTCTGTCATCAACCAAATACTACCTACATGTTGCATCTCATAATTATATTAAATATAATAATAACAAACCCCATTACAATATTTAATACACAGGAACTGAAATTTCAACTATTCTGTGGTTAAATTAGATAACATATTTGTATTGTTAAAGCATGGTGTCAAGAGTTATTATTTTGTTTTAAATTATGATAATTTCATAAGCGCTCCATATGGTCTGGTGGTGAGATCCTTGGAGGCACCTGGTGGATGATGTGCATTACTTCTGATATAGGAGAACACTGACAGCAGCAATGGAACAAAATATCAACAGTTTTTATTGTGAATGCCAAAGCAATTAGAGCGTCGGATACTACACAGGATACGGCCGCGCCGTGGCTCAGTGGGTAGACCGCTTGGCTCTCACCAAGGCGGCCCGGGTTCGATCCCAGGCGACCGCAAAGTGAGATTTGTGGTGGACAATATGGCGCTGGGGCGGGTTTTCTCCGGAACCTCCGGTTTCCCCCGCCATCTCATTCCACCGGTGCTCCATCTTCATCTCATGTATCATCAGTGTCACCGCCTGCGGTGTCGTATGTAGTAAAAGCGGGCGTTAAACACTACACATTATCATTATTACTACACAGGATAAAGGTAAACACCTGAATACCTGTAATGGTGAACTGAAAAACAGATCTCCAGAAACGGACATTGAGATGTTTTGGCATCTATTTTGTGGAGATACATAACAAAAATTTACCTTTTTAAAATTGTGGCTGCCTTTAAATTGCCATGTGGAAGTGATCACTTAATTTGACACTGAGTTTCAGATCAAAGTAATGAAAATCATGAAAAAGCGCAAAGACTTGAATATCTAACCAGCACATTGTCTTCTAGAATGATGTAGTAAAACTTTTCTGAAATATCTTATATGTCAGTGGCCTAAATGAAATGTGAAGTCTTTAATAATCATGGCAAAAATATATAATGACATTACCTGCATTAAACATTTTTAAAAGTGAAGTGCACATTATTGGTTTCATTGTCCTGTTTGGATTTTTGTGTGCTGGATGCACTCAATTTTTTTATAACTTAAAAAAGTGTTAAACTCACTGGACTAATTTAAATTATACAGAATAAATTAACTGAAGTGGGTTAAAGTAAATAAAGTTTTAGAGCAATATTTACATCAAATATTAAAAATATAATTGCAATAAGAAAGACAAAGAGAGAAAGAATAGGAAATGTATCAGAGCAACATTCTTTGCTCTGTGTGTAATTTATTTAAATTAACATGTTATTAATTAACATTTGCGTCTTATGTATATTTCATATACAAAGAACAGTTTGAAGTAATTCCATTTCTAGATAAGCCTAAAATTATGGTAATTTTTTTTTCATATTTTTGCTTGCCCCAGTAATCTTAACCAATAAATTAGAGATCAATTTCTGTACATCATCCTGAATTAAAGAAAGAAATTTATGCTGAAGCAAATGTTTTGTATCAGTTTTTGCATTTAGCCACTTCTTTTACAATAAGCACTGCTTTAAAAAAGACAACTTCTGAAATTGTAACAAAAAGGTATTAAAACCAATTTTGATTTAAAATATACACTTTGAAATCGACTAACATAACATAAAAAATAGAAATGCACATTTTGAGCTGCTCTGTATCCTGCTCTTCAACTAAAAAACAAAAATAAAGCAAGAAAAAAAGCCTTTTTTGAAAATGGTCTACTACTGGAAAAAAAAATATTTGTAGTCTGTTTCTGACACTTTGTCACTTACATTTTTATATTATTGAGGTACTAGTTTTGGAAGCCATTACATCCATCGACTTTGAGGTTGATAATGGACAACAGCTTCTGAAACTAGTCCCTCAATAACGTAAGGACAAAGTGTCAAAACTTGACTACAAATAGTTTTAATCAATTATGACGTCACTGTTACTAAATTCTTCCAATCACGTATAATAGGCCCTAGTGCGTTATAGAAATGCCATACTTCAAGGAGGAGATTTTTATGAATCACTCAGTCATAAATCACTTAGCTAAACTTCAGACAACCAATAGCAAATCAAGTTGGAGAATGTAATATAATGGCAGCTATGGATAAGAGATTTGAACAACACAATGTGAAACAGAGATCAAAGGAGTGGACAGGGTAAACATTTTTAAGAATATATAAGAATATATTATTTAGCAATATCAGCCTTAATTTATTACAGTGTGGATGCTTAAGTGTTACAGCAGTGCATGTACATTTGTGGCAATTAATGATATTGTTCTAACACTTAAAAACCATGCGTAGGTAAATTTTTGAAAGGTAGAATGAGAACTGAAAAATTAACAAATCAGTTTAAAAAATTTAATGTTGTACCGGCATATTGCCATGGTAGTTCAGTGGTAGATTAGTAGTGTGTAGAGTGGAAGAACCATGGTTCAAATCCTGGCCATGGCATTGAATTTTTAGATTTTGATTCTACCTTTTTAAACATTTGCTTTTCACCAAGCATAGAATATGAAACTGAATGTATAATCACTTTTGATATTCTAATACAAAATGCTTCTTTTCCAATTTATTATATCTGTATTAAATATTCATTTTGAACCAAAGAAAAAATTACAGAGAAAGTATGGTGTATGCATTTGTGTTCACTTAGCATACAAGAACAGAATTGTTTTATAAGATGTTATTAGGTTTTTCAATTTTTATAAATATAAGTTTTGGATATTTAATTGCAAATGTATGTATACCAACACTCCCCATATGGCAACTACGGCCTTCAGGATAGCCTTGCCCCACCACATGATGACCGAACCCATTTCTGAGATGGAGGCACCCAGAGGGCGGTGTCCATTACCTCCAATGACAGGGTGATAACGAAGATGACGGTGAGGCGAGTAGACCTACAATTTTTACCGTGGACTCCAAACCACGTTGGATATAGGGGGCAGTTCACATGAGCTAGACAGAGGTGAAGGCGCAGTAGGGCCGACTTAAAATCGACACCCCAGAGCTGGGAATCAAACTCGGACCATCAGCACGAGAGTTGCAAACAAAATCACTGCGCTACCCTGGTGCCCATTTAATTGCAAATAAATTACTTGATTATTTTTTTAATATGTGTGCAACAATTAGTAACATTTGAAGCTTTCATAAAAATATAAAGCATGTAAACTAAAAAGTTTGGTTCGGTGTGTAGATAATTCTGCCTTGTGAAGGATGCTGAAAAGAACTGAGAAAAATGGATAGTAATAAGTTGAACATTATACTTTATCTGAATGGCATTTCAGGCTCTTGAAAATCGGTGATATTAAAAGAAAATTGGTGAGCTGGAAATCAAAAGAATGAATATAATTAAAAAAAAATGAAATATTTACTTTTTGAGGCAATGCCAAATTTCACCAATGTCTTGCCTTAAATATTTACTAAATTTCATGCTGAAAAACTTCAAGAATGTTGATGATCAAACCTTTAACAGAGCACTGCCAATTAAAAATTGATCTGATCTCCACAGTATTGTTTACCATTGTATAATAGTAGTCAATCAGTAGAATAAGAAGAGTATCTCTTGAGTGCATTTAGCTCTTAAAGCCAAAGTTCATATGAAACTGTGTGCATTTTATAAACTCTAAGTATTCCATTAAATCTAATTAAGACAAGAACCAAATCTAGGCCATTTTATAGTACAAAGTGTATGGAAATACAATCTGTAGGGGAATATAGAATGACTTAACGTTATAATAGGTTTAATACATTTGTTGTTCATGTCCTTGTCGTCAGTATTACGTAATTTTATGAATTACTTAAACTATTTGAATTCGCCCATAAAATAAATCTCCGGTTTCCATCAGAGATAATTTGTTATATAACAGTGATTTATTTGATGAAAATTTGTGCAGAGAGAAGGGAGTAACCAGGAAGTACTTCCTTTATGTTGCACCTCCATTTTATTTGCAGCAAAAGCAGTTGTTTTTAATTATGGCAGTTCTTGTTTTTGCTTGTAGTTCTTTGTAAAGAGCAAGATGTTTTGAAAGGACCAAAGGACAATAATGTCATAGTATGATGCTGTTTCAAGGAAACTCTCTGCCTTCCTTGAGTAAATAAATGTATATAGAAGGACTTCTGGCTCTAAGGAGACGTATACTGTGCAAATAGGCTCTACATTTAGTTATGTTATGTTGATTTGATTACAGTTTGATTTCTGTCAGTGAATATTATTCAATATTCCAATGGATTGGTATTATTTCTTGGTAACATTGAGTTCCTTTTTCCAGTAGGATAAGTGTATGCTTGTGTGATTTTTTTTTCTGAGTTAAAATTGCCTCTGGTTCTTTAGTTACATTTCAGCAATCCAGCGTGCATGAATGTATTATATGGCCATCAAGCACAGGGCAAGTGTTTTGTTTTGCATAATGTAAAATTACTATAAGAACTAAATACCTTTCCATTGGAATGCATCTAGTATGTCTCTTTGCTCATTGTGTAGTGCACTGAAATCTGCTTTTTGGATATTTAATACTGTGTAATATAAATGAAATATTGCTGACAAAGTAACTTTGGCTTCTTGTTCAAAATATTGAGTAAATGAAATTGTATGTTTTGTTACATGTTTGAACAAACTTTTAATCTGTTGTACCTAAGTTGTATGCTTGTATTGCCATAGAGTTTATTTGAACAAATTTTCAGAGAGATAGTTGTCAAATACATCCACTTAGAAAACTAAATTAGCAGTTTCACTTGAAAGCAGTCTTTCCTAATTTTTTCATTAAGGTATTAGCAGATTTTATTTTGTCTTTTTTAGGAAAATACACTACATTTTAATTTTAAAATATGAGCGACTCACTTTTCTCTCCAAAGATCTACTGAAAAGGATCTCTTTAATAGATTATTTATAGAGTTGGTCAAGTTGCATACACATTACAGCAGCCCAAAACCAGTACTTGACGCAGAGTGGCTCTGTGAATTGTTGAACACTTACATCTCTTCAAGCAGAAAAGTCCAACGAGCATCCAAAGTTGAAATTTTACTGTGTTCCTTCTCTTAAAGGGAGAGCATAGTAGCTGAAATTCATATCACTTGACACTGTATCTCATTTCTAGCTGTCACAGTTTGTGTTATTCCAAAGAAAGTGTTAGAAGTAGGTTTTCATCCATTTTGTTTGCATAATGTCTTGCACTTCAAGGGAAAGTCCCAGGTAAGATTTAAATGGTAAAATTTGGTTATCAAATATTATATTCTATAATTATATCCCAAGTTTACTATAATAATTATTTAAGAAGAGGATTTCATATAGTTCATGCAGTTATGTAAAACGTGAATAGGCATCTGGTAGATTAAGTTACCAGCACTGAATGCAGGAAATCCAACTTTTCACCAAAGCCGTATAAACAAGGAAATAGATCACGGAACACTATGTTCAAAAAAAGTAAAATACGTCTATCTGAACAGTTTTTCATATTATGAATTATAGGTTTATTTAGCTGCCAAAACACTTTTCATTTCTATCACAAAGCTACATCCAGTGCACTATACAATGAGATTGTTTTGAATATTATGTTGACAATGATGTTCCTCTAGTTGTATATAAGGGACTTGTATCCCTCGTGTAGCAAATGGATAACTATTTCCTTCACACCCAAGAAACATAGTGTGTTGGTATGTATGAGTGTTTCTGTACATTGTGCATATATATAGGGTAGTGTGTGAATGTTGAAGTTCTGGTGCAGCTTGATAGAAACTTTCTGTGTGAATGTACCAGAATATGGAATTTTTTTAAACGTGAATCCCAGGTGCTGCTTTATAAACAGCAAAGCTGGAATTGCTGTGTGGGAAATAGTTTAACAATGTTTCATCTGTTAGCTCTGGTCAGAATGCAAATTAAAATTTCAATAGAGTGATAAGATCAATAGCTAAAGGGACCATATGGAGTATGAATTTAATGAAATCAAAAGTCTGATTCACAAAGAATTGTTGTCCTGTTTGTGAAGTTATAATAGCGCTGTAGATCTAGATTACCTTGTTTTGTGATAATGGGATGTAAATGCTGAGACTTCAAAGGGAGGCATTCTGAAAAGTGCTTGATGACACTGCACTCTGAGTTCTGATTTCACTGAACGCTCTCTGCATCCAAGCGTAGCATTGTAAATGCTATGTAATAGCAGTGAATTAAAGTAATCTAGAATAATGATTAGATATATATTAAGGGCTGTCAGATAAAGAAATATCGGGAAAAGCAGGCACTCTAGAATGTTTGAGATGCTCTCTATAAATGGTCATGATTCACTAGTAAATCAACAACTGTTTCATTTTTTTGTAGTTGACTATGTACTTACCCTTTATTTAATATCTGGATATCAAGATGGCAGTCTTGCCAATTTACTGGTCTGCATTTTTTAGTAGATGGCATCGCAGGTGGTGGGCACCAATGATGCACGAAGTTAAATTATAAATCCTTGCATGGAAGTGTTGAAAACAGTGTTGTTATTAATCGACTCCCAATTAATTTAAGTTAAATTATAGTTTGGGAAAGAAATGTTCCAGGCCTAACTTTAGGGTAGCTTGTGGGATTTGCCAGTTATAAGGATTGAGGAAAATATGGTAAAAGTCTCAGAGGATTTTCAAGTAAGAGTTGAACTATAGACTTCTTATGCTTGATCTTGAATACCTGTATTGATATTGTCTTTGTTTTAACCAGTTTGAACAATGGAATATTAATTATTATTGGAGGCATAATATTTAGATCAGTTTCTCGTCCTCTTTGCTTTAATAATAATAATAATAATAATAATAATGATGATGATGATGATGATGATGATGATGATGATGATGATGATGATGATGATAATGATGATAATGATGATAATGATGATAATGATGATAATGATGATAATGATGATAATGATGATAATGATGATAATGATGATAATGATGATAATGATGATAATGATGATAATGATGATAATGATGATAATGATGATAATGATGATAATGATGATAATCATGATAATCATGATAATCATGATAATGATGATAATGATGATAATGATGATAATGATGATAATGATGATAATGATGATAATGATGATAATGATGATAATGATGATAATGATGATAATGATGATAATGATGATAATGATGATAATGATGATAATGATGATAATGATGATAATGATGATAATGATGATAATGATGATAATGATGATAATGATGATAATCATGATAATCATGATAATCATGATAATCATGATAATCATGATAATCATGATAATCATGATAATCATGATAATCATGATAATCATGATAATCATGATAATCATGATAATCATGATAATCATGATAATAATGATAATCATGATAATCATGATAATAATGATAATCATGATAATCATGATAATAATGATAATAATGATAATAATGATAATAATGATAATAATAATAATAATAATCCTCAGGGTAAGAGCCTGAAAGCGAGCAAGAGCTTGCCAACCTGACTGCCGGCCTCATTCCCACATATACAAGGCAGAGATGGGCAATCATCCAAATGATACGGGAAGGAGATGTGGTCAGCATCACGCACACCAGAGAAAGCTGGGATTCACTAATGTATCATAGCTACTCAGTTTCCTCATGATGCTGAGTGGGCACCGGTCCTATACCCGAGGACAAGGATGGGATTCAACCCGGGTGTCCTCCATTGCAGGGAACTAAATCACAATGCCCTTGCTTTTGCTTTACTAACTGTTTGTTAACATGATCATACTAGCTGTTTTATAGGACCAGATCAACATCCGAAAGAATTTCAGAAATTTCAGCACTTTTGTTTAGAGGTTTAAAAATAAAACTTTCAATTTAAATTCACAGTTCAAAAGTCTAATGCGACAAGCCACAGCAAAGTAAGCTTTGGTGGTACCTTTAAAGTTGTATATGACTATATTCTTTGATCGCAACATACAACTACATACATCAGTCATTGAGGTAGTGTAAACATAACTGATGTTCAATTACTGTGATTAACCTCACTGTTATAAAACATCTAAATATTATTAGTGATGTACTGAATAACTATTAGAAAGTAAAATACATTAACCAATGCTGCACTTTTCTGTAAATCAGTGTATTATGACTTTCTTAAAACTTGAACTGCACCTGGGGGCTAAGGTACAATTATAAATAGGGGTAGGGACTTAAGTTGTCAGGACCAATTTGTGACCAAGGTTTTGCCCCTACTTCCTAAGTCAATTAAACAGATCATCTGAATAACATACCTTTAATTGCAAAGGGGAAGTTACAAATCAGCTTTTACATATCAAACCCATAAGGTTTCAGTCGCACATAAAACTTGGGGAGGTGTCCCAGCCTATTTGAAACTTAAATATAGAACAACGAATTATTACTCACCACGCACACGCCATGAAAGCAGAGCCCTGACTCCCTTGACTCGCCTGCCCGGTGTTACTCCGAGAGGAAAGCCAAGGCAACCACCATGTGCCCATACGGGAAAAGGAGGAAATGCGAAACAACTGAGACAAAAACCTCGTAAGAAAGTGCAATCAGCACAAACTAAACAGTGCATTCATGTAGTTTAGATTTAGCTTCTTAATTTCTAGCTTTCCTTTAGCTCTTCAAAGTTCTCATGTCTTTGTAGACATAGGTCATTAATACACAAGCTCATGAATGGATGTGCATTTAAATCCTGCGAGCATAGCTCTTCCTGACTGAAGTTTTTTTGAGGTTCTCTTTAATCCTCATGGCTGACAAATGTCGAGGGACTACCCTAAATTGAGCCTGTAATGTCTCCAGTGTGATCACCAGGACAAGAACGTTAGACACCGAACCTAATAAGTTTGTTACGCAGAGACCATAGAATTAGGTTTGTTTACAAAGAACAGAGGGTGGGAGAAGGACGTTTCTAGAGCATGCTACACCTGATTCCAACCTTGGGTACGCACAGTCCGTCAATGACAAACAAAGGCTCTTGACCTGAGAAAGTCTCTAAGCTCATTCATTCTCTTTTGTGAAAAGATACACAGACCTATTGAAATAACATTGTTTAAATTTTAATTATAGTCATTAATTTTATTGCAATGCACAACTATGTAGATTCATAAAATCTCAAATTTGAAACTTGTTCTATTGTCTGACAGAATATATTTGTATTGAGAGAATGTTCTCTCTACATCGCATGAAGTGATTGGAGCATACTTGAAACAGTTTGTATTTGAATCTGTGTTGCTATTTAAACAATTTCGCCCTTCACACAGTTTCGAATATGATGGATTGTTTTTAAGAACAAGTTGAATTTTTGTTTACCACAATTACTATTAGTATCATCAGGGACTTTGTTTATTTTTTCACAAACTTTTCTCACTACCCCTAAAGAAGCACACATTTCAATATTTGAAGTCTCACCTTAGATCCTCCCTCGGAACATGATGGTACATAGGACAGCAGTGGATCATGAGGTTCCATAGGTCAGTGTCTCGCAACCTGTACCCGCCTCATTTCAATGTTTTGGTGTCCAAAGTTCCTGCCTTAGTGATCACTTATACCATTTGTGTTTAAGTGTTAAATATTTTAAATTTCATTGTCTTTATTCTTATACTTCCTGAGCCATTACTGTTTTCTGTAAGGATAGCACAAGGAAACAAAGAATATGTGAGGTTGTGCTTGAACTTCCTTCACTGTGACAGATAGAATTTAGAACTAGTACTGAAACATTGTTAAACATCATAAACCATATTGCAGTGACATTTTTTTAAAATTAGGCTGTAATCTATTGTATATAAAATCTAAATCTGTATTACTATGTAAAAATTATGAAACTATTTGATACCAGCAGCAACAAGAAAACTTTCATTTTTCAAGCATACCGTATTGAAGGGAACAAAAAAAGTGACGTTACATAGTGATCACTTATATTATTAGAAAATATTCAACTTTTTATGTAAATGAACTTCATTAGAGCTGTAAATGCAACTACCTTAACTTGCAAACAAAGAATTTTTATTAGTACCTGTTAAAACAAGAAATGGTAAGGAAACACTGACTCATGTGCATTGAAAAATCAAAGAAAAAACTCAGAATTAGTAACTCTGACTCAAATTAGTAATATTTGTTTATAAAATACCCTTAAACCATGGGTTTTAAACCTGGGTTCATTACAATTCTTCTAAGAAACGTAAGAATTACTGTATTAACCTAAAATCCAGTTAATAAACAACTCCAAAAGAAAAAACAAGATATAACTGATTTTATTGCCATGTGGACAGTGTAGTCAGCAGGGATTTGTGGTATAAGTCTTTAAGCATTGTTTTAAGTCCGGAATTTTCTTTGTGAGAGAGAGGAATTGCTGCGTGTGCAACACAATATTTGTGGGCAATTGGCTGCAATGTCATTGCTTCCCCTTGTGGTTTGGTAGTGGTGCTTTATTTCAATTGAACTTCTAAATGTAATGATTAATATATTTCTTCTCAAAGCTGATTGCCAAAGACAAGAATTAAAATGAAACGAAATGAAGACTGTGAAATAATGGTTAGTGAAGATAAATTGTGGTATACATGTTCTAGTGTCTGCAGATAAAAAAAACAAAAAAAAACAAAAACAAAAAACAAGTGCTAATCAGTGAACTTTTCAGTTTAATATTTACATAAATGTTTTACTGTATTATTCCTCCCAATACATTGATGTTGTGCATTTTAAAGAAATTGGCAGCTGGCTTTTTAAACAAAGCATATAGAAATGATTTCCCTAGAAACAATTTGTTCAAATAAGAATTTCAGTATTGCAAATGGCCATAATTAGATAGACTTAATGTGGTCATAATTCAGCTTTGAAAAATATAAATTATTTTTTCTTCATCTGTTATACAAAGACAGCTGTCAAGTTTCAGTGAGTGGTCGTGATTGGGGTTTTGACTGTTGATTGGAACTTAAATAACCTTAACACATAATTCCGCCCAACCTTAAAAGAGGTTTGGTATTTACAAATGGTTACATTTTAACAAAAATGTTGTTATAAGATGCTTTTAACTTATAAGATTATTAAAAAAGAAGTAGAGGAAACTTGATATGTTCTGCTGTCATTCTTTTGGTACAAAAGCTAATGCTGCTTTTGGAACAGGAAGTTCTTTTAATTTGGCAAATAGGTTCATATATATTAACAAACAGAAAATCATGATTGCAATTAACATATATTGTAGCATTTATTTACAGCAAATTGGGGTTCGATAATCAAATACCTCATACTAAAGGTGTTATGCTTTGAAAGAAAAAAAAATGTGGTTCACATCTAATTCTGTTTGAAATTCATGCTCTGGATATAAATGAACATTTATAAATTTTTGTAGGGAAATGCACTGAAGTTGTTTCGAGATTTATGTATACAATTGAGATCTCTATTTTTCTAGCTTCAATTTTTACTCCAGCACATACTGTGAAATGTTTGGAGACTGCTGTTTCCATTCACCAACCTAGATTCACTGAGCTTCCTGCCGTGGCAGGATACCATTCTAGAAGATCCTTTTCATATGAATGCCTAGCCTTAATTAATAAACATTGCTTAGAAAACCTGTTCAGAAGTAACAAAGGGGAACTGTGAAAACCTTCTGGTATTTATAAAATTTGATGAAAGAATGCAAGAAATACTGAGTTTGGAAGACTAAGAGGAACAGGAACATAGATAAAAGGTTCTTTAAGAACACACAGAAATGTGAAATTTAAACAAATGGAGAAATCAACAGTTGCAGATCATTTTTGACCTACAAATCATGAAAGGGGAACCTAGTCTTTTAAAGGTCACTAGAGTAGTAGTAGTAGTAGTTTTATTCATCCGTTAAGTCAATACAATGACATTGGATACGTCAATACAAATATTTAGAACAAAACAAATAATATAAGTAAAACTGGCAGAAGTCTCCATTTGGGAAAAATTATTCATACATAAAAATAAATATATTGAAATGTAATGTCCAACATGGAAGTCATCGGAGAAAGTATAGCAATGAATCTAGGCTGTTGATTGAGGCAACAGTCTCCACAAGTTCTGGTGCAGAAAGTGAAGCTACAAAGAATGTTTTTTTTTACATTTTATTAACTTCTATTGTTTATTAATTGATTGGGTTTTGAATGCAGAGCATTATGCCACATTTGCCTCTTGTATATGCAACACTTACTGTGCAGTACTTTGAAAAGCTCATATTATTTGTAAACTTCCTGATATCCTTAGCAAGAATTCACATATGCTCTTTAAACTGCCCTAAATACAAAACTATCATAACTCTTTCCTGGAACAAATACCATTAAAAGACCACTCTGGTTCATTCTGAGAAGTGTTGCTAACTAAAGTAAGATGTCTTACCTGGAATCTTCAAAGAAAGATCTTTGAACTGCATTGGACAGTGTCTTCATGGCCTATCATGGATGTCATCTGTCACTCTACCTCAATACTAGTAATAAGTTGTTTTGGTATCACATAATGCTTAAACATCAATATTTGTTTTCTTATTACAAATGATAATCTTTTCTTGTTTTCTTTCTCTATTTGGGTGAAGTCTAGTGCACTAATCACAATGGAAGCTCAATCTGTATTTTAAAGGAACATTTAATAGAAAAGTGGAGTCACTTAAATAATCCTAGTAGCTTTATGACTGTCGGTTCAATTCAAGTCATTTATTGAGGTCTCTCCTGGCAGCTTGTTGATAAAACCAATTAAGGGGTTGTCTGCCTTTGGAAAATCAAATTTCATGAGGTTTTTAAATTTCTTTAAAAAGAAAAAAAAAGACAATCTTCTCCCTGATGTTGGTATTACCAGTTCTTATTATTTAACTTCCCTAGTTGTACCACTATCGTGTTGTTAGGGGATTCTCGTTCTTCTATCCCTTTTAAGGTCAGGCCTGAGGAAATGTAGCTTTGGAACCGATAGAGAACCAGGATATTTATTGAGGGCGAGATGAATGATAGGAAAGTTGATGATGGAACAATTGGTGAAATGCTGATGGGGGAAACTGGAGGACCCAGAAAAGACCCATCCCAGCCCCATGTTATGCACCACAAATCTCACTTTGCATTCGCCTGGGATCAAACCCAGGCTGTCTTGGTGAGAGCCAGGCGGTCTAACCACTCAGCTATGGCACAGACCTATTACACAGTTCCGAGTCCAAAAGTGTGAAGCAATTACTCATTTTTATATGTGTTTAATGTAATGCAAATGTTCCTTTTTATTTTCCCAATGTATACTTTCATGCAGTTTTATATTGGATCTGGTAGCTTTCAGACTTTTTTCCATGAGGTATGGGACAGATTTTTTTGATGGATTGTTTGATTCTGGTAACAACAATGCAGTTACAGTTGATCTGGAACTTGACAGGCAGCGGATAATGTGACCTCATGCTTACATATATGCTGTGCAAAGGTGAGTGAAACTATTAAGAGTGTTTAAATTGATTCAATTTTATTTTGTTCTTGCTATGTTCATTTCCTCCAAAAATGCAGCAGACAACTCTAATGTTCATTATTTTATAAACTGCAGTGCAATCCCAAACTCTTGACCAAACCTTTCGCTATCACATAGGTAGCAAAGAAATATTTTTATTCTCCTTCCCTTCCTAGTGTGATTGTTCTCCACTTGTTTCTCCACAGCAGGGAAGAGAATGGTTGATAAAGTTCCTCCTTACGGGCAGAAATTTGTTGTGAAGCTCAATATCAGAAAGTTTAATTGTAACATCAAAAGTTAAAATAAATTGATTAGCCTTAGTAACTTAACTATTCATGCATCATAGCCATTAACATAGATAATAGCTTAATTTTGATATATAATTTTCAGAATATTGTGTAATAGAAGCTGATAAATGACATAAATGGCACAACTAATCTAATGGCAAAATCCCCTTCACGATTCCACCTCTTTTTGTACATTCCTCACAGTACAATAACAATGATAGATTTTTTGGGCACAACCATCTCTTACTTTTATAAGGATTGAACTTTGATGCAAAAAAATCTATTGCTCACTTTTGTTTTCTACATAAATCATGAATGAAGATGAAAATATGTAATGAAATGTTCTACATTATTCTTCATATTATGATTTTTCCATTTTATACTGTCATTATGTCAAACGATGGAGTAATAAAATTGTAAGTGATAATAAAAATATTTTAAAAATGTTTTCTTGCATTGAATTATTTCTCCTTGCTGTACTACTCGTAATTTAACTACTTTAAACACACATGAGTATCCAATCCTTTTATCTTACCCTCATTTTCACTCTTCAAAGCAGTAGTGAATGTCTTGTTGTCACGGTTGATTTTTTCATACAAAATGAAATTTCAGCAGATTTTACTGGTAAGTGAAGTGCTGTGTTTATTGTTCTGAGACAGTTGGAACATTCTCATGAATTCCTGACCAAAGGTGACATAGTAAATGCTTCAGAAATTTTGACAATACTATTCAGAACCAGAGGCACGGAACCATTAGTGTTGGTGTTCTCTTCCTGTAAGATAATGCTCTGCAACACAGTGTAAACATTCATGTGGGAAAGTCTGAACACCCAAAGCCAAGGAGTTCACTTCCAGAGATGTCCATCTATCCTGGGACCTCGAATTCCTGTGCAGTTGGGAGTCAACATTTCAGACTAAGCGAGAGGTAGAGATGGTGTCTTACCTGGTTCCAATCTTAGCTGCCCAACACTGATACAGGCTATCAACTTTGTTCCCATAGTATGGCATGTGTCTGAATTTGTATGGTAAATATGTTGAAAGAAAGTCAACACTTCCTGCATCATTTTCCAATAAATACTTCAATTATTTTATCTTCTGGTTCCATACATTGCTGGAGGGAAACTTACCTTAATGAATACATAATAAATTAGGCATCTACAAAGATAAAGATACCATTCAATTTGGATTATATGAAACCATTTTTAGCTAATATACTAATCAAAGATCAAAAGACAGTAGCATACAGTAGCAACATTAACCCCCATCAACAATACAGAAAGACAGCATATGTCAAGATAAAATAGGTTGATCAACTACACATCACTAGAAAAATTAAGATATGCCAAAGGAGGACTTCAAACAAGGTAAGAATAAGAAAACCCATTATAAAGGCAGCTTAAGCTAAGATAAGCAATAGGGTTCACATGCATTTATAGCAAGTCCAGAATAAAATAATCCATAAGAATGTTTAAGCTGGATTAGGCTAACTGCTGAGACAACTTTAACAAGCATTTCAAACAGTAACATAATCCCTAATAAGGTAGTTAAGGCTGGGAAAGGCTGAGATGGTGTCACTGAATGTTAGAAACAAGCCTAGAATAAAGTACCAATAATAAGGCTTTGTATAATATAGGCTGGGATAGGCTAAGGTGAAGTTACTAAATATTTTAAAACAACCTAGAATAAAGTACCCATTATAAGGTTTTGTATAGGCTAAGGTAATGTTACGCAATATTTAAAACAAGCCTAGGATAAAGTACACATGGTATGATTTTGTATAATATAGCCTAAGGATAAGCTAAGGTAATGTTACTCAATATTGTCGCTAGGCATTGTGTTGCTGCTCGCCCATAGTGATGCGTGCACTGGGCGCTTGCCGAGAGAGACAGATGTCTGGATAGTTCCCTCTCCTCTTGCTGTCGTGAATGGCCGTGAAACTTCTGCAACTTTCGAGAAACAATAGCTCGGGTATAAATAAGCAACAAGCAGCTAGTCGGACAACTGTGAGTTGCAGCTGTGTGGAGCTTTGAAGTGTACCGCAAGTGCATTCTTTCGTTTGTTTACGTGTGGTGAAGCAACGAGAGACCTTCAACGCTGCGTGTTGTATGACACGTCACTTTTAGGGCCTGTAAGGGGCGTACAAAGTGTCTTTTTACTGTAATAAAGAGCATTTTGCATTTCTGCAAACTGGACTTTTAATTTTAAGAGTTCACAAAGTCACATTTGGTGTCAGGAGTGGGACACGACGATGGAAGCTGCATTAGCAAAAATTTTAGAGAAGATGGAAGAAATGAAGACAGCGAATGACACCCTCGCTCCGACGTTAACCATGGAAATAAAAGCGGCGAACGACAGCCTGGCTACAGAAACGATGGCCAAATTAACCGAAATGAAGGCTGCGAACGAGGCTCTGGCCATTAAATTTGAAGAGTGGTTGGCTGGCTTGAAAGAGGACGTCACGGATTGGGACGAAAACGTCGAAGACCTGGCGCACAGCGTTGACGACCTAGAGGGAAAGGCCGATAGCAACACCAAGTCCCTGAACACCATGGGTAGGACATTGTCGGCAGAAGATTAAAGGATCTGAAGGCCGACGCAGCAGGACGCGACACATCTGCGCGCGTCAAACCACCCAAGTACGATGGTACATTACTTTCGAAGTCTTCCGCCACCAATTCGACACAGTGGCCAAGCACAAGTGGTCACCAGAAGAAGAGGTCGTTCAGCTAATAGTCAGCCGCCAGGGACGGGCCGCGGCGGCGCCTAAGGACATCTGGGAGGCCCTGGAAAACCGGTTTGGAAACCACTGCTTAGCCGCAGCCTACCGCAACCAAATGAAGTCAAAGACGCAGCAGCCAGGGGAGACCCTGCAGGAGTTCGCCCTGGCAATCGAACAGCTGGCCAGCAAAGCCTTGTTCGACCTTCCACCAGAGTTCATTTCCCAGGAAGCCGCCTGCACATTCGTCGACGGGGTACGAGACGCCGAGATACGTTAGTGGCTAATGCTCACGACTACAAGACCATCCACGAGGCGCTAATGGCCGCATTAAAGATGCAGGCGGCCAAGATGACGGCTACCCTGACTTCAAGAACAGGGAGTATCCGAAGACCAGCCGAGGGACGCCGGCGAAGACCTAGTGGCGTGTGTTGGGGGAGTGGCCAGCCGGGACACCTGGAGAGATTGCCCACACCAGAAAGAGCAGCCGGAAAACGAGTAAGGGCCACCGTGGCGAGGGGCACGCCGGCGCCACCACCACCATCCCCTCGAGTGACACTGCGCACCGTCAGTCGACGTATGGAGTACAGCCTCATCGCGGACGGTTGGGTGAGAGGGAAGCCGTGCCGTGTGCTTGTGGACATCGGGGCTGCCGTGACCGTCATCAGACCTGACGTAGCCAGGGTTTGCCCGTGGAGAGGGAGGCCCTGCTGCAGTTGACATTGGGATAGAGTGCCGTGCGTCTGCGGGAGGTGTTACTGGGACTGGATGCCCTCAGGAGCCACGAGGTGACGGTCGACATCAGCAGGAAGGTCCTGTGGCTCAACGGAGAAGAGGTGATACTCCGGCAACCCGAAGAACGCCTTGGAATCTGCAGGGTCATGTTGTAAGAAGACGTGGTTGTCCCCGCGGGAAGCGAGGTGGCGGTGACGGTGCGACTGGAAATCCAGCGGACTAGGAACCTGTTGCTGGACCAGAAGGCGCCTGTGCACGGACTTTGTGTAACCAGAACATGGTTGTCGTGCCGAGAGCAGGTGCCGGTGAGGCTGCTTAATCCAATAGACACCGATCACGATGTCCAGGCCGGGACGGAGTTTGGGACGTGCGAGCCCGTTGTCAGCGTAACACCAATCGACAACACCAAGGAGCCGATGCCGGGGCTACAGCTGGGGGCCCGGCTGGAAGGCTTACTGGAGAGAGCGGCCTATCACCTGACCGCAGAACAGCTCGAGAAGGTTCGACAACTGTTGGGACCATACCAATACGTCTTCAGCCAAGTTAACAGCGACTACGGCCGCACGGACCGGGTGCTTCACCGCATCCACAGCGAAGACGCCCGGCCTATTCCTAACGCCTCATGGATTCAGTGATGAGAGGATTGACCATCTCGGCAACCTGAGCAAGGTGTTAGAGACTACAGGCGACCAACTTGAAGCTGAACGCGAAAAAGTGATAGCTCTTCCGCAAGGAAGGCAGTTACTTGGACCACATAGTCTCACCAACCGGAGTGGCCACAGACCGGGAGAAGACACAGGCCGTGAGAGATTGGCCTCGCCCGACGGATAAGCGAGAACTGCGTAGCTTCTTGGGGCTGTGCAGTCATTACCGCCGCTTCATAAAGGACTTCTCCAACATCGCCAAGCCCCTCAATCGCCTGATGGAAGAAAACCAGCCTTATGTCTGGACGGAGGACGCCGATAACGCTTTCCAGCAGCTGAAGCAGACACTTTACAGTGCTCCTACCAGGCAGCGCCTTCATTGTGGACACCGACGCTAGCGACCATTGCATTGGAGGCGTCCTGTCTCAAGTCCAGGACGGCCACAAGCGGGTGATAGCCTACTACAGCAAGACGCTGTTCAAGGCAGAGAAGAACTACTGTGCTACCCGGCGAGAGCTGCTGGCAGTAGTAAAGATCTTGGAGCACTTCCACAAGTACCTGTACGGTCAGCCATTCCACCTTAGGACTGAACACTTGGCCCTAACCTGCCCATTCAGCTTTAGGAACCTGGAAGGTCAGACAGCCCGTTGGGTCCAGAGGCTGCAGGAGTACGACTTCACTTCCGAACATCGTAGAGGGAAGAGCCATGCCAACGCCGACACCATGTCCCGAAGACCCTGCCCGGAAGATTGCGGCCAGTGTACAAGAGTGGAAGAGAAGGAGCGTGCCGCAGCTGTCAGTGTGGTCACGGCAGTGCATGCGGACGGTTGGGATAGCGCAGGCCTGAGGAGGGAGTAGCTGGCGGACGCCGAATTGAGGCCACTCTTGAGGAAAGTGGAGGCAGGGACAACACCGACCTGGTATGACATTGCACGCACAAGCGCTGCGTATAAATAGTACTGGGCCCAATGGGACTCGCTGAAGATCAAAGAGGGCGTACTGTTCTGGGTTGAGCCCAGAGGTTCTACTCCCATTAGTCCTGAACCCGTAGGAACTGGACCGGGGCCTCCTTCAACCAGGGAGTTATCCGAGCTGTCCAAAAGGGCGCTCGGCGTCCTCCGTGGGGCTTTCCATAGGGCAAGACCTAGAGACTAACAAGCCCCTCCCCATCTGGTCCTATGGACTCAAGACGGGATGGAAGTGGATACGCCACTTACGCGCAACACCAAAGGTGAAGACTACCGATATGACCTCAGTGGGGCCGCCTGGTGATCTAGCACACCTACTAGCTTTGCAGGCTAGTACCCGGGAGAATTAATGGCTTCCCTCAACCCCGTCCGAAGACGTACCCGATCCCCACGGGTATCGGGAACACACTGCCCCCTCGAGTCCATCCCAATCCGAACAACTCCCGAAGGAGGGGCTCAGATGTTCGGCCCGAGGTTCCTCTAGTAACGTCTGAGGTACCACGAGTACTAAGGGTCCGCAGCGCCCGCACTTTGGCAGCTGAAGGGGACGGATCCCCTCCCCTACGGGAACTGTTCTGGGTATGGGAATCACCCGATGGGAAGATGCAAAGCGAGCAGTTGGTACTTCCCCGGAGTAATGTTCCGAATGTCTTGGAGGAAGTGCACGCCGGTACTTCAGGAGGACAACTAGGAGCAAACCGAACGAGCAACAAACTCCGACAGCGCAACTACTGGCTGAGGCTCCGAGCAGACACTGAGATTGTGCCGTCAATGTCATGTGTGCGCGGTGAGTCGCGGGCCCCAAACTAGGAGCCTGGGTCGCATGCAGCAGTACAACGTCGGAGCGCCTTTCGAACGCATCGCTGTCAACATAACTGGACCATTCCCAGTGTCCGACCGAGGCAACAAGTACCTGATGGTGGCCGTGGACTACTTCACCAAGTGGCCGGGGGTGTATGCCATCGTGAACCAGGAGGCGAAGACGATCACCGACTGCCTCGTGGAACAACTGTTCTGCCATTTTGGAGTACCGTGAGAGCTCCACAGTGATCCGGGCACCAATTTTGAGTCTAACTTGATGAAGGAGGCACTGGAGAGACTTTGGGTGAACAAGGCCCGCACACCTCCACATCCGCAGTCGGACGGCATGATCGAGAGGTACATCAAGACCCTAGAAGAACATCTAACGAAGGTCGTGGCCAGCCATCAGCGAGACTGGGACGTCAAGGTGCCACTGTTCTTGCTGGCCTACCGCTCTTCAACACACGACACCACTGGGATGACGCCAGCAAGCTTAATGTTTGGCCGAGAGTTACGCCTCCCTTGTGATCTGGCCTTTGGGAGCCCGCTGGAAGCGAAATAGCCAGCAAACGAATATGTGGACCTCGTGGACCAACTCCATGACATGAAATGACTCGTCATAACATCCAGATGGCGAGCGACCGCATGAAGACTCGGTACGGCAGGCAAGCCATCAGCCAAGGATTCCAGCATGGTAACCTGGTCTGGTTGTACCGCCCTACCCGGACCAAGGGACGCTACCCAAGGTGACAAGGACCGCACTGGGTGGTAAGAAAATTAACGACGTAGTCTGTCGCATCCAGAAGGTGCCCCGAGGAAAGACGTTGGTGGTACACCTGGATGGTCTGCCCGCTACGACGGTGCTGTTGGGAACGACCAGCCTTGAGGAGGAAGCAGTGTCGCCAGGTATTGTCTGCCGCCGGCCCGCGCGCGGACAGGAAAGATAGTGTAGTGCGCGCGCTGGACGCTTGCCGAGTGAGAAAAAAGAGACAGATGCCTAGATGGCTCCTTCTCTTGCCGTCGTGAAATGCCGTGAAGCTTCGGCAACGTTCGAGAAACAATAGCTCGGGTATAAAGAAGCAAAGAGCTGCTAGTCGGACAATTGTGAGTTTTAGTGTGTGTAGCTGTGTAGTGGAGCTTTGCACTGTACCGCAAGTGCACTCTTTCGTTTGCTTACGCGTGGATAAGCAACGAGAGACCTCTAAGGCTGCGTGTTGTGTATGCCGTCATTTTTAGAGCCTGTAAGAGGCGTACAAATCTTTTTACTGTAATAACCCGCATTTTTAATTTCTGCAGAATAGACCTTTGATTTTAAGAATCCACAAAGTCACAATATCTAAAACAAGCATAAAATAAAGTACCTATTACAAGATTTAATCTTTTAGAGGCTGATATAGCCTAAGATAGTTTACTCAATATTTAAACAAGCCTAGAATAAAGTCCTCATTACAAGATTTACGCTGTTATAGGCTAACAATAGGCTGTTATAGGCTAAGGGTAAGCTGATATAGGCTAAGGGTAGGCTGATATAGGCTAAGGATAGGCTGATATAGGCTAAGGTAGTGTTACTCAATATTTAAACAAGCCCGGAATAAAGTACCAAATACATGATTTAGGCTGATATACGCTATGGTAGTGTTACTCAATATTTAAACAAGCCCGGAATAAAGTACCAAACACATGATTTAGGCTGATATACGCTATGGTAGTGTTACTCAATATTTAAACAAGCCCGAAATAAAGTACCCATTACAAGATTTAGGCTGTTATAGGCTAAGGATAGGCTGACGTAGGCTATGGATAGGCTGTTTGTTATAGGCTAAGGTAGTGTTACTCAATATTTAAACAAGCCTAGAATAAAGTACCCATTACAATTTTTGGGCTGTTTTAGGCTAAGGATAGGCTGACATAGGCTATGGATAGGCTGTTATAGGCTAAGGTAGTGTTACTCAATATTTAAAGAAGCCTAGAATAAAGTACCCATTACAATTTTTGGGCTGTTTTAGGCTAAGGATAGGCTGACGTAGGCTATGGATAGGCTGTTATAGGCTAAGGTAGTGTTACTCAATATTTAAACAAGCCTAGAATAAAGTACCCATTACAATTTTTGGGCTGTTTTAGGCTAAGGATAGGCTGACGTAGGCTATGGATAGGCTGTTATAGGCTAAGGTAGTGTTACTCAATATTTAAAGAAGCCTAGAATAAAGTACCCATTACAATTTTTGGGCTGTTTTAGGCTAAGGTTAGGCTGACATAGGCTATGGATAGGCTGTTATAGGCTAAGGTAGTGTTACTCAATATTTAAAGAAGCCTAGAATAAAGTACCCATTACAATTTTTGGGCTGTTTTAGGCTAAGGATAGGCTGATGTAGGCTATGGATAGGCTGTTTGTTATAGGCTAAGGTAGTGTTACTCAATATTTAAACAAGCCTAGAATAAAGTACCCATTACAATTTTTGGGCTGTTTTAGGCTAAGGTTAGGCTGACATAGGCTATGGATAGGCTGTTATAGGCTAAGGTAGTGTTACTCAATATTTAAAGAAGCCTAGAATAAAGTACCCATTACAATTTTTGGGCTGTTTTAGGCTAAGGTTAGGCTGACATAGGCTATGGATAGGCTGTTATAGGCTAAGGTAGTGTTACTCAATATTTAAACAAGCCTAGAATAAAGTACCCATTACAATTTTTGGGCTGTTTTAGGCTAAGGATAGGCTGACGTAGGCTATGGATAGGCTGTTTGTTATAGGCTAAGGTAGTGTTACTCAATATTTAAACAAGCGCAGAATAAGGTACCCATTACAATATTTAGGCTGCAATTGGTTAAGGTAATGCTACTCAATATTTAAACAAGCCCAGAATAAAGTACCCCTTAAAGATTTAGGCTGTTATAGACTAAGGATAGGCTGACATTTGCTATGGATAAACTGACATAGGCTAAGGTAGTGTTACTCAATATTTAAACAAGCCCAGAATAAAGTACTCATTACAAGATTTAGGCTGCTATAGGCTAAGGATAGGCTGACATAGGCTATGGATAGGCTGTTTGTTATAGGCTAAGGTAGTGTTACTCAATATTTAAACAAGCCTAGAATAAAGTACCCATTACAAGATTTGGGCTGTTATAGGCTAAGGGTAGGCTGATATAGCCTAAGGCATTGTTACTCAATGTTTAAACAAGCCTAGAATAAAGTGCCCAATACAAGATTTGGGCCGTTACAGACTAAGGGTAGGCTGATATAGGCTAAGGCAGTGTTAGTCAATATTTAAACAAGCCTAGAATAAAGTACCCATTACAAGTTTTGGGCTGTTATAGGCTAAGGTAGTGTTACTCAATATTTAAACAAGCCTAGAATAAAGTACCCATTACAAGATTTGGGCTGTTAATGGGCTAAGGATAGGCTGACATTTGCTATGGATAGGCTATTATAGGCTAAGGTAGTGTTACTCAATATTTAAACAAGCCTAGAATAAAGTACCCATTACAAGATTTGGGCTGTTATAGGCTAAGGATAGGCTGACATTTGCTATGGATAGGCTATTATACGCTAAGGTAGTGTTACTCAATATTTAAACAAGCCTAGAATAAAGTACCCATTACAAGATTTGGGCTGTTATAGGCTAAGGATAGGCTGACATTTGCTATGGATAGGCTATTATACGCTAAGGTAGTGTTACTCAATATTTAAACAAGCCTAGAATAAAGTACCCATTACAAGATTTGGGCTGTTATAGACTAAGGATAGGCTCACATTGGCTATGGATAGGCTGATATAGGCTAAGGTAGTGTTACTCAATATTTAAACAAGCCTAGAATAAAGTACCCATTACAAGATTTGGGCTGTTATAGACTAAGGATAGGCTCACATTTGCTATGGATAGGCTGATATAGCCTAAGGCAGTGTTACTCAATATTTAAACAAGCCTAGAATAAAGTACCCATTACAAGATTTGGGCTGTTATAGGCTAAGGGTAGGCTGATATAGCCTAAGGTAGTGTTACTCAATATTTAAACAAGCCTAGAATAAAGTACCCATTACAAGATTTGGGCTGTTATAGGCTAAGGGTAGGCTGATATAGCCTAAGGTAGTGTTACTCAATATTTAAACAAGCCTAGAATAAAGTACCCATTACAAGATTTGGGCTGTTAATAGGCTAAGGATAGGCTGACATTTGCTATGGATAGGCTATTATAGGCTAAGGTAGTGTTACTCAATATTTAAACAAGCCTAGAATAAAGTACCCATTACAAGATTTGGGCTGTTATAGGCTAAGGATAGGCTGACATTTGCTACGGATAGGCTATTATAGGCTAAGGTAGTGTTACTCAATATTTAAACAAGCCTAGAATAAAGTACCCATTACAAGATTTGGGCTGTTATAGGCTAAGGATAGGCTGACATTTGCTACGGATAGGCTATTATAGGCTAAGGTAGTGTTACTCAATATTTAAACAAGCCTAGAATAAAGTACCCATTACAAGATTTGGGCTGTTATAGGCTAAGGATAGGCTGACATTTGCTACGGATAGGCTATTATAGGCTAAGGTAGTGTTACTCAATATTTAAACAAGCCTAGAATAAAGTACCCATTACAAGATATGGGCTGTTATAGGCTAAGGGTAGGCTGATATAGGCTAAGGTAGTGTTACTCAATATTTAACAAGGCTAGAATAAAGTACCCATTACAAGTTTTGGGCTGTTATAGGCTAAGGATAGGCTGACATAGGCTGTTATAGGCTAAGGTAGTGTTACTCAATATTTAAAACAAGCCCAGAATAAAGTACCCATTACAAGATTTAGGCTATTATAGGCTAAGGATAGGCTGACATAGGCTATTATAGGCTGACATAGGCTATGGATATTTGTTATAGGCTAAGGTAGTGTTACTCAATATTTAAACAAGGCCAGAATAAAGTACCCATTACAATTTTTGGGCTGTTTTAGGCCAAGGATAGGCTGTTATAAGCTAAGGATAGGCTGATATAGGCTAAGGTTGTGTTACTCAATATTTAAACAAGCCCAGAATAAAGTACTCATTACAAGATTTAGGCTGTTATAGGCTAAGGCTAGGCTGATATAGCCTAAGGCAGTGTTACTCAATATTTAAACAAGGCTAGAATAAAGTACCCATTACTAGTTTTGGGCTGTTATAGGTTAAGGATAGGCTGACATAGGTTAAGGTAGTGTTACTCAATATTTAAACAAGCCTAGAATAAAGTACCCATTACAAGATTTAGGCTGTTATAGGCTAAGGGTAGGCTGATATAGCCTAAGGCAGTGTTACTCAATATTTAAACAAGGCTAGAATAAAGTACCCATTACAAGTTTTGGGCTGTTATAGGCTAAGGTAGTGTTACTCAATATTTAAACAAGCCCAGAGTAAAGTACCCATTACAATATTTAGGCTGTTATAGGATAAGACAGTGTTACTCAATATTTAAAACAAGCCCAGAATGAAGTACCCATTACAAGATTTACGCTGTTGTAGACTAAGGATAGGCTGATATAGGTTAAGACAGTGTTACCCATTATTTAAAACAAGCCCAGAATTAAGTACCCATTACAAGATTTAGGCTGTTATAGGCTCAGGATAGGCTAGAATAAGTTGAAATTATTTAAGGATTGACTGAAATGATGCTACTGAATATTTGTGAGTAGCCTAGAATAAAGTAACCATAGTAAGATATGTTATGATAGGCTATGGATAGACTAAGATGTTACTGAACATTCGAAAAACCCTAGAATAAGGTTCAAGATAAGGTTTTGGCTGGCATAATTGAGGCACATTTTCTGAGCATTGAAACAAATTTAGATTAAGTCTTTAGTTATAAAAATTTTTAGGCTGTGACAAGGTAATTGAGCATTGGTTTGGGATTGCCTCAAACAAGTTTATCAAGCTTTACAATTTGGGTAATATATAAAAATAATAAAATGATAAAGTAAGATTGGGCTAGTTGTCTTAAGGTTAAGGTGGATCTGGGTTATACAACTGTTATATAAGAGAAGCTGATTATCACTCTGTTATAAAGGAAACTTATGGTCATGTTCATTGACATATCAAGATAGGGAAAAGTGGGCAGGTTGCTTGAGTCCCAAAATGTCTCAATGATTAGGCTAACTTATGTGATGTTGCTATAGGAATAAATACTTATTTATCTATGAATCACTTACCTGGGATGGTTTATTTGTAGAACATTTTGCTTCTGCATAAGGAAGTGGTCTTTTAAACTGGTAAAAGCACAGTAGAACCTCGTTTACCTGGATGATCTGGGACCAAGGCTGGTCCGAATTAATGAATATCCAGGTTATCCAGAGAATGACAGAAAAATGTTAAAAAAAAAAAAAAAAAAAAAATGTGTACAGCATCTTGGAAATATTTTTAATCGTTTAAAAATTACTATCAGCTCACTTTCACATAAAAACACTTTTTTTTTAGACGTGGTATATGATATAAAGTTGCGCAGTAGTTTATGGTCGAATCCACTTGTTTATTTGGAAGAAAAAGGGGTGTCAGTTTAGTCATCTGCCATCTAGCCCACTAGCTTTATCAGCAATCTCCTAGTGAAAGCAGAGATATTACCCCTTCCATTGATTTGTATGATGTCACACACACATCTGAGCAAGGTCATGCACCACCTCTAAAAGTACATCTATACACTGTATGTACTGCAATAGTAACTAGTCAGTAGTAAGAAAGGCAGTGAGCTTCTGCTGTCTCAGTTTAGTGTATTGCTTACAAGCAAACGCAATCTCACATCTACTATAACATTACAAGTTCATTTGGCTATGCTTCTTCTTGGATCTCGAAACAAAGCATCAATTTCTCTATGTTTACTGTTGCTTGTGAGTCATGACCACAGTTGATGCAACAACCCTGTTTGAATACTCATTTTCAGTAACACTGCATGATGTAATAATGTCTTCCACTGTAATTGGTTTATAACTTCTGTCATTGTCAATATCTTCATCATGAGAACAGCCATCAATATTTTTAAAAATGTGTATAAAATCTTCTTACACACTTATTTTTTCTTCTTCTATCTTGTTTTCTGGCAGTCACACACACCAGGACACAACTTTTTCCATGACTTTATCAAAGTTTCTCTTCCAACCTGATCCCAAGCAGGTTCGCTGGCTGCAATGAATTTGCTTGTTGGCAAGAGAATTTGAGTAATGTACATACCTAGAGTAGCAATCTATCATCTGTAAAAGTAAACTTCATTTGCTATGCTAAACAACATAATTTATTTTATTTATATATATATATATATATATATTTTTTTTTTTTCAAAACTGGTCCTCGTTTTCTGGACGTCCAGGTTACCAATGTTTTACTGTACTTTCATTCTCAAAGAACCTTAAGCTCTAAATTTGTAGCACCATTTTCAACAGATAATATAACTGCCAACAGAGGGTGTTGCCACTTCTAATTGAAATTTAGATTAATTGATTCTTCTGGAATGTTGAACCTATCAACCCAGCTGCCTTGCCAAAAATTGTTTAATGTTTCGCTTACAAAGCATTCCGCATCTGGTTGTGGTATTATAGAAAGTAAAAAAATAGTGTTGTATATTTTGTGATATCTATAAATAATATTTCTACATTTTCAAAATTAAATAGTAAAGCAATGCATTGTCAGAGCAGAAAAATAATTGCCGAGATCAGCTTCATGAAGTAAGTGGCTGAGATGAACAAATGATGTACAGAACATAACCATTGTATGGCTATTGGTCTTTGATTGCTACACACTCCAGCTACAGCAATGGTCACCTCTTGATCTGTAACTACCTCGCTTTACAGCTGTCACTCAAGATTTTCACATGTTGCACCCATTATACTTCATAGTACTTGGTCCTATATACACAGGGTGAAACAATGCCTGAGCAATATCCTGAACTGCGATTTCATACAAGCTATTTTGAACATCATCAACTATGCATGTATATTTACTCTCTTGCTTTCTCTACCATGTACGTAGAAGGCAGGGGAAATATTACATTTCATGCAAAAATTGTTTTGGAGATTTTGTAGAAATATGTATTTATAAGTCTCTGAGTCCTAAAAGATCTGTGTTAGTGTGTATATCTATCAAGTACAGGGTGTCTATAAATGAATATCGGGGTTTTAACTCTTTATAATATTTATTACATTCAACTTAGTTATAAATGATATGTCAAATGAAAAAGCAACTCAAACAGTTTTACCAAGAACCTTATAAATGTTCAATGTGACTACCCTTTGTGAAAGTCTATAGCCGAGTTCTTCCCAAACATTGATAAGTGTGTATTCAGTAATCGTAGCAACAGCTGCTTCAATCCAGTTTCTTAATTCAAGGTCAGCTGGTAGCGAAAGCATGTACACACAATCCTTGATGAAGCCCCAAAGGTAAAAATCGCATGGCATTAGGTCAGGAGAATGTGGAGGCCATGCATAGCCAGCCCTGTCATTGGGGCCCTTGCAGCCTATCCAGCACTCGGGTACAGTGACGTTCAACCAATCGCGTACTTCATTATGCCAGTAAAGTGATGCACCATCTTGCTGGAAAATTAAGTTCTCTGGCTCATTTTCTTCCAACTGAGGGAAGAGCCATGTATCAAGGTAAGAAGTTCCAGTTACAGTAGGTTCACCAAAAAAGAAAGGCCCATAACTTTTCGCCGGGATACGGCACAAAAAACATTCACTTTAGGGGAATCTCGTTGCATTTGTACCATCTCGTGAGGATTTTCTGAGCACCAGATGCGCACATTATGAGTCTTAACATGTCCACTAAGGTGAAAGGTCGATTCATCACTTAAGACAACACAATCCATAAAATAGTCATCATGAAACATTTCGTTTGCAAAATTGGCACATAATCCATGATCTGTCAGCTTTAGAGCCTGTAATAACTGTAAACAGTAAGGACATAGCTGTAAGCATTTTTTTACAACTTTCCAAACAGTCGACAGAGGAACTTATAATTCACGACTAGCCTTCCGGACTGATTTCTTTGGGCTACGAGTGAACGACTCTCTCACTCGCTGTACAGTCTCTTCACTTACTCTTGGTTGTCCCATGCTCTTCCCTTTACAAAGGTAGCCAGTATCTTCAAACTGATGATACCATCTACGAATGTTATTATCACTAGGAGGATCACAACCAAACTTAATGTGGAACACACATTGCAGAGTAACTACAAATTCAGTCTTTGCAAACTGCAAAACCCAAACGCTTTCTGTTTACTAGTTGCCATCTTTGCTACTACCGCTGTCTAGCGGATTGCAGCATAAACATTGCACGCACATGCGCCAACAAACAAAACTGTTTGAGTTGCTTTTTCATTTGACATATCATTTATAACTGTAATTTTAATGTAATAAATATTATAGAATTAAAACCCCAATATTCATTTATATACACCCTGTGTATAACCCAAAACTGAAACATTCAATAAAGAGTATTTAGATTTTGCATTTTTTTCAAAATGAGACATGAGTTTTAAAAGCCTCCTACTGTAAACTACCCTTTACATGAATGCTTTTTTTTATTATTTTTTTGTTTTCTCAAAACTGACTTAATGATTTTAATACATTTCCTTGATAGATAATATATCTTACATTTTCGGGAATAGCCTCTGAAGACCTCATTCTGAATGTCCTTTGCATCTCTAAAGGGGAAGGGTTCAAACTGCTTCAGCTGCAATAGTGCAAGTGCTGCGAACCTCTTTCACTTATGGCATTTCTGATGTTACCAGAACATTCAAGCTCAACATTCAGGTTGAACATTCAAGCTCCTTCCAAATGGGATTTGTTCCAAATGTGTTGGATTTGACGTTGTAATGGTTCTGACCTATGGATATTGGGTACGTCTGGCTGGCCTGGCCACTCAGGGTTGATGGATGCCTGAAAGAATCCTGGGTGCTGGCCTGCAGAGCTAACACCTGCACCCCTAACAAGGTTGTGCAGCAGTCATCCCTACAGGGTTGACTCACAAAAGTGGCAAATCAGGCTTTGTGTAACATAGATATTGCCCTAATGGAAACACCCTCGAGACCAAGTGGCCTCGATGTTACACAGGAAGGGTAGACCTTGACATTTGTCTTGTCCTTTGCAAATCTGATAAACTGTAAGAAATAGAATCTTACTATGTAAATACATAGATCTCATTAAAGCATGCAATGTACAACATTAAAAACAATAGATTCCTGAGATATTAATTTCTATTGGTTTGAATTTTAAATAGTTACGTTTTTCTCAAACAAGAAGACATTCATTTTTTTCTTGTGCACATGCAGAGAACACAGAATTTACAAACCATCACAATGCAACCAGCTCTTAAAAGATTTTACCATTATGTACTGCATTCCCCAAATCTCATTGTAACTACAACAAAATTTCTAATAAAACCATTCCTGCAAATATTCTTCTATAAGCTTTTGTAATAAGTTTGTAAAAAATAGGTAGAGAAAATAATTTGAATATAACACATCAGTTATTTGGAGTATAGACTTGAAAACACACTGTAACCCATTTGCTGACTCTCTTCATTGTGCAAGGGAACCAAGATTTGTCAGAAGAGACACACTAAAATCCTTACCTTACAAACAGGCAGCATTAAACAAAATGGGCCTTATTATTTCTATAGCGCACAACTCACTCCAATGAGGAGTGAGGCATTTCACATGATCGTTAACCGCTTCGCCGATGGCCATTTAAACCCTTCGGGGGCCGGAAACGGATACCCAATAAACAGAACAGGGCATTTAAATAGTTAAATGCTGTAAAAATGCATCATAAATACAATTCTGTATCTTCCGTATTTATTAAGTTATTTAAACGAAACAAAAACTGGTTTAAAACTCATTAAAGGCAGTATAAATCTACAGTAACAATAAAGTAGAGACTACATTAATAAATTGTTGAAATTTCATTACTTTGTTTCACTGTAGCAAAAGCCATTCTTTGCGCCAAACACGCCTAACATTTGAATAATTTTATTTTGTGTGTATACGACGAATGTATATATGTATAGCTACGCAAGCGACTTCTCCGGTTCAAGTTTAGTTTATTTATGCTATACCAAGCGATAATCATACGAGAATATATTGCGTTACACACTCACACACTGGAAAGAAAACTCTCTGTCAGCATTTGTTATTACAGTGTTTCTCAACCAAGGTTTCTGGTAGCCTTATGCAGCTGTTTTCGCTCAGTATTTTAGTTATTTATACTCTCTCTGTATTCAGAGTGATTTCTTATAGCTATCAAGAGCTAAACGAATGGCACGTTTGAAATTGTTAAATTTCAATGTTAACCATGGCTTATCCCCGTAATGTAGCAAATAAATTACCTTGGGTATGATGTGTACAGGCTTCTGATATTACTGTAGAAAATCTGGAAGCTTTGTTGTACGATTATGAAGGAGATCTTTAGGACATACGTAGCAGTGATCTGTGCTGGTCTACAGATGGCATGTTAGCTACTCCATTGTTTGGGGGAAGTGGCGGGTCAAATATGGATGATGCGGATTAGCTATTACTAGTTATCCCTCTTTACGGAAAACAGTTAAATGGTAAAAAACTGGATGTAACTATGCACAGTTGTTTAGCAATTTTCAGAGCTGTAAATTCATGCAAGACATTCATCTACCTGTACTTGCGCGTATAAATAGCTCATAACCTAATTGAGTATTATAATACTCAGAGGCCTCTTTATACTAGGGGGTAAGAAATTCACCACGACATCACCCCTCATACTTGAGAGAAAACACTTTCCTAAAAGTATACCACCCACAACCAAAGAAGTTGTAACCATTTCGAAAATGTGTAGTGTGTTGCGAAAAAGAAGTTCGCAAGGAAACCAATATTATTTGGTGTGAATCTTCAGATGTGCCCTTGGGTGTTTATCCAGGTTTGGAGGTGTACAACTCAAAAAGAAACCTTTAAGGGTACGTTTACATTCCTTATAGAACTAATTTAAATTTATTGTAAAATAGCAAGATCAAAATAATTGGCGTTAAATGAGCATTAAAATGCATGTATGCGCAGGATGTCTATACACGTCCATATCAGTTTGGGGCATTTTAACTTGGACATCATATGATGTCCATATCGGTAAAAGGGTTAATAAACCTGAACCTTAAGACTTGGTGTTAGATAAACACACTAATCAATTTTAACATAAACTAAATGAAGTCAGGTCCTGCACTGTGGCGAGGTGAACTATAGCATTGTGCTTTGGTTCCCTGCCACGGAATGCACCCAGGTTCGATCCTACCCTTGAGGAGAGCAGATTTTAAATCCTGGGTGTAGAATCAATGTCCACTCAGCATCTTGAGGAATTTGAGGAGCTACGATAGGTAGCGAATCCTGGTCAAGAAAGTGAACTTTCCAGATGGAGGTGCCATGATGCTGACCATATCTCCTTCCCATATTGGCTGGATGGTTGCCCACCTCTGCCTTGCGTATGTGGGCATGAGGCTGGCTCTGGCTCGCTTGCAGGCTGTTTTTTACGCCATGGATTATTATTAGATGAAGTTGGTGCCACCTCAAAAATCATTAGCAAACCAGCTCAACAAATTAGTGAGAACAAAGTACTATTGGGCTTCACAAAAATGTATGCTACTGTGAAAGTGTTACCATAAATTATAATGAATCTATAAATAATACAGGCAAAAATTTGAATTGTTCCAATATGAGTGCAGTGATTTGATTCCTTGTTATCTAAGGAGGAGGTTTTTGCTTGTTTTAGCTATAATAAACATGATACATTTCTAATGAGTACTTGTAGTAAGAATACATTTATTGCTTCTCTATTTACCCTCTTTCATTTTGGATATATTTTTGTGCTTGTGGAATATTTCTGTACCACAGATTTAGTATACAAATGTCTGAAAAAGGAACATAACAAAAAATATATATACACATAACATAAATAAATGTAAGGCTCATATGTGTACATTCAGTGCTATACTGGCAACAGACTAGTTCTGTCATCCATAGTGAGAAGAACATTCTCTGATAATATAGTCTTGGTGACTCATTTTCTTTTTGTCCAGGATTATAAACAAATACAACTAAGATTATGCACAAATGTATTGTCTACACAAAGAGTGAAATAATGCTCTTATTTCACAATTTTAAGCTTAACCTATGCTGCAAATACCACAGGATTTTCTCATAATCATTTGTATGTACTGTAAATTAATAAAATAAATTAGTGACCAGTGCAGCAGTAGGTGTACTGTGAATATTCTTGACAATGACTTAATTAATAATAAAATAAATAAATTCTCTTGCCTTCCAGTGTTAGTCACTCACAGATTATTAGGTGTAAACTATAGTAATCTCTACTTAAAAATTACAGTTAGTCTAGAGCTCCACTGGCAGTAATTGAACACTTTTATGAGTAATAATGTACAGCCTAAAAGTAAACATAGTTTTACCTGGATGAGGCTACATAGGCAGTATTTTACTGCAAAAGTATGAATGCCAGCAACAGGTTTAACGTCATACTGCAGAAAATAGGCTGGATTCCATTTTCTTGTAGTACCTTATTGCCCCTGCCCTGGCTCCACAGTCAACAGTTTCTTGCGACCATCTTGAACACTGCATGTTGGCTTTCTCAGCTGCATTTATTTATGTTTGAAAATGTTTGTTAAAATTATGCTTTATACTGAATTAGGTAACATTATCTGTACTTGAGAAATATTTAGTTCTCTATAATCCTGAGAACAAAAACTGTTAAAATAGAAATATGAAAGTTAAAGCCTGGATTAAAACAACAAACCAATAGTCTTGTAATTTTTGTTTATCTAGGATATCAGTCAAAGCATTAAATGTAGCTATCCATTTTAATGCATAAAATATACAGTGTAATATGGCTCATTAAAGCAGTAAAACTGCCAGTGAAGCTCTAACCTTAGAGTTACCAGATTTCAAGATTGGTACTAAGAAACAGAATCAGAAAGCATGTCATTACTCTTCCACTTTTTATAGCCTGCCTTTTCATATAAGAGATAACACCTATTATCTCTATTTAGTGTTTATAACATTTCTTATAAATATCCTGATGATGGGAGCAATGTACATTCCAAAAATGTCAATATCTAACGTCTTTTCACTTGGCTTGTTTCCCTAGAATATCTTGAATATAAGTACCACTTAAGTATGTACACAACAGCATTCTTTTTTATTTCTGGTGCCTATATTCTGCTCTTCTGACTTTTGTTATGTTCAGAGACCAGACATCAGTGCTGCAGTGAATTTACAGATAAAGATGGAAATGAAAGCTTCTGAAACATGTCCTGTGTTATAACAGAGTAACAGAAGCAACTGTACCCATGTTTGACTGCTAATACTTAAATAGAGAGATATGTGTATGTACAGTTGAACCTGCTTTATATATAACCCAGTTATATGTAATTCATATTTATATGTATATATTTGCAGGTTATGGAAACAATTTAAAAATTGTTAACTGAACCTTATTTATATGTATTGTATTTATACATAATTCAAAGTTATATATCTATTCAATTTCAGTGAAATACAAATGAGTTAAATGTAATTAAGTGAGTTTGCAGCACACACGATCTTAAACTCAAAACAAAGACGTTAGATTGTACATGTATTTCAGCACAAGTGTCATAGCAACAAATGGGAAATAAAGATAATTTTTTGTATCTGTTGTTTACTGTTGAACAGCGATGTTGTCTTTCAGTTCAGTTGCTTTTAATCTGTCATGGAGGGAAAAAGGAAATGTTATATGCTAGATCAGAAAGTAAAATTCATAGGAGAGGTGGCACTTAATAGATGCAAAATCTTATTTGCTTCCAACTCATGAATTGCTTATACATGTTATGTATAGTCATTAGTAACAAAAAACCCTGAGAAAACAAACTTTTCCAGATAACTCACCCTCAACCAGAATCAAACTAGGGACCACTTGAACATGGCCTGTGTAGGCATTACATCAGTGCTAAAAATTGTTGTAAAAAAACTTTAAGTTCATTAATATGTTTTGCAAAATAAGTTGTATGCATTTAATACAAGAAAAATGAAACAAACCAAATTAACTGAATAGTTTAAAGCATGACTGATTTCTAAATAATGTTTGCTTCATACACATCTTTATTTTTTGTAAAGTTTTATACATGCAAGCCCACTATATTACTTTTACAAAAATTATATATTATCAAAAATTCATTTGTACGTAATTCTGAGTTATAAGTGAACTATTTGTGTCTTTCATTCAACAAAACCTAAATCTGAAATTGAATTCTCAAGTATATGATTACAATTTATTTCTTTTAACGTGTCTAAAGAACTATGTCCCAGAAGCAACTATTAGAATAATTTATTTCTCCCTCATTCAGTCACACATCTCATATGGTCTAGAGATCTGTGGCAATACTTTGAAATTAAATTTAAACAAAATTTTTACTTTACAGAAAAGAGCAATTAGATATATATCTAATTTAAAAACTAAAGAATCATGTAGGGAAGCCTTTCGTCAGCAAAAAATAATGATGCTGACAAGCCTGTACATCTACAAAACAATTTTATATATGATAAAATACATCCCATTGCAAACAAATTCGGATATTCATAACCACAACACAAGAAACAAGAATAATTTTGCTACTATGATGTATAGACTCCACCTGTGTGACAAGTTGCCTAGTTACATGGGAGCCAAGCTATATAACAAACTCCCAGCAGAAGTTAAAGTGTCTAGTAACTTAACAAAATTCAAATTTTTCTTGAAATCATATTTAATTAATAATGTTTTTTATTCACTTGATGAATTTCTAAACTAAGACTACAACTTCAGAATTTATCGTTTGAGTGCTAGTTTCTTATTTTACAATACTTATGACTAAAACCTAGACATTGTATTAGGTGTACAAGACATTATACATTTAGAATAACATCACCTAAGTTTTAGTTTCTTCTAATATCTGTATATATATATATCAAAATATCCAGCAACTTTAATTGTATATAATTGACGACTTGCCTGTTTTGAACAATGCTTGTAAAACATAAGGTTATAATAAAGTATTATTATTATTAATTATTATTATTATTAATTATTATTATTATTATTATTATTATTATTATTATTATTATTATTATTATTATTATTATTATTATTATTATTATTATTATTAATACTAGAGCATCCAGCAATGTCCACTTAAATTGTCATAGACTTACTAGATACCTTAATAGTACATCACATCTAGGTAGTTCATATTTTGTATAATCACTTGCCTCAAAAAGTTAAACTTTTAAATTACAGAAGGTTTAGGCAATCAATGCAACTGATATTATTAAAACTTTTACCTTTTAGCACAAGGAATTTTTAAATATAAAATTGTAATATACATTTTATTTTACTGTATTTTTAAAATTTACTATTGTATTAGACTTTATATTAATTTGTAAAATTTTCAATTATATTGTAATGCATATTTATTTTTTGAAAATATTGTACATAAACTGTATTTTTGACGATGCCAAGAGTCTGGTTGACTCCTACAGCTAAATCTGAAATCGGAGTTATAAGTAATCTTTCCTCATCTCCTTGATATACATATAAATCAGGTTCAACTGTCTATAATATTCATCTAGAAAAATGTTTCCATTTCTCAATACTGTCGCACTACCTAATCTATTTCTATTATGGATCTATTGTATGGAGTAAAAATTCAAATCATTTAGTCAACTACGTATAAGGAGCTTTCGAAATAATTAATTTTCCATGATATAATGTGGCACCTTAAAAAGAAAAACAAAGAATATTAAAAAAGAAAAAATTTACATATCCATAAATGCAGGATTTATACATATACTGTACAAGGTCAGTACAAAACAAGTTTTCGGACCTGAAATACAGGAAATATTATGAAACCTGGCAACCCTAATTATATAATGGACAAAACAGTGAAGAAAACATCCTAATTTTATCAAATGCTTGGCTGAACACATACCTAAATGTGAATGTACAGCTGAATTCTTTAATGCTATATAGATTATATGTATTCTTGCAAAATCACTTGAAAATCATTTCTGATTAGTGTATATCTTTTATATGTGGTTCAATATCAAAGTTGGAAGAAATAAAATAGCTGAAAAATTTTTATTTCTATGAGAACTTTTAGTCCCCAAACATGAATTCCAGTGATCTTTGTTTCTTACATTACAAAATAACAAAGCTTTTCATGTTCATAAATGCAAAATTTATTCTTAAAATACTATAGAAATTGACCACTGATGCTTACACTGCTAAAAGTATTATTAACTTACACTGGCTTATTTGGGTGAGGGCTTGAGTACATGATTTAGTTCAGTTGCTCATTCATATATACATTGCATGAAGCAACTATAAAACATGTGTATATTATTTATCAAAACACATATAGAAAATTCATAATTAATAATATTTACTTTTCCAAATAAAAATATTTTTCTAAATTATCAAAACTAAATAAAACGTAACAGCAACCATTTTGAGAGCAACACTGGGTTATGCACCAATTTTCATGCTTTTCATCTTTCTTTGTATTTCTGACCTGCAGAATCTGAACCTGGTAAAAGTTAATTATGGTGTTTCAAGGTATTTAGGTTCTAGATAATTACAAAAATTAATATATATATCTTACTGACTTCTGTGACTTAAAAACTAAAAATGGATTTACAAGGCCTGGATACTAGAAGAGTCACGTTCAAATACTAAGTAACAGGTTGATTTTTCGTTGTTATTCTACAGACAAAGAACATAACACAAACATGGAATATATTTTTATTCCATATGATGTACATAACTGTCCATCATTTAACAACCAAACAACTGAGAAATGCTGCAAACCCAAGCTAGAGTGAAAGAAAAGAAAATGGAATGTGAATATTTTACACTTCTACAGAAGTTAAAAATATGTGTTAGGTTTTCAAACTAGGGCATCTGTTACTATTTACCAAACTAAATGAAAAACAAAATTAATAAAAATGTTAGCTTTATTCTCTCTAAAGTTGACTTTGGTTCATAACATACCTACTGTTCTCAGGTCCTCCAATGTTTATATTTTGGAATGGTCCTACTAAGCAGGGCAAAAAATTTACATGATTACGTGTATAAAAAGACAAGATAAAACTGCAACATCAGTTTAGCAACACCACACAAACTGATGGAAATGTTTGTCTGCATATTTAGTTAACATTTTAAATTACTCTTTAGCACAGAGATTAGATAAGCACCACAATCTTGACTCTAGCTGTAACTAACTGAATCAAGAATCTGCTTTATCACATTATTTATTTTGCTATTTTTCCTTTCATTTGGGCTATACTGAATTTGAAAAATTCAATGCTACAGCCAGGACTTAAACTCTTCAACTTTTAAGTCACCCAAAGCTTATGTTGCAGAAATTAATATTGCTTAACACCAGAGGTGAGGCACGACTTTCAAAGCGAGGGAACCTCCAAGTAATAATTTTCATTAAAATACGAGAGAATGACTCAAAGAACTAAAATAATAATAATGATAATGATAATGATAATGATAATGATAATGATAATGATAATGATAATGATAATGATAATAATAATAATAATAATAATAATAATAATAATAATAATAATAATAATAATAATAATAATAATAATAATAATAATAATAATAATAATAATAATAATAATAATAATAATATGAATTGCGCAAAGAAGATTGTTCTTAATCTCTACAGAATTTCACCAATGACTCTGATCTCATCTTACAGTGTAGCACATCTCTCTCACACTGTCGTTGCATTTTATACACACACAATCTGGATCGGGTTTGTGGAATCTCTGGGTGCTGCATAGCTTGTGGTGGAATCCATGCACAGAAAGTCTTGTCACTGTATGGCATAGTTCGTATCATCCCTGTGTTGATTCACAGTTTGTCGTAGTGTCAGTAGCATAGAATTTGTCCCATATTTTGCATTTCTTCTCATGTAGTTCATGCAGAGGCCCTCATAGGCTGGAGTCGTTGGCAGCAGGAGCTTCAGTTGCAGGTCTTCTATGTAGAAAGGTTCTCTGATAGCTCATATACTAATGGTGAGGATGTGTATTTGGAAAGACAGAACACTCTTTTCAAGTATGTAGCCTTTAACTGCTCTATTTTCCGAAGGCTTTTTTCTTTAGATGTACACATATGTTCTAGTCCATATGTTGCAATGGGTTCAATTTTGAGTTCAAACAGTTGTAAGGCTTACTTATTAAATTTAGAAACAAGAGCAAAGGAACACTTTAGGAACATAAAATATAAACAATTAGAAAAATCAGCAGTTGCCACGCATTTTTGGGAAAAAAAACCACAACATAAATCCAGAACCAAAATTACTAAAACATACAACAGGAAAAGAAGAACTGTCCACATGGGAACAAATCTTTATTTCAAAAAATAGGAACAAAGTATTCAATTTCGACATCCCCCAGAAAGATTCGTTCAGCAAGTTCCTCGAACCGCCAACAGAGGAGACCTATGACAAAATATTGCCAGCTACACCAATGAGAACAAGTCGATGTCCGGCTGAAGATAGAGGGAAGGCCTCAGAAACCGGTTCCGGGAAAATTTAATTTATACAACAACATTGTTTTCAACACTTCCATGAAAGGATTTAGTTGTAAGGCTGTTTCAATGGAGAGTTTGCCTATTGACTTGTCACTTATGGCTCTTATAGCACCGTTTACTCTGTCACTTATATGGCATATGAATATGTTTCCCTGTATCTTGAGAGTAACTCATAGGTACATGAAGTTGGTGACTGATTTTAGCAGTGTTTCCCCTATGTAGAAGATGCTGTATTTACCCGCTCTTTTGAAGGTTATGGAGACAGTTTTCTCTGCATTCAGTGTTAGTTCATTCTCCTCATTCCAGTATACTAATTGGTTGAAAGTTTTTGTAGGCCACCCTCCGAGGTTGAGGTCCATGCCATGTTAAAGAATTAGAGCTACTCTTTAGTACTCTTACTATTGTACAGTCACACATGGGCCCTTCTTGCACTGCAAGACTAGTCACTACAAGCACACATTCCTGCTTCCCCTCTCCATTCACATGTTCCAATTTTTTCTGCAGCTGGCCTACACCATGTGAATTCTTAATCTAAAACGGAGAAAGTATGCAATTCACACACTTCTGCTAATAACTTACAACTTGACAATAATTTCCTGTTTGTCACCACTATATACAAATTTACGTAAATTACTGTTGCTAATGCTATTGAAATATACTTACAGTTGTATTTAAAAATGCAACATAAAAAAGAAAATCTTCACACACTTCACGTGACAAAATCTGTCTAGCACTTCCTAACTACCAAAGAGTTGCAATTGCTTCCAGAAACCTACGAAGCATAGTATTCAAGGTCACGAATGATGAATACACAGATATTCATTACTAAATGAGCTCGCAGAATCAGTTACTCAAGCTTAAGCAATTGTCAAATTGTCCGCAGCACTGTGGATGTTCGTAAATAAATTTTGAAAATATACCCAGAGCAAATAAAATATTGTTTGGCATGAAATTTTTGTTTTTCTTCTTTTTCCTCTGAAATTCTTGGTTCATTGCACACTTTGCTACTGCTTAACACAATACAAGAAACATGCATTCAGATAACTTGCAATGACATCTCAGGAGTATAGTGCTGATAGAAAATGCTGAAGTTCTTTGGTTCAAACAGGGTTACCAAATCATCTGATTTAGCCTGATACTTCCAAGGTTTTCTCAACTCTTGGATAAAAATCTAAAAAACAAAATAAATATCCAATTTCCATAATGTTTATTCTTTTGGAAAGACTATGAGAGAGATGGTGTAACTTTTTGAGTGATCATTCAGTGTGAAGGTGTAGCAAAATGTTTAAAACTGTACAGTGCTCCTGTTAAATTAAGATGTTAGTTCTCAGTTCTAAGTCATAATAAGGCAGAAACAAATTTCTCAGTAAGTTTCAAGGGAGCAAGAAATATTCTTTTCTCAAAAACTTAACTTGAAGATTTTTTGAAGTATGGTAAGCTCTGGTTTTAAATTTTAGAATTCGCTATCCCTAGGATTTTAAGTCCTGGCGGAACAATGCATTTTTCAAAGCTGATTCAACTTTCTACATTATATTCATTTGAATGTACAAATGTCCAATAATTTGTGCACTAACTCCGTAGAATTACATAGCATATACAAATTCAATATTACAATATTCATTTTCAAAAAAAGTGTAAAGGAAATTATCCTCTAGAATACAACAGTTTTCACATTCTATATGTACAAAAATAACCAATAACAAGCAATGTAATCCCCTGAGGGTGTGCAAGTCATGCGTCAATACCTAAAGAAAAATAGAAGGGAAAAAAAAAACAGTTTTCTTACATTCAAGTGATAGAGGCATTGTGATTCAGCAGATGAACAAACAGGTTGTTGACAGTGCTTGCCTGCATCCTAGACTCTGATTGTGAATGTATTTCATTACATTCATTTTAAGCTTATGCAAGCCAAGACATTGTTTTCAGCTTTGATGACAAGTTAATTTTATATGGCGTCTTCCCTATAGGTTTCACATTTACAATGTAGTGACTTCAGACACTGAAACTGTAACTCAAGAACTATTCAACTTCTTTCCCACTATTTTGGTATAGTCAGAAAAAATAATCAAAAATGAATAATCGTGTCCAACTCTCACAAGGTTAATACAAAATGTAAAAGTAATTTCAGTTTTGATACATTTTCCTGTTGGTCATGTTTGTTATTCTCAAAGAAAAAGGTTTCTTTTAATACTTGGATTACAACTTTAAAAAACAACTGAAGAGTTTTGGATTCCCAATAGAGGGTTTGAAATTGTCCCTGAGGAAATTGTGGTCAAAAGAATCTAGTTAAGGGACTCCAAATACTTTTTAGAGATACAAGTTGTACACCAATCAATAAACATAGTTTTGGAGTGGGCAATAAGGGTAAATATTCTACTGTTTTTTATCTCCCTGGGAAAATCAAATCAAGAGTGAAGCTGAGTTGTTAAAAAAGTGAAAAAGAACAGAAAAGTATAGTAGAAGTATGATGTCTTCTGCTATCTAACAAAGCAAGAATTACATGCACACTAATGTGATACCAAACAGATGATCTTGATTGCATAGTCACCTTACTACTCCACTTAACACATGTCATTAATAATTGTGCACCAACTTTCCTGTACTATCTACTTTATTTTCATTTATTTTGTTCTGTGGAGGCAATGAATATCCAATCATTAATTATCTATCTTATCATTTCAGACAATATATTGCTCAGCATTTTTTTCACATTAGAACATCAGTTAATACTTTAAACATTTTTGTGACACAGATATGCTGCATGCTTGTCCAGCATAATTACAATAAGCACTATAGCTATTTAACTAGAACCTTCTGCATTTTTCTCCATCTTGAATGATCTGGAGCTCGTAAATTTCATGCTGCTATATAAAGGAGTGCTCTCAAAGGGAATGGGTCTGGCATAGTCAGTCAAGAGCTTGCACAGTCAGTCTGAAGTGAGTCAGAAAGTGCATTTCTGGTGCAATAAAAAGTGCTGTTCTCCAAGTGAGTTCTAATGACTGGTGATGACAGTTGGTGCTATTACTGCCTTGAGAGTTCGTGTTTGACTCTGCAGTGAGTAATCCATCCAGAAGACGCTATAATGGGCATATTTGTTATGTTCATGTCATGGATGAAAATTAAGTGAGTATGAAAACTGAGTGAAGTACGTTTATAAACTGGATGTCCAATATTATTAGTGAACTTTATTTGTTAATTACTTTAACAAGAATCCTTTATTGAAAATTCTTTCTTTCCACTTCTTAGATTTGTCTGTAGTATATAATTCTGTAGAGCACAAATTTATGAACATTTGTGTAACATTTCTATGATCCAATAACTTTTCTGAGACAATTATTTTAATCTGAAATAAATTTAAAAGTTTATATAAGAGCCCTTTCTCAATATTCATTTCTCCAAACAGTATTCTCTCAAAATACTACCAATTTCTTTCAAATGTAACAAGTGCTAAAAATAAAACCTTTTTAAACCACCTCTCGAACTTTTGGTACCGGCAAAAAAGTATTGGGAATTAACATTGTGGGAAAATATACACATTTTGAAGAATAAAAAGAGAGCCATGAACTTTGAAATACCGATAGTAGATGACGTCATTCAACTCATTGAACAGTGCCAAGAGAGGGAGGCGGTTACCTGAAGAACTAGTTGAACATCAGCTGACGATGAGGACGCGGGGTCCTTGAAGCATGTCCTAATTTTAAACGTAAGTGGAGCATAAGTGTTTTACAGTTCAAGAAGTGGTTTAAAAAGGTTTTATTGCTGAAGCTCTACTGTTTATAAATACTTTTATTTATAGTTTTATTAAGTGCTAAAAATATTAAACTATAAATTGTATAACTAATGTCCAAAATGCCTATTTTCACTATTTCAAATGCATATAAAAAAGAATGCATTAATTCCCTCATCAAAGTAGTTCAAGGACAATATAAATTCTAAAGCCATTTTTTTACATCTATGTAAATAATTAAAATCACTTTCAAAATGTAATTATTTATTTGTTATTCATCATTTAGCTATAATAATTAACTGTATTGTTTAATTATGCTGTTACTGCAAAAATAAGCATAAAACTCAAGATTGTCTGAACATTAGTTATTAAAACATTCAAAATAGAATGCAAACAATCTGAATAGAGTGCAATTTTAGACACTTTCTACATGTATAAATTAATAAATTGCAGATGGATTATGGCTTCACGGGTGATCAGCCGCATCAAATTGATGAAGATCGAGCTTTCGGCCATTGTGAACTCTATGGCCTTCATCAGGAACTGAGTCAGAGTCACTCAGTTCCTGATGAAGGCCATAGAGTTCACAATGGCCGAAAGCTCGATCTTCATCAATTTGACGCAGCTGGTCACCCGTGAAGCCATAATCCATAATGCTTGCCGCGAAAGCTTCAAGTCTTACATAATAAATTGCACTTTTATTCAGAGGAGGTTAACATACAAATGATGCTAAGAAAACTATAAACATGAACAATTCACATGTGGTCAGAAACAAATGCTAAACCAAATCTATAGCCTGAAATCATAGACCCATAAATTGTTAATCCTGGACTACCCCAAGAGAACATATGTTCATTCCAAAATATATACCCAAAAGCCTTATTTTCTAATAAATGGTTTTGGTAAACATAATTCACAGAAATTAAGAAGCTACATTTACAAAAATGAGCAGCAGTATACTTTTGCCTTATGTTCAATATGCAATTCTGCATCTGACATAAAAACCATTTAGCTTCTCCATATAGAAAATATTTTGACTTTTAGGATTACTCACATGAAAACCACAAAATGTTGCTAAGTGTAACGAACGGAAACAATAACATTTTCTGCAATTACAATAAAATAAAGCAAAATTCTGATACTGTATTCTCTCAGTTGCAAATCTTCTGATTTTAAACCTTCGTCACAGAGTTCTTTTGACTTGTTTACTGGCCTGCATACATAATATGCAACTTCCAAATAGTCTACTTATTGTTTAGTTTATCTGTGTACTGTTTAGCACCCTCTTAAAGTACCACTGTAAAATTTTTTACAAATCCTCAATAAAGATATATCCACTATTAACTGAACACTCTTAACTCCATTTCTGAATATCATTATTCACTTGCATTTGCATGCTGATCACTGATTATGCATATAAAGAGTGGAAATTAAATAAGAATGCAGACTGTGATGTATTATCAGGTATACCAGAAATTTTGTGACTCCCAAATTTGGGGGAGCGGGGAGAAGCAGAAAGGAATACATGTAGAGTTGAAACATTTTTATTACTTGCAATTTTTTAAAACATATCTCCAATTAGAAACATTTTTATTACTTGCAATTTTTTAAAACATATCTCCAATTATAAATTAACTTTATTCATGCGGCAGGGGAGGGGGACCCAGAACATTTCAAAATAAAACTAATATTTTATGCAATTTAGTAATTAAAATAAAGTTGATTACAAAGGAGCTTGGCTTTCGAGATATTCACTGTGCCACTGTTTTTTATACCCAGGAATTGACTATACCATTTACAATTATGGTAAAAATGTAAATCCATTGTTCCATTTATATGTTGCCTTTAACATCTAAGGTCATAATAAATGTAACAGCCATGTGCTTCTATAATTTTGCACAACCAGCTTCATATAATTTAAAAAAAGAAAACATTTCCCCAATTATAGTCTTCCTTCTACTTTTTTTAACCTCTCAAAAGCTGCAAAGGACAACTTCAACTATTTGTAACTTATGCATGATTGGAGGAATTTAGTGAAAGTGACGTCAAAATTAATTGAAAAAACTATTTGTAGTCGGTTTGTTAACATTTTGTCACTTACATTTTCTATTATTATTGAGAGACTAGTTTCCAATGCCATTCCGTCTAGTTTCAAACTCAAAGTTCCGACTATCGTCTGTTGTCAACTGTTCTCTTCTCTCTGGTAGTGAAACTATGAACTTCTTTATCAAGGAGGTTGAAAACAGATGCAATGACTTCCGAAACTAGTCCCTCAATAATAACAAAATGTAAGCGACAAAATGTTAAAAAATAAACTACAAATAGTTTTTTCCATTATTTGTAATTTGCACAGTTTAGTGAAAGATATATGTACCTTAAATAGGTTATAAATTAACACTGTCTGGGTATAAAATTAAATTAGAAAATTACTTTTTTTATAAACTAAATTTTCAGCAGTCTTTATTGATGGTCAAAATTGTTATGGCATTATAAAATTATATATATAAATTACTTTTTTTCATCCATTAATAGCATATATCTGTTTTCTGTAAGATCATACTTTAGAATTTTAGGAATTTACTCAAGAATTTTGCAGTTTTATACACAATTTCATCTCAGCTATTCAAGAATGTAATGGCATTCCATACAGATGGTTTTGACTATCCTGTTATCTGAAGCATCCTGATCTTATATTAGCATGAACAATTGTTGTCTCTTGGGTGCTGCAGTAACAGTTCCAAGTAACTGTTCATGTGGGTAATGGAGTGAAGCACATAATGAGTCTGAGACACTTGTGATTCATATATCTCAATTTTCTTTCAACATGTTTTGCCTTCACTTAAAGGCATTATCAAGAAGTTGTCAATTGGCTAGAACTTTGGTGTTCAAGTTGATGGTGGTTCTCTGAATACAAGACATCTGGCGGCAATTCAGTGAGGCTGAATAAAATATTTTCTTCTGATGGAATGTTGAAATTCATTAAAAAATTTCCATTGGAGAAATGCGTTGAAAGAAAGCTGAGGTATGTGAAGTAGAGAATGTCTCAGTCTACTGACTATAATTTTTAATTACTGCATTACTTCAGTGTTAATTCCAATTTGCTTTTTCAAAATACTTAATGTGTTCAACTCACTATTAGAAAAATATTTGCTACTTGCAGTAGTGCATGTTAAGCAAATAACGCCTGCATTTACATGCATTTCTTTGGAAAGTGTAACCTAATTGCACAGGGAATATAAACAGACTATTTTAATATGGTAGCTGATTCATCTTTTGGTGGATTAGGATTAGGATTTTGTTTAAGGATTGTCATTAACATATGTTATTTCTGTATGCTTATAACATTGACTTTACTTTAGGATACGTTTTTTTTAACTATGATTTTCATACAGGACACCTTTTTATAGATGGAGCAATGTTCAGCTATATGCAGCATGCATGTGAGAGAGGAAGATGTAACTGTTAGGTGCTCACACAGATAATAATGAGTTTGTATTATTCGAGCAATTATTACTATTGGTTTGATATGGGCAGTAATAGCTAGCAATCAGGACTGCTATTATCAAACTGATTCTCTATATATGGAGCTTTATGACAGTGGTGTTATGAGACATGTTATACTAAAATCCACACACTTATTTCATTTCTACCTGGTATACCTTTGTTATTTTTTAAGATTCAGTGCATTGTCACACAAGGATTCCACTCTCCATAGCCATTATCAGATGTTTGTTTATTTTTTAATGCTTTGCGAGCATTCCAGATGGAAGCCACTATAGTACCATATTCTTTAATTAATTCACCTACATTCATTCCATGCTATGTTCCTCCTAAGGAAAATTAGCTTTAGAAGTAACAGTCTATTCCTAATGCATTTAAATGCTAGGTTCCACTGCAGAAAATATTCCTCTTATTCCTTTCTACCTTTACAATACAGAAACATAAAAATAAAGGGTGCAGCCTTGTTAATAATCTTGCAGAAAACATGAACATGCAAATACCTTAGCACAAAGTATTATGTTCTACAGAACCTGTACCAATCTAATGCTTCATGTCAACCTAACTTTACTAGTACTCGAGATGATAAGACTTCATGCATTCGATATACTCAGGAATGCTCTTGTAGTGGTAGAGTTAAAAAAGAAAGAAAAAACTAGCAATTGAAACTTGTTTTCAAATAACTAAGCCTACATAACTTTTAAAAGAGTTCTCTATCTCAGGCAAAGCCGTCAACTCCCTTTTATTTATTGTACTACAAATTAAAGATTGACTTCAAACCCATTCTTCACACTTCTTCTTCACAGGGGAAAAGTCCAGCATCTTTTATTTTTAACTATAAAAACTCAAGCATGGATTGAGCTTTTGACTCTTCTAATTACATGAGCAGAGAATTTCAGTTAAAAGGCATAGTGATTTTATAAATTCTTTTGTCATTCTTAAATATTTATAACTATTTGCTGCGTAACCCACAGTATATATTGTGTGATTTTCTTCATAAATAAGAAAAATAATTTAGCTAAATGCAAGACAATTTGCAGATATTTATATTTCAATAAAATACATCTGTTTGCCAGAGGCATGAATATCGAATGTGACTATTAGGAAGACAAACTATATACATTTTAAATATAGGAACTAAAATAAACAACAAATATAAAAGCAACAAAATGATTAACTAAAACAATGAAGGCTATGAGGTGACAGGCTCTAGAACTACCTCTGGACTAGCTGCTGGCTGCGACTGCTGCGAGCTGTGAGACGATGAACGAGAATGTTTTCCTGATGGTGCAACAGGTGTCTGAACTTGAGGTTGTGGTGGACCACGTGAGCCAGGAGGGGAGCTGGCCCCTTGCTGTAGCTGCATATGATACCTGTATATGTTTTCAGTACTTTCTACAACACCTGTAAAAATAAACAGAAAGAATCTTGTACTATTAATAAAATTAACGAATAAATAACTTGAAATCCCATATGCTTTTGATAAAGTTTACTGGAAAGTAACTTCTGAAAATGAGAAATCAGTCTTATCTCCATGAAAATTAACTGTTCAGGTTTTGAAAAACAATTATACTGAATGAAAGTTATTTCTGGGCTGTTATGCCTTGGTCTGCTGCAGATAGATATTCCAGACATTTTGTGCAACTGTGATGGTCATCTTCAGTGGCAGTCCAAGTCCTGACTGTCCATGTTACTACATTTATACTGGGAGCACTCTCTGTTAATTGGTCTGGATTTGGACAGCCAGTTACATTTACTCTAGCCATGAAAGTTTACATTCTCTCAGTACTACTTGCTTTTAAAAAATTCAAATGCATTCCATTCACATGACTATTATTATTCCACAAACCATTCTTAAAAACTCTTATTCTTCTATGCTGTTTGGAGGAATTCAGTAATACTGAAATCCAAATGAATTGAAAATACTATTTGTAGCTGGTTGTTAATAATCTGTCACATTGTTTTAGAAGCTGTTGCTTCCATTTTCATCCTTAAAGGTCTGACTATTGTGTGTTGTCTGCTGTCTTATCTCTGGTGGTGGAACTAGGAACTTCTTCATCAAACTATCATCTGGTGATAACTGATAATGTGGGACAACATTTTAATATGAAAAAATGAGGACCAAGTAAAGAACTTTGAAATTCCACCTGTCAATAATGTGATAAAGAATTTCATAGTTACACCACCAGAGAGAAAACAGCAGACAATAATAGCAGATGATAGTGGGATCTTTAAGGTAAAAATGGAAGTAACAGCTTCCAAAACTAGTACCTAAAATAAAACAATAAAAATAATAAAAAACAAACAAAAAGAAATAAAAAAATCTAAGTGGTGAAGTATTAAAAACCTGACTACAAATAGTTTCTTTCTTATTCTTCTATATACTTGCTGATCGAGATAAAACATCATTTATATCATTTATATATTTATATATTTCATTGAAGGTATAGAATGCTTAAGTGATAATGAGATTTTTTAAAAAGCAGATTGCTATGTGATGGCTTTGAAAGTCTATGTTCTTTATATTACCAGGGGAAAAAATACGTAATGACTTATCACTTGAAAATATAACAATTTTGAAAAGTCAATTCAGTTACAAAAGAGCATCTTGTAAGTTTAAATCTCACGCACGCATGCCTTTTTCTCATAATGCTTTTTTATATTTAGAAGACCTAGAACACACATTTCTGGTACGATGCTGATATATTTTTTTTGGGGTGGAATGACCTTCTCCACTTTTTTATATTTAGAAGACCTAGAACACACATTTCTGGTACAATGCTGATATATTTTTTGGGGGTGGAATGACCTTCTCCACTTACTAGGATGTGGCAGTATTGGCAGTAGCAGAATCTTGTTGAAACTACCCATGTGATTTCTCTTCTTCTGTCAATTCATGACAAAATGGGGTAATGTTATATTAGTATGTCTCTGCATTTATAGTCTCCTCGTAGAATATTGGACCGATTATGCCTCTAGCACTAACAGCACACCAAACTCCAACTTTTTGATCATAATGAGGGATTTCTTAAACATGATGTGGATTTTCAGAGGCCCAGTACCGACTGTTGTGAGTGTTGACAGGACCACTGAGGTGGAACCATGCCTCATTGGAAAAGAACAGAAGCTGTGCATCAATTAAATCTTCATTCACTGATGAAAGAAGTCATTCATAATAATGCATCCTGATACTGGGTTACCTTATTTTAAAGCATGGTCACTTGTACACTTACACAGTTTTAGTTTTAATAATAATTTATTTGCTCTATGTGCAGAAGACTCTGAAATTCCCACCTGTTGCGCTAATTTTGGGATTGTTTGGTTGGTGAACGTTCAAAACTTGCACCTATGTCATGTAACTTTTCCTCTGTTAACACTATACATTTATGCTTTCATGTTTTGTTTGCCACAGAACCAGTGGCTTTGGATTTCTTCACAATCTTGTGAATCGTAAATCTGTAAAAAGACACTTCATAAGGGAACATTTGAGTATACTCTGTGTGATTATGGCTTGGTGATTCCCATTTATAACTCCTACACATGACAATGCTTTGCTGAAGAGTCAAGCGCCATTTGGTGGTCATTTTGGTGGCCATTACAATACTGCCAAGTGTGGTACACACCACTAGCCTGTGCATAACGGCAGCCGGTAGTAGAGAAATCCAGCAAGATCGCAGGAGAGGCGAAGCACCATGTGCTCCATTAGAGTTTAAATGAAGAATCCTGTATGTCTCTTGGCAGGATTTCAAAACTGAAAAGCATTTTCTATTTTTTAAAATGTAAAAATAATTAGAAAAAACAGAAATCACAGTTTGAGAAAACTTTATATTCTTTAATAAAATGCTTTTGGATTCAGGTAATGAATTTTCCATGTTCTTCCACAATTATATACCACAAAAAGTTCTACCTATAGGCATAAAACAAAGAGCATCATTTAGCACATTAAAAACTGTCAATTAAAACAGTACCATTTATTTGCTTAAAACAGGGCAATTAACATTGTCCCAAATTGTGTATTGTGCCGGTATGAGAACTCCATAATGAACAAATATCATCTTCCCAATTATATGGCTCTCAAGATGTTAACCTCTGGATCACTAATGAAACTATATTGGGAGGCAAGAAAGAAAATGTAATATATGTATGCATCAGGGCACTGACTCTACAATTACTACATTGTATCATTTTCAAAAGGTAGGGAAAACATTATTTTAGTCAAAAGCTTTTAATGTATTAGACAGCTAACAATTTATACATTAAAACTGCATACCTGCTGTAAGATTGAGGCTCCGTCCTTTAATGCCACCCTCTTTGCTTGGAGGAGACCACCAATTGACCAAAGTGCCAAACACAGGAACATGACGTAAAATACCTTCCTGCCACAATCGTTCCTCATTTTCTTTCTGAAGATCCAATGTGGCTGCCTCTATACCCCTCTTAACAATCTCGGTCATGGTCTCAAGAAATCTTGATGATTCTTCCACTTCTCGTCCAACAGATACCACTAAGCCAAGCAATTCTTCAACATCTGTGTCAGCTGTCACCATTCCAAACCTCACACATACCAAACCATCTGAACCTTCCCCTGTAATAATATATAAATAAAATAGTATTATGCATTATTGATGATAGTCAGAAAAAAGACTTTGTGGTGACACTTATTAAATTTGATTAATAATTTTAATTGGTGGTGTTTTGTGGTGAATATTTTACCATAAATTCATATTTATTTTGCACAAATTTTCGGGGAGAATTAATGAGTAATGACATGGTTGAAATGAAAAGTACAAGGTAACTAGAGTAACACAACTGTTAAAATCCCTTTTCATAAAATATTTTATATGAAATCAGCAGATAGTAGGTAACATGAATAAACTCAAATATTACACATCAGACATTGCCAAACTGCAGCATACAAGTTGTGATATTTTCGCTTTCACATTTCTTCTTCCGTCTGTCACAACTAAGTTATATGTAGAAAAAATCTCTCACTGTCAGCATTTGACATCGGCAACCAAAGACATTGAAGGGACTTTTCAGAAATAATTGCGGTAAGAATAAGCTTTTGCCTTCAATGCCAAGAATGCTGTTACTACATCTAATCTGTTATCATTACCACCATGGCTTTGCTGTTCAACAATGTCACATAACTCTTTGTAACAAAGAAGCAAATCAGAATCACAAGTAATAACACGGGTTTTAAATGTATTTAGTTTTTAAACATCAACATATAACAATATAACTATCAACATAACACCTCCCTATGCCAAAAAAGTATATTGCACTCTGGTATAAAGATATACAACTCTTCCAAAATTGTTAAAGGAAATAAAGCAGGAAAATGCATTCAAACGTTCATTAAAGGCACATCTAATTAACCACTGCTTTTACTCAGTTCAGGACTTTCTAATTAACAAATGTAAATAATTTGCCTTTACATATATCCATATATATACACACATCATTATCATCATCGTTATCATCATCCCCATCATCAATTTTATTTCTGTAAATGATTTTATCTTGTAAATCCATATAAATTTTATTTCTAGTTAAATCAATACACAGTATTCCTTCAGCTTATTTATTAATTATTATTATCATTATTATCATTATCTATCATTATCATTATTATGTATTATGGCTATGTAAACTACTGAATTAAACCAGCTAGACCAGCGTGTCAGTACAGGCAACAGGAACAGTTTAACTTCTAATCTGGATGGATTTCAGTGAGACATTGTTTGTATTCATTTTTTAACTTCCAGGCATTTCAGAACACATTCTAAGCCCTAAGGGACAATATTTTCATGTTACTGTAATGTCTGCGAGAAGCTTCCAAGAACTTCAGTACCTTCTCATTACCTTTAGTCAGCATAATAGGAGTTTTTTGCTGTGTACGGTGTGGTATCCAATAAATAACATTTCTAGTTAGCATACAACAAACAGTTCTCAGTATCACAGACCAGGCCGGTGCTGTGGTGTCAGTTAACTGTTGCACCACTTAATCTCTGTTTCATATAACCTTGCCCGGCTGAAATGTATCACTCCGCGTTCAACGACCCTCCCCCTCGCCCTAATTGGCTAATGCTTTCGCGTCATAGGCCATAGGCGGTGCCTGCAGTAAATGTCGTAATAATTGCCGGGAAGATAAATAAAATCATACAAAAATCATACAAATAAGGATATGAAGGCATGCAAAAATACAAGTTTATAATGAACTGAGCAAATTGAAACAGAATGACTGAGCAATGAAACTGAAAGAGTTTATAATGAAAGGCCTTTGGCCTTTTCCACTGAGATTTTTAAACCAGCACACATACCTTTCAAAAATGCTTGTCTTTCAGTCTTAAAAGTCGTGTCACACCATACTTTACTTTTCGTGTGTTCTTCGTGTATATTTAGCGATTTGTATCTCGGTGCAGTGTGGTTGTCCTTAAATAGCATCTTCGCCACACAGCAATATCGCCTCTGTCTTTTAGCACGTTTTTCTTGCCTCTTTTCTCATTCACAAATCCCAGCTGTATAAGCAATCTGCTGAAATTTGGTAAATCTGCATCCTCATTTACAGCAGACGAAATGTTACTTATGTTAGGGAGTTCGTTTCTAAAGAAAAACTACACACATGACGACGCACAACACTTTTCACGTATTTTCTCTGAGCACGCACTTTTGTTTATTCCTGCTTTTGCCTGGAGTGGCAAGTTTTCCTGTTTCCTCAATTTCATGTCGCGATGTTCCTACGGATCTAACACTCACACCTGTAACTTCAGAGCACAGCTGTTCGACTTCTCTCACTGACAAAGACGGATTCTTCTCTGTGAGTGCATTAAACACATGCAACACAATTCTTTTTTCGCCTGTTTGTAAATAATTATCCTTGCGATACTTCAGCGAAAAACTGGCGGTAGACTCTGCCATTATACATATAATAAGTACATGCGCAATAAACAATCAATAAAATAATTTAGCTCCCGCACTCTCGAATGGCGAAGCATGACTAATCCAGTTCAAAACAAGGTCAGTGATAAAAGTCATAAACAAATATGTACCGCTGAAGCACGTGCTATCGTCTGCTTAAGAGCAAAGGAACCTCCTCTTTACTTCGTTTAAGAATTAACATGCATTTCAGATAAATCAACTCTGTTGCGTAATATATTTAACTAAAACAGTTACGAAAATATAAATTTGACAATTCTCTTCCAACATATAATGATATATCACCATGTTAAATAACGAACTAATTTTTACCGCACGACAGTCATTACCACAACAGCATCCAATGAGAGGTGATTAGGTCACGTGACCGTTAAGAGATACTGGGCAAGCTTACGTGAAACAAGGTATAGCTGTTATTTCAGCGCGCATGATGATGTTACTGTATTGGCTTTGTTTAAGTGTTAAATTTTATCTTGCTTTCCTTAAATTTGTATACATTTTTTTCACAACTTCTAGCTTCATGCTATGAAGAAATGAATGTAAAATTAAAGTTATATTTATGTCGCACAAGAGCCGTAGATGCAAGCGAAGATTTGCGAAACATGTCCTCAAAATAGGTACGAAAGTGAAGCAGATGTGTAAAAAACGCGACTCATCTAAAATTTAATAATTTTTCGCTTCACTGTGGTGTTCCAATACAGTTGAATCTCAATATATTTATGTAATTTGTAATAAATGTTAATTTTTCCATCGGAACTAAAAATAATAAAAATTTTCTCACTTATTGCTAAAACAGAAACTCCTGCCTCTGATGATAGTGTTTTAATACAGCTATATAATTAATTACTGTAACTGTTATTTTCATTCCATTTTTTATTATACAAAATACTTATTAAATCATTACCTAAAGAAAAAGCAGCATCAGTGTTACGCAGCTGTTCAACTAGCTGCATGTTCAGGCGATTCAATTCCTCCTTTGCTTGGTCTGTCATCAGCTGCTCCCACCCTTCCGGAACATAGCGCACACCACCCAGTCCAGCCCATCCTGGCATTTCTACTAGTCGCAGTCGTGGTGAAGCTGTTACAAGGCGTTGGAATGTCTCTTTATGCTGTACAGTGGCTGACAGTATATCCTGCATGAAAAAATAGTCAAAATAAATGCAATTTTATACAACGCTTAAGGAATGAGAAGTTCCTGATAATAGAAATGCACACTAAAAGGTGCGAGGCATGTTCGGAATGTCAGCACAATTTCATTCTTGCGCTGTCACAGCACTGTGGTAAGTGTTGTGTACATGTATACTAGCCCTCCTTGTTCACTGGCTCTCAACTGATGCCATTTGGGTTGCTCTATGTGGTGTTTTCTGTTTGGCAATTTAAAATGCTTAAGACAATTAGGTACTGAACCTGTACACTGTGAGATTCATGCTGTAATTCACTTTTTGAACACAAGGAATGTGATAACAGTCAAAATTTATTGCCAAGTTAAAGATGTTTATGATGAAGATGCGATGGGTGATGGAATGGTGAGAAAGTGCGTTAGAATGTTTTATGAAGGTCACAAGATGTGGCTTGGAGTAGTCAGCCTTCTGTTGTTGATGATTTGGTAAGGAAAGGAGAACAGACATTTCACAATGGCAACACTTTCAAACGGATTTTGCTAATTTCACAAACTGTTTTGTATGAAACTGTTATAGACCATACTTGATGTGTGTTTGGAGGAATTTAGTAACAGTGACGTCAAAATTAATATAAAAATTATTTGTGGTTGGTTTATTGACACTCGTCACTTACTTTTTCATATATTTATGAGAGACTAGTTTCAAAGGCCCCGGCCTCCATTTTCAATCTCTTCCCAACTGGCATTTGTTGTTATCTGCTCTCTCTGGTGGTGGAACTATGAACTTTTTTGTCAAATTATCTGCTGGCGGGATTTCAAAGTTCATTACGCGATCCTTATTTTTCCAGATGAATATGTTCTCCCATGTTGTCAATCTATTTTGGTTTATCACTCCTTTTAATAATTTTGGATTTGGATCAATGTCATGGTTTTCATTCCAAAAATGAAATGCTACTGCTGACTTGTCTTCTTGTTTCAATCTGATGTTTCTAAAGTGTTCTTTGACTCTGGTTTTTAAATTTCTTTTTGTTTGACCTATGTAGCATTTTTCACAATTCTTGGAATTTATTTGGTATATTCCAGATTTGTTACCTGAAGGAATTTCATCTTTTGTTTTTGAATTTAGTAATTTTAAAATTGAGTATCTATTAGTAGGTGCCAAGATGATATTTTGTTCCTTGAATATCTTTTTAAATTTATTAAATGTTTTTGGATGATATGTGAATGAACTGAATATGCTGTTGCTTTCTTTTTCTTTAATAAATGTGGTTGCTTCCTTAATGGTTTTCTTTAGTTTAGATTTTCTAATTTTCTTCAACACCAAACTTTTGTTGTATCCGTTTTCTTCTGCTATGTGTATTATTGCTTTTTGTTCCTTGAAATATTCTTCTTTTTCCATGGGTATGTTGACTAGTCTGTGTGTAAGGCTGTTTATTATTGCATGTTTATGTGTAATTGGGTTGTGGCTATTATTTTTTATATAATTTTCTGAATGTGTTGGCTTCCTGTAAATTCCAAATTTTATTTTTGTATCATTCCTGATGATATTTAGATCCAAGAAAGGTAGTTGTCCATTGATTTCCTTTTCTATTGTGGATTTGATAGTCCTTTCTTGCAGATTGAGTAATTTTAATGCATCATCTAAATGTTTACTTGGTACAATTGCAAAGATGTCGTCAACATATCTATACCAAACCTTGAAGATCAATGGGAAGGACTTTTTAATTTGTGTTTCAAATGCACTCATAAATAAGTTAGCCAAAAAAGGTGAAAGTGGATTGCCCATTGATAATCCTGATTTCTGCTTGTAGTGTTTTCCATTAAAGCTAAAGAAGTTTTGTTCAATGCATATTTTTGTTAGAGAAATATATTCTTCTGCTTCTATTGCTTCCATATCAATTGTAGCTAGCCATTTTTTTAACACAGTCTGCAATTTTTCTGTTGGTATGCTTGGAAATAAAGATGTGACATCAAATGAAACCAGTCTGTCATTTTTGTCCAAATTTATATCTTTGATTTTTTCTACTAAATCTAAAGAGTTTCTTAAATTTGCACTTTCAAATTTTGGAAAACTATTAAATTTACTTAGTAACCATTTGGCCAAATTATATGTGGGGGCATTTATGCTACTAGTAATAGGTCTCATGCCTTTCCCTGTTTTATGAATTTTTGGCAGCCCATATACTCTTGGTAATGTTGGATTATCTACTTTAATTTTGTGCAATTCTTTTTTGTTGATTATTTTGCTCTCTTTTAGCGTTTTATTTGTGGTTTCAATGCAGTACTTTAATGGATTAGTTTCTACTTTTTGGTAATTACTGTCTTCTAACAAATCTTCCATCCTCTTTGTGTATTCTTAAAGTAGATAATCCAACATTACCAAGAGTATATGGGCTGCCAAAAATTCATAAAACAGGGAAAGGCATGAGACCTATTACTAGTAGCATAAATGCCCCCACATATAATTTGGCCAAATGGTTACTAAGTAAATTTAATAGTTTTCCAAAATTTGAAAGTGCAAATTTAAGAAACTCTTTAGATTTAGTAGAAAAAATCAAAGATATAAATTTGGACAAAAATGACAGACTGGTTTCATTTGATGTCACATCTTTATTTCCAAGCATACCAACAGAAAAATTGCAGACTGTGTTAAAAAAAATGGCTAGCTACAATTGATATGGAAGCAATAGAAGCAGAAGAATATATTTCTCTAACAAAAATATGCATTGAACAAAACTTCTTTAGCTTTAATGGAAAACACTACAAGCAGAAATCAGGATTATCAATGGGCAATCCACTTTCACCTTTTTTGGCTAACTTATTTATGAGTGCATTTGAAACACAAATTAAAAAGTCCTTCCCATTGATCTTCAAGGTTTGGTATAGATATGTTGACGACATCTTTGCAATTGTACCAAGTAAACATTTAGATGATGCATTAAAATTACTCAATCTGCAAGAAAGGACTATCAAATTCACAATAGAAAAGGAAATCAATGGACAACTACCTTTCTTGGATCTAAATATCATCAGGAATGATACAAAAATAAAATTTGGAATTTACAGGAAGCCAACACATTCAGAAAATTATATAAAAAATAATAGCCACAACCCAATTACACATAAACATGCAATAATAAACAGCCTTACACACAGACTAGTCAACATACCCATGGAAAAAGAAGAATATTTCAAGGAACAAAAAGCAATAATACACATAGCAGAAGAAAACGGATACAACAAAAGTTTGGTGTTGAAGAAAATTAGAAAATCTAAACTAAAGAAAACCATTAAGGAAGCAACCACATTTATTAAAGAAAAAGAAAGCAACAGCATATTCAGTTCATTCACATATCATCCAAAAACATTTAATAAATTTAAAAAGATATTCAAGGAACAAAATATCATCTTGGCACCTACTAATAGATACTCAATTTTAAAATTACTAAATTCAAAAACAAAAGATGAAATTCCTTCAGGTAACAAATCTGGAATATACCAAATAAATTGCAAGAATTGTGAAAAATGCTACATAGGTCAAACAAAAAGAAATTTAAAAACCAGAGTCAAAGAACACTTTAGAAACATCAGATTGAAACAAGAAGACAAGTCAGCAGTAGCATTTCATTTTTGGAATGAAAACCATGACATTGATCCAAATCAAAATTATTAAAAGGAGTGATAAACCAAAATAGATTGACAACATGGGAGAACATATTCATCTGGAAAAATAAGGATCGCGTAATGAACTTTGAAATCCCGCCAGCAGATAATTTGACAAAAAAGTTCATAGTTCCACCACCAGAGAGAGCAGATAACAACAAATGCCAGTTGGGAAGAGATTGAAAATGGAGGCCGGGGCCTTTGAAACTAGTCTCTCATAAATATATGAAAAAGTAAGTGACGAGTGTCAATAAACCAACCACAAATAATTTTTATATTAATTTTGACGTCACTGTTACTAAATTCCTCCAAACACACATCAAGTATAGGTTAACAAATCTTGAGGAATAAAAAAATGGAGTTAAAGTGTGGAACAAGGAACATGGATACCACCAACAAGGTAGGATTTGGACATTTATCATTTGAAATCAAACAGGATATAAAACTTTTCGGAAAATTACAAGAAAAAAGAAGAAAAATTGCAGCGGACATAAGATTTATAAATTTATGTATCAAGAAAAAAGTAGTACCTAATTTCGTAAGAAAATTAGTAAAATTTGATAAAAATAGTAGACAACAAAAAGCAGCAGAGAGAAAAGTATTAATTGTAGAAAAGAATAAACACTATAGAAATAAAAACACGCTAGAAATAAAATTGTACAATTTACATCAAAAACTTACCAAACAATTAGGAAGTATATTTTGGGAAAATTTTGAAAACAATTTATTAGCATATCTTAATAGAAAAATGAAGACAAAAACAGCAAAGTTAAAGAATAAATTAAAAAATTTATGCCAGAAAGCAGGCACTTTTAAAAAGATAAATCAAAAAGACAAACATAACCTAAAAGATCATCTAAACAATGTGGTAAACCTATCAAACCAAAATTTTACAAAAACAGAACTGAATATGCTGAATCTAGGTTTAAAGACATGTGTAGATTATTCCAACCAAATTGAAGATTACATTGCTGACATCCAAATTGCTACACAAACACTTAATGAAGAAAGTAAAAACACAGTAAAAAACAAATGCTCCAAAATAGTAGAAGAGATTAAAAATGAAAAGAAAAAGAATTTTAGTAACCAAATCATAAAAGCTCTTAAAAAGAAACCGGTTATTTATACTAAAGCAGACAAGGGAAATAAACTAGTAATTCTGGAAAAAGAAGAATACACAAAGAGGATGGAAGATTTGTTAGAAGACAGTAATTACCAAAAAGTAGAAACTAATCCATTAAAGTACTGCATTGAAACCACAAATAAAACGCTAAAAGAGAGCAAAATAATCAACAAAAAAGAATTGCACAAAATTAAAGTAGATAATCCAACATTACCAAGAGTATATGGGCTGCCAAAAATTCATAAAACAGGGAAAGGCATGAGACCTATTACTAGTAGCATAAATGCCCCCACATATAATTTGGCCAAATGGTTACTAAGTAAATTTAATAGTTTTCCAAAATTTGAAAGTGCAAATTTAAGAAACTCTTTAGATTTAGTAGAAAAAATCAAAGATATAAATTTGGACAAAAATGACAGACTGGTTTCATTTGATGTCACATCTTTATTTCCAAGCATACCAACAGAAAAATTGCAGACTGTGTTAAAAAAATGGCTAGCTACAATTGATATGGAAGCAATAGAAGCAGAAGAATATATTTCTCTAACAAAAATATGCATTGAACAAAACTTCTTTAGCTTTAATGGAAAACACTACAAGCAGAAATCAGGATTATCAATGGGCAATCCACTTTCACCTTTTTTGGCTAACTTATTTATGAGTGCATTTGAAACACAAATTAAAAAGTCCTTCCCATTGATCTTCAAGGTTTGGTATAGATATGTTGACGACATCTTTGCAATTGTACCAAGTAAACATTTAGATGATGCATTAAAATTACTCAATCTGCAAGAAAGGACTACCAAATTCACAATAGAAAAGGAAATCAATGGACAACTACCTTTCTTGGATCTAAATATCATCTGGAAAAATAAGGATCGCGTAATGAACTTTGAAATCCCGCCAGCAGATAATTTGACAAAAAAGTTCATAGTTCCACCACCAGAGAGAGCAGATAACAACAAATGCCAGTTGGGAAGAGATTGAAAATGGAGGCCGGGGCCTTTGAAACTAGTCTCTCATAAATATATGAAAAAGTAAGTGACGAGTGTCAATAAACCAACCACAAATAATTTTTATGTTATAGACCACTTAGGTTATCTCAAGGTATGTTTACATTGGGTTCCAAAATTGCTCAGTGGTGTACCAAAACCAAGAGACTTGGCAGTGCTTTGACATTTCTCACATGATATAGTGAAGAGAGAGGACTTTTTAAACCAACTTATGACAGGTGATGAAACTTGGACTCGTTATGTCACACCAGAATCCAAACAACAATGAATAGAGTGGAGACACACTCATTCTCTGAAGAAACAAAAGTGCAAAACGATGTCAGCGATCATATTGTCGCCAACCCATTATTTAGGACAGTGTGGCATGGAGCAATAAGGGACAGATAGTGCCACGTGGAGATAAAGAGCTTGCCTAAGCAGATAAACATAGTGCAGAGATAAAGGTCTACAGAAACAAATAAAGAGATAAATGGAACATTCTAGTGACATCTTGATTGATAAGAGAACATTCTGTTTCCTGTTTGTTACAGAATATTCGAGAAATGTCTAGTAATATGAGTCATAGTATATATAAGGAAGCTGCAACTCGCCAAGGGACAGCCGTCAACAGAGTAGTAGTAGTAACAGAGTTGTAACGAGAGTTGTTGTAAACAGAACTGAGTATTGTGCAACGGTGAACACGGTTTGTTTGTGGTCAACGACCTTGGAAGACTGTATGTGTCTGTGACGTAATTCTGCTGGTGTACGAAGTGTATTTCTATGCAAATAAAGAATGTTTTGAATTTCTGCAACTTGGAATTTTAATTCTACGAACCCACAAAGTCAAAATATGCACTGTGTTCTGCAATAGGAAAGGGAATTTGCTTATGGAATTTCTTCCCACAGGTGAAACCATTAATGCGGCATGAAATTGTGAGCCTTTAAGAAAACTATGGCATGCTATTCAAAACAAACGGAAAGGAATGCTCTGTAAAGAGATTGTGTTGCTCAATGAAAATGCTCGGCCCCATACAGCTGGTGACACTCAAACAGTGATTAAACAGTTTTGTTGCAAGCAGTTCGATCACCCACCTAAAGCCCAGACTTGGTGCCATCTGATACCATATGTTCATGTACATGAAACGTGAGCTATGCAGCACGAGCTTTGGATCTGACAAAGTGAAAAATGCTATAGAGTCGTTGGTATCATCACTGTCAGGAATTTTCTATACAGATGATATAGAAAAACTGATCATCTGCTCCAAGTGTTTGAACATTGGCAGAAATTATGTATAAAAATAGCTTAAGGTATGCTCTTTCATGTACAAATAAAATTGTGTTGAAAAAAACTTCTTTAGGTACTTTCCGAACATGCCTCACACAAGCTTCAATTTGTTATTCATAAAGAAAGAACATTTAAAAAATACCAACTTCAACAACTGGAAAGTAGTCTCTGCATAAAAATTAGCTACTCTAGCGAGCAAAGAGCTTACAATAAGCATGTACTCTGTAACCCCAACCTCAAGGTAATTATTTCTTACAGAATATTAATTGCCTATGTTTACTGAACTTATTTGTGTGAAGAATTGATTTACAATTTGCATAGTACTTTGTAGGTAGGAAAAGTATTGTATTTTACATAAATTCCAATATAAAGATTTTGTCGGAAGTACAAGAGAGAACATAATAATAAACATAAAAAGCACAATTCCTTTCTTGGAAGTGTTGAAAACAGTGTTGTTGTAATGAATTAAATTTAAAGGGAGTCAATTAATGACACTAAACAAGTAAATGTTGTTTAGTGCCATTAATCGACTCCCTTTAAATTTAATAAAAGGCACATTTATATAACAACAAACCAGAGAGAGTCCAAGTGCCACTCACCATAAGAGATGCTGGCAGTCGATCAGAAACGATAGTGGGATCAAATAGCTCCAGAAAACATATTTTCCTTTTATAAATATATTAAGTGATATAGTGTTACAAAATGAACTCTGTAATTAACCTATGTGATCAGTGCACATCATTATTACAAAATTAATCCACTCTACTTAAATTTAATTTTAAGTTAGACACAAATAGTTTATGTGCAGTGGTACATACCAATTGTTGCTCTAGACAAACAACAAATTGCTCGATATCATCTGTGGACGGTGTCTTCTCTCCTGCCAGTTCAAATGGACAATAGCGTAGCACAATACCACTTGTTTCCAGTTCACACATTTCCAATGGAACTTGAGGTGCATCTCGCTGCAGAATCTGGCCCAGCTACAAACATTAATTCCATCATCATCCTTCATAACTTTTCTGATGTTTGAAATATTATATAAAATAAATAAAGGCAGTGTGTGATGGGCAAAGAAAGAAAAATATAACAAATGGAACACAAAGAATATATAAACATGAACAATTTTTCATAAATTAATCTGAAAATTCTTGGAAACTTAAATTGCTGAAATTAATATTAGTTCCAAATTTCAAGTTCCATTTTTTTCTTAACTACAACACTGGCATATTAATGTATCCATTTAAAGGATGAATTCTACTAACATATATACAGAGTCCCACCTAACTTTGCAACCTCAAATATCTCTGAAATGAAACAAAATATGAAAGTTCCAATTGGCCAGGAATGTACATATGTCAGGGGTTCACACACTGAGAAGGCATGCACAATCCATAAAGATAAACAAATAACACTTCTAATACCAAGTTGTATTCTTTTTAAGTGGAACATGTATGCGTATTCCAGCAAAATGAAAACTAGATCTACAATTAGTATTAACCCACTTGGTTTCACGTTTCTAAACCTCATACGTTCTGAAGTACGTGGCTGTTAGTGGATGGCAACAACACCACTGTTTCTGACATAATGCAATGCATGTACTTCTGTGCTCAGAGGAGGGATTGCTTGCACTGGCCTGTAGCTTGCTTTAAACTAATATCACCTCGGCACACTCTAGTTTCAGTGTACTAGTGTCTCCTGATCTGGTCTGCTGTCATATTGTAAAGTAATTAACATACATTTTGGATATTGCTTTCCATATTGACACATTAAACTGTGTTTTCATGTGGCGTGTAACAGTTGCCATCATCTAGTTGATATGCCAGCCTTCAGTAATGAAGAAAACCTGGATATTATTTTAATTTACGGCAAATGTCACAGAAGTGCAACTGCAGCTGTGGTATTGTATGCTGAATGTTACCCAGATCGACAGTGTTCTTCGCCTCTTACCATTGCCAACATCTGCACAAAACTCAGAAAAACAGAAACTGGGCTCCCACAAAGCGACAACGTACAAAGACAGTGACTGGCACTGGAAATGAAATTGTTTTTCTGGCTGCTGTAGCGCACAATCCTGAGGTGAATGTCTGACAGATTGCACGAGGTTCTGGAATAAGCTGCAGTGGTGTGAGCAGAATTTTGCAAAGGCATCAGTTTCATCTGTTCCATATCTCACTGCACCAGAAATTGTAAGGAAATGACTTGAATCCTGCATTGAGTTCTGTTATAACTGCTATATTGGTATATATGAATTGCAAATCAACTCAAACTTTTAAATTTATTATTGGACACATCACTGTCACACTCAGTGAAACATCACTCTTTAAAATCCAATGAAGTACTACCCAACAAAGCGTTGAGGCGTATTGACCTTAACTGACCAGCACTGCCATCGTGTTCTTATCTGGTGATAAGAAGAGTGAAATCATAAAGCTGCCGTACAGTAAGTGATGAAACACAAATAGATCACTTGGAAGCTGTGTGTCTGATATGAAAAATCAGCCAATTATACACAATGCAGGTGCATAATAATAAAAAAATAAGCTTAATAATAATAATAATAATAATAATAATAATAATAATAATAATAATAATAATAATAATAATAATAATAATAATAATAATAATAATAATAAATGCATCAAATATGTATCCAAGTAATTGTTTATTGTAATATTTTTCAAATACTGAAAATGAGGTCAACAACCCTATCTTCAGCAATTTTCATTACGGAAAAGAGCAAAAACCAACTAAATTAATTACTACACTTTTGTTATTAAATGACTATAGCAACTATGGCAAGCGCACGGTAATATAACTAATTTTCTAGTGCAATCTGTAGAACAGGAATAATTTCTAAAAATGTGATTTACTAACTGACAAAGGCCTAATGTCAAATACATCATCAGTGATGTTCCGTCACTGAAAGATGTCTCATTGTCATTGTCACTATTATCGTATACACATCATCAAACTCAAAGTTTGTTTCAGTAAGCGATTCCTTTTCCCAATAATTATCAATTCTTGTAGTCCTTTGGTTAAAAAAAGAAATCTATATCATTAAGGAAAACTTTTTCGTATTAAATAACTTCTGTAATTATAGATAGTATATGGTAAAACAACTATTTTTCGAATCTCAGTCAGGATGAGCTACCTGGATAAGGTTTTTTCGGGGTTTCCCTTATCCTGAAAGATGAATGTCATACAACTCTATGCTCTGTGGACTCTGGGCTCATTTGAGCATCATTTCACCCATTCCATTCATTGTCCGATATGACATACGTTGGAGGATGTAAATTACAAAAATAAAAAAATAAAAAATTCTTAAGTGTGATCAACATGATTTAAATGCATCACAATGTTAAGCTATAGAACATTATGAGTATATAATTTTAGATATTATTATTATTGTTGTTGTTATTATTGTTATTGTTGTTATTATTATTATTATTATTTATTTATAATTTTTTATTATTTATTTATAATTTATTATTATTATTATTATTATTATTATTATTATTATTATTATTATTATTATTATTATTATTATTATTATTATTGTTATTGTTATTGTTATTGTTATTGTTATTGTTATTGTTATTGTTATTGTTATTGTTATTATTATTATTATTATTATTATTATTATTATTATTATTATTATTATTATTATTATTATTATTATTATTATTGCAGTTAATAATGAATAATGAAAGACATGTACAAGGAATTCAAGTGTAAAGTATTACACGAAGGAAAATTATCAGAATATATAAATGTCACAAACGGAGTAAGACAAGGTTGTATATTCTCACCAACAATATTCCTACTAGTATTAGACAATGTAATGAGAAAGATGTTGAGAGGACGGAAGAGGGGGATACAATGGAATTTTAGAGAGAGACTAGAAGACCTGGACTTAGCAGATGATATCTGCTTACTGGCAGCAAGATTTAGTGATATGAAAGGGAAACTGTAAATTTGCAAAAGGAAGCAAAATCTGCTAGACTTAATATAAATGTGAAAAAAACTAAAGAAATGAGAATAAATGCAAAAATAAAAGAAGGACTTACTATAGAAACTGGGGAAACTGAGCAAGCGGAATCTTTTACATACTTGGGAAGTCAAGTTACTAAGGTTGGAGGAGCAGATCAGGATGTCAAACAAAGAATAAAGAAAGCCAATGGAGCCTTTATACAACTGTACCCAGTATGGATGAACAGAAATATTGCAAGAAAAACAAAAATAAAAATATTCAATACAAATGTTAAGTCAGTGCTATTATATGCATGTGAAACATGGAGAGTCACTAACAGTATCTCAAACTCACTACAAACTTTTATTAATAGATGCTTGAGAAGAATATGCAACATTAAGTGGCCAAATATTAATACAAATGAAGAGCTATGGAAAATCATTAAACAATCTCCAGTTGAGAAGGAAATTAAAAGGAGAAAGAGGAACTGGATATGACACAGCATCAGAAAAAAAGATGGTCAATAGAGAAGGAAGTACTTGACTGGAATCCGCAAGGAGCACGAAAAATAGGTCGCCCAAGGATAACATGGAAAAGAACAGTTGTAGCAGAAGTGACAGAAAAAGGGTAAACTTGGGCAGAAGTCAAGGCCATTGCAAGGAGTAGAGATGGATGCTTCATGGATGCCCTATGCCCCAAAAGGGACAAGAGGAATTAAGTCAAGTTAAAAATGAAACACAATCTCTTGTTAGTTTAATAATGATGGATCTGAATGAAAACATAACAAAAATAACGTCAAATTCATAGGTTTGGTTTAAATCACATTATATAAAATAAATCTCTCGCACCCAACATAGTTACGAATGCAAAACATGCAAATGAAAGAGATGCAACAATTCTACTGACTTTGATTCAATGTAGTTGCAGGGTTAAAGTGCTATAGATACAATCCCAGACAGTTGATCAGCAGCATCTACTGAGAAATCAAAAAGGGATTTTGATTCCAACTTTCTCCTTGTCACAATATTCAATCACTTTGTATATGATTTCTCGCACTTGCTAAAGTATGGCACGTTGCTGTGATTGTATCTGAAGAGAGTGTACATACACTGGAGTCGTTGTGCATGTGTGATAACTTCACGTATACATCTCTCTGTTGCGAATTTTTTCTGATACGTCTTCTCGCTTTGCCATGTAGTACATATTACTCGACAGAGCATTGAGGCGTATTGACCTTCAAGTGACCAGCGCTGTGATCGTCTCTTACCGGGTCTTATCTGAGCGATTAGAAGAGTGAAATATTAGTATGTTAATGTACAATAAGTTACAAAACACAAATAGAGCGATGGAAGCTGAGTGTGTCTATATGATATGTTTTCTTGCGCCTGCCGATGTATGACACATTGCTATCCAGAAGACACGATTATATCTAAATAGAGTATACTATATAAGCGTGATAAGTTGAGCACTCGGGTTCCAAGTCCTCATTCAGTAAGTTTCGTCTAACTCCATAAACACAGATGACAACTTTGAAAGTTGAAATGCGCTATACACTCTGACATCTAATGGCTAATACGCTATGCTTCACATGTGCGCCATATTTTGTTTTGAGCAATTTCGAGGTTAATTAGCTAACCAATTTACAACAAAGGTATGTTGTGGATGTTATGACTCTCAAAAGGGGATACATTATTATTTGTCTACCTCCGTATATCTGTGATATGAATGCAATTGAACTGGCGTGGGCAGAAATAAAGAATGTTTTCAGAGGATGCAATGTTACTGGTGATATGTCGGCCATAAATCTGTGGAAACTTGCTATAGAAGCATTATCTTCCAAAACCGCGACACATTGCAAGAAGGTCCAAGAGCTGGAAGTCAAATATTGGAGAAACAATGGTGTAATAGAAAATGCAATTCAAGAAATTATCATCAACACATCAGAGGATGCTAGTGATATACCGGACTCGGAGAACCACAAAACGAATGAGTATTTATAACTGTCACAAAATTTATTTTGTATTTGTATCTATTATATAAATAGTAAGTATATAAATATTAATCAAAAACATCTTCACAAAACTATATAACATCTAGTTTCTTCTGAAAAACTTAATTGGAAAGATCTCCAAAACAAACTAAAGACAATTCCAGAACTACCTCGAAAATCTTCAGTAGCAATGTTCAGATTAATCACAGACCACGATTGTTTGAATGGACATTTATTCAAGGTAGGATTAACAACTTCTCCACAGTGCTGTTTATGTGGTAAAGACAATTTAATGAGCATCGATCATCTAACTGTATGTGAAACTCTCCAAAGTCAAGATCTAGTCTTCAAATATTGGGGAGCAAGAAGAAAAATGATTTTATTATCAAATTCTGAGCATTAAATACACACACACAGTATATAAATATACAGGTTATCGGATAGAGTTCAATTTACTCTTTGTCCACATATCTCACACTTGAGGCGCATATCTTCACTTAACTTACACACTCTTTTGCTGAATTGTGTTTTTTCTAGGTTAACTGCACTGCAGAAACAAAAGAGCATTAGTTCTCATTTCTTCCCCCCTGCCCGCACTACACCATAAAACTAGCGCTCAAGATGATGTGCGCATATAGTACATACACTGGACTCAACGTGTATGTGCAATAAGCTGAGGTAAACATCTCTGTATTGCAAATTTGTTCCAATATGCCTTCTCGCTTTGCCATGTAGTACAGCCTTCTGTGATACAGCCATGAAGCACAAGATGTTTTTACTGTAGCTGATGTGAATATAATGCTCCTAGCAAAATGTTTTAGTTAGTGATGGGATGATACCACTATTTCTCTATGCTCTATACCAATACTACTTTTGAGCACTGATACCTAATGTTCACTTTAACCATAAAGGCAACATATAGTTTGTTCACAGAATTATGTTCTTATTAGTAGTTCTCTGTGTATAAATGTATGTGACCAATTTTTGTATGCTAATTCCAAAGTTACTCGGGGTTCAACTTCTCCAACAAGTAACACATTTTTTCATATAGATAATGCCACAGGTGCATATCCCCGTAGTGATGGCAGTAATGGTAGGTGGGACAGGAATTCTTTATCCGTAGTTAATTTGGCTCCATCTTAATCAGCCACACGTTTGGGGGCAATTTGGTGCTGGATTTCTATGTCTGAGATGAGATGCACATTGACTTTTCGAAGACCCACGTCGAGAAGCCAGATATCACAGGGTTAATTCATTGTATTTTGAGTTGTTTCTTGATGATTGTGTTTGATTAAATAAGAGTCATGAGAATCTAAGTTTAGGCATGGTTTGGCATAAAGTTTCGGAGAAGTCAAATTTTGTAACTATTTAATTGTATTATTTGGATTACATTTTACTTGAACTTCCTTTCCCAGTCACTTGCAGGTTACTTCCAACATATCGATAAATTCTTACTTTGTTATATTTAAACAGTTCCAACTATTACATTAAAGTTCTTGATCCTGCTCCACTATTCATCACACTCACGATTACAAAACATCTCTACCAAGATTATTGATTTTTCGTAACTATCGTTACTCCTATCTTAATTTTGTGATTGGCCGATTTAATTCCACATCACAACATTACGTCATACAATTATTACTACGGCCAATCATAAAATTACATATATTTTTACTTATTTAAATGACTAAATAGATTTACATAATCATTTTTTTTTATAAATCTATGAACTTTTCATACCTCCTCCAAACATAACCCGAAACTACTGTTACAAAGTGCATATCCCCAGTAGTGGTGGCAGTAATGGTAGGGTAAACATAACATGAACATCCATACCAAAGAGCATATAAAATATAAACAAACAAATCACACATTGCAGCACACTTTTGGGAAACTCACCATGAAATAAATACAAACATTAAACTATTAAAAGAAGAAACTACCCACTAGAACTCGACATATAGAAGATTCTCATCCAAAAACAAAAGAGCAGAATTATGAATTTTGAAGTCTCACATCCAGATGTTTACCCAAATTCATCACACCATATACCAAGGAGCAGAGAGGAAGAGCCAATGTTGCCACTCAACATAAAGCTGATGATAGAAGCAAAGGCTTCCAGAACATGCTCTATTAAATTACAAGTGAAGCAAACATGTCTCAAAATCAACTGATAATATTTTTGTATATTTAATTTCTTATAAGAATATTTGAAACATGTTAAGATTTCCTATAGTTAAATATTTGGAGCATTTCTTGGAAACATTTGCCCCTGGAGAACTTCTGTGCTTCAAACAAATTATGACGCACCTATTATTTCCACACAAATGCTTCCAGGAAGGACGGTTGGAATACTTGGCAAACTAATCATGCTAGTTCAATGTCCTCAGAGGCTAGTTGCATATCTTTAGTGGTCATTATTTCCACGAAGGTGATCTTTTTTTTTGTTATTATTGCTTCCAATAGGGGTTCCAACCTCTTCAGCTGCTTTGATGCATCTAACATTACTAGAAGTACGTCAGGCCAAACATTTGAGCCGCTCCCCGAATGGGAGTTGTTCGGATTGGGTTGGACTCGGCAGTGCAGTGGTCATCCATACCCGTGGGTATTGGGTATCTCTGGCTAGCTTGGCTGCAAGACCGGGTTGAGGGACAACTAAAAAGTCCCAGGTACTAGCCTAGAGCTAGTAGCATGATGTGCTACATCACCAAAGTTTTTGGCAATCTTCCTAATGGGTTGACGCACGTAAGTGGCGTATCCACTTCCACCTGAAAGGAGGGCCTTTTTAGACACCAAGTATTAGCCCAAGGAAATACCCATGGAGTGCTTCGATACTCCCTGGTTTTAGAAGGGAAATCTTCAGGCTTCTGGGTAGACCTCGTTCAAACCAATCACTACTGCCGTTGGTCTGCCACTTTTATTTTAATCTTTAGCAGATTGCTGCTTAGCCTCAAATTCTGCAAACCAGTAAGATGCAGCAGCACGTGAAAAAATATGACATGCAGGAAAATTAATAACACAACAGACCTCTACATGCTACCATGGCAAGCCTAAAAAACCAGCAACAGCACTCCCTAGGGCTGGCCAATGTTTTGTGTTTCAATACTTATATTCCATTATAAACTTACCCAAGAATTCAGCTTGTCATAATATGATGGAACACGACCACCTGCATCATCTTCTCTATTCTCTGGGACAAACTGGAACACCACTGTACATGCTACAACTTCAAGAAGAACCTAGTAAAGTAAAAAAGAAAAACTTAGGTTTAGCATGTTAGGTTTCAGAGAGCAAAATGGAAGCACTTATATTACTTGACTTCATGGAAACCAACAGCCCGTCTTTATGTGTAATGTATAGCATGTCTGCCTAGTAATTTAGAAGATTACTTATATGCTATCCATCAGTTTATCACTATCAGTATTAGAACCAATCCTTAAAACACTTGTTATTCAATTTAAAACTTTCTTATAAAAAGACAAATATAGGTAAACACCTTCATCAGGTTAACTGATGGAAATTAATAATTCTTCTACACTAGCTGTGTTTAGGCTAAGATTTTAATAGGCAGAGTCTGACCATGCTAGCATGATTGCCATGGTAGCTCAACGTTTACAAACAACTGGACGGAGACTAGGAGATCCAAGATTCAAATCTCAGCTATGGTATTCAATTTTTCAGTCTGACTCTACCTATCCAAACATCTTCATGTTTAAATGGTTCTCAAAATTTTTGTATCCTGGATAACTCTTTACCCCTTGCATAACATAGGATAGAGAAATAACCCAATGTGCCAAGATGCAAACTTTATTTGGCAACACCATGTACTGCTACTGATGTAGTGTCAATATTACAAACTCACTGTCAACCTATGGCTGCCGCCTACTCCAATGAAATGCCCAAATAAAATATATAAAAATAGAATACTTACTGTTGTGCTAACTGGTTTAGAAATAAGTTCTGCCACAGTGAAAGTTCCAGCTTCTCCACCAGGCTGCTGGCTCTGAAAAATATTTTTTATATATCATTCACGGTAATTCTATGTTCCTCCTTTGCAATATAAGTACCACAGTTGCACAAATACTATAAATAACATTTTTAAAAAGGATAAGTGAAGCTTATCACAAATTCTTATATTTTTTTGTAATATTTGTATAGCTTCACTATCAGTAACCTCACTTTTTACGTATAATTGATGGAAATTAATAATTCTTCTACACTAGCTGTGTGTAGACTAAGATTTTAATAGGTAGAGTCTGACCATGCTAGCATGTTGGCCATGGTAGCTCAATAGTTACGAACAACTGGATGGAGACTAGGAGATCCAAGATTCAAATCCTGGCTATGGTATTGGATTTTTCAGTCTGACTGAAAATAAATATACTGCAATTTGAAACACAGTTCTTCTGCTCTATCCATGCTTGCTCTATCACTGAGCTACCACGAAAGCATGCCAGTACAACATTAAATTTTCCAACTGATTTGCATTTTTCAGACAGACCATGAGGAAATCTAAATTCAAAGGTCACTCACATGATTATCAATTATTATTTTTAATTATTTATTCAATAAATATAGCAGAAATGAACAAGTACAGAAAGATGGTGCTAGTAGTGCATGAGTAAAAACATTCAGTATTTTACATTGTTCTAAAAGAATTTTATGCCCTTTCACACAGGTGAAATGATATTTTCCCTTCTTACACTTGCAAGCTGATCAAGACTTCAACAACTAATTCATTTCACTTATCTTTCATGATTAAGTATACTTCCTAATATTATTTTACTAGAACTAGAACCCTATGTTTTAAATAGAAGTGCTGTTTCTTACCAGTAATCTTAAGCAAGGATATTTAGAAATTTTCTTCCATAATAATTCTGTGGATTCAAATGCTTGCTGAATTCTTGCTTGCACACCTTCTCTTCCCAATGCCTGGAACCAAAGAATGATGTTTTCAATCATTATGATGAGCTTTAAATACTTCTCAGTAATAATGCACAAATATTCAGTTTAATGTTAGTAAATATATTTTTGCCTATAATAATAATAATAAAAATAAATAAATAAATAAATAAATAAATAAATGAATAAATAAATAAATAATAATAAAAAAAAAAAATAATAATAATAATAATAATAATAATAATAATAATAATAATAATAATAATAATAATAATAATAATAATAATAATAATAATAATAATAATAATAATAATAATAATAATAATAATAATAATAATAATAATAATGATGTATTCTTTAGGCTAAGCTAACACATATGATAACAAGCTATATAGCAGATATATAGCCCAGGCACTAGACAATCTTGATATTCTATAACAATTTGCAGCAGGTTCTTGAAAATTACAAATTGAATCCAGTCATGTTTATTAAAAGAAGTACCTCACTGATTTTTCCATTTTACTTACGAACTGTGTCTTAACTGTTTGTGCTATCCTGAAGATTTCAATCAGAACTCTTTTTCTAATTTAAATGATTTCTGATTAATTCCTTTTTCCACAAATCAGTGCCTTTACACTAAGATGATGATGGTTAGTAGACTTATGGAAAAAAGTAGAAAACTTCAGAAAATTCTTACCTGCAGAGCAGCCCAAAGTGAAAGAGAACTCAATCGACGTGTGAAATGATCAACAGTAAGGCCTGCAACAAGTGGTAGTGTGCTCTCTCGTGGTACACCAACAGCCGACATTTGACGTGCTTGGCGATTAGAACTGCTGTCAAATAACCTATACAATGTCTATTCAAATGTCAAGAAAGAATATTCATACAAATTTCTGTTTAAACAAGTGTAAGTCTATTTAATATTATAATTTGTTGTACAAATCACACTTTAACCAGAAGCTCACTTATATGAATTTCTATCAGCTAAAATGTTCTTGTTTTTTATCCCATTTTTATTTGCTCTAAGATTGGATTTTAAAACAAAATGTCAGTTTTGTAAAACTGTTTATAATTACCCTTCTTTTTTCATCAGTAATACTGGCTAATGAATATTGAGTACTAAAGTACAATGACAACCTTGCTACATTGAGTGGAAGGAGGTTGTGATCTTATCAAATACTCAAATGGCTTTCAATTTTTGCTTTACTAAACAAGAATAAAAGCTGTTCTAATTAGAAGTTTCAGTGAGAATTAATATTTACCTCCAGTTTTTATTTTTCCTCCTATTTTATTCTTGAAGGTAAAATATTTCTTGCTGTATATTTCAAATGTACGAGCACCATGAGATGAAAGATGCTTTAAGTTTGGGATTCCTTTTAGAAATATCAATGAGTTGTATGTACAACATAATTTACACCAGTTGTTAAAATAACGAAACACATTTGGAGATTGTAAAAACTAATTGTAAAAACTATTTGTAGTCGGTTTTTTCCAAACACACATAACATTTGGAAGTGTTATGCATGATTGGAAGAATTTAGTAATAGTGACGTAAAAATTAATTGGAAAAACTATTTGTAGTCGGTTTATTAAACGTAAGTGACGAAGTGTCAATAAACTGACTACAAATAGTTTTTCCGATTACTTTTGGAGATATTTATCCCATTCTCTAAAACAAATAACTTTGCAGGCACAATAAGACTTCCATTTTTAATACTCCAGATGTTTTTACATTTCTTTTACGACTGTTATTCTCTGTGTTTCCAATAAACATCTGAGTGTTGATTCCGAATGTTGCATGTTTCCAATAAATTGGAACGATAGAATATTGTTTTTGCATAATTAAATAGTTAATGCTTAATTTGAAATAATTTCTGGACAAAAATATATAAGGATAGCATAACATGATTGGAATAAATCTTATTTGTTGTTGTTGATAAAAGCACCGCTCCTATGAGTTCTCTTAAATATCACCATTGCTACTGCTCAAGGCATTTACCTTTATTCTTGTCATGTTTTTCAAGTATGATTATGGCTAGAGATTGCTAGCTTCAGTCATCTTTTTAAGACTGTGCAGTATTTCCCAATTGATTATAAACTGCAGTAAATATGTAATAATGCAGACATCTTCATACAGGAAAATGTTTGTGGTACATCCCTGAATTTTTTGACTATCGCCTCCAATCACACTGTAAACAAAAAGTATCTCTCAGTTCTCTCCATGAGCAGTGATCCATATTGATACTGCAACTGTTATGCATGCACTAGTGCTATATTCAGTTTACTAACTTAATCTTGAAGAGCATAACATGTCACAATATGTTACTTGCTTCAATCAACATCTGGTTTAATGCATTTTAAAAAAGAATATTTTTTCACCTCCTCCTTCACTCACCTATTACCTATGCATGCTTAGTGCTCACTCAATATACATTTTTGACACATGGTTGTTTATAAAAATATATTATCTATTAAGTTTCTCTTGGCTAGGTATCAAACTGCAGTAACCTGGGATATTAACATTCATACTACTGAGGAACTACATTCATACTAAGTTTAAGCTGTTGAAAATACAGAGTCTGTTAATTACAATTTATAACAAGATACTGTGAATTTTCATAATGCTCATATTGCATTACTTTTTCCAAGAGATGGAAGCAAGGTCATTCACTTTAGACTATAAAAATTTCTTGCAAATTGAATTTACATATATCAGCATTTCAAATGGCTTGTTCATTGTTGTGTATGGAACAAGCCACATATTCTGCTTTGATTTCCCACCTCCTGCTGGAACACTGTATGACACAAGTACTCCAGCTTACAGAACTAAATGTGAAAAAACTCATATGACACCTATGTTATTAAAAACTGCCTGGTAAAAGGATACCACTACAGGAAGAGCCGGTATTCCCAACCACACTCCAAGGGGCAATGTAAAACTGTCAGCTATTCTTGCTGGCTGAAAAACAGACAAATATGATCTAGACATCAAATACATATTTCAAATAAATAAAAAATTAGTTCTGTGAGAAAACACATGTGTGATGTCAATAGAGTGACCACATCCTTTAGAAACAAGGATCAGGAAAAGAAGATGGGCATTTCAGGATTTTGGGGAAAATAGCAGACTAACCTTTTGTAAATTACCATACTGTGCTACCACACAGTTTTGTAGTACATTACTGAATAGGAAATTTAAGGAAAACATGTTTTAATGACAAAAATTAGTACCAGCCTACTAAAATATTTTACAGACATTAAAAAAATGCTAAATGTTGTATTTGCAAAAAAAGCTACAAGGATCAAAACTGTTTTATTTGCTGATCTGTTTCTGGAATTTATTTTATTTATTTTTTATGTATTTATGAATTTATTTCTGGAATTCCAATGTGTAAGGACTATGATACAATGAAGCACAAAATTATATTTATTTCTGGAAGTTCATAAAAATCTAAGTATTATTTCTGTGCAGAAGTATATTTAAGTTACTTGTTATGGATGCCTAAAATTTCTTTATTACTAAATACCGTAACAGTTAGGTTATTAACTTAATATTATGACTTTGAAATGTAATGTGAGAGAATAAATAGCATTATACAAATATAACACTTTGTAACAATAACTTCACTTATCTTGAGAAAATTATGTTAATTCTTATTAAATTTTAGATGAGTCGCATTTTTTACACATCTGCTTCACTTTCGTACCTATTTTGAGGACGTTTCGCAAATCTTCGTTTGCATCTACGGCTCTTGTGCGACAAGAGCACAAGAGCCGTAGATGCAAACGAAGATTTGCGAAACGTCCTCAAAATAGGTACGAAAGTGAAGCAGATGTGTAAAAAATGCGACTCATCTAAAATTTAATAATTTTTCGCTTCACTGTGGTGTTCCAATACAGTTGAATCTCGAGATGTTAATTCTTCTTTCTAATTGAAATCGATTTCAATCAGAAAGAAGAATTAACATCATTTTCTTGAAGATGAGTGAAGTTTTTGTTACAAATTGTTATATTTGTACAATATTCATTGCTTCACTGTAGCTAGCTTCATTTTGTATGTAATAAATAGCATATCTGAGATATTGCTTGGACATTATTAATTACTGACATATTAGTGAATGTGTTTATTATTCATTTGTGTTATATATTTAATACTGCGACTTAGTTTTACAAACTAACACTTCAATCATCTGGTAAAATTTTTGCCAACAGTTGGCTTAGTTCATTTGATCACTTCACTAATGTGAACTAGTGTCACTGTTCATTGTAATTTCACAAATGAGAACTATACCGACGCCATCCGTAATTTATGTGGCAATGTAAACAAAAGCAGTTTGCATATAATTTTTAAAGACTTTACAACTAATGCAAAATATATAAACAGCTTCACATTACAAATGCAACAGTCAAACAGTAATTAATTAGTATTTTATTTGGTATATGTTAAGCATAATTTGTATGTATTAATCAGAGTGCACACTGTGCTTGTGCAGTTTTAAAGCAGAAAGAAGTGGGAGAATCAGTTTATAAAATGGCTGCTTCCATGCAATATGTAAATATCACAGAGGGAAATTGTTAAAAAGCGGTGAAAAACAAATTATACTGAACGTGTTTTGCAAGTTCTGTGAATATCGACATTAATTTGTCAACAGAATAAACTGGTGTTTCCGTGCCATATATTAATGCCGCTCGAAGTGGGGTTGTGGAAACAGGCTGGCTTTCCACTCCAGGAAAACATGGAAAAAGAAAGAAGCCAGTTGTGAAAGGTGAAAATGATGAATTTGTTGAAAGTGCTATTCGTTGCAAGGTTCATAGCCTCTTTGAAAGAAACAAGCCACCAACAATTACAAAAGTGCTTCAAGCAGTAAACAATAATCCCGATTAGCCGAGCTTTGAAAAACAAACTTCCAAACCATTCTTTGCAACGTAGGTTTTGAATTTGTTAATAGAAACAGAAAAAATATAATTGTTGAGTGTGAAGATATATTGTTGTGGCACAGGAATTATCAAAAGAAAATTAGGAAGTAGAAGTCGTTTAAGGAATTCGTCTGTTATCAGATTCCAATTAGGTACGTAAAGTTTTTTTTTTTTTTTTTTTTTTTTTTTTTCCCAGTGGCATGCCAGTAGAACTTTCAAGTCATTGCAAAGTGGCTACACACAGTTATTTAGCACTGTTATTCTGCAGAAGGACCCATGCTTTAACTTTTAATTTATAAATGAGGGTTGTGTGAAGAAATCAAATATTTAAATAATTGCAGTAAGCATTCAGTCTCTTGTTAACGCAGAAAAGAAAAAAATATATTACACAGTAGACATATTTTTGCATTTAATCTTAACTTAAAAGTACTACTACAAGCTACTCAAACATCAAAAACGGCAAAGTAAAACTTTGCATACAAGTTCATTGACAGAGTATACGAGGGTGGTCTGAAAAGTTTCAGATTGTTACACAGTAGACACACTTTTGCATTTAATCTTAACTTAAACGTGCTACCACAAGCTACCCAAACATAAAAAACGGCAAAGTAAAACTTTGCATAGAAGTTCATTGACAGCGTATACGAGGGTGGCCTGAAAAGTTTCCGACCTCAACATGAAGACGACAGTACTCATAAATAAAAGCTAGTGATTTTTGTTAACTAAGCTGTTGACAGTTACTCACCAAAGTTTCAGCCATTTTGGATGCTCAGTTATGTAATAGTCATCTGAGCTGATGTGAGTGTTTTTATAAAAATGGAAAATTCAAGTATCGAGTTGTCATTAAATATTTATTTTTGAAAGGCAATATGCCTACACAAATCAAAGATGAGTTGAATTCTGGGTATGGGGTCTCTGCACCATCATTTACCACAGTGAAATTTTGGGCAGCTGAATTTAAACGTGGCTGTAAGAGCTTGGGAGATGATGAACGTTTGGGACGTCAAAAAGCTGCAACTACCAACGAAAACATTGTCAGAGTTCACCAAATGGGACTATATGACCGCTGAATCAAAGTGAGAGAGATAGCAGAGGCTATGAACATGTCAAGAACGTGTTTGTCACACATTAAATCAACATTTAGACATGGCAAAGCTGTCCGAGCATAGGGTGCTGTGTTTGCTCACATTAGACTAAACACTGTTCGAATGAACATTTCCAACTGTTGGCACAGTTTAGGCGCAATAAATCCGAGTTTTGGCGCCTTACTGTAGATGAAACTTGGATACACCATTATATGCCCAAAACAAAAATACAGTCCGAACAGTGGACTGCAAAGCGGGGAAACTGGCACCAAGAAAGCAAAAACTGTTTTTCGGCTGCGAAAGTGATGGCAACTGTTTTTTGGGATAGTCATGGAGTTATTTTAATTATCTTCAAAAAGGAAAATCATTACAGGAGCATACTACGCAGTATTACTTGATGAGATGAAGGCAGAACTTGCGGAAAAATGGCCACAATTTGCAGAAAAAGAAAATTCTGTTCCACCAAGACAATGCACCGTCTCACACCTCAGTGGTTGCAATGGCAAAAATCCACAATTATAGTTTGAACTGCTTGATTATCTGCCTTACTCACCAGATCTAGCCCCAAGTAACTTCCTTTTGTTCCCTCATCTGAAAATTGCGCTCAGAGCACAGAGATTTTCATCAAATGAAGAGGCAATCACCTCCGTGAACAATTATTTTGCAGAGAAAAATGATGTGTACCAAATCCTTTCATGGAAGTGTTGAAAACAGTGTTGTATAAATTAAATTAACTGACTCCTAATTAATTTGATGTGTACTATTTGGACTGGTTACAGAGATGGGAGCATCGCTGGGAGAAGTGTGTAGAGTTACAAGGACACTAAGTTGCAAAATAAAAAAGAAGTCTGAAAAAATGTCATATCTTTATTAGGTCGGAAAATTTTCAGACCACCTATGTATGTTTGACACATGTTGGATAAAGTAGTGCGAATATTCCTTCCAATCACATTCGCTGGCGGAGTAATACATTTTCCCATTTTGTTTACATTGCCACAGAAACTAAGGACAGTGCCGGTATAGTTCATTGTCCTGTCATTTTTGTTCATGCCTTCACTTTCACAATGATGTAGCAGTGTAATGAAGCATGGCCATTATGGTCTCGTTCCTCCGGATGGTTTTCTTGCTGGCAGTCAAATCCAAGACATCTCCTAACTATGCAGTAACAGAACTCACCTCACTTTGCCAATTGTCACAAACTGACTCCAAGAACAGTGCTTTTTGTCATAGTTGCTAAGTCACTTGCTGATACACTTTTTTTTTAGAATGTTTAAATCATATGCAAAGAGAGCATTAAAACAAACACCAATAGGTAGTGAAATAATGTCAATGTTCAATGAATTACATGATATGTCTCCTTACTTGAAGTTATTTGTCTCAAAAGAACAGAGGAAGAGGAAGAAAAGATCATAAACTTAAAGAGTGAAACCTGTGAGTGGATAATAGCTATGTATATAGCTTTCAGCACATGGAACATTTTTGTAACAACCATCATTTTAGTAACTGTTTTTTAATTTTGACATAAAGTTAGGTATGATCACTTACATTTACACAATATTGGTCATAATATTGTCGCAAACCCAATCGCGATAAGGCGGCTTGGCACACAATAGATAGATACGTTTCACAGAGATAACGAGCTTGCATAAACAGATAAAGCCAGCAAGCAAGATAACTGAGGCAAAGGCCTCGCCGGGTAGTTTAAGTTACGTTTCTCGAAGGTGATAGAATGTTTGAATTATGTAACTAGATGCCTTGTTTGCCAGAAACTTCTAGTGATTGACAGAACAGTCTGGTAATCATGAATGGAGATATAAAAGGGATTGTGACACGCTAGCAGGACAGTAGTAGTTGTGAAGCAGTTGTGAAACCAGACAGCTGGAAGTGTTGTTGTAACGAGAGCTAATGTAATTAGCTGCAAGTGTTTGTTATTGTCCTCGACCTTGGAAGATTGTGTGATGTAATGTTGTTACATGAGAATTGGAAAGTGTATTGCTACGGAAATGTAATGTTGCTACGTGAGAATTGGACAGTGTATTGCTACGGAAATAAGGAGATTTTTAATTTCTGCAATTCGGCCTTTTAATTCTACGAACCCACAAAGTTACAATATGCATGAATAAATTAAATAGCAAAATGTTCAATGTTAAGACAATTTTTAAACTTTGTTAAATCGGGACCCACGTAACCCCCACACTGGAAGGGTTAAAAGTCCTAAAATGTGAGACTGTCCTACAAAATTGAGGATGGATGATCACACTATATGTCAGCCATAAATAAAGCAATAATTAGGCATGCTAGTTATGCCTTTTAGCACTGAACTATAGCTATTGCTGCTAACTTTCACTGTTGTCTTTACTAACTTTAATGCCACTCTCATTAGCCTTAACTGTAATTATTTAAATAATACTACAGCAACAATAATCATTATGATTAATTTGACAATATGTTCACTGGACATTTCTACCTTTTATACGAAGTAACACTTTATCAAATTTACAAAATAAAATTGGATATATAGTATTTTACTTACTACATTTGGGACAGAAACCATACAAAGAGCTGCAAGACTATGACCTCTTAAATGAAGCCAAATGTCATGTTGCTTGCAGAGCTCCTGCAACCTTGGTATATTATCTACATGACCTGCTATTATTGTACCTGCAAGAAAACAAATAAAATTATGTGAATTTATGATTACATAATATTTGTCACATGAAAATACATAACATTGTTGGTATTATTGCTGATAATGTGTAACGGATTCCTCAATATTTCTGCAATATAAACCTAACAGTAACTTTCTGTATCTGTTATCTTTTCACAAGTACAGCAAACTATTCATAAAAAGGTAGAGTCAGAATGAAAAAATCCACATAACTGCAATTTGAAGCACAGATCTTTCAGTTTCCATTTGGCCACTCTTAACTATTGAGCTACTATAGTCAACGTGCCAGCATGACATTAAATTCTCCAATTGACTCATGTCTTTCCCGGTAAACCACTAGGAGTGCTCATAAACACATGAGACAACTAACTACCTTAATGGCAACTTACTATGCTGTAAGTACTCTAAGGCCAGGGCTTTTTAGTTTGTACCACTAAGTTAATGGAAATTGTTCTTTCACACTAGGCATGTGTAGGACGAAATATGGAAAAAGGCAGAGTCAGACTGAAAAATTCAATGCCATAGCCATATTTGAACCACAGATCTGGTCTCCATCTGGCTGCTCTTATGAGCTTCTATGGCCAACATGCCAGCATGACATTGAATTCTCTAAATGACTGTTTTTCCTGGTAAACCACTAGGAGTTCTCATAAACACATGAGGCAGCTACCTTAAAGTAACCCGGGCCTTAAAGTAGGTACTTACAGCATAGTAAGTTGCCATTAAGGTAGTTCCATGGTTTAAATCCTGGCTATTGCATTGAATTTTTCAGTCTGACTCTACTCTCCATATTTTGTCCTACACACGGCTAGTGTAAAAGAACAATTAATATTCATACAAATCTTATTTTTCTACTTTGAAATTTTAATTATATATATTTTTTTTCTTTTCTTTTCTTAACATAACACTAAAGATGAGTAAAACCGTCTCTAACTGAAGTATAAAGTGAAGTGTTGCTAGGACCATGCTATCATTCAAACAGTGGTAAACAATCCACTGACTCAGTTAAAACCATTATCATGTATGAAGTATATAAATGCTGGACCAGTTACGTTTTTGCAGTAAGGCTTTACACGTGACTGCTCAACCATATGTCAACAGGCCTGTAAAAACATTAAATTCTGTAGTTATACGTAAAGCGGAAGGTTTGAGGTTTAAATCACAGCTATAACAATGAATTTTTAAGTTCTGATTCTACCTTTCATAGTTTTATCTAGTCTATCTGTGCTAGAACAATCAGTTATCATTAACTGACCTTATAAACAGAAACTATAATAAACATTATTAAATTTTAGATGAGTCGCATTTTTTACACATCTGCTTCACTTTCGTACCTATTTTGAGGACATGTTTCGCAAATCTTCGTTTGCATCTACGGCTCTTGTGGGACTGACGCTAGATCCAGCGGTGTGGGTAATTCTGGGGTTGTTGCTGCCATCTGTTGATTTAGTGATGAACTGAAATGTGGGATTCTCTTCTAGCGGGATTTCAAAGTTCATTAGTTGGTTTTTATGTTTTTCTATGTATATCCTCTCCCATATGACGAGTTCACTATGTTTTTGTACGTATTTTAGTAATTCTGTGCTATCTTCAATTTCATGATTTTCAGACCAGAAATGAGCTGCTATTGCGGACTTATCAATATTTTTGTATCTTAAGTGCCTGAAGTGTTCTTTCTTTCTAGTGCCTATGTTCCTTTTTGTCCTTCCTATGTAAATTTTTTCACAGTCTTTACACTTAATTTTGTAAATGCCTGACTTTGAATCTCGATATAATAAACATATTAAAGTCTGAGGCTAAGGTACTTACGAATTCTAAATTGTCATTAAGGTATGTGATCTCAAATTGAGTTTTCCTCATGATTTAAAGGGAAAAGTTCGGGAATTTAATGTTATATTGCATGAAATGCAAAGGTCCATGGTTCAAATTCTAGCTATGCATTGAAACTCTCAGTTCTAAATTTAACTTTCATAATTTGGCTATATATGGTTTGTGTGTGTTACAATATCAATTATCTTCAACTGACATAATAAAGAAAAAACCTTTACACAGTGCTAAAAGATACAAAACACATATGAATACTATCTTATAAGAATACTTGAAATATCAATGAAGTATGCTAATAAGAGTGGGTGCAAGTTAATTTAGAATATAATAGGATGGGAGATATATGGGTAAATAATATCCAAGGTTCCAGAAATAGAACATATTTAGCAGGGAAGAAGAAAAGGTTAATATTTTATATCAATAAAAAATAGGCAGAAAGGGAAGGAAGAAAAAACGCGCGCGCGCGCACGTAAAATCTAAAACAATATCTGAAAGTAATAGTGCTAATGAGTGGAGAAATACATGCATTAGAGATAATAGTTTTAAAATGGGCCAAGAAAATGCAATGGAAGAATTACTCAATAAAGACTGAGTACTGACTTTGTACAAGAATATTGTACAAAGCAAAAATAATGGAAATGGGCATTGTAAAGGCGGAGTGAGCACAAGCAAGGAACCATTGCTCACAGAGAAAAATATACAACTGGTAACATATGTATAATAATTAATGTGAATTATGATTGCATGCTAAGTTATTAAAAATGTTCATAAACAGTGACATTTTTTAACATAATTGAAATTGCCAGTGGATTAATGACACTTTAGTTCACCTTTCACTCACAACATGTTTCAAAGACATTCATCTCTATATACTACAGCAAAACCTGCCTAAAACGGACCTCTTATATGTCGGAAACCTGGAAAAACAGAAAATAAATTTCGGAATAGAGCTATTTCTCATGTAAAATTATACTCTAAGCCGGAAAACTGTCTAATGTGGAAACAAAAATATTTTTTGGGAACCGTTTGTGTAAATAACCTGATTAAAATGAATTACTTTATGTGTAATGGATTATAATGTATATATTTTAAAAGGTATAATAATTTTGAGGGCGACTGCACTTGCACCAAAGTTCCTAAACCACAAAGTCAAAAAGTAGTCCTTGAAGGAAGAAAAAAAAAACCATTAGCTCTCTCAACTCTCTTCCAACACACATGGTAAGGGAACAACTGTTTTGCAGAGTGTTCAATCTCAATTTTGTTGCTACAAATTTAAGAAAGCTGTGAACTTTGGTGATTTTTAAAAACACAGTTTGTATGTACACAAATTCTGTAAAATGAATTCTAAATATAAGACATCTCTGGAGGAAAAAATTAAGGTTATTGAAGAACACGAAAAGAACAAACGTCCAACTAAATAATTAACTATGTTAGATAGAGTCAACATGAAAAATTCAATGCCATGGCTGCAAGGGCCATGCGAGAGCCCCTAGTGGTCTACCGGGGAAATATATGAGTCAACTGGAGAATTTAATGTCAGGACGGCATGTTGGCCATGGTAACTCAAAGGTTAAAAGCGACTGGACGGAAACCAGGAGATCCGTGGTTCAAATCCCGGACATGGCATTGAATTTTTCATGTTTACTCTATCAAAAACCTTAGCCTATATACTGCTAGTGTGGAGAAATGATTAATTTCCATCAATTAACTAAAATTAACTGTGTTGTTTAAAGTGAGGAAAACTCAGATTTATGAGACTTTTAAAAAATAAAAATTAAAGACGAGAGGTTGACAGAACAGCAGGGGATGTGAAATGCATCACAAAATCAACGGAGTATGACAAGCTAAATCTTTGTGTTCAAGTAATTTGTTAGTGCACACGATAAAGGAATTCCCATTTCTGAACCATTGCTTCAGACTCAATCTTTGAAGACAGCAAGAAAATTAGAGACAATTTTAGAGCTTACAATGGATGGCTTGAGAGTTACAAAAATTGCCATAACATTGTTCTGAATGCTGTAAGTGGTGAAGCAACTGATGTTGATGTGTAGACAGCTACAGATTACAAAGGAAAAATTGAAAACAGACAAAGAAACTAGGCGATAGTCTACTATAATATTGTATGTAAATTGAAAATTAAGTAAATAATACATATCAGCTTACTATTATTTACACTTCATTCTCTATTATTCCTTCACTGTAAACCTGTGTGACTATTTTATAATTTCTTTGTATTCAAACACTCTGTAAGATGGAAACCTGTGTAAACGGAAAATAAATGTTAGAACAATCGCATTCTGTTATAGAGTTTTTACTGTATTATGAGAAGAATATAATTAAAGAATTTATTATTCTCACTATTGTATCCCCAAACACTGACCAGCTTTGTTTGCAGGATAAAACTTGTGGACATTAATGGAATTAGTAAGAGGAAGGAAATATGAGATTAACTTAATTTTTAAAAAGTAATAAAAGTAAGTACCAGCATCAGCAAGCACAATGAGTGGAACTCTCCCAGCAGTCTTGTCTTCATCAATAAGGCGTTCCAGGGCTGCCACATCAATTTTCTGCTGTGAGCCAAAAAGTGTGTTGCAGGGGACTGGTCGAACACAATACATTGGCAGACCAAGCTAGACATAAACAAAATCATATTCATATTAAATAGAAATACCTGAATACATAGAAGATACAAGATACAAACTCAAATGATTTTTAATGTTCCCTTAAATGCTTAATAAGTAGATAGAGGAATTAAAGAAAAAAAAGATAAAGAAAAATGGAGAGTAGAATTAATGGGAAAAGAATTAAGCATTTAAAATACCTTAAAGAAGCTAAGGTGCAGAAAAATATAATGAATTGGGATTTGATAACTCTCCTTGACTATTTTTCTGACAAATTTAGAGTATGTATTTTTCATTTAACCTTTCCTTTAATTTGGAAATTAAATAAAGTGATGGGATAAAAAGGAGATCATCACACTGTTACATGGTGAAGGTCACGCATGTTGACATTGGAATTAATTGCATATGGAGCTAGTAAATATAGTTGGTAATAAAATGAAAAAGAGTATATTATCATCTCTCAAATTTGGTAACAAATAACATCTTGCCCTCCATCTGCAAATATATTTTAACTAATATGCTCTTGCTGAATATGACATATTATAAACATCACTGCTGTTAATGTTAATCTAGATGACTCAGGTTCAAATCTGACCCAGACCAATGGATTTTAAGTGTACTTTTAAAGAGAAAAGCCCATGTCTGTAGATTTACTGGCAACTAAAAGAACCCTTAGGAATAAAATTTGACACACTGGCAGTGCTGATATGATTCTGATATTTGACAGCATCATTAACAAAAAAAATATTTACTTATTTACTGCTGTTACACTATTTTGCAATAAGTTTATGTTAATTTTTATTTAATATTTGAAAATAGGGATTGTTGTAATTTTACAATTTTTTACTTTTTGTAATACATATATATATAGTGAAAAAAATGGGTGTATTGCATAAAATGATTGAAAAGACAAGATCAACTACAAAAAAAAAAAAAAATGAATGCAAGAACCTAATTCAAGATTACTTTCCAACTTTCCTAGAGTATGGAAGTATGAATTAATTAAATGTATGTATGTGTGTGTGTGTGTGTGTGTGTGTGTGTGTGTGTGTGTGTGTATGTGTGTGTGAGTGAGAGAGAGGGAGGGAGAGACATGGCAAATGAGCAAACATGATTGCAATGAGTAATTGTTCCAAACATAAAATCACTGCAATTCGGCCTTAGAGACTTTTAAGGCAGCATTTAAATAGGGATACAGGAAGAAGGGAAAAAAAGGCAGGAAAAAAGGGGGGTTTTCATTACTACAATTTCTGGTTTATCCAAACTGATTTTCACTATGTTTTAATCACAAAAATATGTGCAACTTTTGATAAACACATAAAATATATGCAGTTTTAGTGTTGGCACATGGATAACATAGATACTTTTGTCGTCACACCTTCAAGCTAAATTTCATTTTAAAAAATTTCAGTGCAATAAAACTTAGATGAACTATTCATGTATCAAGTAAGTTAGAAATGTTTTAAGAGCTGAAGTGCAAGATATTATGCTTCATTTGTTCTCCTGATAGCAATCGTAGATCATCTGGATGGCTTTCAATTTATTTCTCTTTTACTTTTGCAGCAGTCCAAATGTTACTATTATATATCAAAGTTTATTCATTTAATAATTTTGTTTTCAGATAATCTCTGATTTCACCTAGTCCAGATAAACATGGTTTTTGTCTAGCAATATCCCAATACAAACAACATATATAATGGCCCTTTGATTTGAGAAAAAGAGAATGACAATATTAAAATGTACCACCGGAAAAAAACTATAGTTAAAAGACCGATATATTTACCTGTCGACATATGTGCTGCACCACACCTAATGGTGAGACTACACTGCTGTAAATAACTGGAGTGTGTGGCGTGAGAGCATCAAATCCATCCTCCAGGTACTTGGGGTATTTGTAGTGTAGCATCATTCTAGTTATTCGTACCACTCCTTCCAACATATCATCATGGAAAAATGCTGCACAATCTAAAAATCTGTTCAACAAGATAATACTATTTATACAGTGTCTCAAATTGACATATACACTCTTTAAGCAATTGAAGAATAAAATGTGAGAAAAATTAAAAATCCAGAAGAGACCAATAAGAATAATAAATGCAATACATCTATAGACCATATTTTAGGGAACATGATATACTACCATTAACATATATCTTCATAGCAAAATTTATAAATCATTGAAAAAATATATCAAGGAGAACTACAGATGAACTCAGATATTTACTTACATAACACCAAATGAAAAAATTACCTCAATGTTTTTTTTTTTTTTTTTTTTTTTTTGTGTAATTTACATCCTCCAATGTTAAGTCATATCGGACGATGAGTGAAATTGATGAAATGATGCTCAAATGAGTCTGGGGTCTGTGGAGCTTAGAGCTACCCGACATTAGTCTTCCAGGATAAGGGTAAACCCTAGAAAAAGCCTTATCTAGGTAATGCACCCTAACCGAGATTTGAGCTCGAGACCTCTTGAACATGAGGCACACGCACTACCCATCTACACTACTGAGGTGGGCACCTCCTTGTTCAAATTGAAATTACGTTTTTATTTACGGATACTCTTAGTTCTCAGTTTTCCATTCTATATGAGCGTAAAAAACTGCTTAGTTTTCTATGAATCCCTTGAGGTTCTTTCACATGCCATAAATCTATGGCAAGGGACCAATGGCTTCTTTATGTTCAGCAACAGAAGATAAATATTATGAAACATGTTATATAGGTATATAATTATACAATACACTATCACAATATATAGGATAAAGTACAAAATTTAGTTTAATTCAAAGCCTTTCTTCTATAACTATAATATACAGTAAAACCTGCCTTCAACGAACCCGTGGTTAAGCAGAAGTAATAAATACGACTCATCTATAATTTAATGATAACCTACCTATTGTTGCTACCTGACTTATCTAGAGGGGGGTACGATAATGATGGTAGAAATACTGAGAAAGCTGTCACTATCACTCTTTACTGCATAGTTAAGCACATCAGACAGCACAAAAGTACACCTCTACACTTAAATAAAGATGGTGGTTTATTCTGTATAGTCACCATGGCCTCGAAAACAAGAATTGTGCTAGAGCTTAACACGAGAGTGAAATAGATTTATGCTAGTGAAAGAGATAAATTGAGTGTAAAGTAAATCATGAAGCTGTTTAACAAAGGCAAAAGTGAAGTTAACATGATTCTAAAGAAGAAAACAAAATTCTGATGTGGTGGGAAAATTGTGCTAATGGGAAAGTAAAGAGAGAACTTAAGAAAACTGAAAACCAGTACATTAATGAAATAGTATGGGAATGGTTCGTTAGTATTAGGGCAAAAAATCACCACATATCGGGGTCTATGTTACAGGACACTAAAAACATAGTTGAAAGTCTGGGCAACACTGAATTCAAAGCATCTAATGAATGGTTGGAAAGTTTCTGCAAAATATATCAGATACATTTTAATGAACTTTGTGGTGTATCAAATGACATTAAAACTGAAACCATCACTCATTGGACTGCCAAATTACCTTCAATAATTGAAGGATACAAACCTTAGCAAATGGCGAGGAGACTGGATTAATCTTCCATGCAATACTGAATAAATCACTGAAGACAGGTTTTACTGTATCTTTTATTCGGTAAGTAAATATATGAATCACTGTATACGGTATATCACATGTTGAAAAATCATTTTTTGAAGATTTACAGAATACTGTATATAATCATTTTCTGATAAAGCCTCGCATGTAATGTGATCCCAATGGTGAATAGAGAATTTGAATTTAGAGTTCCCTGCAACAAGCAGCAGAATGTTTAATATGTTTCTTTCCTTCTGTCATTTTTCTGCAACAATGACTTATACTCACTCCGAGCTTAATTCCAAAGAACATAACTTTCTCTTATCCCCCCCCCCCCCCCCCCCAGTGAACTTGCTGGTTTGTGCTACTAGAACCTAGGTTCCAGTTATGGAATGAATTAATAATGTTAATACACACTCTATTTTATTTTATAAAGCTGTCTCTATGGTTTAGTAGTTTTGTCTGGACAAACCAGCAGCCAAGAAGGAGAACAGGAGAACAATAAATCCTCAAAACATGTCCTGTGAATAATTTAACAAGTGGAAAATATATAAAAGGGCTGTTCAATAAAGAATGATCAAAATTTTTTTACGGTCATAATTTTTTGCACTGAAATTCAATCTTATTATATTCTGTTAGCTTAATGTGAAACAAACACGCCATAGTAGTTTCATTGTTGGTACTCCTGGTTCCCGCCTGTGAGAACCAGGCAAGTTCAAACATGTTCAGTATCGCCTACCGCTGCAATGGAGGTAACACACGAGGAACAATATGCGGCTTTGAAATTCTGCTTTCATCTCAACAAATCTTCAGTTGAGGCCTATACAATGTTACAGGAGGCCTATGGAGAGTCTGTTCTTTCCTACATCACAGCTCGAAGGTGGTTTAAAATGTTTAAAGAGGGGAGACAGTCAATTTCAAAGGAAGGTGGACCCAGTGCTCCAGTTACTGCTCTTACGGAAGAAAACATCTACACTGTCGCTGCCATTGTGAGAGAGGATCGACAAATTACCTTAAGATCACTTTCTGGAATACTGAACATTTCATTGGGTGCCACCCACATGGTGACAGAAACATTACACATGAGCCGTGTTTGAACGCAATGGGTTTCAGGGTTGTTGATTCCCGAACAAAAGGACATTCGCATGCAGGTCTGCATGCAGTTAAAGTTGATGTTAGAGGAAGATCTGGAGTTTCTTTCAAACGCAATCACTGCTGATGAAACTTGGCTACATCATTTTGATCCTGAGAGCAAACAGCAAAGCCCAGTGTGGAAATCTCCTTCATCACCAACCCCCCAAAAAAGCAAAAATGCTTGCTTCTGCTGGGAAAGTTATGGTCATGTCATTCTTTGATATTCATGGAATGGTTTATCAGCATGTTGTACATGCACACACATCAGTAACTGGACAATAATACACGGATGTCCTGAAAACATTGCAAGTCCATATCAGGTGCAAAAGACCACATTTCCGTGAAGCAGGCTGGATGCTGCACCACGATAATGTGCAGCTGCATATTGCCAATGTTGTTGCTGAATATCTTGCAAAAATCAACGTGAAGTGCATCCCTCACCCTCCCTTAGTCTGGATTTAGACCCATGTGACTTTTTTCTATTCCCTAACTTGAAGAAATGCCTTCGTGGGAGGCATTATCCATCATCAGAAGCAGTGGTGAAGGCTGTGGAGGCGATTTTGAAGGTTCTCTCAAAAACTGGTTTCCAGCATGTCTCTGAAGACTGGCAGAAACGCTGGGACAAGTGCATCACATTCAGGGGAGACTATTTTGAGAAGGACCATCAAAATTATGAGGATGAGTAAAGGTATGTTGTCAACAAAAAAATTGTGATCATTCTTTATTGAACAGCCCTCGTATATTTAACATTGATTCATTTTCCATTATCTAATTAAAGTTTAACAACTCATTAAAGTTGCAATATACTATTCTGTATTCTGTAACATCTGTATTTTAACTTTTTCAGAAGAAAATTATAGTTAATGATATCAGAGCTGAGATCATTATTAGCTCCAACAATAGCACTACTGGCTGAAAATGGATGCAATTTCAGTGCTTTTGATCTTAACAAAAATATTGTATACAAAATAGTCCTGAATACCTGCAAATTGACCATAAAATAGGTTTTCAGTTTTTTTGGATTTTTTCCAACTAGCAATTCGATTAAGTCTGCAACTTTCAACATGCCTTAAGTTGTTAACAGTCATCAATGTTTTTAAATAATTTTAACTAAAGAATGCATTTTAGATAATACCAACAGTGATACATCAAAGTATAATTACCTGAACAAATGTCCCAGCCACCGTGCAGTGTCAGAAGCTACACGAGTGCTGAGACGTTGCAAATGAGAGCGCTCTAAACCAGTTGCAAATGCTGCAAGACTATGTGTTACAATAGCCATTCTAGCTATATCATCCAACACAGGCAGTGGTGTAACTGTTGGACCCATTTCTTCTTCCTCTTCCGGTGAATCTCCTGCATTGCCGACATCCTCATGTAGTATCATATCCTGCAATTTATGTCCAATTTTTGAAGTAACTTCATATAAAAGTGACCACATTTGGAGGTACTAATGTTAGAAAATGCAATGTTAAACATGCTCTCATTTTGTATTCTTGTATATTACAGTCAGTGGTGTCTCCTGAATGTTGTAACTGGTGGCCACTAGATCTGACTTGAAGTCGGTGTAGTGTTGAATGATCTAGAGGCCTGGTTCATACAATTATGGAGGATAACAGCATTTCTGTTTCAGTCCAACATTTTTTGGCATGTCGATCTGTTTACTGTATAGCTATTATGGTGTATACTAAAGAACTATGGGTGTTTATTGCATTAAGTTTTGCTCAAACAGAGTTTCATATGGATGATCAGATTGAATTCATGCACAAATTTTCTGATGTTAATATTTCTAAAAAGTTCCTTAAAGTTAACCAGCAGGGTCCATTTTGGCCAAAAATAAAACACTACCAGCCTTTTGACCAAAGAAAGATTAGATGAGAGAGGAGCTTCCTTGAAAGAATTTTGAGAAAACTGCACCCTTATTTACAAGCTGTCTCTATATCTAAATCTATGATCATCTGTGGAGAATGCTTAAAGATAAACTTTATGGAACAAAACTCTATTCATTCAACCAAGTTAGAAGGCAGACTCAGTGCATATTTTGCAATATTTTGGAGTAGAAAAAACTGGAGTGTTGCAATAACTTGTTTATCAGGTGCCAAGAAAGTTTTATATAAAAGGTAAGCTATAACAGGTTCATTTGTTTTGTACCATTAGTGTTTTCTATGGGAGACATGCTGGACTGTCAGTCATGTTATTCATGTGAAAACTTCATATTTTGGTGAGTTTGACCTCGGTACCCAAACACAAGCTGGAATACTAGTAACTTCTTTTTTAACTTATTAAGTGATAAAAACTGAGGTTTGTGATTAAATTAAAGCTAGAAAAAAAATGGAACATGATATTGGATTAGAGGAAGAATATTTATGCAAGAATTTCCAAGAGTAATAAGAAGATATTTAATGGTCTAAGCAGATAAAATTATCTATAGCATGATGTCAGTTGCAATCATGATCAATATTTTTAACAGTTTCACAGAAGAAACAAACATATATTTACTTTATTACATGTTATAATAAGATTTTGTTCTTATCCTTATATTTATTTCAGCTTTACACATTTGGATAAACCACCTTCCTATGATATCTTGAATAAAGGCTGATCTCCTTTTAAGCAAAATTTTCAAATGCAAATAACATTACATCCTTCATTATATCATCATGTGATCAATTCAAACCATTTAATTTTAGGTAAGCAAACTGGGCAGTAGTTAAATAACAAGAAGGTACAAACAAAATTGAAAGAGTATAATTAAAGAGATAATAGCATAAGTTTAAACAAATTCTGTATATTATTTACAAATATATTTGAAATACATATTCTAATGGCACTAAAGTAACCACACAATCTAATTGATTAATAATTGATTAGTGGTGTTTTAGGGCCCGTCGACGAAGTCATTTGGGCCCGAAATTAACACTAAGAGCTAAAAGCCACATACACTAAGCTAGGGTTGTCCCCTAAAACATCCAGCAAGTTAGTCCCCAAGCCCAAAGACTGGCGAACAGGAGCATACTGCAGGCAATCGAGCAATACATGCCGCACAGTGAGGCGTACTGCACACGGAGCACACACAGGGGCTGGTTCCCCTCTTAACAGATGGCCATGAGTCGCTCGTGTGTGTCCAATTCTCAGCCGGGTGATTATCACCTCGGCTTGCCGGTTATCCCTGCAAGAAGTTGGCCAGGGTTGTACGCTCTCCTTTATCGCCCGGAATTGTGTGCCTTCCAAAGCTGTCCAGGAGTGCTGCCAAGCAGATAGGAGTTGGCGAGGGGAAAAAAAGTTGCACATCCTGGTATGGTACCATAGTTGTTAAACTCCGGGGCAAACGGCAAGCAGACTTAGCAGCCGTGTCTGCCTCCTCGTTCCCGGAAATGCCCACATGGCCTGGGGTCCAAGTAAAAACAAAATGGTATCAGCGACTAAGCATTTGCGAGATCAAGGCCTGAATTTTTAAAACGAGCGTTTGAGCGGCAATGTGCTGTTGCAAGGCCTGAAGAGCACTTAGAGAGTCAGTGCAAACAATAAAATTGCCAGGAACTAACTTACAAATAAAAATCACACAATCTATGAGATTGCCAAGAACAGTGCCGAGTTTACTACAATGTATAATGACACAATAAATGAGAGAGAGAAAAGATAAACTTTTAGTATGTACATGTGTATGTGTGAAAGAAGAGAGATCAGTGTAATTCAAAAAGAAAACATCAAACAAGTAAGCATTTACATCCAGTACCTAACTCAAGTTGCAAATCCAACTATAAGTAGCAGAAAAAATTCATATGTAATTGTCATCTACTTGAAAATTGTAGAACTCATTAAAATGTATAATTTCTATATATAATTTTTCCTGGCATTAACCTTTCCCTGATAAGCATTGCTGTTGGTCTGAATTTTTCAATACTTTATTATTTTAAGTCTTACACTATCCTCATCCACAGAAAGAAATTTCAAAGCCAATATCTAGCAACCAGCATTTTAAAGTTTAGACTATTGCTTCTGCTTACTGAATCACCCTTGTATCTACAGTGAAATGTGTAATGAAATCACTTCTGCAAGCATTCATCTAATAGAAAAATAGGCTGTTGTAAAAATAGTTTACATGGCAGATATAAAAATAGGTGTGAACATGTGCGACTATCTGACCAGTGTACCTCAAAAACAAAAACAGGTTAAACAACAAACTTGACTGAAAAAACTATTTGTATTTGGTCTTCCTAACTCTTTCACTTATAATTATATCTATGAGGGACTAGTTTTGGAAGCTGTTGCTTCCACTTTTAACCTCGAAGGTCCGACTTATCATCAAAGTTCATTACTCAGTCCTTATTTTTTCATATTCCAGTTGATAATTTAATAACAAAGTTCATAGTTGCACCACCAGAGAGAAGAGAGCCGATAACAACAGATGATAGTCGGACCTTTGAGTTTGAAAATGGAAGCAACAGCTTTCAAAACCAGTCCCTCAAAGATAAGTTAAGTGACAGTGTTAAAAAGCTTTATAGAAATATTTCTTAAAAATTAATTAGCACCTCATTGTTACTCAGTTCTTCATTCATGCATGACAAACAAACCTGATGTTTACATTTAGCATCTTCAAATATGTAACACAAAGATTTCAGAAACTCCACCCACCCAAAACTACAACTTACAAGGCACAAGTTTGTTTATTTTGTTTTTCAAAAAAGACTAACAATAATTTTGATAAAGTAACATTTGCTTAAGATATCTGCATAACAAATAAAATATATATCTTGAATTTACGTTAAATAACTTGTAATTTTCATCATTCTGAATTAGCATTTATGAGATATTCTTTGTAACTGGTTTGAATTTTTAAATCAAATGCTTTTTAACAAGTGGTAAGTCAGCATGTTTTTTCTTGTGACCATGCAAGGAGTTAAGATTTTTATTTTCTCTAAAACACACAGTATAAAATCAATCCATGGCAGGCCAAAGCATGCCAACCTGACTGCCGGCCTCACACTCACATAGGCAAAGTAGAGATGGCTGATCATACAACCAATACAGGTGGAAATGTGGTCAGAAACTCAGCATCTCCCGCCAGAAAGTTGGTTTATGCAACCAGGGTCGCTACCTAGTGTAGCTTCTGACCTTTCTAATGATGCTGACTGGGCACCGGTCCTGGGCACCCAGAAGTTAAAATCTGCATCTCCTAGGGGTGGGATTGATCTCGGGTGCCTTACATGCAGGAAACCAAAGCATGACACTTTAGCCCACACCACAGTGCAGGACATTGCACCATGCAAAAATCCTATATCAAGATTTCATTAGAAACAATGTGTTTTAGAACTCCCTGAATCTAAGAAAAACATTTGTACTTTCTCTACTATGGTACTAAGTAGAAAGTATTACATTACACCCAAAAATTTCATCAGATTTTGCCAAAAATACATGTTTTGGAACATATATCCCAATCCATATATCTGAATCTAAAAAAAGCATTTTAGTAAAAAGTTCCTATATGTACGTGTGTGTGTATGTGAATAGCATTACTCAAAATCGAAAAGTTGTTAAATACCAAACTTGGTTTTTAACTTTGGTATCTTTCAGGGATGCAACACAAGATTTCCAAGAAAATACCTCCACTCCAGACTCTTTCCTACGGATCACCTTTCAAAAATCTTGATCTCAAAATTGCTCTTTGATTAAAATATTAAGATGAATTACTTTCATGATAAATGAAATATGTATCTTGAATTTTCCAGAAATGTCCTCCGAAGTCCTCTCCATTACGAATGACTTTTGTATAACTATAAGAGATAGAGAAAACCCTATTTTACAAAAGATGTAAAGCTCGTTAAAACAATTTAGGTGTAATACATGTTTTTGTAGAGTTCACACTTCGGAGATATTTCTTGTTAATCGGAAAAACTATTTGTAGTCGGTTTATTGACACTTCGTCACTTTTTATATTATCTAGGGACTAATTTCCGAAGCCAATGCCTCCATTTTCAACCTCTCTCCAACTAGCGTTTCTTGTTATTTATTTGAATGTACAAATACTTGTATTTTTCTCAAATGGGAGATTGTTATTGATGTATTTCTTGGTTATGCAGAGAACAGAATTTTAAAGCCATTCCATATCAGCTTTAAAAGATCTGACTTGCTTAAAGCTAACTAGCTACATTCTCATATTACCCTTGTACCTACAAGAAAATTAGCAATAAGATAATTCCTGCAAACGTTTATCTTGATTAATATGAAATAAATACAATATCTAAGGTTTGTAAAAACAGTTTGTACAAGAGTACAGAAAGACATGGACTCTTTACCCATGAGTGCAACACATCAGAATTTTCTTAAGTGCTCTACAATTTTCAAAGATCCATTAGTATCAGTACCTCAACGGCTGAAACAATTTCTGCTGTTGATTTGCTTGGAATAGGAAGACAGGCATGAGAGCTTTTCCATGATTGACCCGCAGAAGGCCCTCCTCCCCCTCCTCCTCCATCTTCTATTTTCTCTATTGCTTCTTCTAATCGTTCTATTACCTGGGATGCCTGAAATTCAATTCCTGATACCACAGTGTGTCCTGGACTCTGTAACACAAGCAAAACGCAATGTTGAAAGCATTCCAATAAAGATCCCTATTTACATCATAAAAATATTAACTTTCTGTTTGTCATTCTCTAAAGATTATGTCTCTAAATAAGTTATGTTAGGCCTTACGTACTACAGCAGTACAGCTATGGGGTATTAGCATGTTCATTAAGCTTTCTGTTTAAAAACAATGACAACTTTTTCTGCCAGCAGACATAATCGCTTATTTTGATTTCATTGCTTTATAATTACTACGTATATACAACCGCTTATCTGTATATATCCTACATTACAGGTATAACATTTTTCCATTACATAACATTACATGCCCTTAACTAACCTCATTTTGTGTTAAAGTCCTTGTTTCGACACCAGAACTCGAGTTATTTACACCGGCTTCAGCCATCGTGGCAAAGTAACGTCATCCTTGTTGGATTTGTAGTTGATTGAAGTTCCGTATACTGCCAACATGCGGCAAGTGTCACTAGCACTGCAGGAACTGCGCAAGGCGTGACGGCGTGACATTTAAAGCGTAAGTTTTCATGATATTCATCTTACATGTATTAAAATAAGCTTTCTTGACGATAAAACATTTGAATATAAGTAAGGCAAACTTTTTTCGTTCTAAATAACAGCTATATATTTAATGTAAGAAATATATCTATATCTTCCAGTTGGAAATATATTCGGGGCCCCCCTTTACAAAGGAATTTGGTTTTATGTTGCAAAGGAACACCTCATCTCAAACTTTTAAAGAAAAACAAACATACAATTTTATTTTAACATACACATTAAGGTTATGTTTCGTACGGAAAAAGAAAACTACAGAAACAATTGCATTTATTAACACCTACAGTTAGTGTAAATTTGTTATGATTATTTCGATGATTATTTTCGTGATTATTTTATATACAAAAAGGAATTTATAATGAATAAACCTCTAGTTAATAATTTGACTTCAGCTGTGATGAACTTTTGCCTTATCTGTTATATTTAGTAATAGTTCCTGCCTTTGTTTCCGCCAGGAAATGGAGTTTTATCATTTCCAAGTACCTACGCAATGTTGCTAACCTTTGCGTTGGGATGTTTTTAATGCTCAACGCAGTACGAAAAATTAATTACCTCCTAGAACTTTTAGTGGATTTTACGGTTATGCTGCCGTATTTATGATTTTGTATATTTTTGGAAAAAAACACTATCACAAACCGCATATTTTAGGAGTACTATACATTATATAAAGTATATTTAGCTTTGCTATAAAAGTAAATATAAAACAATACACATATAAGTGTCATGCTTCGTCTACAAGTCAAACAAGTTTTTGAAGCCTTTCAATATAAACTATTCGTTAATTAAGTGGCGATTTCAATAAATTTTTGATAAGGGTATGTAGACCTTTTTTAATTTACCTACGTCCTCGAACGTGTCATGTCGGACGATGAATAAACTAAAGCTCAAACGAGTCCACGGTTCATGGAGCTTAGAGTTACCCGACATTCGTCTTTTAGGATAAGGGAAAACATTGGAGAAAACCTTATCCAGGTAACTCACTCTGACCGGATTTGAACTCGGTATCTGTTGAACGTGAGGCAGACATGTTACCATATACAATACCGAAGCGGACGGGCTATTTTGCTTAACGTTGTACAAGTGCTCTCATATGCCTACCTATTAACTTTTCCGAACATAAGAGAGACAGGAGTTTATTTAATTTAAAATTATTTATTTAAAATTAAATTATAGTTTCCAGTATCGTAGTTTATTAATTTAGTATGCTCCTTATCATTTACACTTTAGTAATGCATTGGTAAATACAAAACATTTAGTCTAACATACATGAACAACTTATTGTTAGCCTGGTTTCTATTAACTCTTTTTTGGATCCAAGTGTAAGTTTCCGAAAAGCATTTTTAGACTGGAAAACCTTTAGATCTGCGTAGCGTACTGGGCTGAAGCGTAGTACTCTGGTTCCCACGGAATACGTCCGGGTTCGAACCTATCCTTGGGGTGGGAATTTGAAGAGCTGCAATAGGTAACTAATCCTGGTCAAAAATGCCAACTTTCCTCCTGGAAGTGCCGATATGTTGATCACATCGTATCGATTGGATGATCGCCCACATCTGCCTTGCATACGTGGGCGTGAGGCCGGCAGTCGGATTGGCAAGCTCAGGCCCAATTCCAGCTGTTACGCCGTGGATTATTACAAACCTTTAGATTTATGCATAAGAAGTTTTAAATGTTTGTGAGACAGAGCTAATTTTTTTAATCCTAAAGCTGAAAAATTCAATTTCGTCCGAACTTAACAAATGGTTCAGATCCCTCATTTGCAAGAGATTAAAATTTAGTATTTTTCTGGAATTGCGAATGTAGCTTAATTTTTTAAACATTCTTTTGCTCATAATTCATAGTCTAAATGTGTCAAAATGTCTGATGTATTACATTTCTACGCACCATAGCTTACATTTCCGTAGCTTTTCTACAGACTAGTCTTACGAAACTTACTTTGGGTTACTTGAAATAAACCTTTCGCAGAAATATTTTCATTGTATATTTCGTTGTAGGCAGAAGGGCAATAGAGGAAACCGTGCCGACAATCAGATGTTTAAAAGCTAACCGGTATACGGACTTGAAATTCTATGTATTTCCATGACATTGCGTGAGACAACTGAATAGCGACAGACCTTCAAGAAAATGATCGGTTGGAAAATTCAAGCCAATAGTAACTAATATCTCGAAACGGCCGATGCCACGGAAAGAGTTATTTAAAAAGAAATTCTGTCATGACATCTACACCCTCTTTGTACAATTCATTTTGTCTATTTATTGTGGTTCATCCGCTATACAAATCTCCTTCAGAACGTGGTTTAACCAAAGGCATTTAAGATTTTGTTGGACCGTACCTGAAACTACCGTTTTATTTCTAGTTCTATGTCCTAATTCTAGAAAGTCTCTCGTTAGCCCTTTCTCTAGCGACCTAGATGGCTCTGCAGTAATGTGCGAGGTTCACATTTCGGAGGTCCGAGTTCGATTTCTGGGGCCAGTCACTCTGACAGTGTGTTTTTCGTGGGTTTCCCTGATTGGAAATTCGAATGGCGGGCTAGTTCCCCATCTATCACACATTTCCTTTTTCCTCGTTTCCTATTATTCAGTTTCTCCTCTCATATTTTGCATAACGGGTAAGTCACAAGAGTCAGACAAAATGTTATTGCTCGTAAAATAAATTTCCCGTCAAAACACACAATTTAAGTAAAATAAAAACTGTTATAGCGTCAATCATTTCCGAGATGTTCTTGTTTATTAGTTTGAATTTTCGAGTACTTATAGTTCTTTCAAACGGTAACCTGCACCCATGCAAAGAACATGGATATCAAAGCCACTATACAGTGATCCGCCTCTGCATTCTTATGTTTGCAACAACATTTGACAAGAAGTAAATGAAAGAATAAGTTTTTTTAGAATGTTTTGTAGAGAAGTGAGTAGAAAAAATAATGCGAGTACTACGCATTTCATCTGCTTAAAATTATACCCAGGTGTCATAGATTTTAAACTCTGTAAGGTTGATTAGAACAAAAAAATCGAATCGCTATGATGCAATATCTCGAGGACAGACGCCAAGATCGTATGGTTATGATAATTGCGCTTTTGTTTACTCATTTATTTTAATCACCCATTTTGCACATTCCCTACAGCTTTAATTTTGCAGCTGAATCTTGGTTCTTATAGTACTTGGCATGTTGCTTGCAAAATCATTCAATATTGCAAATTGTCTAATCTGATTTTTACTGATATAGGCGTGCGAGATAACCATACAAAAGCTTGTGAAGTAACGGTTTATGCTACGCATCCGCTAAAGATACATATATTTAGCGTGTTTGGTCCTGCAAAGTTATCAGATCGTAACATAGTCCGCTAACTGGCCCAATGTACAGTTGTAAATTTTCACGAGGGCTAAACGTTTCCCATATGTGAGTTTTGTTTGTCTCTGGAAGTTCTCTATTAGGGTTATACAACTCACTGAGAATTAGGAAGAATTTATGGACAACACACTTAATAAATCAGGGTTTAACTTGTGGTTTATTCTTCATTACAATATCTCTATTGATATTGTAGTCGGAATTATTGTTTTATCTGCTGCAAATATCCATTCTACCCGAAAACTCTATTCCAAGGTTTCACCAAAAATGCATGTTTTGATATCCCTGGGATAGGACATGTGTATATGTCTGTGGATGGATATCTAAAGAATCTCGGTTAAATATGAAACTTTGTTTTTAAGCTCAAAGGCTTCTTTTGAAAATAATCTTTCACGTCGAGCTAACCTTTATATGATTTTTTTTTATTTTCTCAGAAATGGCTCTAACGAATTAGTTTAAAATATCATATGTTTAAAACTAGGAATGGATCGATACAGTTTTTCTCGATACTCGATACCGATACACGATATTTTCCACGATGCTCGATACCATTATTTCTACTTCTAGTTTAAATATACAATAGAGTGTTAGGAGAGTTGTATAATGCCAATGAAATTAATTAGGTGCACATATTTAATTAGACAAAATTTAAAACCATCAGTCTACTTCTTTTTAAACTGCACGATTTTAAAATTTAAATTTTAAAATAAAATAAAGCGATTTTAAAATAAAAATTTCAGAATCACCACCGAAGTATCGAAAAGGCACCGCGCTAATCTGAAATATCGTTCAATGTTGCTATCATGCAAGTATCTTATCGAGGTTGCATCCCTATTTAAAACATTTACATGACAAACAAAGCACGTGTTTTGAATTTTTTACGAATAGCTACGAAGTCTTCTGAATAGTATTTGTAAAATTGGTAACCCCCCAAAAAGTAATGTACACGGGTACCGTTGTCAATGTGGCAGTAAATCGCCGATATGAACATTGCTGTTAAATGCGGAATATAAATGTAATAAAAAATGAAGTTGAATTTCATTTATGGACGCTGTTTAATTGCTATGGTTGTCAGCGTCCATTCTATATTGGACGAGAAAGACCATTTAATTTTGTTCATAACCCTCTTTATAAAGCTTGTTCTTTAAAGCCTGGATGTCGAGCAGGCCTTCTCTACGACATGGCACGCCGGACTCCTTTACAAACTGATCCACCTGGGGCTCCCAACACAAATTATCAACATCTCACACAGCTTCTTGCGACACCACACATTTAAAGTCACAGTCGCGGGGAAAACATCAATACCAGTGAGAGGCGGAGTCCCCGAAGGCTTTGTACTATCTCCCACCTTATTCAACGTCTTTATGGCAGATTTCCCAGCAGAGCCACGAGTCGAAATGGCACAATACGCTGATGACGTGCTTCTGATCTGCAAAGACAAACACATCCTCAGATCCTTCAACACCTTGCAAAGACATCTCCGTCTAACACAACAGTGGTGTAGGCGTTGGCGGATGTTCATTAATCCGGACAAAAGCCACGCCATACTTCTCACAAAGCGCCACAACCCCGCAGACTGCCCCAACTTCAGCTACCGAGGTCGAAGGGTAGAGTGGAACCACTCCGTCCAGTACCTAGGTGTCAACTTGGACAGAGGTCTAACTTTTCGCCAGCACATCAGGGACCTATCGGCGAAGGTACAGGGAGCAATTGCTGCTCTGTATCCAATGCTGGGGTCAACCTAGATGCCAGTTGGCCTGAAGTTATACCTCTTCCGAGCGCTGGTAATCCCGGTAATGCTATATGCTTGCGAGATCTGGGGCATGGCCGCAGACAGCTGGCTAGCATGGCTCCAACGTGCACAGAATAGAGGACTCAGGTGTATATATTCTGTGGGACGTTATTTTCCTACCAGGTTGCTTCACGAAGCCTCGAGTCTTCCTTGCATACGTGGAGGATGAAATTAAGCGCCTGGCATCAAAATTATACGCCAGTTTGCCAAATCATACATGTGCCCTTGTCAGATCCTTGGGAGATTATGAACCCACTAGACGCCGTTCTAGACAGCACCGGTTACCCCACATGGCTTGCGGGCACCCGAGATAACCCAGGAGCTATTCCGAACAGCAGCTAAAGCTGAGCTCCACATAATTTTTCCAAGCTGTTTGGCATCAAAAGTTTTCCCCAAATTAAATCAAAATTAAAATACCAGGGTGCAAGGCATTGCATCCTGTCCTTCAACCCCTAGGTACAAAACTGTAACCTTATAATATAACACAAATCTAAAAACCTACATCTCTCCCTACAACATCCCAAATTCAATACCTTACCTGAGGTAAAACCCTTAACGGGTGGGCACGCAGCAAAAACCTTCTGGCCAGCACCACATGGCATGGCATGGTAGGCAGGGCCATATTCCTAACTATGAAAGTGGGGCGACTCACCTAAAAATTTTTCCAGACGCTGGAGAATCGATCAGAATGCTGCACTTATAGATTCGCCTTCCTGCTTTGGTTGTCCTCAGCATGCATATGACTTTTTATCCATTCTTTTGTGTAATTCTCTGGGTTTCACACATGTACTGGAGATCCATTGATAGTAAAACATCAGAGATGAGAGATGACATACAGAAAGAGTTGACACAACTGAATCTGCTGTGTAGTGTTTTGCCCATGTCCTGTCCATTTCCAATTTGCAAACTCAGAAGGTTAGAAAAATCGGAATATGTTTTGTTATATTTCGCTACAAAATATGCAGTGCGAAACACTTTCCTCGTACTGTCGAAAATATGCTTCTGCCATTCAACCACAAGGTTCTGTAGAACATTTTCTTGTCTTTCTCTCTCTTGTATGCATACTGCTACATGAATTTCAAATTCTTATGTTTGTGGATATTTTTTCTTAGAGATGTTAGTTGGGCACCTTTAGTTCCTCCACTTGGGCCCACCAGAGCTCCACTCAATTCCTTAAAAATACACCCTCCCTGATATTTGTTCACTTTTAAATCTTGCACGTTTTTACAAACGGAGCACCCCAATTTGCCTATCTCGAACACTCATACTTTGTCTGAATGCACTCCACGTACTGATAATCGGGCGAGTTTCCGGACTCCAAATGACTAGAAATTATTTCACTGGTTTGAATTTGATTGTCAGTTTTATTGATTTTAAAAGAACTTGGAGAACATTCAGAGAAATAGGATACCGCGAGTTTAGGTTTAGTACCTATAAAATAATCGAATATATTACGTTTCATAATTTAAAAAAGCTACAGCACCAATAACATTCTATATTTAAACAATAGTTTATAGCATTTTATAGAAACTTGTCATATTCCAGATTGAAACAATACAGAACTACTCTCCGGATCTAACACTACACCGACAAGTGAATTCAAGGGTGTCTAAAGTCTCAAATATTGGTCGTAGAAACTTTCACACGATGTAAGAGGAGTAGGCTCAAATTACAGTAATTTCGACACGTAGCACGCTTTACCCACCTTGTGTATATTGTTCCCTTTTATTACTATGTTTGTCCAGTCCTAACTCCAAGCATGAATGCAGAAAACTTTCTCTCGCCGAACTGGTCACTCAGACTCAACCGTTCTGCAAATAGAATGTGGCTCTAAGTTTAATGCAGTATCTTGAAATTAAGACGTATATTGCAAAATGTATTAAAATTAGTTTCGACTTACTACTATTGCAATTTGTTACTGAAAATCACGCAGCATTTTGAATGTTTTAATTAAGAAAGGTAATGAATAAAAAAAAGTATAAATAATATTTTAAGGGGACTGCGCCCCCCTCCGAAAAATAGTGGAGGAACGGCGTACATCCACGTTCCCCCTCCACTACGGCCCTCCATGTAGGCAAAATACGACAAAAGACCACCGGCTTTACTTTACTTCTGAAGGGAGCCACGCTAAGGACTTTTAGACCCGAAAAAATCCATCGCCCTCTGGCTCCAAACCAGAGGCTAGTAACGAAATAGTGTAACAGTTTATCTCGATTAATTAAAAGAAGACAAAGAATACATGTTTTAAAGATTAGCTTGTAGAAGTGTGAGTAGCTGAGTGAATTCAAAACATAATTTTTTAAATATGTTATACAGTATTTGCAAAGTACTGAGTCGGGAACAAAGAATAGCTTAGGTGTAATCTCCTTTATATTTTCTATTTTTAGACATAGTAGTACAAATATGGAGTTCAAATTTTATTCACAAAAATTTAAACAAAATTTGTTGATACTCCAGATTTTGTTGAAATATGTCTATATTAAGGGTGAGTAATTTAGATAGAACCTTCGAAATGAGGTACTAGCTGTGTTTCAAAACCGAGGCAGCTTTGCCAACTAAAATATATACGTCATTTGCTGCAAACTAGCGCGAGGATATACATTGGCTGTACTTTTATTTAAGTTTTATTATCACTGAAGTGGAGTACACCTGTATTGAAGCATTGGGCAGTGGCCAAAACATCTTCACTTATTTACAGATCGATTCCATAAGTGTGTTTGAAATGTTTATTTGCATTATTAAACTTTGGCCAAACAGTTTTTTTTCAATCGTCTGCATCTCGACTGACGAGCATTAACTTAACTTTTTATTTTAAATGCATTACCTTAATTCAGACTTTTTAAAATAATATCCCACATCCTTTGGAAATGCCATGTTTTTTCAAATAAACAATACAAAAGATATTAAAAGAAAGTAAAATGTTGGGGGAGTCGTACACATTTGCATATCACCCTATCACACAGTGAAAGTCATGCATTAGGCCATTTGCAAATGTATATGTACTGTACTTGATGAACTGAACAAAATATAGGTTAGGTTGGTATTATTTTAATGGCGGGAGAACAAGAGAGATATTAAATTTAGAATATTAACGTTAGTAAATACATAATTTGCTTGAAACTATAGAAATTGTAAAACCAATATGTATGGGAACGCTTCTAAAAATGTACGATTTTTATGAGTTCTAGACGTTCTCGGGCTTCGAGCCAGGTAAGCAGATGTTGAGACATCGACGTTTCGGGAGCGTACATCTCTCCCATCTTCAGGATGTTGAATGACTTAGGGCTGGGGTGACCCATTTATATACCGGTCGCTAAGAAAATGACGCGGACCACACAGCACAGAGGTGTCGTTGAAGGGAATCCTCCTCAGCACAGTGGTGTCATTGAAGGTGAACCTCCTCCTCAGAGGAGGGGCCTTCGACGTTTTGCTATTTCGGGACATTGTCCCTTACTGGCATGGTGGTGGTTTTTAATGATATGACGGTGGGTGGATGGTGGTGGATATGCCTTAATTGTTGTTTGGTTTGTTGGTAGGAGTTGAAATGTAATGAATATCTGGGGGATTGTATGGGCCTATGGTGGTGCTAGCGCTAGTCTGGGTCGCTTGTAGGTTTCACCGGGGTCTAGGTCATATTCATCCAGTCCTCAGCAGCAGCCTTGTGGTCGTTGAAGGAGTATCCTCCTCCGCAGAGGAGGGTCCTTCGACTCTTGCCATACCGGTACTAGGTCCCTTACTGGCATTGTGATGGTTTGGTTAAGATAATGATGGTGGGTGAATGGTGGTAATTTTATTAGGAAGTGAATATTTGGTTAAGGTTAAGATGGAGTAGTAGCAAGATAAGGAGATGTGGTATTTATGGGGGTCATAGTACAAGTCTGGGTCTCTTGTATGTCCCACCTGGGTCGAGAACCCAGTCCTCACATACAGCACAGAGATGTCGTTGAAGGTGAACCCTGCTCCATGGAACAGGGGCCTTCGACTTATTGCCATCCCGGGACACTGCAATTTTATGAAGGATAAATAACGGATGGTGGTTTGATGGTTGGTTTGATGGTGGTTTGATGGTTGGTTTTTGTTCTGGTGAGTTGGGTTTTAAAGAGAAGAGAAATGAAAATTCAAAATGAAAGTGACAGGTTTATGGTGTGCCTAGAGAGGTTCTGGGGTGTCTGTAGGTAGCCCCGGGGTCTATATCATATTCCGAGACCCCTGATGAGTTGCTTGAAACTAGAGGGTAGGTCAGAATAGAACTTATGTGAGAGTTTTTGGATGTAGGTGGTGAGCTTGGGAAATGAGAGATCTTGGTGTATGTTGTTAATTGGGGATGTACCATTCCGCACCTGTAGCTATTCTTAAATATCGATTCTGCAGGACCTGGAGTTTATATAAACTTGAGGGGGCTGCAGCACCCCATACTTGACATGCGTAAGTTATCGCCGGCCTCAGTATTTGTTGGTAAATGACTATCTTGTTCCTGAGACTCATTGGTGTCTTTTTATTATATAATGCATAGAGCATGCCCATGCGTTTCGTAACTTTGGAGGCGACAGAAAGGATGTGGGCTTTCCAAGTTAGGCGCATGTCGAGTGTAACTCCAAGATATTGGGCTCGGTTGCTCCAGGGAATGTGTTCTCCTGCGAGATGCAGCTCTGGAATGTCCTGGGTTTGGCGTCGGGTGAAGGTGACTGCCTGTGATTTTGCGGCGTTTATGCGTAATCGCCAAGTTAAGAACCAGGCAAAATCATGATAGCATATCTCTGAAGGCGTTGTACAGCTATGTGATGTTGACATGAGGCCGTGGTGATTGCTGTATCGTCAGCGAATAAATAGAGTTTGCAGCTCCAGATAGTGGGAAGGGTGTTGATGTAAGTTAAGAAGAGCAGGGGACCAAGTACACTACCTTGGGGTACCCCTGCATTGATGAAATAGGTTTGGGAAGCAATGTCGTCTCTGACGACGGAAAAGGTGCGTTGCGTGAGGTAATGGTTGACAAGGTGGATTATGTAGAGGGGAAAGTCGTAACTGTTTAAACGGTAGAGGAGGCCTTGATGCCAGACAGAGTGGAAGGCCTTTGAGATGTCAAGGAAGAGAGCTGCAACGTACTGACGATTATTGAATGCGCGGGTAACCTCATCAACCAGACGTAACAGTTGGTGCGATGTGGAGTGGCATCGGCGAAATCCAAATTGTTCCGGGCGCAGGATGTTTAACTCATCCAGGAGTTTTTGGAGGCGAAGTTGGAGTACCTTCTCAAATAGTTTGCTGATTGCTGGTAGCAGACTAATGGGTCGGTGATTTTCGATGTTTTTAGAATCCTTGCCGGGTTTGGGGATGGTAATGAGCTTGGTATGTTTCCATTTTTTGGGAAAATATGAGAGAAGGAGCAGGCTATTGAAGAGATGGACTATTAGTGCTATCCAGCTTTGCGGGAGTACCTGGAAGGCAGCGTATGGTATATGATCGCAACCAGCAGCTTTGTAAGGTCGGACTGTAGCAATTAAGCCTTTGACCTCAGCGATGGTGGTGAGGTGCACTTCATCTGAATTATAGGGAGAGGCAAGGAAGTGTTGTACCTTTTGTTCAATTTCTGCGACCTGTTCATGGTCGGAGGATTCTGCAGGATGGAAAGTAGCCGCCAGGTGTTCGGCCAGGAGTTCCACTTTTCCTCTAGAGGATTGTGCTATTCGTTGACGTCGGTAAGTGGCGGGTCGGAGGTGGGTATGCGGAGCAGAGCCTTAGCCATCCTCCAGAGAGAGACATCAGTGGTGTCGAGTGTACATAATTTTCCCTCCCATTCTTCGTTGAAGTGGTCTGCAAGTTCCAGCTTCACTGCTGATTGGAGGCGATTCCATTCCCTCTTATCTTGTGGTTGGCGCGTGTTTTGAAATGTTCGCCGTGCTCTGTTTTTGGCCGAGATGAGTTGGCGCAAATCTTTTGGGAGGGGTTTAAGGGGACAATGTGGAGATTTGCGGGCAGGAGTTGCTTCGCGCATGGCATCAGCCATGGTGGTGGTGATGAACTCCTCCAGATCGTCAGCTGCCGCAATTGTTGTGCAAGGGTGAATATGGGCGGGTTTTTCGGCCACGATAATTGAGAATTTGCTCCAGTTGGTTTGTCGGGGATTTGCATGAGAAGGTAAAGTTTTAGGTGTTAATTTTGCCTTATAGAGTAAGATGATAGGAAAATGATCGGAGGAAAGTTCAGGAAGAGAAAAGATTGTTGGGTGACTACAGATGTTGCACAGTAGAGCTATATCCAGCCAATCAGGAGGTCCACGATCACGGTGTGTTATGGTGGGAGAGGTAGGAACAAGCACAACCAGATTTTTACGCTCTATGTAAGGTTCGAGAAGGCGTCCACGGCTGTTTGTGATGGTGGAGTTCCAGAGAGTGCTCTTGGCGTTGTAATCTCCCATGGCTATGGCGGGAGAGCCAGTGAATATGTGGTCCAAAGCTCGCTGAGATATCGCTCTACTCGGTGGAATGTAAACCGAGTAAATATTGAGGGGTCCCTTGTCGGTTGCAACTTGGATACCCGTTCCTTCTAGACCGTCAACTGCAGGCAGGTGAACGCGGTGATGGGTGATGTGCCTTTGGATGTAAATTGCAGTCCCACCATAACCGTCCGGACGATCAGTCTTGTGACAAATCATTCCTGGAATGGTGGCATTATACCGTGGAGCTAGGTGGGTCTCCTGAACAAGGAAGATGTTAATTTTGTTCACAGCAATGAAGTTAGTGGCTTCACGTATCTTATTCCGCAGACCATTAGCATTCCAGGAACAAATGCGTAGGCTGGTGAGGTTTTGTATGACATTATTGACGTCCGCCATTGTTGCCCATGAAGATGAAGACGGTATGTACCAGGATTGTTTGTGATGGTATCGTAGGGGGGCGGATAGCCAATGCATCGGCTAAGGCAGCTGCGAAATCAGCCTGCAGGTGTAGAGGAATCCTGGACATTAGGTTGAGAAATTGTTCATCCGGGATGGATGGTTTAGGATTCTGCGGTAGGGACTGATTTGTTGCTGGGCGAGTCAGGAGCCGTTGTTGCGTGGGCGTTCTGGATTCGCCAGTTGTTGTTCCTGCTGAGCACGCAGGCTTGTTGGTTGGTGCAGGTATGAATGGGGATTTTTCGGGAAGTGTCCTAATTGTAGAAGGACGTTGGGATGGTGTGAGCGTCTGGGGTTGGGCTGCTATCGTGATTTGTTTATGTGGAGTCTGTGGTTCGAGTACAGTAGTTTGTTGACCTTGCTGTTGTGATGCGGAAGCAGTGAGTACCGCGGCGTAGTTTTTGTACTGCGGCCTTATTGTTGGCGGGAGTCCAGGGTATCGGGTCCCTTTGAAAGCTTCCTTGGGGATGCCTTGCGGATTAGGTACCTTTGGGGCAGCGTCAAAGCGTGTGCGTTGTCCGTGTTTGTTTAGTTCCATTTCTATACGGGCTCCACAGCGAGCGGGCTCGCGTTGGTGAATATGACAACCTCTCAGAAAACACTGCTGCTCTGGTCGCTGCTCAGTAAGCCAGATCTGTGTTTCCTGAGTCTCTCTTTTTCGAGGTTTAATGCAGGATTCCATGCTGCACTAAATTGTAGCCCAGCATCTCAGTTAAGAGTGACTCTCTCTGCCGCGATAGCCAACGCCTCCTTAACTCTGCGCTCCCAGTAGCCACTGCATTTTGCCAAAATAGTGGTGAGACCGAAGTTAGCCCTATGGTCTTGCTGGAAGCAATGTTCCGCCAGCCCAGACGTTTCAGGTTGCAACAGTCTGATGCTTCTATCGTGTTCTTTGATCCTGGTAGCTATGGTCCTGCCGGTTTCTCCGATGTACGGCACTCCACATTCACATGGAATGCGGTACACCCCCGGAACGTTTAGTTGTAATTGGTCTTTGACTGGTCTCATAAAGTGTCTGATTTTTGCAGGCGGTTTGTGAATAGTTTTTATGTTGTGTCTTGCCAGTATTCTGCCGATTTTTCAGACAGATTGCCGGTATATGGGATGCAGGCTATAGCAGTTGGCTTTTCAGTGGAGCTACAAATGTGTGTTCCGGCTCTTTTGGCTTTTGCGAGGGCCCTCTTGTCATCGGGTTCAGAGTAGCCGTTCTGACAAAAAGTTTGTCGCAGATGTTGCAGTTCCTGAGATAAGTGCTGAGGGTCCGAGATGGCCAATGCTCTGCGGACCAATGTGTCGAGCACCCCCATACGTTGGGATTTGTGGTGGTAGCTGCGTGCGTTTAGATATAGATCGGTGTGAGTGGGTTTCCGATAAGCTGCGGGCCCTAGTGTACCGTCCTTGTTTCTTGAAACTAGAATGTCCAGAAAGGGCAACACCCCATTCTCTTCCACCTCCATAGTGAATTGAATCTGGGGTCTGCATCCGTTCAGATGTATGAGGAAGTCAGATAGTGTATCTCGTCCATGTGGCCATACTACAAACGTATCGTCCACATATCTGAAGAAGTGTGAAGGCTTCAGATGTGCCGTGGTGAGAATCTCATGCTCCAAGTGCTCCATGTAGAAGTTGGCCACCGCCGGTGATAATGGCGACCCCATTGCTACCCCGTCCACTTGCTCATAGAACTTGTCACCATACAGGAAATATGTGGAGGACAAGGTGTGACGGAAGAGCTCAGTGATGTCAGGAGGAAAGTGTTGTGATAGCAGCTGCATAGATTCTTTGAGCGGCACCCTGGTGAATAGTGACACTACATCAAAGCTGACGAAAAGATCCCCGGGCGCAATAGTGATATTCTGTAGTGTCTGCACAAATTGGGCAGAGTTCTTGACGTGGTGTGGACAACCTCCCACAAGTGGTTGTAGGAGTTCGGAGAGGTGGCGGGCCAGTCGATACGTGGGGCTGCCGATCGCGTCCACAATTGGTCGCAGCGGTATATCCGTTTTGTGGACCTTGGGAAGTCCATAAATCCTAGGCGGCCTGGAACCTGTATATATATGGGTCACCCCAGCCCTAAGTCATTCAACATCCTGAAGATGGGAGAGATGTACGCTCCCGAAACGTCGATGTCTCAACATCTGCTTACCTGGCTCGAAGCTCGAGAACGTCTAGAACATATACGCCGCCAGGAAAGATTCAGCTCAAATTTTTATGAGTGTTTCCCAAAATAATATTAAATACCAGAACGCATTACAAAAGTTGGGAATGCATCTGAGATATCACGCTATATGCACGTTTATGAAAAAAATAAGGCTTACAAAATACTGCTGTATAAAAGTAAACATGTTTAGGTAAGAATTTCTCGAAATTTGTTGCCCGCAGTGAGGCTAAAGTACGAAATTATGTATTTATCTGAGTTATACAAATTTTTTTTGATTCACCTTAAATGTTAAAAGTACTAATTATTCACTTACAATAAAAGAAGTTCAGCTTTCTATATTAATTTATCGCTTCATATCTTTTTACATCTCGTAATCAGTACGCGCGAATTCCTTATAAAATGAATTCAAAGAAATATTAGGTATGTGTATAATAATTTACCAGAATTTAAAGTGTGTCAACCGTTTTATCTTATCGGCTTTAGCTATTACGAGAAGTGCTTGAGTTTTAAAACGACCATTATGATAACATGCACATTAATTACTGTCAATGCGAGACATGGGAGTGTTTATCATTCTAATATTTTCGTGAGCTTTATGTCGAGCATATTAAATCGAGTGTAATTTCTTGAACATATTTCGAAACTCCAATCATTGTTTTCGAAAAATGTACACCATCGGTATTCATGTAGATTGGCACTATTCTGAATTTTCCACACAAACTCATGGATTCACATTCTGCCTCTAACGTGTACTTTTATCTTTCGGTTATCTATGGTAGAGGAACATATTCAAAGCAAAAATACTAATAATGCGATTTAACCGGAAATGTACTTCTAAGGTTCTAATTTCCATGATCGTAAGACTGTTATATATGTGTTTGAGAACGTGTAGCTCAAAAGCAATTGGTCGGTAAATACCTTTACAGTTTTATATTTACGTCTAGTAGATATGTTAAGAATGAAGACGATTTTTATGCGATTGCCCCAGTGGCGATTCGTGGGTCTAAATTCTGGGAAGGCCAGGAAGCTGATTTTAGAAGTTCTTCATTCCTTACCTTTAATGTAAGCAAACTATAGTTTTCTATGTGCCGAAGCCGCCACCGCCGCCACCACCACCACTATTATCAATACAGTATTGTAGCACCCACTTTTATTTACAAACTATTTGCTCACTATTTGTTGGAGCGCTATTATAAAACAAGTTCATTCGACAATCCTTCTTCCCGAATCGTTCGATGACATCGTCGTACCACGTTTCTAGGCTTTCGAGTACACACAATGGCACAGTTAGGAGAAAAACTCAGAGGAGGCACCGGAGAAAATGGCCTCTTTCAGCATGAAAAAACAGTGCTATTCTGCCAGGCAACATGCAGCCCCTTTCCTTCCCGTAGCAGTGACGTAATGGTCACGGTGGCCGCACGCTTGTAGGAGGCCAACAAGTCTCGGGCCTCCGTGCTATATGACGTAGCCTCGGGATTCTTTGTTAGGCATTCGCATTAGTTCCTGCGCTGCCCGATACGAAACTGTTACTATGCGGGTGCTTTAGACGAAACAAAGCCAACTTGTTTACATCTTTTGTAACAGTAGATGTAATTTTATAAATTATAAAAGGACCGCTGCTGCTGCTACAAGGAGGTGCAGTCTCCCTTACCTCCTCTGATCAGCTGCCATTGAATTGCCCTCCCTCTTACATAGAATTGTCTTCATTTGTTTGTTTTTAGTTTCTCAATAATGGGCCAAGCAATTTTGATTATAGTATGATATTGGCTTGACAAATACATTGTATACTATGAACTATTTGTAAACAACTTGTTAGGTATTTTTATGACAAAGCACAAGAAAGCCAGAATGTTTCTAGAATGAAAAATGTAGCCTTTACTATTGTTTCTGAGTTCATTTTAGTGAACTATAATTTGACTGAAAATTTGATTCTTCTTTCAATCGAATGAGCTCAGTTATAACAACCGACTTATACTAAGTGGGATAACTTAGGTAATAGCATCTATGGCTCTATTCGGGAGGTTGTAGGTAATTGACCTTCCTGACCCAAGAGAACTTACAACAAAATACTTAAGTCCTGGGCTTTATAGTTTATACCACTATTAGTTCCATTAATGGAAATTAATTGTTTTTTCACACTAGCCATGTGTAGGACAATGATTGGATAGCTAGAGTCAGGCTAAAAAATTTGTCAGGTCATGTTGCCATGGTAGCTCAGTGGTTAAAGCAATCAAATGGAGACCAGGACATAGTGGTTCAAATTCTGGCTAAGGCATTAACATTTCCAGTCTGACTCTGCCTATCCAAGCAATGTTTATATCTCACATGTAACCAAAACGTTGTGTGACCAGTATCCACAGGGCTTAGTTATTTCTTATTTATCCTATCAGAATAAACAAAGCTCCCAGAGAATATCCAGGACTTAGCTTTGAATCTGGGATCTTCAGAATTTAAGACAGTCACACAACCCGCACACCATGGAGATGAGGTTATCTTTATTAAGTGTAATAACTTTTAGAACTGCACATACAGAGACCGCAATTGAAATGGGTTGAGTAATGCTCAGTCGAACCCAGGTTAAATGACTTGCCAGCTATCCAATATTTGTGTTAAGAGGATAAGGAAAAACCAGAGGAAAAAATATTTGTACTTCATTCACATGACTTTCTCTACTCTGGTACATATTATTTTTACAAAAGTTTATTCTTCTATTTATGCACTTCTTAATTATTCAGATAAACTTGAATTACACATTTACACATATTTTTCTTTTGGGTATAAGGATGATATATCCAGTAGACTAACGCATTAAGCAGATTTTTAAAAACTGAATTGCTATTTGACAGTTTTGAAACTCCATGCTTCTTGAATGAGTATGAGAAAAAACTAATAGTGGCTTATTACTGCTTAAAGAGTATTAATACTTGAACATTCAAACCAATAACAAAGATCAAGCTCTAATAACTTATGAGAAACTTACAATAATGCAAAATTTTAATAAAATAGACAAACACCTGGACTTGAAATATACACTAAAAACACTAAAAGGATTTGTGCAAGAAATAAAAAAGTTAAAAGAAATACTACACATACCTAAGCAAAAGAAAATCTATTACATCCCATTAATCCAATAGCAAACTTTGAAATAGAATTTAATTTAGATCTCTGTGGGATCTTCAAGAAAGCCTAGATATTGCAAAACTGGTAGGTAGCATTAGAAACTTATATGGCTCATTTATAAGTGATGATGATGGAGCTGGAGCAGGAGGCACTTGTAAGTTCTCTCCTTTTACAAAATGTGGGGAAAATACAAATTTTGATGGAGAAATTGATGCAATCTATACTTCTCTAAAATATCTGTTTGTTTGGCCACAAAAGTCTAAAAGAATTGTTATTTTATCAGATTCTAGAGTAACAACCCAAGCAATGGCTTTACCTCAGAATCCAAAAATGGAAAAAATAAGAGATATTCATTGTTGGTTAAACAGATACAAAATTTAAGTAATAATATAGTCTTCCAGTGATTACTGCACCCTGTGGATTGAATAATAATGAGAAGGCAGACATCCTAGCAGAAAAGGGAACCAGAATTCAAAATAAGATGCAATCAAAAGTATCACTGCAATCAGTTAAGCGTATCATCAAGAAGAAAATGAATAACACTGAAATAACCACAAATATATTAAATTCCAAAGGAGAAAAATTCTTAAAAAAATTTATAAATAATTCCAGAACTACCTCGAAAAAACAGCTATTGCCATGTTCAGACTTACCACTAGACATGACTGTCTCAGCAAACATCTGCATAAAATTGGATTGTTATCATCCCCAAATCATGTTATGCAACAAGGAAGAGGAAGTGAATTCAGAACATCTATCCATGAACAACTTCATAACTATCCAGAATTGAACTCAAAATACTGAGAAGCAAGAAGGAGAATGAATTTGTTGCTAAATTGCTGGGCTATTAACCCCCCCCCCCCCCCACACACGCACGCACGCACGCACGCACGCACACACACACACACACACACACATGCGCATACTCATGAACACATGTATGCACGCACATTATGCAGTAAGACTTTGTTTATCTCATTCAGCTTACCAGTTACATAAAAGTAATTCAGAATGGAAAGGACTCTGGAGATTACTCCCAAAAATTTCAAGAAATACATTTTATTCATCATGGAAATATGTTAAACATAAGTAATTTAATTAAAATTATTTGATCATTTTTGAGAAATGAAAACTAACAAAATATTTGCTGTGTAAAGGGTAGTTTTTATAAAAATTATTTGTGGTTGGTTTATTGACACTCTTCACTTACTTAAAAAGAGCTTGATAATTTCACTTTCTCCCATGTGTCTTTTGGAAATGCAGCTTTTTTCATATATTTATGAGAGACTAGTTTCAAAGGCCCTGGCCTCCATTTTCAATCTCTTTCCAACTGGCATCTGTTGGAACCACAAATAATTTTTATATTAATTTTGACGTCACTGTTACTAAATTCCTCCAAACACACATCAAGGGTAGTTTTTAGTTACTTAAAAGTTTTGTGTCCCATCCTTGGAAGATCCTGAATTCAAATACCAACTTGACTTTACACACATGAGTGCATGCATAACACACACATGTTGAAATCTTGTTCAGAGTGAGTTATCAGGATAAGATATTTTTCCTGGGTTTTCCTTTATCCTGATAAACGAATGTTGAGTAACTAAGCTCTATGGATCCTGGACTCATTTGAGCATCATTTCATATATTTCACTCATCCTCCTTTATGACTTAACATTGGAAGACATAGATTAAAAAAGAAAAGACAACCGCATACACCTTTTTCTAAAAATGCTTTTCTTTTCAGGAGACTTTAAAACGTTTAAAGGTAATGTGAAAAGCTAAATATGCTATTTAGTATAATAGTGGCTAAATATTTTATTTATTTTTTGTAAACTTTTCCTTTTAAAATGTTACATCTGGTGTATCTGAGTGTTTTTTAAATTTAATTAATTTTATCGAAATGTAACTAACTGTATTGGAACACCACAGTGAAGTGTACATAAGTGAAGCTGATGTGTAATAAATATGACTCATCTATAATTTAATAATTAATTTTAGTTTTATTTTAATATTTCTTCTTATGAAAGATCCTATAAACTCAAATAAACTCTAGGAGCATTAGGGAAATAATACTTCTATGAAATTCTATAGCAAGTAATGTTAAAAATTCAAATGTTTTAAAATATAGAGAGAAATAAGCTTCTACATGTGCATATTCATGAATCTTCAATGGTTGCTGGTTAGCTGATGTTTTACATTCATTTTAGAGCGGCCAAATTATATAGGAGGGAATAGGTGGGGGAATATATGCTGTGAGTATTATATAATAGAGTGCAGAATGCTTTTGACTATAGAATCAAGAAATAGTTTTATATTCTTGCAGATTTGAAATTGTTTGAGAGTGTTTAATTTCTGATTTTCTGTACAATATACAGATTTGCAACCCTGTGTTTATGTGATCTTCTGTAAGAATGTAATCAGCAAAATTTGATTTGAGTCTGCTTCTTGGATGGCTTTTGTATGTTTTTCATATCTGATGTTGAATGATCTTCTTGTCCAATTCATTTAGGAGTAGGAGCAATCTTGACATTTGAGTTTTTATGCACCAGTTTGGTTCTCTTTGCTTGAGCTGTTTGCTTCTAAGGTGTTTTCTTGAGTGTGTTGTTTGTTTTGTATGTTATTTTGTATTTCTTTTTCTTAATAAGTTTTGTTACAACCATAGAAATTTCATCTAATATGCTTCATATATTGGATTATATGCTGGTACAGCATCATCAACCTTCGGTGTGATAAAAACAAACTCTAAATTCTTCAACAGAAATATTATACAATAAGATTACTGAGGTGGATCTAGGATGGATGGGCTAACAAATTTTGAAAACTATTTTTACTAAGTCTTAAATTTATAAAAAGATTTACTAAAAAAATGCAAATTTTAAATGTAATTATTAAATTATAGATGAGTCATATTTATTACACATCAGCTTCACTTACGTATCTATATTGAGGACATGTTTCGCGAACCATCAAATTATAGATGAATCGTATTTATTACACATCAGCTTCACTTGTGTACCTATATTGAGGACATGTTTCATGAACCATTGATGGTTCGCGAAACATGTCCTTAATATAGGTACGTAAGTGAAGCTGATGTGTAATAAATACGACTCATCTATAGTTTAATAATTATTTCGCTTCACTGTGGTGTTCCAATACAGTTAAATTTCGATATATTTAAATGTAATATTTATGTTGTTTGATTACTCAGCTTTACTGAAGCATTTGGTTCTATTTTTCACATTTGTTTTAGCCTATCTGTTCCTTTTTCTTCCCAAATTACTAGAAGATTTTTTTGAAGTATGGTTCACCAATAAAATAAAATCACATACTGACTTGGAATAAATAGTTGCTCCTCTGGCTTAAATAAAAGGGATAGAATTAAAAGTGTTGGTTAGGATTTTATCAAAGTACAGCAACATCATAACCTTAGATATAGGAAATGACATTTTTTTAAATAAAGGGTAGGGTGCTACAGTCCCTCTTAGCTCCTCTCTCAAACTATTTATGTGAGGATCATTTTATTTTCAGACAGCATTTGTAGGATTAATCAATCTGTTTCTGTTATTCAATTTATAACTAATATTATTTTTTATATTTTTCAGAAGTAATGATGAAAAGTTTGCTGCTAGATCTCCAAGGAAACAAACTAAACAAGTATACCCATACTGTTCTACCTGAAGTGCCCCAATGCAGTTGCATTGTCAACTGTCAGTTTTCTTGGGATACAGATGGCTGCTAAAGGAGTCACCTTCATTACAAATATTCTTGTCATCATACTGCTTATGCAACAATATTCCACTAATTCCTTTTATTCTTTGTTCCTTCAGCATCTTAATTTTTCCCCATCTCATCTTGGCTTTGTTCGGGCAAGTCAAATATGGACATCTGCACTGCTGGTACCAGCATGGATGTTGCTTACAAAAGAACACTTGACTGCACAAGGAAAAAGAATAGTAATAGCTATTTGTATTGCAGCTCTAATGGGCTTCTATATGAGCTTGGTATTATTTCCACACTTCATGTCATGCATGCTGAAAGATGTAACTCATTGCCATTCAGTACCATCAAAAAATACACAGAGATTTGTAGAAGTTAATTTCAATAACATTACTGCATTTAATGAATCAAACAAAGCAGAATTGCTGCCCACAGAAACTATCACTCCAAAATATAATTCATCAACCTTAACAGACTTAAAACATTTGTCAGAAAAAACACTTAGTAACTATAGTCAAGTATCTTCAAAACCAAGTGAATCCAGTACAACTATAATACCAACGGCAAGCACCATAGTTATAAATTCTTTGTACAAATTTAACCATAAACCCTCAAAGAACCTAAGCAGAGACACTTCTAAGGAGACACTTCTTAGACACAAGCAGCAATTCTTCACCTCTGAAGAAGAACAAAACTTTACACAGACTTCAGAAAGGAGAACATCTTCAGTAGCACCTGCTATTTATCTTTCAACAGAGATGCCAAACATAGTCCACAGTAGCAATATAATTTCTGACAAATTAGAACATAAAATGGTAGAAGCTAATGAAAAACCTTCATTATATCATCATTATTTTATAAACAATCATCATTCACCAACTGTACATAAAAGCGAAAGGAGAAAGCAGAAAATCTATGCTAACGATAAAGTCTCTGTTAATGATCTAACTCAGTATTACAATGAGACTGCTCAGAGAAATTTATATTTACCAGATAAGAATGAAAATATTGAGAAGAAGCACTATTTTGAAAAATTTAGACCAATTTTAGACTTAGTCTCATATAAACTCAAAAAACTGAACAGCAACAATGTTCCTTCTTCACTTTACAAAAATCAAAGGTTAATAGAATCTTCAAATGATAATTCAAATGATCAAGTGTCATATTCTGCAGCTCTAGCAAAACCCCACAGATTTATGAATGCCCCTCATGCAACTTTTTCAAAAAAGAAGCAAGAGGATAAGATTAGTGAAGATGGATTTGATGAAAAATATCCTAACACATTGCCAGAGTTTATTTCCTCATTTAATACTAAACACAGTTCATATAAATATCTAAAGGAAATCAATAGCAGGAACAAAGTAAACTCTGCAAAGCAAATTACTGATAAGTATGATGAGGATCTTAGAAAAATGACATCTTTAGAGAAGAATAACCATGTTATGCGAAAAAGAGAGAAGCCAAATTCATATAAATCTCTAAAAGCAATCAATAACAGGAACAAAGTAAACTCTGTGAATCAAATTACTGATAAGGATGATGAGGATCTTAGAAAAATGACATCTTTAGAGAAGAATAATCATGTTATGCGAAAAAGAGAGAAGCCAAATTCATATAAATTTCTAAAAATAATCAATAACAGGAACAAAGTAAACTCTGTGAGTCAAATTACTGATAAGTATGATGAGGATCTTAGAAAAATGACATCTTTAGAGAAGAATAATCATGTTATGCGAAAAAGAGAGAAGCCAAATTCATATAAATCTCTAAAAGCAATCAATAACAGGAACAAAGTAAACTCTGCAAATCAAATTACTGATAAGGATTATGAGGATCTTAGAAAAATGACATCTTTAGAGAAGAATAATCATGTTATGCAACAAAGAGAGAAGCCAAATTCATATAAATCTCTAAAAACAATCAATAACAGGAACAAAGTAAACTCTGCAAATCAAATTACTGATAAGGATGATGAGGATCTTAGAAAAATGACATCTTTAGAGAAGAATAATCATGTTATGCGAAAAAGAGAGAAGCCAAATTCATATAAATCTTTAAAAGTAATCAATAACAGGAACAAAGTAAACTCTGCAAATCAAATTACTGGTAAGTATGATGAGGATCTTAGAAAAATGACATCTTTAGAGAAGAATAACCATGTTATGCGAAAAAGAGAGAAGCCAAATTCATATAAATCTCTAAAAGCAATCAATAACAGGAACAAAGTAAACTCTGCAAATCAAATTACTGATAAGGATGATGAGGATCTTAGAAAAATGACATCTTTAGAGAAGAATAATCATGTTATGCAAAAAAGAGAGAAGCCAAATTCATATAAATCTCTAAAAACAATCAATAACAGGAACAAAGTAAACTCTGTGAGTCAAATTACTGATAAGTATGATGAGGATCTTAGAAAAATGACATCTTTAGAGAAGAATAACCATATTATGCAAAAAAGAGAGAAGCCAAGATACCGTTCCACAAAAGAAAAGGCATTGCACAGCACTTACCCATACCAGGAAAGGCAGCACAGTAAACAGTCTGTTCATTCATTAACAGAGGAAACAGAGGAAACTTTTAAATATAGAAGGCATTCTAAAAGAATTAATTCTGAGAAACAGATATATGAAACACCTGCAACTTTTCGTAGATACAGTGAACACAAATGGCAAATGGAAAGAACAAGAAGATCAAAAAGATCAAAGATCAAAGATGACATCGAAATGAAAAATTATAACTTGAGAAGGCTAAAATCAGTTGTAGATTTTAATGATAGTTACATATCTAGAACTGAAATAGATAATGGTGCTAAAATTGTGAGATTTCTTAGTTTCTCTTCAGATGATATTTACACATTTTCATTTGTATTTTCCTTTGTTGTTCTGGCAGAAATATTTAGCAGAGGTATAACCTCAGTTTGCAAAAGGATTTGCACAGAAAATGCTGAAGTACATCCACATGTATTTAATTTTGGACTTCAACAATGGGCCTTGAAGATATGGGGGATAGTGATATGCCCACTGTTAATGGTAGTAGTGATAAAAGTAGCATGTGCCTATCAGCCAAGAGTGTTCTTTATATTAGCTTCCTTTCTCTTAATGATAAACATACCTCTCATACTATGCTTGTTACCAACATGCAACAAGACTGAAAAGGAGATGCCACAGAAGGATAAAAACTTGAAGAGTAGGTGAGCAACACTTTTACATATCTATATATTTTAGCATGTAAGTTAGAATTCAGTGTCATATATATCCATTCCACTTCCTTTTCACCATCCTTGTATAGAGGACTTACACCTCCCAGGACTCACAAGTGGGTACCTGGTGTCAGATACCTATTGAGGAGCACAGTAACTCTGGAGCCAAAAGAATATTCAGGATCGAGTATCACCATACATTATCACATACTTATTATAATAAGAAATGATTGTGCAAGCATAATCCAGTAAGTAAGAACAGCTTGCATGTGCTGTGCAAATTGTTGTTGAACGTCTAACCAAAGTCAGCTGTCAAGGTCAGCAGTATTGACAATAGCCCTTATAAACAAATAAAACAAAAAACTGAAGCAATTGATGGTGAAAAGATATAAATTAACAAATTATAATAAATATTAGTGACTAAAGCTTCATTTATATTTTATAATTATGTATTTTTCAACAGAACTAGTTTCACAAATCAATCAACAAACTGATCATACAAACAATTGATTTGCAAAACTAGTTGTTTTAAAACATATATATATATATAAATATATATATATATATATATATATATATATATATATATATATACACACATATATAATTATAAAAGATAAGTAGATAGAAACAATTATAACAATTATAAAAGATAGAAACAAATATCAAATAAGTGAAGTTTTAATTGCTAATGTTTATTATAATTTGTTAATTTAATGCTAATTAAGTTACATAAGTTATCGGTTCCAATTGGTTTCGTTCCTGTGCATTAAGTGATAAGTTACAAGTGTTATTGGAGTTTGAATAGTTTTTCATAATGCCTCAAAATAACTACAAATTACCACAGAGAATTTTTATATATGATATATATGCAGGGACGTATTTAAGGGGGGAGTCCAGGGGGTCCGGACCCCCCCCCAAATGAATTGTCATTCCGAACCTTTAATAAATAAATAGTTGAAAAAAACTAAGTTTAAAATGAATTGAAAAAGTTTATTTAAGTTTCTCTTCTTAACGTCTCTATTCACTGAACAAAACAAGGCCGCCTAGTGCAATGAAAACTCTTAATAAGTAGATAGAGTCAACATGAAAAATTCAATGCCACGGCCAGGATTTGAACCACAGATCTCCTGGTTTTCGTCCACTCGCTGTTACTCCATTTGACTCGTATATTTCCCTGGTAAAACACTAGAGGCTCTCGTTTCTGAGATACACCGTTTGTGGCGACTCTGGAATGCGAGAGCCCCTAGTGGTTTACCGGGGAAATATATGAGTCAAATGAAGAATTGAATGTCAAGGCAGCAAGTTGGCCATGATAGCTCAATGGGTAAGAGCGACTGGACGGAAATCAGGAGATCCGTGGTTCAAATCCCGGCCGTGGCATTGAATTTTTCATGTTGACTCTATGATAAACCTTAGCCTATGTACGGCTAGTGTGAAGAAATGATTAATTTCCATCAATTAACTAAAATCTTAATAAGTAATTTTATAAAAAATATAATAATAAATAGTTTCACAAGAAATAAACATTTCTGAGAAAAATATTAGCAACAAATGATTAAATGAACAAATAAATTTGAAACTGTGACACTTTCTTTTGTTCCCGACTGTGCACCTCTTGCTTGCCCTCAGGACTGTCTTCAGAACTGAGTTATTTAAACTGAAACAAGGGTCATTGACTAAAGTGAGTGAATATCTTCTTTTGGATGGAAGAACTTTCGTCAATTTTCTGTTCTCAGAAACATGTCTATTGATTACGATTAAAATGCTGCATGTTTGAGACACTACAATTTTGAATTTTTGGGGAAAAGGCGATAAACACCTCTTTAATTTCCATGATTATTTAACTAAGAAACCAGGTTCGAAACATCTCATCGTATATAACAATTGTTATGCACATTTAACAGTCTCAAAATTGCTCGTTGCATAATTTCATAAGAAACCTAGTATTTTATTTATTTATTTATTTTTAATACTTTAACGTCCTTTAACTGGATAATCATATTGGGCAGTAAATGAAACGGGTGATACCATCACATCAGTCTAGAGTGACTAGAACATAAGATTTACCCAACAATCATCTTATTAAGATAAGGGAATACCCTGTAAAAAGTCCTATTGAGAAAACTATCTTGATCTCGATTGGAAATCGCTTCTGCGGTGCCCAACTTGCGCTCATATGAGCAAAGGTGGATTTTTTTCACTTCACCCCACCTCCTCATGAAAGCATTTCCCTTTTTCTCCCTCTCTCTACATAATGGAACGTTGCGTCTTATATTCGCAGACAGTGGGTGGAGGTAAACCCTCCTTCCCCTTACGCGGCAAGGTTGGCCAAGATCTCTTCACTGGGAGTCAGACACGCTACCACCAAACTATGGAGGCGGGCTCCAGTTGAAATCATTTATAACCAAACAGTTTGCCTGATGACGATACGCATTGGAGCAATCGTGCTTTATATGAGTTGCGAAATTGTGAGAACCAGAGAGATTCATGTCAGTGTACGGGAGTACGGGATCAATGTTTATTGCCTCTACCACGTGCTTAGTAAGCACAAACGTGTTACATTCCACTTAAAAAGTTGATATTGAGATGTCATCAGGAATGCAAGTTTTGAGGACACCAGAACAGGGGGAAAAAAAACTTAAAAATAAATGTCTGCGCGCACGCTCCAGAACCCAAATATTGGAGGAGTATAAAATGTGGGATTTAATTTTGTTATCTTTCAAGGATGCGAAACAAAGACTTTCAATAAAATCATCCGAAAATGGCTTCAATAATTTGAATTTAAACACTACATATTTAAGATAGCTGCATAACAAATAGAATGCCTATTGTGAATTTTCTGAGGATAAACCCTGAAGTTTGCTTTACTGGAAGTGAAGTCTGTATAACTATTCTAAACCTAACAGATAAACGAAAAGTTACTGCACAAGTAACTCGTTAAAATACACAAATAATGTCAATTATAATAATGTATTGCAAAGTTAACTAATTCCGATATATTATTTGTTAGTGATTAAAATTCTCAGATACTTAAAGGTATGTAATTTTTAACTTCTAAGATCCTATTCCCTTTTTCATTCAAGGAGAACTAATACTTCAAATGCATCAATTAGTGGTTCGTTTTTAAATATCTAATTGCTGCTTATATCACTTTATCCCAGGTATAAGAACAAAAGTGTGCAATTAAAGGTCTTTCTATAGACTTTATCCAAAGAAACAACACAAAAACAAGCTTTTCTGAGAACAATTTGTAGAAGATTGGGTGGAGAAAGTAATGTGAATGTAATATATTACATCCGATAAAAATACATCCCTGATTAATTATTAAAAGCAAATAATTCAACGTAGATTTTTGGACCCCCCCCCCCGGAAATTGACTTCTGAATACGTGCCTGTATATATGTGATAAGAAATTCTTATTGGGAAGTTAAAACATGATTTTAAACACAATTTCCTGGTTTAGTTATCCCACTCAGAGACACCATGTGAAGACTTCTGAACAAATTAACAGCAGCATGTTCTGTTCTATTTAAAACAGAAACTGGATAAAATTGAAGAATGTTTAGAACATTCTGCTCAAAAATCGTTATGGTTACCTGTACAGGAAACAGATATTTCAATGAGTTCCATATGGAGAGGTATCAAACCCTTAAAATTGAAACCATACAGTCACTATGGTCCAGAAATTGCTGCCATTGATCATCAAAGTCACGTACATTTCTGTAACTGGTTATTACACAAATATAAATATTTGCTACTAAGGCTCCACTTATCTTAAGAAATTGATGTTAATACAAATTTGCTTGTGAAATCGATTTCCACTGGAAAGAAGAAAGAAGTATTAACATCAATTTCTTAAGATAAGTGGAGCCTTAGTAGCAAATATTTATATTTGTGTAATATTTATTGCTTCACTGTAACTAGCTTCATTTTCTACGTAATTCTGTAACTGGATTTTGCAAATTTCAATGAAGGAGTAATTGATCCACTGATGTTCTTCTCTGATAAGCATGGTTCCATCACAAAATAAGACATATTGGGTCACAGATTAAACCAATTTTACATGCAAGATCTCCTTGTGTGACATGAAAATTTGTATGTGTAAATGCATACAGAATAACACGATGTACTACAAACAATAAATGCAGAAATATGCAAGATTGTCATACCATATTTTCAATGTCATTAAATATTAATCTGGATTTTTCCAACAAGACTCTGTGTACTGCTGATGAATTGTTAAATTTAATTCAGAAAGTTTTTAAGAAAGGTTAATTCATAAAGAATTATGGTTCTCAGAGTACCCTGATATAGCTGTATATGATTTTTATCTATGAGAGAACTTAAAAACCAAATAAAACAACAAAGTCTTATATGCCGGAAAAATTAGAAGAAAACATCTGGTGAGAAATGCACTCATTTCGAATATGAACTCTCTAGGATAAATGCAAATTTCCTGAGAATATGCCAGATATATGTGAACAAGAGAAACATTTCCAACATCTTTTATGATAAGGTATGCTATATAAGAGTAACTGCAACTTAACTATGAGAACGGGAAGTAGTTGTGGGAATATTATATCTATTTCTGCAGTAGATCAAGCTGAGACAGCTAATGTATAAGCCTCCAAACAGTGTCTGAAGTATGAGGGAAAAGCACTGTATTTGTAATTGATCTATTATTGCAATGTATAGAATTTAGTTTATGTTAAACCAAATAATGTTTTGGACAAATAACAAAATATTCCTTCTCCTTTCCTTCTCTATTGCTTTCCTTCTCATTTACTTCATCTTAGAATTGAATGCCTTTTCTTACTACATAAATATCATTGGTGATGCAGTCGGTTTGAGTTGCTTAATTGGCTCGTGTTGCCATACTAAACTCAAGGTCCAGGTTCAAATATGCCCAGAATAATGATTTTCAAGAGTATTTAAAAGCAATAGCGCCATCTCAGACAAACTTCTGGCACACCAATGTTAACCATTGTTAACAAAGAAAATGTTTATTTACAGATGATGGAGATCATTAATACATGAAATGATAACTGGGAAGGAAATATTCCAGAGCGAAGTTTTAACTCTCTGGCATTATAAGGACTCATGAAAACCTCATAAAAACCTCAATCAAAGATAACAGTTTTGGTTGGATTTGAATTGCAGACCTCCCATTCAGGACTCTTCAGCTATTTTTCATATACCTTTGGAGAAATTGAATTATATTGAGTTTATATTTATGGATGCTCTTTAACCACTGTAGTTCTCACTGTCCTAAACTTTGAAGAAAAAAATATCTATGTAAGACAACTGCATCAATGCAATGACAATAATTCCAAAGAAAACAGTAACATAAATACATCTGACATGCTGGTGGATACAAACTTTATTTTATTTTTAAATTTAACACTAAAGGAAGACTATGCCATGGCCGAGCAGTTAGATGATTAGCTCTCACCAAGGCGGTTCAGGTTCGATCCCCGGCAACTACATGTGAGATTTGTGGTGGACAACACGGCTCAGGGGCAGGTTTTCTCCAAGATCTTCAGTTTCCCCTGTCATCATTCCACCAATTGCTCCATTATAATCTTTTCTTTCATTCGTTTCTACTTCTCTCACTGCCATCTACTTCTCTCACTCTCATACCAGGCATCGGGCTGATCACCCATACTGGGTTTTCTATCTCATCCAGAGTTTGTTCCTCAAACCGAAGCCTAAAGGCATAAGGGATAGAGCAGATAGAATCTGCTAACACCATGATAGTGGTAAAACTAGGGAAGTTAAAGAAGAGGAGAGCACTAAAGGAACCATTAGAACTGAACCCAGGAAGGATATCTGGAAAACATCTCAAAAGTAATTTAAAACCTTCCTCCTCCTACCTAAAATTTCTTATTTTCCAAAAAACATTAATTAAAATGAGAAAAAGTGTGTATTTCAAAGAGGTAATGTATATAATTTAGAACAAAATTAATTTAACTATTTATTTTATTTGCTTATGTTTTGCAGTATTGGTAGCCACATTTTGGTATTGGTTTCTGGTTTTGGAGCAGCATGTAACTTTGAATTCATCTTTTGGCACATGGATCTGCAACAGGATTTTGTATTCAATTACCAATTATTGTACTGTAGCTATCTGATTTTGAGAGCTATAGCCCAAACATATATACATCCATCAGTAGAGCATTGGCAAGAGGTGAGTGGTGCAGTAGTCAACCACATTTAAATTACTAATAAGTGCAACAAAATAACTTTAAATGGTTGAAGAAAACATTGCATCAAACACTATTACAATGCAAATAACTGGTGCTAATGTTATTCCAGGCAGATAAATTTATAATTCATTATCTTTTAGAGTTATTTTCTTATTACAACTGAAAAGTACAGTGAAGGAATAAGCATAAGTTTGTGTAATATTCAATTTATATTTTATATTTTAATTTTTACAATTCAGAAAGCAGTCTTTCAGCAATTTAGGAACTATCATTATCATCATCTCTTCTTCCTAACATTTGGTAGTCCTATAGAAGGACTGTTCTGGTCTTTCTAAAATTCTCCGTTCACAGGCAACCCAGTAGTCGTTTTGCTGATAGTCTGTAATTAAAGATCGCTTTCGCCATATACTTGATATGCTGGAATCAGATTTCTTGATATGATGAATACATTGCATGATAGGTTCCACTCACAGTTCTTGTAGGATGTCTTAATTTTGTTGATGGTCCTATGTAGAGAAGCCTGTTGTTCGGTGCATAAAGTTAATTTCATTGCCAGAATTATGTATTTTTAGGAAACATAAAATTAAGAAAAGTATTGCACAGGTGAAAGGAAGAAGAAAAGAATAACACGAAGAACAAGAACAAGAAGAAAGTTCTGCTAGATTTTCTTTGCAAAATGTAATCAAGTTCACTATCAGTTCAGTGTAGCCTAAATAATTGCATTTGAGAAAAGAAAATTGAATCCATCATAACATTACAAACTACACAATAGATCATCGTCATCATTTTCATCTTTCTAGATACATGTTCAACTTCATAAATGTTCCAAACTTCTCTTCTTTTGTGAATGGTAGTTCATCAGAGCTTTAGAAACCCTATTTTGAGGCTTACTTGGAAATGTTACTGCTAATTCTTTTGGTACTGATATATTGATTCTAAAACAGGTTGTCTCTTGAGTTCTTTTAATACTTCCTCATTTAGTTTGTACTCCCACTTGCTATAATCTGCTTAAATCTATAAACTTCATTTTGCCAGAACATATTTGGTATCCATTTATATTTCTGATTCTCCATACTCAACAGATATATATTAAAAGCTGGTAAGACTATTTTTCTCAATGTTTACAGACTATGCCATTTCAAAATATTCAAATTAATGGCCCTGGTGTAGGGAAACTTTATAAAACTTTTTGTCCCAATTTCATTGAAGATTCTTAGCAGGGATTCGTATATTACTGAAAATTGTGTGTAACAATATTGTATACCTTCAGTGTATATACAGTACTTCCAGCATTTGGATATTGGGGAAGATTAAGGAAATCACAAATACAATTTCCACCAAACTTTCATACTTATTTCTATGCATATCAGGAATTTTTCTTCTATTATTGGGAATATCATGGAAACTTAACAAAATAGCCATTGTAAGGGATAAAGGAAAGAATTTACCACAAAATTCATCTAATCATTGTACAATAAGCTCATAAATAATATAAGAGAAGTACATAAATTATATTATCCTTTAAGATTTAAAATGGCCATCCATGCAAAACTGGTAAGTAAGTCTTTAATGAAACATCTAGATAAAGCATGCTTTTGACACTTCAAGTATTTAATGAATTTAATGAATTTAATGAATTGAAACAATAAGTCTTTTGATAGATAGAGTCAACATGAAAAATTCAATGCCATGGCCGGGATTTGAACCACGGATCTCCTGGATTCCGTCCAGTCGCTCTTAACCTTTGAGCTACCATGGCCAACGTGCCGTCCTGACATTAAATTCTCCATCTGTATCATATATTTTCTTGGTAGACCGCTAGGGGCTCTCGCATTCGAGATACACCATTTTTGGCAACTTACTATCGTAAGCACTCTATCTATCAAAAACCTTAGCCTGTATATGGCTAGTGTGAAGAAATGATTAAATTCCATCAATTAACTATAATAAGTCTTTTGTTAATTAATTATTCTTGGTTACATTAAATTTTATTTCTTTTCTAGGTATATGCTAATGAAACAAAAACTAGAGTGCTGTGGAATATTGCATCTCATGCTACACTTTGCCTGCACTCTTTAGGAGCATCATATCTACATCCCACTTGGACAGTAATACTTCTAGGTCTACTAACAGGCTGCAGTGATAGTTTTCAGAGCAGTGAAACTGCAAGTGCATGGTGGACCACAGGTTATGGTTTTGGTTGCCTGCTAGGAGGCTGCATGGTGGACAGATATGGTACAGAACTGCTGTTTCAAGGTGTGACAATAGTAATGTTTATATCATGCATCCTGCAAAGCATCTGGTATGGGTAAGTATACACATAAATAATTTGAATATAAAGAGCCTTTGTTTTGATGTGGACCTATTACAGAGAATTATTTGCCCTGTTTCTAACCCATTCTGTTACCCCTTCACTTTTCCCACTCTCCACATACCGACTAATAGGTTGATGTGCTATAAGACCACATGTTTCAGTGTTATAGCATGTTAGTGTTCTCATAATGTCAAAATGTCAATATACTGCCAAAATGTCAGTATACTAACATATGCCATCTCTGTGTATGAATCCTATGTGACAACAAACCCTTGCATTTAAATAGCCTAGACAGATTTCCTGCTGTTTGTGTGCCTCATAGAGAAATATGTTTTAATCTTATGAGTAGAGGAAACTGAACATATCCTGGTTATGAAATTTCCATGTACTTTAGAAGAAAAACTCATTGACATCAAAGAAAAGTTAGAATGAAATCCAAAGAAATTTCTGAGAAAGCTTTCAAAGAAGTAATGAATTACTTTCTTGGAAGTGTTGAAAACAGTGTTGTTATGATAAATTAACTTTAAAGAGAGTCGATTAAAGACACTAGACAACACTTACTTTTAAATTTTTCCGGAACTAGTTTCAGAGGCTTTGCCTCTATCATCGGCCGGCTCTCGACTGGTTCTCATTGGTGTAGCTGACGATACCTTGTCACAGGTCTCCTCTGGTGGCGGCTCAAGGAACTTGCTGAACAAATCCTTCTGGGGGATGTCGAAATTGAATACTTTGTTCCTATTTTTTGAAATGAAGATTTGTTCCCATGTGGATAGTTCTTGTTTTCCTGATGTATGTTTCCGTAGTTCTGGAATCCAGAACCAAAACTTAAAATGTTCAGGACTTAAAATGTTCAAAGCCTAGAGATAGGATCAATCCCAGGCTCATTCCATAGCAGGGACCAAAGCACAATTCTCTAGCCCACTACACCACAGTGCAGTACTGATTAGTACTATCACATTTGAATATTATATGCTCTAAATCTTCACACAATGTCCTTTAAATCTCTAGGTTTCTGCTTTTATCATTCCTAACTCTTCTGGTTATCTTTATTCATCTTGTAAATATATTTTTACTTTATTATGTGCAGTTATAGCAAAATTGAAAAAAGATTTCAAAATCTACAAAGATGAGGTACCTAACACAAATTATTACAGACAAGAAGAGGCATATAAAGGGTTATAAGTAATCAGATTATAAGTAATTAAAGCTATCACAAGATGGCAGATGAGAAGAATAAAATTACAAAATTGGAAAAATATATAGTTAAACATTTGCAACATGATTTATATGCAACACAAAAACAGGAAGAATTATACAAACAGTAAGCTATGTCAAGAAAAATTAAAACAGAAGCACTTACAATATAACACAATTAAAACGGAAAAATAAAATAACTATTACAGTCTTATGAACAGATTTAGAAGCTGGAGATCCTCTTTTGTAAATATAAACTATTGTACGGATGCAATATTTATGGATAGGATGGACTGAAAACTTTTAAAAACAAAAAGGAAGTCCAGGAACTGAGAGGTTAAATATAAAGCATATTTATTAAACCATGTTGGAAATATGGGTATATACCAAAGGAACAAGTTATGTTCTGTTATGACCAATCATTAAGAGAGGCGATCAGAATGATTATGCAATTATACAGAAATTAACCTTCAGCAGATAGAAAGTTGTTGCTACTAATGCTGAGCATTTGGCAAAGCAGCCATTAGCTCTGCTGATCTCCATTATTTACCAGATATTGTGAATTTGGATGCAAGAGCCAGTCATTGCTGAAGGTAGTTATGATCCATCTCTTATTGCAAAGGACACAAGGAACAAAAAAGGAAAGAAGCAATTCCAATTCTGTGTACCTATTTTGACAGACAATCATGTATTGTGATTAATCTAAAAGATGAAACAGCACTTTTTCTTGCATACTCAGCAATTTTAAACAAACACTAAGATAATTGCACATAGCCAGGTAATCCCAGAAAGTATTCTATCTCTTAAAATGGATATAAGAAAGTTATTCTAGTAGCAACTGTATCTTCATTGTTACACACTTTTGAGAAAACAGTGCATCGGCAACGTGAAAAGAAGTTTACTAAGGAAAATAATGATTAAAACTGGTTTTCCTCAACATTTGGTGAAAAGTATATATGTGGTTATTTGGAAAATAAAAATATAGTAAATTATTTTTGTAACAGTTCATGTATAAGTAAACTAGGTGGCTAATAATGGCTAGGATGTTTGCAATATAAAATAAACTACTAATCATCTTGGCACTATAAAATAAATATAATTTTTTTAAAAAATGTGAACATTCACATGATTTTTTCTACCCATTCTTTAATAAACTCGAAATTAAGAACACTATTCCCAGAAAATTAAAGATAATATTTCATGTTGTCTAGACATTTCTTAAACATACATTATTTTAATAAAACTTAAGAATTTAAAAATGGTGAAAAAGTTTCCTCATAAAAGATAGTTTGGCATGTGTGGATTTTCTTGCAAATTTTTGCATTAAATCCTTAGAAATTGGTGAACTTAAATATCCATTTTTGTATTTAATTAATACTTCAATATATACCAACACATTGCGGAATACATGGTAATAAAGCTGCTGACTTTCTAGCCAAAAAAGGCAGTAAAATTACATCAGACTCATTTGAGCCACTAAGTTATCACTCTTATCAAAATAATAATTATATCAAATTGGAAGACAGCACAAATATTTTATTACTTTTCTTAGTTTTTGTATTTTATATTCATAAAATAAGGTTGATTTAATAACCTAACTTTAGCAAAGTTGCTTGTTTTCTATAATGCTATAATACATTTAATTATCTCAAAATCCCGTTATACTTCGACTTTTACTGTTGACATCTGTATTTAGATACAATATATTTTAAATAATTAAGTATAATGTTATTATTTTCTACAGTTTAATACTTCAGACTTTTCAGACTCCAAACTTTTATTTCATGTTTCGTTTTATGCTTACATAAACCAGGTAGGAAGGCCTGCTGCATAGGCAACTCGCAATACTCTGCTGTTGTGCATCCGGTATATTTTCGCAGGTTGAACGTGAATTACCAAAACTGCTTAAGAGTATCGAGAGCTGAAATGTGATGAACATTAAAAAAATAGAAAATTAGTTTTTATGCTCCAAAAATACTTTAATATTTAGCTTCATGTACGTGCTATTGCTCTGATAAACTTTTAAAGGTTCGATACGCGAAAATTTAAATGGCCATGAGTACTATGGCCATGGGGCTGGTTGGTGCAGTGCCCGAGTGGTTACATGGTCCATCTGTTCGATCCCAGACCATTGTATATAGGATTTGTAGTAGACAAAGCGGCGTCATTCATTGCATTCACTACTGCTCCATAATCACATTTCAATCTTATTTCACATTATCTTCTTCCTCGTTCTGATACCAGACTTCGGAATATTCACCTACATCGGATATTCTCTCTGAGCCAAAGTTTGCCCCCTTCTCAATAGGCGTCTGAACCCAGGCGTTAACTTGTAAGTCCTGGGTCCTCAATAACAGGAGAATAATCAGAGAATGAAGAATGTATATCTATATTTACTTCGACTTTCATAATCTCTTAACTTTTTCACTCCAAAAAATGCCATGTAAGAAGTGTGTACACAAACTTGTACAAATTCTCAGCAGAAATTCAGAAAAAATTAACTAAAAATTATCAAATGGATTTTGTAATACCTTAAATTGGTATTGTGACCTTGTGGGTTCGTGAAATGAAAAGTCCAATTTCACCACTCAAAAATGTTCTTTATTTCCACCGACTTACAGTTTAACACTTGCCAATTACACAGAATTACGTGCTGCACACAATTACAATTCACCAGTTCGTCCGTTACAATTTCCTTGTACTCGCGATTACGCAAACTCCGATGCACGCACAGTCTTCTCGTTCATTAACACGTCCTTCGCTAGCACGTCAAACACTGACTGGCTAACTGTCTCTCTGAAACCCTTTTTATAGGAATGTCACTGATTTTCTAGAAGTCTCTAATTACCCGAACGTTCCAGACCACAGAAGAAGGGGAGAGAAACATCGAGGGACAGGCGGCACTTCCGCAAATCACCCTTCAGTTAGTGACAGAGACCGATGAGTGGGCGTGGCCCAGCTGCCTAGGGTCTCTCCCAACTGTCGCCTATCCGTCCCTTCCCTAATTGGGTGACACTGCTCCCTCCTCAAAGCTGGTCGTCCCGAACAGCACCATCGTAGCGTGCAAGACGATCCAGGTGTACCACCAACATCTTCCCCCGGGGAACCTTCTGGATGCGGTAGACCACGTCGTTAATCCTCTTCACCACTCGGTACGGTCCTTGCCATGGCTGCTGGAGCTTCGGGCAGCATCCCTTGGTTCGGGTAGGACGGTACAACCAGACCAGGTCACCTTGCTGGAACCCTTGGCTGTTGGCTTGCCTGTCATATCTGGTCTTCATGCGGTCGCTCGCCTTCTGGATGTTCTGGCGAGCCATCTCGTGCATGTCGTGGAGGTGGTCCACCAGGTTATCCACATACTCGGTCACAGGCTGCTTCGCCTCCGGAGGCCTTCCAAAAGCCAGGTCACAAGGGAGGCGCAACTCTCGACCGAACATTAAGCTGGCTGGCGTCATCCCAGTTGTGTCGTGTGTAGACGAGCGGTAGGCCAGCAAGAACAGTGGCACCTTGACGTCCCAGTCTCGCTGATGGCTGGCCACGACCTTCCTCAGGTGTTCCTCTAAGGTCTTGATGTATCTTTCGACCATGCCATCCGACTGGGGATGTAGAGGCGTCGTGCGGGTCTTGTTTACCCCAAGCCTTTGTAATGCCTCCTTCATTAGGTTGGACTCAAAGTTGGTACCCTGGTCACTGTGTAGCTCTAACGGCACCCCAAATCGACAGAACACTTGCTCCACGAGGCAGTCTGTGATTGTCTTTGCCTCTTGGTTTGGGATGGCATACACCTCCGGCCACTTGGTGAAGTAGTCCACGACCACCATTAGGTACTTGTTGCCTCGGTCGGAAACTGGGAACGGTCCAGCAATGTCAACGGCGAGCCGCTCTAATGGCGCTCCGACGTTGTACTGCTGCATGCGACCCCGGCTCCTAGTCTGGGGGCCACGACTCGCCGCGCACACGTGACACTGACGGCACCATCTCTCAGCATCTGCTCGGAGTCTCAGCCAGTAGTAGCGCTGCCGAAGTTTGTCGATCGTTCGGTTCGCCCCCAGGTGTCCTCCCGAAGCACCGGCGTGCACTTCCTCCAAGACTTCCGGGACCTTACTCCGGGGAAGTACCAGCTGTTCTCTCTGCGTCTTCCCATCGGGTGACTCCCATAACCGGAACAGCACGCCCTCTCTGGTCTTCAACGAGTCCCATTGGGCCCAGTACGACTTGTAGGTGGCGCTCCTCGGTGCGATGTCCTCCCAGTTTGGTCTCATCCCTGCCTCCACTTCCCTTAAGAGTGGCCCCAAGTCTGCGTCCGCCAGCTGCTCCCTCCTCAGGCCTGCGCTATCCCAGCCATCCGCAGGCACTGCCGTGACTACCCGGACTGCTGCGGCACGCTCCTTCTCCTCCACTCTTGTGCACTGGCCGCACCCTTCTGGACAGGGTCTTCGGGACATGGCGTCAGCGTTACCGTGGCTCTTCCCTCTACGATGTTCCGAGGTGAAGTCGTACTCCTGCAGCCTCTGGACCCAACGTGCTGTCTGGCCTTCCAGGTTCTTAAAGCTCAATAGCCAGGTTAGGGCGGAATGGTCAGTCCTCAGGTGGAATGGCTGACCGTACAGGTACTTGTGGAAGTGCTCCAATGTCTTTACTACCGCCAGTAACTCCCGCCGGGTGACGCAGTAGTTCTTCTCTGCCTTGGATAGCGTCTTGCTGTAGTAGGCTATCACCCGCTCATGGCCATCCTGGATCTGCGATAGGACACCTCCAATGCAATGGTCGCTGGCGTCGGTGTCCACAATGAAGGCGCCACCCAGTTGCGGGAAACCCAAAATCGGAGCACTGCACAGGGTTTCCTTCAGGTGCTGGAAAGCGTCTTCGGCGTCCTCCGTCCACACATAAGGCCGGTGTTCCTCTGTCAGGCGGGTGAGGGGTTTGGCGATGTTGGAGAACCCCTTTATGAAGCGGCGGTAATAACTGCACAGCCCCAGGAAACTGCGCAGCTCTTTCCTATCCCTTGGGCGAGGCCAATCTCTCACGGCCTTTGTCTTCTCCGGGTCTGTGGCCACTCCGGTTGCTGAGACTATGTGGCCCAAGTAGTTAACTTCCTTGCGGAAGAGCTGGCACGTCTTCGCGTTCAGCTTCAAGTTGGTCGCCTGCAGTCTCTGTAGCACCTTACTCAGATTCTCTAGATGGTCTTCAAAAGTTTTACCGACGATGATGATGTCATCCAGGTATAGCAGGCAGGCATCGTAAGTCAGCCCTCTCATCACTGACTCCATGAGGCGCTGGAAGGTAGCTGGTGCATTGCAGAGGCCAAAAGGCATAACCGTGAACTGCCAGAGCCCTTGGCCCGTCGAGAATGCGGTCTTCTCCTTGTCTCTCGGGTCTAGAGCTACCTGCCAGTAGCCCGACTTCAGGTCCAGGGTCGAGAACCACTGTGCACCAGCTAGCGTGTCCAGGGTGTCGTCAATCCGGGGTAAGGGAAAACAGTCCTTCCGGGTGACAGCGTTCAGCTTTCTGTAGTCTACGCAGAAGCGCAGCTCGCCGTTCTTCTTCGTCACCAAGACTACAGGGGAACACCAAGGGCTGTCAGACTCTTCAATCACTCCCCTGGATCTCATGTCCTCCAGCATGTCTCGTACCGCCCCTTGCTTCGCCAGCGGAACGCGCCTATGTGGTTGCCGAATAGGCCGGGCGTCTCCGGTGTCGATGCGGTGAAGCACTTTGTCCGTGCGGCCGTAGTCACTATCGCCTTGGCTGAAGACGCGCTCGTATCGCCCCAGTAGTTGTCGAACCTGCTCCAGCTGTTCCGCGGTCAGGTGGTCGGCCGCCCTCTCCAGTAAGCCTTCTAGCCGGGGTCCCAGGTGTAGCTTCGGCACCGGCTCCTGTGTCTTGTCGATTGCCGTTACGCTCACTACGGGCTCGCACGTTCCCAACTCCGTCCCGGCCTGGACGTCGTGATCGGTGTCCGTTGGATTTAGCAGTCTCACTGGCACCTCCTCTCGGCACGGCAGCAATGTCCTGGCTACACACAGTCCGTTTACCGGCGTCTTCTGGTCCAGCATCATGTTCCTGGTTCTCTGGCCCTCCAGTCGCGCCGTCACCACCACCTCGCTCCTCGCGGGAACAACCACGTCTTCGTCCAGGACGACCCTGCAAATTCCAAGGCGCTCTTCGGGTTGACGGAGTATAACTTCTTCTCCGTTAAGCCACAGGACCTTCTTGCCGACGTCGACCGTCGCCTCATGGCTCCTGAGGGCATCCAGTCCCAGGATCACCTCCTCAGCCACCTTCGCGACGAACACCCACAGACGCACGACACTCCGTCCCAAGTTCAGCTCCAGCAGGGCCTCCTTCTCCACAGGCAAGGTGTCGCCCGATGCCGTGACAAGCTGGTATGGCCGGCTTGGCTTCCTTGCCGGCAAACCCTTCGCCACGTCAGGTCTGATGATGGTCACGGCCGCCCCGGTGTCCACCAGCACGCGGCACGGCTTTCCTCTTATCCAACCGTCCGCGATGAGGCTGTCATCCATACGCCGGCTGACGGCGCGCAGTGTCACTCGAGGGGATGGTGGTGATGGTGGTGATGGCGCCGACGTGCCCCTCTCCACGACGGCCCTTACTCGTTTTCCGGCTGCTCTTCCCGGTGTGGGCAGTCTCTCTGCAGGTGTCCGGGCTGTCCACACCCCCAACACAGGCCACTAGGTGTTCGCCGGCGTCCCTCAGCTGGTCTTCTGTCTCCGGCGTAGCGGACACTCCTCGTTCTCGACGTCGGGATAGATGTAATTTTGGCCGCCTCCATTCTTAATGCCGCTGTCAGCGCCTCGTGGATCGTTTTATATTCGCCGAGCATTAGGCGCTGACGAATCTCCGTGTCCCGTACCCCGTCGACAAAATTGTAGGCGGCTTCCCGGGATACGAACTCCAGTGGCAGGTCAACCAGGGCCTTGCTAGCCAGCTGCTCGATCGCAATGGCGAACTCCTGCAGCGTCTCCCCCGGCTGCTGTGACCTTGCCTTTAGCTGGCTGCGATATGCTGCGGCTAAGCGGTGGTTCCCGAAGCGATTCTCCAGGGCTTCCCAGATGTCCTTGGGCGCCGCCGTCGTCTGCACCGCGTTTAGGACTTCCGCGGCTCTTCCCTGGAGGCTGGTTATTAACTGTGTGGCCTCCTCCTCCAGTGACCATCCGTTGTGCCTGGCCACTGTTTCGAACTGGCGGCGGAAGACCTCAAACGTTGACGCGCCGTCATACTTGGGAGGTTTGACGCGCGGCGATGTTATGTCGCGTCCCGGTGCGTCGGCCTTCAAATCCTTCAACCTCCTGCCGACGACGTCCTCCACCATGGCGCTCAGGGACTTGGCGCCGTTGTCGGCCTTTCCCTCCAGGTTGTTAACGCGGTTAGCAAGGTCTTCGACGTCTTCCACCACGGCGTTCAGGGTCTTGGCGTTATTGTCGGCTTTTTCCTCTAAATCATTAAGGCGGTCGTCTACTTGACCCATCCGCTTGCCCAGGTTCGTGACGTCATCCCTCATGCCGGCCAACTGTTCCTCAAATTTGGCGGCGAGGACCTCGTGCGCCTCCTTCATTTCCGTGGCCAGACTGTCGTTCGCTGCCCTCATTTCTGTGGTCAGTTCGGCCATCTTTGAGGTCATTGTCGTGGCCAAGTTGCTGTTAGCCGTTTCCGTCTTCGCTGTTAATTCGGCCTTCATTTCTTCCATCTTCCCGGTGATGCTGTCGTTTGCCGCTTCTGTTTTTGCAGCGAGGTTTTCATTTGCCGTCTTCATTTCTGTCAGTTCCGCCTTCATTTCCATCATCTTCTCCAAAATTTTCTCCAATGCCGCGTCCATGGTTGTAATGCTCGGTGATGTTATCTTCCCGCTTCCTGACACCAGTGTGACCTTGTGGGTTCGTGAAATGAAAAGTCCAATTTCGCCACTCAAAAATGTTCTTTATTTCCACCGACTTACAGTTTAACACTTGCCAATTACACAGAATTACGTGCTGCACACAATTACAATTCACCAGTTCGTCCGTTACAATTTCCTTGTACTCGCGATTACGCAAACTCCGATGCACGCACAGTCTTCTCGTTCATTAACACGTCCTTCGCTAGCACGTCAAGCACTGACTGGCTAACTGTCTCTCTGAAACCCTTTTTATAGGAATGTCACTGATTTTCTAGAAGTCTCTAATTACCCGAACGTTCCAGACCACAGAAGAAGGGGAGAGAAACATCGAGGGACAGGCGGCACTTCCGCAAATCACCCTTCAGTTAGTGACAGAGACCGATGAGTGGGCGTGGCCCAGCTGCCTAGGGTCTCTCCCAACTGTCGCCTATCCGTCCCTTCCCTAATTGGGTGACAGTATATATGATATAAATAATTCGACCACTGAGGATAAATTGTTACAAGAGCTGTATTTAAAAGTTTAAAACATTTTTTAACAACTTGAAAATTGAACAAAACTTTATGTGTCTTAGACCCAAAAAGCTCTGAACCGGCTGCACTGTGTTTTGCCTGTCCGCGACCTCGGTGATCGTTGACGTCAGCCGCTATCGCAGAAGGGCGCGGATGAAACAATGTAACATTTTAAAAAGTACTTTTAAAGTCTTTATTTACCCATGTTATTAAAGGAGATGGCTACCGTCGTTGTCCATACATGTTTGGCATCTCATCACTCTCCGTAATTCAGGTTGAGAAACGTTATATGCCCAATTTTTTTCGAGTCAACAGTTGACGCCCGTACATAGGTGAATAGTAGATACAATTTTGCCCGGTTTTTTTTAAGTAAATTGGCTGACAGCAAGCGTGATTTTTGCTTTTTTTTTTCAATAAGACTGTGTAACCGCTCATACAGCCAATCTTTCGATGAAAACAATTGAAAATGTGTTTTTGGGACAGCATAAAATTATTAATAGAGATTTCTGGCCGCCTTGATTCCCCGACCTAACCCCTGCGATTTCTATCTCTGGGATAACTTAAATCATTAATGCCCAATTTCACCAACAGATGTTAAGACTTAACACGTGTTTAGCAATTGTTATAACAAACATTGCATTACACCAACAAGTGTTAGCTTAACACTCGTGCTAAATCCCTTGTTAAACTAACAAGCCACATTTCTGTTGTTTAACAATTGTAAATAGTCATGATGGCGGGCTTGAGCGCATCTTTTGATATCGATTCGCTATATTTAAGACCGTCTAAATGGCTTCGTAATAGAATACGGTCTATGAGGAGAAATGATTTTGATAAGCTATCAAAATAAAATTTTCTACAGAGGTATAGACTGTCGAAACAAGTTGCTATGAAGGTTACTGCGGAAGGACAAGAGAGGTTAGAACAAGCATCGAAAGGAATATGCCGATCTTGCCTTTGCTCAGTGGCGGCTCGTGGTATAAAAAGTGGGTGTTCACAAGACCTACACTTAAAATGCACACTAGCACTATCCGCTACTGCACCACCACTACTACTACTAATGAGTGCTAGCTCAAACGCCCCACAGCATTTTATACAATCTATTAGCCTAGAAAGAATGTATCTATTCTTATCACCTTCCTTATTGTGTCGCTTTACTGACAGTCTATAAGCTGAAACTTAATATTCACACGACCAAACATGGCGAACTGAATACATGCATTTTTACGTCAGCGTGAATTCCCGTGCTTCTTTATCTTTTCACTAAGATATACCAAGTCGGCACGTGCTACTTTTGTCCAATTACTCATTTCAGAGCTAGTCCTGCGTCGTGACGTAGCGGGCTAAGGCAGCATGTCTTGGTCCCTGGTCACGGAAAGATTCCCGGGTTCGATCCCACCCGTGGGGTGCGGATTTTTGGTTCCGGGTACAGGACCAGTGCCCACTCAGCATCGTGAGGAAAGTGAGGAGCTTACGATAGGTAAAGTCTGTTTTTTTTAACGTGTGTGCAGTTCCCACTCAAAGGGACCTCAAAGGACCTGACCCTCCCGCCCACTAATGACCGTCATAAATCTATCTCCACACTTCAGAAATGGAACACTGACGTTGGGGACCAATAGCAACCCCGTTTTCTGAAAATGACATTTGCATGTCTACTCTGCGTGGAGTCTCAGTTGCCAAAGTTCCAACTTCCAGTTGTTCTGTTTCATTAGGTGCAAGACGGTGATGTTAAAATGTTGCACCCTTGTAGAGAGGACCGTCAGGAGGAGGGTCCATGTTGTGAAACGATTATGAGGGTTCCTCAAAGGAAGCGGCAGCCGTGCACTTGCGTTGAGTAGACAGACCATAAGCGGCCCTAGTCACGAAAACCAACGTTCCGGCTAGGGGATGCCGAGATGCTGACCACATCTCCTCCCCGTATCGGTTGGATGATCGCCCACCTCTGCCGTGTGCAAGTGGGCGTGAGGCCGGCAGTCGGGTTGGTAAGCCTTGGTCCTGTTATGGCTGTTGCACCAGTGGTTAACTTAACTCACTTCAGAGCTAAACAGAAGGCACAGAAGGCTAATACTGCAACCGCATTGTCACTTACAGGTTGTGTACACATTGTTAAATTTGCGTCTGTAGTCTCGCTTCTGATTTTTGTAATACGCTTGACTGCCAAATTGGGCTGCGGACGCCCTGGTCGCTTTATTACATATTTTCTTCGCAAGTCACTTTATCCATTTTATTTCTTAAAATGGAATCCACCGAGTACGTAGCTGCCTCATGAGAGAAGTTCAACAGTCCCAAAGATTCCAGAAATCTCGCGATCGGTCGCTGCACACAACAAAGAGTAATTGTTTTGCGCTAAAGCACTAGTTGTGCCTGATGTACTAAGAAACTCACAATTGTCTCATCTGCTGATTATCTACAAATTCCAAGTTTATCACAGTGTTTAAAACAAAACATCTGTTTAGAAACTGGACTGTAAAAACACGCCGTATTCAAAGCAACAAAGCAAAGGCTGAGAGCGCTAGGAGTTGTAAACATTCTTTGTATTTGCAGATAGTTTCAGTTAAACTCTATAGATAGTAGCACTTTCCAGAGATAAACAAGAACTCTTCTGGCGTTGCCAATGTGACTTAACGTGCACATCGAAACTGTGCTCTGATCTGGGCCTACCCAAACAATGCCTGTCTGTAGCATTTGTCGTCTACGCATGCGCAGAGCTGTAAACGTTACATGATGTGCTAGCACA